>JAWKAU010000061.1:0-686000 GCA_033398695.1 Orobanche coerulescens
TCTTTTATACGGGTCCGAAAGATAGCCTGCATCCGCATATCCTACCAAAGAACATTTTGAAGTTTTCAAATAATATAATCCAAGATCGATGATGCCCTTTAGATAATGTAAAATATGTTGTCTTATAGTGGGTGTAAAGCTATATCTTGCGATGAGATTTACAGAAAAACTTATATATGTTCTCGTGCGATTGGCAAGATAAGTTAATGCACCAATTATACTGAGAATATATACTTTAGGACCAAGTATCATTTCCCTATCTTTAATTGATCGAAATGGATCTTTAGTTGCATCAAGTTCTCTAACCATGTCAGAAGATTGATGAACAAATAGTCCTCCATGGACGTGGACATGTTCAATTTGAAAACTCAAGTAGAACTTTATTTTTTCTCGATCTTTCATCTCAAATTTATTTTTTAGGTATTCTAACAGTTTGATTGAGCTCTTCATGAGACCCATGAAGTTTAAGTCATCAACATAAGTTGTTATAATTGCAAATCCAATATCAGTTTTTTTATGAAAATGCAGAAACACACAACATCATTTTTATACTCTTCTTTCAACAGATATTCGCTAAGTCTATTGTACCATATTCGTCCAGATTATTTTAGCCCGTACGACGATATTTGCAGCTTAGTTTAGGACATACCTTTGGGATATGAATTACTTGTTGGTAATTTAAATCCTTCAGGGATTTTCATATATATGTCACTTTCGAGTGAACCATATAGATATGTAGTTACTACATCCATGTGGCGCATATTGAGCCTTTATGACATAGTCAGACTAATGAAAAATATAAAAGTAATTATGTCTATTAATGGGAGTAAGTTTCCTCATAATCAATTCTTGATCTTTGAGAAAAACCTTGTGATACGAGTCTTGTTTTGTATCTCGTAATTTCATGGTGTTCATTTTTCTTTCTAACAAATACACATTTGTATACTACCGGGATAACATTTTTTGGAGCTTGAACTACAGGTCCAAACACCTTTCGTTTTTCCAAGGAATTTAATTCAGCCTCTATGGCTTATTTCCATTTTGGCCAATCATCTCTATCTCGATAGTCTCCAACAGACTTCGGTTCAGGATCCTCATTTGGAACTTCACGAGCCATACTAAAGATAAATATGTCATCCATGATGACATTTTCACTCTCCAATAATTTACTATAAGATGAATAATTTATTAAGATCTCATTATTTTCAGACACTAATAGTTCTTCGGGAACTTTATTACTTTCATTTGATTGATCAATCATCATTCTTGTTTGGTTCTTATCTTGCACCTTCTTTTTCTAGGTGTGGAGTCTTTTGAACCTATTGGTCGACTATGCTTTTGGCGTACTATGGATTCATTTGCTGCTACTGCTTGTCCTTCAGGAACATCAATTATGGTTGGTGTACTTTCATCAAGTATATAGAATTTTATCACTCTTCGTGTATCAGCGAAAGCATCAGGTAATTGGTTTGCAATCTTTTATAAGTGAATCATCTTTTCAAGTGAATGATCTTTTCGACCTCTTGCTCGCAATGACTGTTCTGTGGATCAAAATGTGATTGAGTTTTTTTATCTCAAGAGATACCCATTTGCTTTTCTGGATATAGTTTTGTCCCACCTAATATTGTGTAATACCCGTACTTTTTGTAAATTTTCTACTCTGGTGCTTTTGTAATCTTGACACTCGTTGTAAGTGTTTAGTGAGTTGATATTGATCTTGGAACTCATGTCATTTGGATTTACCCTTTTCTTGTTCGGATCGTTGCTGTTTTCGGATCCTTGATGCGATTATACCACCTTCATGTGAAGGGTAGCGCACGCTACGAACACCTTGTAGCGCACGCTAATTTAGTGCGGGTAGCACATGCTATCGGTTAGCATTAGCGCACGCTACTAGTGTATTGGAGGCAGACAGTCCAGTAGGTACTGGACTGGAATGATGCATTCGTGGCGCATGGTAGCGCACGCGAACGATATTAGTAGCGCATGCTACGTTACCCGAGTAACGTGCGCTAAGGCGAGCAGGGCAGAGGACAGTAGTATCTGGACTCCATTTACTGGGCACCAACTATCAGGTAGCGCATGTTAACTCTCGGCTAGCGTACGCTAAGGGAAGACGTTAGCGCACGCTACGATATACATAGCGCACGCTAACGACGGTGGCAGAGGCAACTGGACTACCCGATGAACCCGTTAGCGCGCGCTATTCGTAAATGCTAGTGCATGCTAATCCCTATTTAGTATAAATAGGACATTCCAGCCCCAAATCCGACACTTTTTCATTTCTTAACCTTCCTTTGGCGATTTCAGGTGATTCCGAGCGATTTGTGAAGAGTTCTTCGAGCTGCAATCATCTAGCAACATCTTTAAGCTTCTAGTTCGAATTAATCAATGTTTAATCCTCTCCACCACTCCAAATCAAGGTACACTTCTCACAACCCTAGATTTATGGGATTTGGGGGTTTTCCATCCGATCTCTTCGATCCAGCTTGTTGTTATGATAGAATATGTCGATTATGAATTATCTACCTTGGATACATATTTTTCTACAGATTTATTGGTATATTTCCGGAGTTCTTGAGTATTTGGGATGGTTGACTTGCGATTCACCATCTAAGAGATTTATTCCCAGAACACATGTATCGTGGGTAGTAAATTCAGGTAAATTCCAACTTATTTTCATACCGATGGTTTTTTGATAGTTGATTACGAACTTGTCTAGGTTCGGAGTTGTCGATTCCTTCAATCTTGGTACCTTGTCGTTCGTACCCTTTTCTCTCGATTCCAGGCAAGTGATTCTTGTGAAAGTTATGTTCTTAAATGTGAAAAGTAATGCATGTGAGTGTGAGAGTTATATTCATTCACTCTGAGAGGGCCTGACGGGGCCGAGGAGGGTTTCGCTTATGACGGTTCCGCAAACATTTGGGTTAGCCACTCCGAGATTGTAATACCCGGTTGTAATTCATTCATTTTCATTCAGTAAGTATCAGTCTGTAATTGTCACTCAGTAATTCTCACTCATTAATAATCACTCATCATTCATGAATCACTCATTTGCGTTCAATGTTGGCATGTTGTAATCGTATATCAGTTACCGATCGTCATTTTTTTATCTCCGTTTTTAGATCGAGACGGGAGTATTATCATTTTCATTGTGATTGATAGCCTTGTACTGAGAGTATCATCTTTGGCTCGTGTTAGACTTGTTCACTTTCACATTCGTATGATATGTCGGATCATTCATCAGTCGTAGCGAGGAATCGGAATTATCGGATTGTTTCACCTTGGCGGATCGAGTTACGGCCGTAAGGTTCTCGGATACGGCCGTAAGTCGGCGGGTACGGCCGTAAGGCTGGCGATTACGGCCGTAAGTGGTCCAAAGAGTGCCCGGGCATTTTGGCCGTAGTTGAGTTACGGCCGTAAGGAAGGTGAGATACGGCCGTAAGTGGCGTTCGTAAGTTTTGGGTGTTGTCGACCAAGGGTGACTTACGGCCGTAAGGGTTGCGGCATACGGCCGTAAGTCGAGACAGTGCGGCCGTCTGAGTTGGCCGATTCTGGCCAGTCTGGCAGTGTGGTGCCCGGCGTTTTGACGAAGAGGGCTTACGCCCGTAAGATTTGGCCGGATACGGCCGTATCATCCGAGTTACGGCCGTAAGGTGTGCGGTTACGGCCGTAAGGGTGTCGACGGATGTTTTTGACGGCGGGTTACGCCGTAACTCGGGATCGATTCTGGCCGTAAGTCTGCCGGCAGCTTTGGGACGAAGCCGAGTTACTGGCCGTCTGAGTTGGCGATTCTGGCCGTAAGGCCGTTGACTTGGAAAGTTACGGCCGTAAGAGGGCCGAGTTACGGCCGTAACTTCCGGCAGATTTCAATGACTTGGCGGGTCATTTCACCTCACTTTTTCATTTTTCCTACTTCATCCGAGAGAGAGTGTTGAGAGAGTGATTTCATCATCATCAATCACTTGAGTGTGTAATCTTCATCATCTTCATTCCTTTGGGAAGCTTGGATACTCGTTATAACTCGTGTTCATCGGATCGAAGTGGTTGGATCTTCAAGAGGTAATTTCTTCAACACCTTGGATTTCGATTTTGTGTCGAGATATAATGTTTTGGACGATATAATCATGTTATATGAAGGGATATGTTTATGATTATGAGTTTGTATAAGGATTCATTGGATTATTGAGAGATTTATTCAAGAACACTTTGAATATCGAGTTGGATTTGGGGATTTCCGATTAATAGTTGTTATAATCACGTTTTTGGATATTCTTAACGGACTATTGATCGTATTGGAGATGCTTTATTGATTGGAAGCACTTCTTGGGGATTTGAGATTGGTATTGTTGAGGTTTAGTTGTAATCAATCGAAGTTGGACTCAAAGTGTTCGATATAATGCCCCTATGAACTTGGTTTAATCGTATCGACGTCTTGAGTTCGTTATATTCGTGTTTGATTCGTTATTGATCGGATTGTTGGTAATTGTATTGAATTAAGGTTGTTCGAGCGACCAGTATCTTGGTTAGGACGTTGTTCGTGGACGGACATTCTTCATCGTTGTTGTGTAAGTTGATTCTTACTCGGTTAAAAGGATATTCATTCCTTTTGTTGTTGATCATTCATAATCATAAATCATTCATCATTGTATTAATCATTTTGAGACTTGTAATTGTCGGATAATCATTTCATTAGCGAGGAACGGCGGTTCCAATCATTTCATTGAAAACTATCAATCACTTCATTATCACTTTCGTATCGGTGAGTCATTCTTGACTTTGTCGGATTATTATTATTCATTGATATTCATTATGGTCATTCTTGTTCATATGACCTTCAGGTTCATATTGCGTGGCGGGTGCGGATGTGTGGAATTTTTAGTCGGGCACGTGATGGCCATGTATTGGGAGTGATACATTGGGTGTGCACACGGTAACGATTACCTCCGTGAGACTAATTAGGTACAAGGACGGGTGTGTCCGGTCATCCGTCTTGTACACTTGCACGTAACACTACGGGCGTACTATGATGCTCCTCTTGCCGTAATTCATAACTAAGGATACTTCATAACTTCGCTTAATTCATGATTGTGTAATTTCAACTCTTGAGGATTGTTGTTACGTAATCGGCCCGTTGGGATTTTGTTTTCGTGTCACGGCAAGGCAAAGGCACGGGAAGAGCATGTTGACGGCGAGTCCCAGTGATACTAGTAGGGGCCCCGATGCATTCGATCATTTATTCAGTCATTTGTGTTTCTTTTATTTATTCCGCTGCAGACATTCCGTTTGAATGCTCATTTCATTCAGTGTTGTGTATTTTATCGTCACATAAAATACACATGTATTCTATTTTATCCTGGGTGTGTTGTATAAAAACTCCTCATCGGAGTAATTGATGTTGTAATGTGGTTCGGTACTACATTTACCTGTGTAATTCCTTCATTTTCATTCGCCTGGTGGGTCCCAGTCGGGGGTCCACGGCACTGTAATATCCGCCTAGTTCGGGGTGTTACAGAGTTGGTATCGGAGCGTGGTTTTGAATACTACCCTCCAAGTCATGTCTCATTTGAAATCATCGTCATCGGACTAGTATCATTGGACTTTCGCGTCACGTGTGACCTGTGCAAATGCCGAGCCAATCGGACCAAGAATCGTAAGATTTCTAATGCCATGGTATAATTTCGGCATTAATCATTCATTCATAATTCATCGCTTAACAATCCTCAATCATCATTGTCATGTTGACCGGGATGGTCAGGTTAACTCATTAATCACCAAATCATTTCATTATTCAGCTTGTTGATCGGAAGATCAAATCATTAACCTCGTTAACTCATTCAAGATAATCAATTCAAGAACTTCATCGATAATCACGTCTCGACAATTAAGCATTCATGTAATCGCTGTATTTAAGCGTGTATGTTCATTTTCATCACCTCATATCATAATCATAACGTGATATTCATGCGGGAAATATAATCATCATGTGACTTTCCTACTTCAGTATGGAAAGAGCTGGCAGAGGACGAGGAGGACGAGGCCGTGGAGCGGGCCGAATCCCGAGAACTCGTGCGAATACACGCGCAAATGCCAGGAATAATGCTAACTCATCGAGTAGTGACGCAGCCTCTCATTCACCGGGACGCGAGCAGTCATTATCGGGGAGTCGTGCAGGACACGGCTCAGTCAGAGGGTGTTCGGGTTGACCCACTCGCCTTTATGCAGGGCATGATGGCCCAAATGACGCAGATGGCTCAGTTGATGGAGACGATGCATAACTCCGTCAATCAAAATCAGCAGGCTCCTCCACCGCCACCTCAGAGGCAAGAGAGGAATGTGAGTAATATCATCGGCGATATCTCTCGCCAGAGGCCACCTACTTTTGAGGGCTCGTCTGAGCCGGCAGATATCATTCATTGGCTCGAGCATTTCGAGAAGCTGTTTGCTATGGTAGAGTGTCCCGAGGGACACAAAGTTTCTGTTGCGGCTTACTACCTGGGTAAGAGCGCACATTCTTGGTGGTTGTCGTTGAAGCCCACCGAAGGATCTTGTACTTGGGAGCAGTTCAAGACTCTCATGATGGAGAGGTACTATCCGGCCCCACTCAGGGAGGCCAAGTTGTCGGAATTACTCACTCCCGACCTTTCGATGGATGATGATGTTCTCGCCATTGCCGAAAAATTTCAGTAACTTCTTCCGTCGCCTCATCTATCATTCACTCGAAGCGGACAAGATCAAGTATTTCAAAGAAGAGGTCAAACCCCGTATGAGACTACGATTGCTCAATCATAATTGCACCACGTTGGTGAATTCATTGAGAAAGCTCTCACCTATGAGCTATCTTGCTAAAGAGATTGCTAAGCGGCAACCTTCGTCGCTAGCAAGAAATCGAAGAATCGTAACCGATCAAGGCGGTCGACAACCTTCAAGAAACCCCGGGCGGGCTCGCTTTCGAGCGACCTCAAAGGTCGCCTAAACCCGCGGAATCTCGCCACGAGCGGCGATTCGCCATCACTTGCTATAACTGGGGATCTTGGTCATGTCGCACCAAGTGTCCGAGACACCATCACGTGTCATAATCGTGGAATTGTGGGACATAAGGCCCGCTTTTGCCGTAGGGACTCCAAACCTACTCGACGTCATCTCGTGCACCTAAGGCCACTGCCGTAATCAGGCCACTCAATCAGCGTCGTTTAAAACGACGGGAGCGACTAAAGGTGGAGCTTTTAGCCACCAGACGGGAGCGTCCGGTGCCGGGACTAGCAAGCCCCGGATTTATGAGATGAAGAAGACCGATGATCCAGAGGCCCGAATGATCTCAGGTACACTCGATATTCTATCTCAACCTGTGTGTACTCTTTTCGATACTGGTGCATCGCATTCATTCATTTCCGAGTCATGTTTGAGTAGACTACGTCTGGGTAGTGCTACTAGTTGTGAGCCTTATGTCATTGGCCTACCTGATGGTAGACGAATTATCGGTAATCGTGAGATTCAGAATTGTCCGATCTGGGCCATGGTCGTATGGCCGCAGACCTAATCGTGGTAGATTTGCCGAGGGACGACGTCATCTTGGGTATTGATTGGATGGATCGTCATGATGCCATCATTAGTGTCCGTAAGCGTATGGTCACTATCATTTCAGACGATGGGGTTGAATGTGTGTTTCAGGGAGGTAATCCCGGCTGTTCTGGTAAGGTCATTAATTTGATGAAAGCGAAGGTTACTCAATCGGGATGTGTCGGTTATTGGTGCTATATGGCCAAAACCGAGAAGTCATCAAGATATTAACGGATATTCCGTGGTGAGGGAATATGCCGATGTTTTTCCGACGAGTTACTGGTTTGCCTCCACAGAGGGATGTGGAATTCACGATTGAGTTGGAGCCTGCACGTCCCCGATATCGAAGGCGCCTGCACGGATGGCCCCGACCGAAATGCAGAATTAAAGAACCAACTTGAAGAGTTGTTCGAGAAGGGTTATATTCGACCGAGTGCGCCCTCGTGGGGAGCACCGGTGTTATTTGTCAAGAAGAAGGATGGTTCATTTCGCTTATGTATTGATTATCGGGAGTTGAACAGGTGACGATCAAGAATAAGTATCCCTTACCCCGTATTGACGATCTCTTAGATCAACTTCGTGGAGCTTCGATTTTCCAAGATCGACTTAAGATCCGGATATCATCGATTGCGGATTCGAGAGTCGGATATCGCGAGGACGGCGTTCGAACACGCTATGGTCATTACGAGTTTGTGGTTATGCCGCTCGGATTGACTAATGCACTGCGTATTCATGGAGTTAATGAATCGGGTCTTCATCGACTTTTTGGATCGGTTTGTTGTTGTCTTCATCGATGACATTTTGATTTATTCTCGTGACCGGGAGGAGCACGAGTTTCACCTTCATCAAGTGCTCGACGTGTTGAGACGAGAACAGCTTTATGGGAAGTTTTCTAAATGTGAGTTCTGGATGTCCGAAGTAACCTTTCTCGGGCATGTAATTTCATCAGACGGAGTTCGTGTCGATCCCCAGAAGACGGAGGCTATTCGAGATTGGCTACCTCCGAAGAACGTTAAGGAAATCCGAAGTTTCCTCGGATTAGCGGGTTATTATCGGCGATTTGTAGAGGGATTTTCTCGAATCACTCAACCCTTAACGAACCTTTTGTGGAAGGATAAGAAATACACGTGGTCCGACGCGTGTCAACGGAGTTTTGAGGAACTCAAGAGCCGGTTAATGTCAGCACCTGTACTTTCCTTGCCGCAGGGGACGGAAGGATTTGTGGTCTATAGTGATGCGTCGGACGGTGGTCTCGGATGTGTGCTCATGCGAACGGGAAAGTTATTGCCTATGCTTCACGGCAATTGAGGCCTTACGAGGTTAATTATTCGACCCACGACCGGAGCTAGCAAAGTGGTGTTCGCTTTGAAAATCAAGCGTCATTACCTTTATGGCGTCACTGTCGATATTCACCGATCATAAGAGCTTAAAGTATATATTTACTCGTATGAGTTAAATATGCGTCGAGACGGTGGTTGGAGTTAATCAAGGATTATGATATTGAGATCCTCTACCACCGGCAAGGCGAACGTTGTCGCCGACGCCTTGAGTCGCAAGTCGATCAGAGCGAGATGCTTGCCCGTTAACAGATTCGAAGGAGCTTCAAAGGAATTCCTTAGATCCGAGATCGAGGTCCGGCTCAGCGAGTTCGGGGGCCTTTGTATGTTAGAGATTTCATCGTCACTCGAGGAGGAAATCCGAGAGGATCGTGGTTCGACCCATCATTGTTGCGCATCCGAGAGGATGTGGCTCGTGGAAAGCCCTCGGATTCGTGGTCCACGAGGATGGACTTTTGAGATTTAAGAATCGGTTGTGCGTATCCGGCGAATGACGAGTTGAAAACTCGATTTTGAGAGAAGCTCATGCTACCCTTATTCTGCTCATCCGGTCTAGCAAGATGTACAAGGACTTGAAACAAAATTACCGGTGGAGTAATATGAAGCGAAGTCGCAATTTGTTTCGAGATGCTTAACTCACAACAAGTTAAGATTGAACATCGCGATCGGCGGGTATGTCAAAACCCCTTCCTATTCCCGAGTGGAAGTGGGAAGACATTTCTATGGATTTCATCACGAGTTTGCCGACGAGTCGTCGTGGCATGAACACGACCGGGTGATCGTGGACCGCTTAACCAAATCAGCTCATTTCCTTGAAATCAAGGAAACGTGGGGTCCCGAGAGACTTGCTCAACTGTTCATCAAAGAGATAGTCGATCGCAGGTACTCCTAAAAGTATCGTTTTCGATCGTGACGGACGGTTTGTGTCGCATTTTTGGAAATCGATTCATCGCTATGGGAACTCGGCTTAATCTCGATCGCTTTTCATCCTCAAACCGACGGACAATCGAGAGGACCATTCGGACATTAGAGGACATGTTGAGGGCATGCGTCCTCGATTGAAAGACGATTGGGAAGCCCAACTACCATTGATCGAGTTCACGTATAATAATAGCCGGCATGCTTCCATTAAGATGGCACCTTACGAGGCCTTGTACGGTCGTCGTTGTCGGTCTCCTTTGTGTTGGGATGACTTGTCGAATCAATCGGCACCGAGCCCGATATGCTTATAGCCGCCCGAGAGAAGGTAGCTTTAATCAGAGTCGTATGTTGATGCTTCGAGTCGGCAAATCCTATGCAGATAATCGTCGCCGACCACTAGAGTTTGAGACGGCGACCATGTTTTGGTCAAGGTATCCCAGTCGAGGTATTTTCCGTTTTGGGAAGAGGGAAAGTTGAGTCCGAGATTCATTGGACCGCTTGAGATTTTGGATCGAGTGGGCGAGTTAGCTTATCGATTGGCTTTACCTCCGGCGTTGAGCCAATTCATAATGTATTTCATGTCTCTCGATTGCGGAAGTATGTTGCCGACCGAGTCACATACTCCAGTTCGACGAAATCGAGATCGCCGACGATCATTCATATGAGGAACGTCCTATTCGAGTTTTAGAGCGGCGAATCAAACAGTTGAGGAATAAGACGATTCCTTTGGTTAAAATTCAGTGGTCTAGACACGGAGTCGAAGAGGCCACTTGGGAAACCGAAGAGAGTATGCGGGAGGGTCATCCCGAGTTGTTTGACCCTTAGTTTCGGGGACGAAACTATTTTAAGGGGGGGAGTATGTAATACCCGGTTGTAATTCATTCATTTTCATTCAGTAAGTATCAGTCTGTAATTGTCACTCAGTAATTCTCACTCATTAATAATCACTCATCATTCATGAATCACTCATTTGCGTTCAATGTTGGCATGTTGTAATCGTATATCAGTTACCGATCGTCATTTTTTTATCTCCGTTTTTAGATCGAGACGGGAGTATTATCATTTTCATTGTGATTGATAGCCTTGTACTGAGAGTATCATCTTTGGCTCGTGTTAGACTTGTTCACTTTCACATTCGTATGATATGTCGGATCATTCATCAGTCGTAGCGAGGAATCGGAATTATCGGATTGTTTCACCTTGGCCAGCATCGAGTTACGGCCGTAAGGTTCTGGGATACGGCCGTAAGTCAGCGGGTACGGCCGTAAGGTCTGGCGATTTACGGCCGTAAGTGGTCCAAAGCAGTGCCGGGCATTTTGGCCGAAGGTGAGTTACGGCCGTAAGCTTGGTGAGATCCGGCCGTAAGTGGTGTACTTAAGTTATGGGTGCTGCCGCCCAAGGGTGACGTACGGCCGTAAGGGTTCCGGCATACGGCCGTAAGTCGAGACAGGTACGGCCGCAGTTGGCCGATTCTGGCCAGACGCGGCAGTGTGGTGCCCGGCCGTTGACGAAGAGGGCTTACGCCCGTAAGATTTGGCGGATACGGCCGTATCATCCGAGTTACGGCCGTAAGGTGTGCGGTTACGGCCGTAAGGGTGTCGACGGATGTTTTTGACGAAGGCGGGTTACGCCGTAACTCAGGATCGATTACGGCCGTAAGTCTGCCGGCAGTGCTTTGACGAAGCCGAGTTACGGCCGCACGAGTTGGCGATTACGGCCGTAAGGCCGTTGACTTGGAAAGTTACGGCCGTAAGAGGGCCGAGTTACGGCCGTAACTTCCGGCAGTACTTAATGACTTGGCCGGGTCATTTCACCTCACTTTTTCATTTTTCCTACTTCATCCGAGAGAGAGTGTTGAGAGAGTGATTTCATCATCATCAATCACTTGAGTGTGTAATCTTCATCATCTTCATTCCTTTGGGAAGCTTGGATACTCGTTATAACTCGTGTTCATCGGATCGAAGTGGTTGGATCTTCAAGAGGTAATTTATTCAACACTGGATTTCGATTTTGTGTCGAGATATAATGTTTTGACGATATAATCATGTTATATGAAGGGATATGTTTATGATTATGAGTTTGTATAAGGATTCATTGGATTATTGAGAGATTTATTCAAGAACACTTTGAATATCGAGTCGATTTGGGGATTTCCGATTAATAGTTGTTATAATCACGTTTTTGGATATTCTTAACGGACTATTGATCGTATTGGAGATGTTTTATTGATTGGAAGCACTTCTTGGGGATTTGAGATTGGTATTGTTGAGGTTTAGTTGTAATCAATCGAAGTTGGACTCAAAGTGTTCGATATAATGCCCCTATGAACTTGGTTTAATCGTATCGACGTCTTGAGTTCGTTATATTCGTGTTTGATTCGTTATTGATCGGATTGTTGGTAATTGTATTGAATTAAGGTTGTTCGAGCGAAAGATCTTGGTTAGACGTTGTTCGTGACGGACATTCTTCATCGTTGTTGTGTAAGTTGATTCTTACTCGGTTAAAAGGATATTCATTCCTTTTGTTGTTGATCATTCATAATCATAACTCATTCATCATTGTATTAATCATTTTGAGACTTGTAATTGTCGGATAATCATTTCATTAGCGAGGAACGGCGGTTCCAATCATTTCATTGAAAACTATCAATCACTTCATTATCACTTTCGTATCGGTGAGTCATTCTTGACTTTGTCGGATTATTATTATTCATTGATATTCATTATGGTCATTCTTGTTCATATGACCTTCTGGGTTCATATTGCGTGGCCGGGTGCGGATGTGTGGAACTATCTATCACTATCAGCACCAGCCTCGGAATACGGAGCATCCCCGGACTGTGAACTTTTAGTCGGGCACGTGATGGCCATGTATTGGGAGTGATACATTGGACTGTGCACACGGTAACGATTACCTCCGTGAGACTAATTAGGTACAAGGACGGGTGTGTCCGGTCATCCGTCTTGTACACTTGCACAGAACACTACGGGCGTACTATGATGCTCCTCTTCAGCGTAATTCATAACTAAGGATACTTCATAACTTCAGTTAATTCATGATTGTGTAATTTCAACTCTTGAGGATTGTTGTTCTGTGTAACTGACCCCGTTGGGGGATTTTGTTTTCAGGTCACGGCAAGGCAAAGGCACGGGAAGAGCATGTTGACGGCGACGAGTCCCAGTGATACTAGTAGGGGCCCCCAGTCTGTTCAGTCATTTATTCAGTCATTTGTGTTTCTTTTATTTATTCCGCTGCAGACATTCCGTTTGAATGCTCATTTCATTCAGTGTTGTGTATTTTATCGTCACATAAAATACACATGTATTCTATTTTATCCTGGGTGTGTTGTATAAAAACTCCTCATCGGAGTAATTGATGTTGTAATGTGGTTCGGTACTACATTTACCTGTGTAATTCCTTCATTTTCATTCGCCTGGTGGGTCCCAGTCGGGGGTCCACGGCACTGTAATATCCGCCTAGTTCGGGGTGTTACAGAGATGACCCGACGGGGTCGAGGAGGGATTCACGCAGTGTTGAGTCCACGGTTAATCAAGAGATATTGTCATTGTTGAGACATGTTTAGATAATTGCATTTTACAGAAAATCATTATCATGGATTTGAATTGGTGCATATGCTTTTATGTATAAGATTTGACGTTTCACTTGTAATACTTGCCCTAACCCCTCTCGTGTGGGAAAAATTCCTTTTGTGTTTTTCAGGTTCTAAGGGTCCTTACAAGCGAGCACCGGGACGGTACGATGAAGATGGCGAGGCGTGATACTATGGCTAGTTGTGTTCCCTTTATTGTGAGCATTACTCTCTTCGGTCCGTTTCATTCTTGTAGTAATAAATATTACTCGAGTACTTTAGGAAAGTCTTTTTTCCGGTTGATGTATAAGTTCTTGTATTTTTTCGTGGTCCTGGATATCAGTGGTATGAACTTCCTTGTTTGTATCGGATTTATTGATTCCCGAGTGGACTTTGTGAAATTTGATGTGTTATGTGTAAAAATAGCCTAGTGGGTCCCAGGCAGGGATCCACGGCGCTGTGATATTCTCCGAATATCTCGGAGGTGCTACAGAATTTGGTATCAGAGCTTAGGTTTATGGATACCTAGGCTGTCGGTTGTTGGGTCTAATTGTACTGTTCCGAGAACACAGTATCATCGTGCTGCCGTCATCTCGTACGACCGGTACTCGTAAGTTCCCTATTTTCCTTACCTTATTTATTTCCTCATTGTTATTCGATTATGGGACATGAGAAATCCATATCCAAGATGGGAATGTTTGTAGTCATGCTTATGAGTTTACTTTCCTTTTCTCTTTAGAATGTCAACTGGTAGAGGACGTGGACGCAGCCGTGGTCGTGGCCGAGGGCGTTGTAATACCCGTACTTTTTATTGACTGTTTGACCTTGCCGTTCTTTCTATTTTGTAGCTCTGTAAACTCTTTGTGAAGTTGTTGATGTTGTTATAGAGTTTTGTACCTTGTTTGGATCATGATCGTGTTGTTTAGACCTTTCGGAAGTGTTCTGGGTTAGAGAGAGAGCGCACGCTAGGCCTAGACTAATGCACGCTAGTTCTTCTTGAGTAGCGCATGCTAGCTTTGAGCCATAGCGCGCGCTAAGGGACCAGATAGGGCAGAAGCAGTAGCTAATTCTGCTCTCTGGACTAGCAGTTAGCGCACGCTAGGAGTTAGCTAGCGCACGCTATTCGTGGTCAGTAGCGCGCGCTAACACATCCGTAGCGCACGCTAACGAGCTGGGTCGGCAGAGACAGTGAGGTTGTCAGGTTGTCTAGACTATCAGGTAACGTACGCTAGGCTTCGGCTAGCGCACGATATAAGTGTTGTGTAGCGCACGCTAAGCTATCACAGCAGCGCACGCTAAGACTCAAGCACGGCAGAGGACAGTAGGTTCTGGACTCCAATTTCTGGACACCAACTCCCAGGTAGCACACGCTAACTATCGGGTAGCGCACGCTAAAGGAAGGCGATTAGCGTACGCAATGGTATACCTAACGCATGCTAACGAGGCTTGCAGAAGCCACTGGACTACCCGGTGACCCCGCTAGCGCACGCTAATATTGAGGCGTAGCGTGCGCTAGACTGGGCACAGTATATATTGGACAGTTGACTTCCACTCGTCATTATTTTCATCCTTTTCACATTTCCGATCGGGAGCAGCGGGATTTGAGCGATTTGGGGAGTTTGGACGATCTTTCTTCAGATATCAACATCTTTGGTTGGAAAACAAAGATTTCACAACATCCAATCCACTCAATCTTCCAAATCAAGGTAAGAATGCTTAGAACCCTAATTTTTGGGAATTTGGGGATTTTCCTATATTCGTCCGATTTATCCGTTGTGGAGCTTGAAAACCTTGAGATTATGATTTATCTACCCCATATCTACGATTCCCTTATGATTTTACGGATTGGGTTGTGCCGTGTTCGGACTTGTGAGGGTTTGGATGATTTTCCAACCTCTAGTTGTTTACCTTTGTAGTTTGTGAATCGTAGACGGATTTCGAGAGTTTTTTCATGAGTTATGAGTATGGATTATTGATTATCATATCCCTTGCGAATCGTTTAGGTATCGGAAGTGCTTTCTTGGACCTACCGAACTCATACTCTTTTCCGTTCAATTTCTCGATGTCTCAAAGGCAAGTATATATTTATGTACATTCTAGACTTTGAAAGTAAGATATATAAATGGCATGATTGTTTATATCCACTATGGGACGGGCCTACGGGTCCTCTGAGGGTTTCGTAGCCTCTGTTGTGATTCCACGGATAATATGAATTAACCACTCTGGGACGGACCGACGGGTCCTCTGAGGGTTCCCTAGCCTCTGGTGCGGTTTCACGGTTGATCATGTATGTATTGATGTGATGCTATGAGATTTAGTTATTCCGGAATACTAGTCTTGAAATGATGAATTGACGGTTAATTTTACTTTATTGTCGAGGAGTATTGTATTTCATATTCGATATACTTGCACTAGCTATTCGACGGCTAACCCCTTTATGGGGAAAATACTTTTTATGTATTTCATGTTTCAGGAGAGCGGACAGGCAGGTATCGGGTCGGCATGAAGATGATGGGCAAGCATGATACTGTGTCTTATCTCCAGTTATATTTTGTGTTCCTCCATTCAGTGTTTTTGTACTGGAATGGTTATCGAATACTCGAGTATTGTTTTTCAGTTTCCTTGATGTTCCGGCCTGTGTTGCCGAGGTATTGATTTTGTGTTGTGATGTATTTGGATACATTAGATATGGTTTGAATACCCTTTGTATTGTCCTTCATTTCATTGTATTTGGACCTTCCCGGTCAAAGATTTATAGTTCCGCGTATGATTAGCCGTGTGGGTCCCACGGCGGGGCTCATGGCGCTGTAATATACCCTGAATAACTTGGGGGTGTTACAGAATATGGTATCAGAGCTTAGGTCTATGGATACCTAGTCTGTCGGTCTTTTGGGTCGATTGAGTCATCGTTTGTCTACAGTATCACTACTTTGTCATCATCACAGTGCGACCGGTACTTGTAAGACCTCTTACTCTCCTGGTGTTTCCTTAATCGTTTTGCTTCTATTTTGGTATTTTTGAGAATCAGTCACTTTGATGACGTGCGATTGAATTGTACTTACGTGCCTTGTGTGTTCTTCAGTATGTCATCTGGTAGGGGACGAGGCCGTGGTCGTGGCCGTGGATGTGGAAGAGGACGTGGCGCGTCCGCTTCCCTCAGTTTCGTTGCGGGATCGACCAACCCCAGCCTATCTAACTCGGTGCATCCTGACACCGAAAGTCAGCACGACCAATCGACTTGCCAGGGGAACAGCGCGGATGTTGGAGTTGCGAACGTACTTCAACAATTGGCTAACCAGATGACCATTTTGGCCCAAGCCGTTCAGTTGAACAATCCGAACCCAACAACGGATGCCTTGCTTCAAAATGTAATCCGTATGCGCCCTCCACAGTTTGGCGGTGCCACAGACCCGTTAGGTTGGGAGGATTGGATAGCGGAGTTAGAGAAAATTTTCGAAGCGGTTGATTGTCCCGAAGCGAGGAAAGTATCGATTGCTTAGTATTTCCTCACCAAGGAGGCCGCTACGTGGTGGAAAGTTATCAAGCCACAGGATCATGTTGCTACGTGGGAAGAGTTTAAAGAGCTTTTGGAGGCCGAGTTTTGTCCTTGGCCAGTGCAAAAAGGCCGAATCCGAGCCTTTTTTGAGGCTAAGCCGCAGAACATCCCCGTTTCACAGGCAATCGTGGAGTACAACCAACAATTAATCCATGTGAAGGATCAAGTGCGAAACGAGCATGATAAGATCCGTTACTTTGATATGCGGATGAATATGGACTTACGACGGTACATGGCCGGATTTGCTTGCACCACGTTGAAGGAATATCAGGACAGGTCTTTGGCCCATGACATGTTAAGCCCCGACAACGATACCAATGAAGAACCAAAGAAGCAGAAGATCACGGGAAATTTTTCTGGCTCTAAGAGTGGAAATTTCCAAAGGCCTCAAACGACTAACCATCCCGCCGAACAGTCGTCACGTTCTGCTAAAGGAAAGAGGAGTATCCATTCTACTCCGGGCACCTCAGCTCGCCCGATGACTTGCTATAATTGTGGTCGTCGAGGCCACGTTAATTTGGAATGCAATTCCCCACCTTTGAAGTGTTACACTTGTGGACAGATGATACATAGAGCGGCTTATTGTTCCGAATCAAATCAGACTCTGGCTCGGGATTCTGCCCCAGCGCCACTAGATCAAGGCATGAATCAGCGACAATATTTTGGTCAGTCTCAGCAGAGTTACGGCAGGGGCCGGGGATGGGTTCAGAACACTGGAGGGGGAAACTTTAGCGTCGGTTCAGTACAACCGCAAATTTATGAGATGCGTACGTGTACTTTTTGATACGGGTGCTACCCATTCTTTCATTTCCTTGGAGTGTGTACGCCGTTTGAATATAACTTGTATGACTACTTGCGATCTTTCATTGTGAAACTACATAGCGGGGATAGAATTGTGGGAAACCGGGAGATTAGAGATTTTCCGGTGGTTATAGCCGGTATTGATTGGTTATCGAATTTGATTGTAGTTGATATGGAAGGCGAGGATGTGATCCTCAGCGAGGATTGGCTTGATAGTCACCCAACGATTATGAATTACCGTACTAAGGTTATCACCATGATGACTAAAGACAGATCCAAGTACTCATTTTTGGGACGTAAGTCAGGCTAATCTAAGTTGCTTATCAACGCCATGAAGACTGTAAAACTTTTGAATAAAGGTTGCACGGGCTATTGGTGTTATGCTTTGAAGACAGAAGGGAATGAAGTCGATTTCTCTTCGATTCCGATTGTTAATGAGTATTTCGATGTTTTCCCGGATGACCTCCCGGGATTACTGCCAGATCGAGAGATAGAATTTACGGTGGATTTAGAGCCTGATGCGGCTCCGATTTCTAAGGCACCTTATCGGATGGCACCTTCCGAGATGCAGGAATTAAAGAATCAACTGGGAGAATTATTGGAGAAAGGGTACATCAGACCGAGCGCTTCGCCTTGGGGCGCGCCTGTTCTTTTTGTGAGAAAGAATGATGGTTCACTACGTTTATGCATCGAATACCATGAGCTGAACAAAGTGACCATAAAGAACAAGTATCCTTTGCCTCGTATAGACGATTTATTTGATCAGTTGCAGGGGGCTGCAGTTTTCTCGAAAATTGATTTGAGATCAGGGTACTATCAACTCAGGGTGAGAGAGTCCGACGTTCCGAAGACTGCATTTCAAACGAGATACGAACATTATGAATTTGTAGTTATGCCGTTTGGATTGACTAATGCACCGGAAGTATTCATGCTCGACAGGTGTGTAGTCGTCTTTATTGACGACAATTTGATCTATTCTCGAGATAAAGAGGAACATGCCCGACACTTGCGTTGGGTACTAGATATTTTGAGAACCGAGCACCTCTATGCAAAATTATCAAAATGTGAGTTCTAGTTGGAAGAAGTTATGTTTCTTGGCCATATGATTTCGGCCAAAGGGGTTCGTGTAGACCCACATAAGATTGAGGCAGTGCTAGATTGGGCACCGCCTAAAAATGTTAAGGAAGTTCGTAGCTTTTTGGGCCTTGCTGGGTATTACCGTGGGTTTGTCGAGGGGTTCTCAAAAATCGATCGGCCGCTTATGAAATTACTCCAGAAGACAGAAAAGTTTGTTTGGACGGCTAAGAGACAACAAAGCTTCGATGAGCTAAAGAGACGTTTGACTTTAGCGCCGATTCTAACTTTACCGCATGGTAGTGAGGGATTTGTGGTTTATAGTGACGCTTCGGGTCAAGGTCTTGGCTGTGTGCTTATACAGCATGACAAAACGATATCTTTTGCGTCACGACAACTAAATTCGTATGAGATGAACTATCCTACTCAATATTTGGAGTTGGTGGCAATTGTCTTCGCACTCAAGATTTGGTGACACTATTTGTATGGTTCTCCGTGTCGGATTTATACCGATCACAAGAGCCTGAAGTATATTTTCAGTCAGAAAGAGATGAATATGAGACATAGATGTTGGTTAGAGTTGATAAAGGATTACGATTTGGAAATTCTTTACCACCCAGGAAAAGCCAATGTCGTCGCAGATGCTTTGAGCCGCAAATCGGCATCACTTCAAATGCTCGAGGTTCTTACATCTCAGACGAAGATTCGTCAGGATTTAATTGAGCAAGGAATAGAAGTTTGGCTTCAACGAGTACAAGGACAGTTGTGCACTCTCGAAATTACTTCGTCCTTGGTTGACGACATCAAAGGGAAACAGTGGAGTGACCCGATGATATCTCAACGGAAGGAAGATGTAATTAAAGGAAAAGCCCTTGGCTTTATGGTTCACGAGGATAGTATTCTGAGATTCCAGGGCAGGCTTTGTATTCCGAATGATCTAGAGTGGAGGCAGAGAATTCTCCGAGAAGCTCATGCTACGCCTTACTCAATCCAACCTGGAACTATTAAGATGTACAAAGACTTGAAGCGAAATTTTTGGTGGAATAACATGAAGAAAGATGTCACAAAATTTGTACTATGGTGCTTGACGTGTCAGCAAGTCAAGATGGAACATCAATGACCAGCGGGGTTGTTGAAGCTGCTTCTCATTCCCGAGTGGAAGTAGGAAGACATCTCTATGGATTTTATCACTGGCATGCCGAGAACTAGAGCCAGAATGAATATGATTTGGGTAATCGTCGATTGGTTGACCAAGTCTGCACACTTCTTGGGTATTAAGGATACTTGGGGACAAGAGAGATTGGCTTGAACTTTTATAGCTGAGATCGTGAGATTGCAAGGTTCCCCCAAGACCATTGTTTCTGATCGAGATGGTCATTTCGTATCGCATTTTTGGTAAGATGTTCATTAGGCTTTGGGTACTGAATTGAGATTGAGCACGTCTTTTCATCCACAGTCAGACAGTCAGACGGAGAGGACGATTCAGACGTTGGAAGATATGTTGTGGGCTTGCGCCCTAGACTGGAGTAATGATTGGGAGCTTCATTTACCGTTGATCGAGTTTGCCTACAATAATAGTTGGCATGCGTCGATCAAAATGGCACCGTTCGAGGCACTTTATAGTAGGCGATGTAGGTCGCCATTATGTTGGGACGAGGCTTCAGAGATAATCGGAACGGAGCCGGATATGGTGATGGAGACTAAAGAAAAGATTTCTATTATCCGGGACCAGTTGTTGACTATCCAGAGCCGTCAGAAATCTTATGCCGGCACTCGTCGTCGACCTTTGGAGTTCGAAGTGGGGGATCATGTTCTACTCAAGGTGTCGCCGACCAGAGGGGTTTTCCGCTTTGGGAAAAAGGATCGGACCTTTCGAGATTTTGGATAGGGTTGGAGATTTAGCTTATCGCTTGGAGTTACCTCCAGCCTTGAGTCACGTCCATAGTGTTTTTTATGTGTCTCAGTTGAGAAACTACATGCCGGATCCGAGTCATGTTATCGACTATAGTGAGATCGACGTAGCTGAGGATATTACCTTTCCGGAGAGACTTGTGAAGATCCTCAAACATCATGAGAAACAACTTCGGCATAAAACCATTCCGTTGGTTAAGGTGCAATGGTCGAGACATGGAGTCGAGGATGCGACTTGGGAAACGGAAGAGAAGATACGGTCGGAGTACCCCAAACTTTGTATTTCATAAGTTTCGGGACAAAACTTCTTTTTAGAGGGGGAGAATGTAATACCCGTACTTTTTATTGACTGTTTGACCTTGTCTTTTTTCCTATTTTGTCGCTCTGTAAACTCTTTGTGAAGTTATCGATGTTGTTATAGGGTTTTGTACCTTGTTTGGATCATGATCGTGTTGTTTAGACCTTTCGAAAGTGTTCTGGGTCAGAGAGATAGCGCACGCTAGGCCTAGGCTAACGCACGCTAATTCTTCTTGAGTAGCGCACGCTAGCTTTGAGCCTTAGCGCGCGCTAAGGGACCAGACAGGCAGAAGCAGTAGCTAATTCTACTCTCTGGACTAGCAGTTAGCGCACGCTAGGAGTTAGCTAGCGCACGCTATTCGTGGTCAGTAGCACGCGCTAACACGTCCGTAGCGCACGCTAACGAGCTGGGTCGGCAGAGACAGTGAGGTTTTCAGGTTGTCTGGTCTATCAGGTAACGTACGCTAGGCTTCGGCTAGCGTACGCTATAAGTGTTGCGTAGCGCAGCTAAGCTATCACAGCAGCGCACGCTAAGACTTGAGCAGGGCAGAGGACAGTAGGTTGTGGACTCCAATTTCTGGACACCAACTCCCTGGTAGCGCACGCTAACTATCGGCTAGCGCACGCTAAAGGAGGGGGATTAGCGTACGCAACGGTATACCTAACGCATGCTAACGAGGCTGGCAGAACCGGTGACCCCGCTAGCGCACGCTAATATTGAGGCGTAGCGTGCGCTAGACTGGGCACAATATATATTGGACAATTGACTTCCACTCGTCATTATTTTCATCCTTTTCACATTTCTGATCGGGAGCAGCGGGATTTGAGTGATTCGGGGAGTTTAGAGGCGATCTTTATTCAGATATCAACATCTTTGGTTGGAAAACAAAGATTTCACACCATCCAACCACTCTATATTCCAAATCAAGGTAAGAATGCTTAGAACCCTAATTTTTGGGAATTTTGAGGATTTTCCTAGATTCGTCCGATTTATCCGTTGTGGAGCTTGAGAACCTTGAGATTATGATTTATGTACCCCGTATCTATGATTCCCTTACAATTTTACGGATTAGGTTGTGCCGTGTTCGGACTTGTGAGGGTTTGGATGATTTTTCCAACCTCTAGTTGTTTACCTTTGTAGTTTCGTGAATCATAAATGGGTTTCGGGAGTTTCATCATGAGTTATGAGTACGGATGATTGATTATCATATCCCTTGCGAATCGTTTATGTACCGGAAGTGCGTTCTTGGACCTACCGAACTCATACTCTTTTCCGTTCAATTTCTCGATGTCTCAAAGGCAAGTATATATTTATGATTGTACGTTCTAGACTTTTAAAGTAAGATGTATGAATGGCATGATAGTTTATATCCACTATGGGACGGGCCGGCGGGTCCTCTGAGGGTTTCGTAGCCTCTGGTGCAATTCCATGGATAATATGAATTAACCACTCTGGGATGGACCGATGGGTCCTCTGAGGGTTCCGTAGCCTCTGGTGTGGTTCCACGGTTGATCATGTATGTATTTATGTGATGCTATGAGATTTAGTTATTCCGGAATACTAGTCTTGAAATGATGGATTGACGGTTACTTTTACTTTATTGTCGAGGAGTAGTGTATTTTATATTCGATGTACTTGCACTAGCTATTTGACGGCTAACCCCTTTATGGGGGAAATACTTTTTATGTATTTCAGGTTCCAGGAGAGCGAATAGGCAGGTATCGGATCGGCATGAAGATTATGGGCAAGCGTTATACTATGTCTTATATCCGGTTATATTTCGTGTTCCTCCATTCAGTGTTGTTGTACTGGAATGGTTATCGAATACTCGAGTATTGTTTTTCAGTTTCCTTGATGTTCCGGCCTGTGTTGCCGAGGTATTGATTTTGTGTTGTGATGTATATGGATACATTGGATATGGTTTGAATACCCTTTGTATTGTCTTTCATTTCATTGTATTTGGACCTTCTCAGTCAAAGATTTATAGTTCCGCGTATGATTAGCCTTTTGGATTCCACGGCGGGGCTCACGGCGCTGTAATATACCATGAATAACTTGGGGTGTTACAGGCGTGGCGCAGCCGGTGGAGCGGCCATGTCCCTCACCTCGGTATAAGGCTCCGCTATGCCTAGCTTGTCAGACTCGATTCAACCTAGAACCGGTAGTCGTCAGGAGCCGTCGGCCAGTCTGGGAACTTCCGCAGGGAGCCAACCGGATGTGGGCGTTGCCACCATACTGCAGCAAGTAGCGAACCAAAGGGCTCTTTTAACCTAGGCGGTCCAGCTTAACCAACCACCACATGTGGCCGATACTGGGGCAGAGAAGTGGTTACAAGATGTTATCCATATGTGCCCTCCCCAGTTTATTGGTGCAAATGATCCGATCGGCTGGGAAGATTGGATTAATGAGATGAATAAAATTTTCATGGCCGTGAATTGTCCAGAGGCACGTAAGGTGCCAGTTGCTCAGTACTTTCTATCAAGGGATGCGGCTAGTTGGTGGCAAGCTGTTGCATCTCAGGATCGCGTGGTTTCATGAGACGAGTTTAAGGAATCGATGGAGGCCGAGTTCTGCCCGTGGCCTGTTCAGGAGGCCAGGATTCGAGCCTTTTACGAGGCTAAACCCCAGTATGTCCTTGTATCTCAGGCAATCATCGAATACAACCGTCAACTCAACCATGTGAAGAGTCAAGTGAAGGAATAGAGAGATAAAATTCGTCACTTTGACATGCGAATGAAGCCAAAAGTTCGACATTATATGTCGGGTTTCGCTTGCACCACATTGAGGGAGTATCAAGACAAAGCATTAGCCTATGATATGTCCTTCACTAATACCGAAACGGCAAGTGAGAGTAAGAAGTAGAAGACCACTGGAAAGTTTTCTAGCGGTAGAGGTGGCAACCAGCGGGGATCTCAGTCGGCAAGTTATCCAACCAGAGGGTCTTCCCGTACGTTGGGAGGTAAACGGAATTTCAGAGCTGGTACTAGTGTGTCCAATCGAACTGTGACGTGTTTTAATTGTGTCCAACAATGTCATCTTAATCGTGATTGTAGTATACCCCCTTTGAAGTGTTTTAATTGCGGCCAGGAAGGCCATAGAGCCATGTACTGTACGGAAGAAGAAAACCCATTTGGAACTCAGGCGTCAGCCCTTACGCCTGGAGAACCGAGTGTTAATCAGAAGTCATCTGTGGGTCAGCCATCCTAGAGTTATGGTCGGGGCAGAGGCCGTGGTCAGTCTGTTAGAGAGGGAGCCCCCAGTGCTGGTTCGGTGAAACCTCGTGTCTATGAGATGAGGAGAGCTGGAGATCCAGAGGTTACTGTGGCGACATGTATCGTTTCTCTTTTGTCTCATCCAATTAGAGTGCTTTTTGATTTCGGTGCTTCTCATTCGTTCATCTCTTTGGATTGTGTGCATCGATTGAATATGAGTGTTTGTCTCCTTGTGAGTCCTTTGTGGTTAAGTTACCCAGCGGGGATAGAATCGTGGGGAACAAGGAAGTCAGAGATTGTCCGGTGTTAATCGCTGAGAGAGTGTGGCTTTCGAATTTGATCATCATGGATATCGTTGATGAAGATTTAATCCTCGGAGACGACTGGATTGATAGACACGGAGCGGTAATGAATTATCGCACGATGGTCATATCGATGTTGGCCGAAGACGGTACCGAGCATTCTTTTACGGGATACAAGAGGGGATGTCAGAAATTCTTAATTAGCACCTTGAAGGCGAAAAAACTTATTAGAGAAGGCTGTGTTGGGTATTGGTGTTATGCCGCAAAAGTCGAGGATGGGAAAGTCGAACTTCCCTCGATTCCTATAGTATGTGAATTCCGGATGTTTTCCCAGATGATTTACCGGGACTACCACCGGAGCGGGAAGTTGAATTTACAATTTATTTGGAATCGAGTGCAACCCCGATTTCTAAGGCACCGTACCATATGCACCTTCAGAAATGCAAGAGTTGAAAAGACAGCTGGGAGAATTGTTGGATAAAGGGTATATTAGACCTAGTGCTTCGCCTTGGGGTGCATCGATCTTGTTCGTATGGAAGAAAGATGGTTCACTATGTTTGTGTATTGATTATCGGGAGATGAACAAGGTGACCATTAAGAATAAATATCCTTTGTCGCATATCAATGATTTGTTTGATCAATTGCAGGGAGCCACGGTGTTTTCAAAAATTGATTTGAGGTCCGGTTACTATCAACTTCGCATAAAGGAATCCGACGTTCCTAAAACCGCTTTCCGTACGAGGTACGGGCACTATGAGTTTGTGGTTATGCCTTTTGGGTTAACCAACGCACCTGCGATATTTATGCAATTGATGAATAAGATTATTGAGCATCTTGATAATTGTGTAGTCGTTTTTATCGATGATATTCTGGTCTATTCTCGTGATGATGAGGAACACGCTCTGCATTTGCGATTAGTGTTGGAGATTTTGAGGACTCAGCACCTCTATGCAAAGTTTTCTAAGTGTGAATTTTGGCTGAAGGAAGTTATATTTCTCGGGCATGTGATTTCAGCGGAAGGGGTCCGAGTAGATCCCCAGAAGATTGAGGCAGTGTTAGATTGGGCACCACCTAGGAACGTGAAGGAAGTGTGTAGCTTTTTGGGTCTGGCTGGGTACTACCGAAGGTTCGTCGAGGGGTTCTCTAAACTTGCTCGACCACTTACTCAATTACTCCAAAAGTCCGAAAAGTTCGAATGGAACGAAGAGAGACAATGAAGTTTCGAAGAGTTGAAAAGGCGTCTGACTACCATGCCGGTTTTAGCCCTGCCCCAGGGAATCAGTGGGTATTCAGTTTATTATGACGCATCAGGACAAGGACTTGGGTGCGTACTCTTGCAGCATGATAAGACTATCGCCAATGCTTCACGGCAACTTAAACCGTATGAGCTGAATTATCCTACCCATGATTTGGAGTTAGCTGCCGTAGTGTTTGCATTGAAAATCTGGCGTCACTATTTGTACGGTTCTTTATGTCGAATTTATACCGACCACAAGAGCCTAAAGTACATTTTTAGCCAGAAGGAACTGAATATGAGAAAACGTCGTTGGTTAGAGTTGATAAAGGATTATGACCTGGAGATCCTTTACCATTCAGGAGAAAGGCCAACGTTGTAGCTGACGCGTTGAGCCAGAAATCGGTATCTCTTCAGATGCTTGAGGTCCTTACACCTCAAGTGAAGATCAGACGGGAATTGATTGAGCAAGGAGTCGAAGCATGGATCCATCGAGTTCAGGGTCAAATGTGCACTCTTGAGATGATTCTGTCCTTGATCGATGACATGGGGGTGAAACAGGGGAATGACCCAATGTTTGTCCAACTGAAGGTGGATGTGGAGAAAGGGAAAGCCCCTGGTTTTATGATCCACGAGGGTGGCATTTTGAGATTTCAAGGTAGGCTTTGTGTTCCGAATGACTCAGAGCTGAGGCAGAGAATACTCCGAGAAGCCTATGCTACACCTTACTCGATCCATACTGGGACGAGTAAGATGTACAAAGATCCTAAGAGAAATTTTTGGTGGAACAACATGAAGAGAGATGTCACCGAGTTTTTGTCAAGGTGTTTGACATGTCAACAAGTCAAAATTGAGCATCAACAGCCGGCCGGGATGTTGAAGCCTCTCCCTATTCCTGAATGGAAGTGGGAAGATATTACCATGGATTTCATCACTGGGATGCCGAGGACTAAGATGGGGATGAATATGATTTGGGTTATTGTTGACCGATTGACTAAGTCGACACATTTTCTTGGCATTAAGGACACGTAGGGACAGGAGCGATTATCCCAAATTTTTATATCAGAGATCGTGAGATTACACGGTACGCCAAAGTCTATTGTTTCCGATCGAGATGGTCGTTTCGTGTTGCATTTTTGGAGGTCAGTCCATCAGGCTTTGGGCACCGAGTTGAGGTTGAGTACTTCCTTCCATCCGCAGTCTGACGGTCAGACTGAGCGGACGATCCAGACATTGGAAGATATGTTGAGGGCGTGTGCCCTGGACTGGAGTAGCGATTGGGAAATACACCTACCGTTAATCGAGTTCAGTGGTCGAGGCACGGAGTTGAGGAAGCAACGTGGGAAATCGAAGAGAGCATGCGCAGTAGATACCCAGAGTTATTCATTTCTTAAGTTTCGGGACGAAACTTCCTTTTAGAGGGGGGAGATGTAATACCCATACTTTTTGTAAATTTTATACTCTGGTGCTTTTGTAATCTTGACACTCGTTGTAAGTGTTTAGTAAGTTTATATTGCTCTCGGAACTCATCATTTGGATTTACCCTTTTCTTGTTCGGATCGTTGCTGTTTTTGGATCCTTGATGCGATTATACCACCTTCGTGTGAAGGGTAGCGCACGCTACGCACACCATGTAGCGCACGCCGCTACACACACCTTGTAGCGCATGCAAATTTAGTGCGGGTAGCGCATGCTATCGGTTAGCATTAGCGCACGCTACTAGTGTATTGGAGGCAGACAGTCCAGTAGGTACTGGACTGGAATGATACATTCGTAGTGCACGCTATGTGTGATGGTAGCACACGCTAACGATATTAGTAGCGTGCGCTAATGATATTAGTAGCGCACGCTACATTACCCGAGTAACGTGTGCTAAGGCGAGCAGGGTAACGTAGCGTGCGCTAAGGCGAGCAGGGCAGAGGACAGTAGGTTCTGGACTCTATTTACTGGGCACCAACTATCAGGTAGCGCACGCTAACTCTCGGCTAGCGTACGCTAAGGGAAGGCGTTAGCGCATGCTACGATATGCGTAGCGCACGCTAACGACGCTGCCAGAGGCCACTGGACTACCCGATGAACCCGTTAGTGCGCGCTATTCGTAGATGCTAGCGCACTCTAATCCCTATTTAGTATAAATAGGACAGTCCAGCCCCAAATCCGTCACTTTTCCATTTCTTAACCTTCCTTGGGCGATTTCGAGCGATTCCGGGTGATTTGTGAAGAGTTCTTCGAGCTGCAATCATCTAGCAACATCTTTAAGCTTCTAGTCCGAATTAATCAACGTTTAATCCTCTCCACCACTCCAAATCAAGGTAAACTTCTCACAACCTTAGATTTTTGGGATTTTGGGGTTTTCCATACGATCTCTTCGATCCAGCTTGTTGTTATGATAGAATATGTCGATTATGAATTATCTACCTTGGATACATATTTTTCTACGGATTTATTAGTATATTTCCGGAGTTCTTGATTATTTGGGATGGTTGACTTGCGATTCACCATCTAAGAGATTTATTCCCGGAACACATGTATCGTGGGTAGTAAATTCGGGTGAATTCCAACTAATTTTCATACCGATGGGTTTTTGATAGTTGATTACGAACTTGTCTAGGTTCGGAGTTGTCGATTCCTTCAATCTTGGTACCTTGTCGTTCGTACCCTTTTCTCTCGATTCCAGGCCAGTGATTCTTGTGAAAGTTATGTTCTTAATTGTGAAAAGTAATACATGTGAGTGTGAGAGTTATATTCGTTCACTCCTAGAGGGCCTGACGGGGCCGAGGAGGATTCCGCTTATGACGGTTCCGCGAACATTTGGGTTAGCCACTCCAAGATGACCCGACGGGGTCGAGGAGGGATTCGCGCATTATCGAGTCCACGGTTAATCAAGAGATATTGTCATTGTTGAGACATGTTTGGATAATTGTATTTTCCAGAAAATCATTATCATGGCTTTGAATTGGTGCATATGCTTTTATGTATAAGACTTGACGTTTCACTTGTAATACTTGCCCTAACCTCTCTCGTGTGGGGAAAATTCCTTTTGTGTTTTTCAGGTTCTAAGGATCCTTACGAGCGATCACCGGGATGGTACGATGAAGTTGGCGAGGTGTGATACTTTGGCTAGTTGTGTTCCCTTTATTTTGAGCATTATTCTCTTCGGTCCGTTTCATCCTTGTAGTAATAAATGGTACTCGAGTACTTTAGGAAAGTCTTTTTTTCCGGTTGATGTATAACTTCTTATATTTCTTCGTGGTCCTGGATGTCAGTGGTTTGAACTTCCTTGTTTGTATCGGATTTATTGATTCTCGAGTGGACTTTGTGAAATTTGATGCGTTATGTGTAAAAATTAGCCTAGTGGGTCCCAGACAGGGATCCATGGCGCTGTGATATTCTCTGAATATCTCGGGGGTGTTACATATTGAGTATGTCATTTCATCAAAATGGGAGTCTAAAAATCGTGCAATAAATAGATCACTTGTCAAGAGTTCAAGATACCTTATAATTGAAGGTGAATCAAACTCAACATATATCACAAGCCTTCGTTGGGGATCAATTTTTGTGCGTTGCACGGGTGCAATTGGGACTTGAAGCGCAACCGAAGGTTCTTAAATGAGAAACATCGGGTTCTCGACCAGAGACAAGTTGCATGGGGAATATTGGTCCTAAGCCGTTGGTCTAATACGAACTAATGTTGTGGCATAACCCCAAGTAAAAGTTTGGGAGTTTTCATTTCATAAGTAATGATCTTGCAAACAGTTTAAGATGTTTAATAAGGGGCTGTTTACTTGTGACTTAATCAGGTTAATGGTAAAATGTCTTATTCGCTCAGACGTTTGGAGGTGTTTACTTGTGGCTTAATGACTTATTCACGCAGAAAAAAATGGCTTATTCATTAACCATGAAAAGTGGTGTTGTCCTCATTAAGACAAAAAAATGACTCCCTTACCCCTAATTGAAAACCACACATTTATATCTACAATATAAATAATTTAGGACAAAAAATGACTCTCGTGTCCCTATTATATATGTAATATCCGCAATTTCGATTTCCGGTAATTTTCTTTTTTTGGCGAGAGTCCGTTTTGACAACTCGCTTGGGACCATTTCATCATTCTGAGAATGATTAATTCTGCAATTTTTGACATCCGAGTTCGTTTCGGTGCCGTTTTGTTGAGTTCCGTGCTTTTTGACGACTTTTCCGTACTTGAGTTCGATTCTTGCGAATCTCGTTCGAAACTGCTGTCTCGAGTTTCCCGTAAGTCCGTTTAACTTTGTTATATGTGTTGTGAACCTCAGTTTGGTTATTCGATCACATATCGTGATTTTCGGGCGTTTTGGGCCATTTTGTAATTTCCTAAAAGTTATGGGTATCCGTACCTGTATTTGTTGTCTTGACCCTTTTTTTGGCCGCGTATGATTAATTATTGCATTATGTTTTCATTTCGGGTCGTTGATGTTGTCCGCAAGCTTTTCGTCGTATTCGTTCCGTACGTTTTCGGAAATCGAGTCGTCGGGTCATGGCGGCCGAGCAGCTGGCCGGACAGGTGCGGCACTGTCGGAAGTGCTGGGCACTGGCCGAGCAGTCACGACAGGAACCGGCGTAGCGCACGCTACGACCGGAAGGCTGCGCGCGCTAGCTCGGCAGGTGTAGCGCACGCTGTCGAGCGGCCGAGCGTACGCTATCGGGTCTGGGCAGAGGGGTTCTGAGGTTCTGGACTCGGGTAGGATCGGCAGGTAGCGCACGCTACTTTCGGTTGTGGCGCACGCTAACCGACAGGGGTAGCGCAGGCTGTCGGCCGACTAGCGTACGTTACCTGGGCGAGCTGTTTAGTCCAGAGGTTACTGGACAGGTCGGCTAGCGCGCGCAGCGATCCGGCCGTAGCGCACGCTAGTGGGGGTCGGGCGGGCAGGTCACGGCCGACAGGTTTGGTCGGTAGTGCCGGGTCGTGCGGTCTCTGGCCGAGGGTGCTGGGCCGATACTGGCCGATAGCGCACGCTAGTCCGGGAAGGCTAGCGCACGCTAGTTCCGGCCCAGTATATATATGGCAAAGCAGCCTCATTTTCACTCGTTTTTCATTTCCTTTCTTTTCTGTCCGCGGCTAGAGGTTCGGAGGAGGCGAAGCCATGTTGTTAGACAACGAATCCATGAAGTTCTAGAGGTTATATCTGATACAGGATTGACAAGTCTAAGGGAAGAAAACGAGGTGATGATCGACGTAAGCGACCATGCAACATACTTGGGTGAGAAAACGAGCCACGGAGTTACCTTAATAACCGGATTTGGATTAACTTAAACAATAGGTAACTTGCATCTTGGGGGAAGGGGGCCAAGTGGTAAAAGAATAAAAGAATTTCAGCATATTTTATTAGAAAGGCAGCAGGATTCTCGGCAACATGCTGTGTGAAAAAACGGCTATCAGCTTTCAACTTGGAGACAAGGCCCAACTTTTACTTTTGTCAGCAAGTGACATGAGGAACCTTTTTATTATCTTTTCTTATTTTAAACCCAGCTTGTAATAATTTAAGATTATCTTGTCAGGCTCTTGTGAGGCTACTTTTGCCTATAAATAGGGCGATGAAGTTGTAATGAAGGGACATTGAATGCTGAAAATAAGAATACACTTTGTGTTTTCCTTGGTGAATGCTTTTCATCAAAACTTTGATTATTATTCGACGCGTTTACGAATCTTAATCCGATTAATTCTCAATAGGTCTTGAGAAGAAATCACTTTGTCGAATTATAGGTCTAATTCGATAAAACAACCGTTTCTGTCCTGTTTCGATATTCTGCTTGTTTTCGTTACAGTTTTATACTTGTTCGGTATTTCGCATCAAGTGTTGTTCGATCCTTCGAACTTGTTTCCTGTTTTTAATTCGCATCCGACCGAAACGTGCTGTTTCGAGTGTCGCTGTTTGGAGGTGGCATGTATCAAGTCTTTTACATTTGGCCAAGTTCCTATCTTGTTGTTGTATCGAGTTGCCATCATCCTTTCCTGTCGCGAGTGCGTACCGCTAGCCCGTGTTATTGCTGTAGCGAACGGATGTTCTCAGTTTCTGACAAGTCCTTGCTGATTCGCTTCCGCTCATCCAAACAGCTTCATGCTGTATCGATAGCAAATTCGCATCACAAGCGAGAATTCGTATCATAAGTGGTATCGGAGCCCAAGTTCTTGATCTTTGGCATTATGGATCTCAACGACGCTGATTTCTTGGCAAAACTTCGTGACCCATTGCGTGACATACCAGAACAACGCGACCAGCGTTGGCAACCTAGGCGCGGTGAGTATGAGCGACCCTCACGCCATGTCGAATAATTCAAGGTTAATGAGCTTCCAGAGTTCGTTGGCGGGACAGACCCCGAAGTCTACTTGGAATGGGAACGTAAAATTGACTGCATGTTCGAGTTTAAAGACTTTGACGATGAGAAGGTGTAAGTATGCAATTCTCAAGTTGGGGAAAGGAGCTTCACTTTGGTACGAAGGAATTAAAACACGAAGAGCTCGTGCGGGGAAAGAAAAGATCTGTTCGTGGGATTCATTAAAAAGAAAACTTTGTAAAAGATATGTACAAACATCACACCGGTTGTCCTTGTACAGGAAAATTGCAGATCTCATGCAAGGAAAGTTGAATGTTAGTGAATACATTGAGGAGTTTGAGAATCTGACCTTAATGGGAGAAATAGAGGAGAATGAGGAGCAGAAGATGTCCCGATTCTTGCGTGGCTTGAACCGAAGCATAGCTAACTCGGTGGAACTGTATCCACACGAGGACTTCGATACATTATGTGGGCTATGTGTGAAGTTAGAAGCTCACAACAGGATGAAGCTGTATAAACCCGAGTTTCCAATCAAATTTGGAAACCCAAGTGGCGGTTCTCATTCAACTACCAAGGCAACTGTACCGACTCCGGTCCCTGTTGCGATTCCTAAGACACCCTACGTACCAAAGGAGACGAGTTTGGCTAAAGTGAGATGTTTCAAATGTCAAGGGTTCGGACATTATCAAAATGCTTGTCCGAACAAACGAGTGGTGACACTAAGGGAAGCTGTCACGATCCGAGACGAATTGTTGGTTGAGGACGAAAAAGAAAGACTGGGGGACGTATTTGATTTCAACATGGAGGATGAAGAAGGAGAAGAATGTGAGGCTTACGATGCTCCGAATTACGATATAGCCTTGGTTCTTCGCACTTTGCAAGCCAAGTCGGTTCCGAGTGAGTCAGAACAACGGGACCAAATATTCCATACAAAGTGTCAAGTTGGAGATAAGTGGTGTACTTTAATTATCGACGGAGGGAGTTGCACCAACATAGCTTCGAGTGAAATGGTGACAAAGCTTGGACTAACCACCACCGCCCACCCTAAGCCATATGCTTTACATTGGCTTGATGACGGAAGTAAGGTGAGGGTTTCGAAGCAAGTTCGGGTCGGATTGGCAATGGGTTCTTATCGTGATGAGATATTATGTGATGTGATTCCGATGGATGCTTGTCACGTACTTTTGGGACGTCCTTGGTTATTTGATAGGGATGTTTTGCATCGGGGTAGGAGCAACGAATATGAGTTGCGAGACAAGGGAAAGAAGGTCGTGCTGAAACCGATGTCTCCTCAGGCTATCCGTTCCATGAGTGCCAAATGAGGGGAAAAACCGAACCTCACCATGTTCGCTAGCGAGAGGGAAGTTGAACACGCTATGGAGAGTGGTGAGCGTGTTTACATGCTGGTGATAAAGGAGACTCGAGATGATTTCGTGGTAGCGAAGAACGAGGATACAGTGGATGACTTATTACATGAGTTCACGGACGTCTTCCCTGAAGAATTGCCGTCGGGTTTGCCGCCAATCCATGGAATTGAGCATCAAATCGACCTTATACCAGGCGCACCTCTTCCGAATAAGGCTGCCTATAGGTGTAATCCCAAGGAAACGAAGGAACTTTAGAAGCATATTGAAGAACTAATGAGCCACGGGTATGTTCGAGAAAGTTTAAGTCCATGTGCGGTTCCGGTCCTACTTGTTTCTAAGAAGGATGGTTCTTGGCGCATGTGTATCGATAGCCGAGCCGTAAATAACATAACGATCAAGTATCGATTCCCGATACCAAGGCTTGATGATATATTGGATGAGCTACATGGCTCGGTGGTCTTTTCTAAAATTGATTTGCGAAGTGGCTATCACCAGATTCGTATGCGGGAGGGAGATGAATGGAAGACGGCTTTCAAAACTAAGCATGGGCTGTATGAGTGGACCGTCATGCCATTTGGACTTACGAATGCCCCGAGTACTTTCATGCGTTTGATGAACGAAGTACTTAAGGCATTTTTGGGCAGATTTGTGGTTGTTTATTTGGATGATATTTTGGTTTATAGTCGGTCAGTGGAGGAGCATCTCGGGCATCTACGACAAGTATTCGAGACTCTTCGGTCTCAAAGGCTTTACGGAAAGAAAGAAAAGTGTGCGTTTCTCGTCGAGAGCATAACTTTTCTTGGCTATGTTGTTTTGAAGGAAGGAGTGTCAGTTGATCAAGGTAAAATTGAAGCTATTAAGTCGTGGCCTACTCCGAAAACCGTAACTGAAGTTAGATCATTCCACGGTCTTGCCTATTTTTATCGGAGGTTTATTCGATATTTCAGCACCATAACGAGTCCGATAACTGAGTGTTTGAAGAAGGGTCTGTTTGTGTGGAGCAGGGCTGCCCAAGGGGCGTTTGAAAGATTGAAGGCAAGGTTATGTGAAGCACCTATCTTGGCGTTACCCGATTTTGCACATCCGTTCGAAGTGGAGTGTGATGCTAGTGGAGTTGGTATTGGGGCGGTCCTCATTCAAGGCAGGCGGCCTATTGCGTAATTTTCGGAGAAGTTGGGTGGGGCTCGACTCAACTATTGTACTTACGACAAGGAGTTCTATGCCATAATGAGAGCTCTTGATCATTGGAGCCATTACCTTCGGCCGAAAGATTTTATTCTGCATTCGGACCATGAATCTTTAAAGTATATTAATGGGCAACAGAAGTTGAGTCCGAGACATGCTAAGTGGGTGGAGTTCTTACAATCGTTTCACTTTTCATCGAAGTATAAGGACGGTAAGAGCAATGTGGTGGCTGATGCACTGTCTAGGAGATATGCTTTAATCTCTACCCTTAATGTTCGATTGCTTGGATTCGATACAGTGAAAGAATATTATGACAGTGATGCAGATTTTGGCGAACCTTCGCCCTTTGCAAATCTGGACCGATGGGAGAATTTTCAATACATGAAGGCTTTATTTTTAAGGGAAATCGTCTTTGTCTACCAAGGCACACGATTCGAGAATTTATGGCTCGAGAGGCTCACGGGGGAGATTTGGCTGGCCACTTTGGTTCGGCCAAGACATTAGATGTGCTTAAAGAACATTTTTATTGGCCAAAGATGTAGGGGGATGTCAATAATATAATTAGTAAATGTGTGACATACCATATTGCGAAGAGTTCGTTCAAACCAGGAAAATACACACCTTTACCGATTCCGGAGAAACCATGGGAAGACGTCTTGATGGATTTCATTGTTGCTTTGCCTCGAACCCAATGAGGTAAGGATGCGATTATGGTTGTGGTCGATCGTTTTTCAAAGATGGCTCATTTTGTTTCTTATCACAAAACCGATGATGTGAGTAATGTTGCTGACTTGTATTTCCGAGAGGTGGTATGATTACATGGAGTTACAAAAACTATTGCTTCGGACCGGGACTCAAAGTTTCTGAGTTACTTTTGGAACATATTGTGGAGAAAGGTGGGGACCAAGCTTTTGTTTAGTACTTTACATCATCTTCAAACAGACGGACAAACCGAAGTGACTAATCGAACACTGGGAACGCTGTTGCGAGGCTTGGTGAGAAAAACACAAAAGGATTGGGATTTGAAGCTCGCACACGCGGAGTTCGCCTATAATTGCTCTCCTACTCATGCCACAGCGCATTCTTCATTCGAAGTAGTTTACGGCCTAAATCCTTACATACCGCTAGACTTAATTCCATTACCGAGTGACGAATTGGTGCATAAGGATGCGGAGTCAAAACTGAAATCGATGATGAAATTACACGAACAGGTGCGTGACTGAATCAAAGATATAAACGAGGCGTACAAAAGGAAGTCGAGCAAGCAAAGAAAACCGAGATTATTTGAGGTTGGAGATTTAGTTTGGGTACATTTGAGAAAGGAGCGATTTCCGAGTAAGCGTAAGAATAAGTTAATGCCATGAGCCGAGGGGCCATTTAAAATAGTTGCGAGGGTGAACGATAATGCTTACAAGTTAGAACTTCCGGGCGATTATGGAGTGCATGCTACTTTCAACATAGGTGATCTATCTCCTTATCTTGATGACGACGGGATTCCAGAATTGAGGACAATTCCTTTTAAAGGGGGAGGGGATGATACGGGATTGACAAGTCCAAGGGAGGAAGACGAGGTGATGATCGACGTAAGTGACCATGCAACATACTTGGGCAAGAAAACGAGACATGGAGTTACCTTAATAACCGGACTTGGAGTAACTTAAACAATAGGTAACTTGCATCTTGGGGGAAGGGGGCCAAATGGTAAAAGAATAAAAGAATTTCAGTATATTTATTTAGAAAGGCAACAGGATTCTCGGCAACATGCTGTGTGAAAAAGCGGCTATCAGCTTTCAACTTGGAGACAAGGCCCAACTTTTACTTTTGTCAGCAAGTGACATGAGGAACCTTTTTATTATCTTTTCTTATTTTAAACCCAGCTTGTAATAATTTAAGATTATCTTGTCAGGCTCTTGTCAGGCTACTTTTGCCTATAAATAGGGCGATGAAGTTGTAATTAAGGGACATTGAATGCTGAAAATAAGAATACACTTTGTGTTTTCCTTGGTGAATGCTTTTCATCAAAACTTTGATTATTATTCGACGCGTTTTCGAATCTTAATCCGATTAATTCTCAATAGGTCTTGAGAAGAAATCACTTTGTCGAATTATAGGTCTAATTCGATAAACAACTATTTCTGTCCTGTTTCGATATTCTGCTTGTTTTCGTTACAGTTTTATACTTGTTCGGTATTTCGCATCAAGTGTTGTTCGATCCTTCGAACTTGTTTCCTATTTTCAATTCGCATCCGACCGAAACGTGCTGTTTCGAGTGTTGCTGTTTGGAGGTGGCATGTATCAAGTCTTTTACATTTGTCCAAGTTCCTGTCTTGTTGATGTATCGAGTTGCCGTCATCCTTTCCTGTCGCGAGTGCGTACCGCTAGCCCGTGTTATTGCTGTAGCGAACGAGTGTTCTCAGTTTCTGACAAGTCCTTGCTGATTCACTTCCGCTCATCTAAATAGCTTCGTGCTGTATCGTAGCGAATTCACATCACAAGCGATAATTTGTATCAATATCATTGATCAATCATTCTATAACATCCCTCGATCCAGCGAATCAAGGTTAGATCTTTAGAACCCTACTTTTGGGAAGATTTGGGGGTTTTCGCGTTTTTGTCTGATTCGTTCCGTTTTGTTGATTAATTCATGATGAATATGATTAATCTTGTTGGTATTCTTAGTTTCCCTACGGATTCATGGTATATTTCGCGTTTTTTACGAAATCGAGAGGGTTTGGTTGTGGTCCGCCCTCGTTGTCGTTTTTATACGAATATACATGAATCGTAGGCGGGTTTTCAGGTGTATTCCAATTTCGTATTCGTTTAGAAATGGTTGTGATTGTATTCTTTGAGTTGTTAGGTTCGGTTTCATTGGTTCCTAGAGTTCGTCGGTGACTTTCCTTTCCGTTCGTTGCGTCGTCAATTATTCAAGGCAAGTATCTTTGGAAACCTTTATGCTTAACGTGAAATGGTAATGTATATTGTGTGTGCTTTACTCACCTCGGGAGGGTCTGACGGGGCCTCGGGGGAATCTCTGGCTTCATCCTGGATTCATGAGTTTGTTTCGAGGCCAGCCCGGGAGGGTCCTAGAGGCCTCGGGTGGGATTCATGGCTTCGTCTCGGTCCTAGGTGACATGTGGTGCTTGATTTGTTTTATGAATGTGGCCATCTCGGGAGGGTCCTTAGAGGCCTCGAGTGGGATTCGTGGCTTCGTCCCGGTCCTAGGCAAATTGATTGAATGTTTGTTTTCCGGAAAAGACATGTCTGGTTTTGGTTTTTGAAATGATTTGGTGCATTGTACTATGAAATGTGTAAGCGATTTGTTTGCCTTGAATAGTTGTACTAGTGTAATTGCTAACCCCTTTGGGGACCCGTTTTGAGGAAATTCTTGTTATGGATTTCAGGTTATGTTCAGCCAGACGAGCGGGCACTGGGATGGTACGAGGATGTCGGCCAAGGTTGTTGACATGTGCAATCGAGTCTTATTATTTCTACTGTCTCTTTCGATATGGTTGTTTTCCAAATTGTAAACTTATAGATTGTACTCGCGAGTACTTAGGCTTTTCCTTTCGGATTGTGATTGGTCTTTGTAACAGCCCAAAAGCAGTGGCTGTTATAGTGCCGTGGATCCCTCCTGGGACCCACCAGGCAATATCACGATATACACTTAAAAACTGACAACGTGGCACCGTACCACAACATTTATCAAAACCCCGGTGTGGAGTATGAGTTATTCATGTTTTTAAATACAAGCAAACATACACAGGATCCAAACTTAGTACAGACCATATGACGATGGGCAGTACCTAACAAGTTTTAGTACATTCATTCGACACAAAAATAAAACGAAAATCATACTTAAAACATAACCGAACAACCAAAAGACTCGGGGGCCCCGAAATAGCATACATCAGAATCCTCCGTCGCCATTATGCTCCTCCTGTGCCTTGCCCTTTCCTCGCCCTGAAATACAAGTATTTCGCCCCGAACCACAGGGTTAGCTATACATGATAATAATTCTCATGACATTATACAATTCATATATACTGATTTCATAGAAATCCATCGACTACTGAATATACCCCGAAGGCGTATAGACAATCAGTCCCAACTGTCGAACATAATCAAATATACGAATGACCATATACTATGGCTCAAGACGGACGTCACAGTACGCCCGATCCGGAAATGTGTCCGTGCACATGTCCACCCCGTATACGGAATCCAGAATATACGTGGGACGATGTACCTAATTAGCCTCACGAACTACGTCTCGTGTGCACGATCCAAATGCGGAAAACATCCACGCATGATCATCAAGTGCCCGGCTAAAAATCCTACACATAACCAATCGGCACGCAGATATGACTCCAGAGATGTCACGATACAACATGACAACGAAACTCAACGAATTACACTTTTACCAGGGAATCGAACAACTCACCGAAGTGTCAACAAAGCTCAAAAGGACTAACGGTAATAAGGACGGTAATTTCGGGGGTATCATCCCCAACACCATGACAATACGATCAAGGGTATCACCATATCACGAATCATAGATTATCAGAACATTTCATACACACGAAATGCATAATAATCACAAGAATTCAACCATCACTATAACCAAGCAAGATAACTTGCCTCAATTCCGTAGACGAATAATCCTTCTTTGAATGGTCAAACGAACGGTATCCTCGTCTAACAATACTCACGTGAACAAGCAACCTTGAATGAAACATAATTCACTCAACAACACATTCGTATGATAATGGTATTATCGCATAAACAATATTCATAAATTTACTTGAATAAATAGATTATCCTATCGACCATTTTAATGTTCGTATTACAAATCATCGTATGTTTATCATGTTTATTACATATTCTAATCTTGATGTCAAATTCTTGATATCCAGTTTATCATCAATGTAATATCGTGAAAATATCTTTTCAAATCATCGACACTTCCAACTACGATATAAGTTGTGTTTAATTACATTCTTCATTATTTACCGACGATTTCATTCAAAACTTGATTACTATATGAAACATCAGTTTAAGTTTTTAGTGAATTAAGAATATCATCTTAATTTACGTCTCTAAACACGCACGGATTAATGAAATGGAATCCGGCTACTCATCTACCGCATTTGTATCGTCACATTCAACACAACTCTCTTAAGAACATTATTAACCTATTAATGTAGTGATTAACACTCTTTGATGAAATTGATAAATTCGAACGTACGAAGATTACAACTTCCTCCTATCAACATTCATTGTTTTACTTTGAAGAATTTATTAAATGCCTAGTTATACCATTGGATACTTGAGATTTTTGAAGTAATTTCATCCATCTAACAAAGATCATCTACAAAGGGTTAACATCATCTTTCCAACAATTTCATCACAAAGGTTTTAAAGGCCAAAATCATGGTTTCATACAACCCTCAAGGATCAATAGAATGTTCAAGACAATCTTAACATTTCTCACTTTTAATCATTAAGGACATCATCTCTAACATGTTCCTAGTGTTGAGACTAAAATCAACTTCCGATTATCATGCTATACCTCAGGTTTTATGTGTATCATTATCAACACAATCATATTATGAAGTTATTTACCTCAAGAAGCAACACTAATACCTTCAAAATTAATCTTCACTTGATTTGAGTATGATTCAATTAACTTATCATGTTTACACTAATTTAAACTAACATTATGTGAAGTATTTATCTACTAACATCATCATAAGCATGAAATTGATATGAGTTAAAGAAATACCAACCTTAAAATGAAGAACAACACCAACACTCCAAGGAATACACTTCAATCTCTAGCTTCTCCAAGTCACCAATCAAGTGTTGAGGCTCCAACACAAGTTAGAAAGGCTTAGAAACGAAGTTGGAAGGGAAGGGAATCGTTCCTTAGTCGGGAGATTGAAAAAGGTCGAGTAGGAAGTGAATGGCAAGTCCTACATTTATAATATGAACTGGACATTACGTACGTTAACGAACATGGTTAACGTACGTTATAGCCTTTACGTACGTAATCTTATGATCATTACGTACGTAACCAATTTCATCAAAACTCACTGCCTAAAAACACGCATTGCTACGCACGTACCGGCAGCTATTACGTACGTAATAGCCGTTGACTTGGCTGTCGCGATCGACTCCCGACCACCTACCCTTTCTCGACCCCACTCGCCGAAAGGCGGATTGCTGGAGGATCTTCCGCATTACGTACGTTAACGTACTGATATTATGTACGTAAGGCGGCCTATCTAGCGTACGTTAAGAATACATGTTAACGTACGTTAGGTACTATACAAGCATAAATGGAATTCTCGTAATATCACCCAACAACTAATATAGTATGAATGACCATGAATCCAATTTAACATAATTCGTCGGTACTTGCTACAACATCACAGATATGGTGCGAAAATACTTAACTTAAATCATGAAATACAATATTAAAGGCGAGGGTATTACATACTCCCCCCCTTAAAAGGAGTTTCGTCCCCGAAACTAAGGGGTAAACATTTCGGGGTATCTCTCCCGCATGCTATCTTCAGTCTCCCACGTAGCTTCCTCGACTCCATGTCTTGACCACTGAATTTTTAATAAGGGAATCGTCTTGTTCCTCAGCTGTTTAATTCTTCTTTCGAGTATCTGCACAGGCTGTTCCTCATACGAATGGTCGTCGGCTATTTCGACCTCGTCGAATTGAATAACGTGACTTGGATCAGCAACATACTTCCTTAACTGAGATACATGGAATACGTTGTGAATTCGACTCAAAGCTGGTGGTAATGCTAAACGATAGGCTAAGTCGCCTACTCGTTCCAGGATCTCAAACGGACCAATATACCTTGGGCTCAATTTGCCTCTCTTCCCGAATCGGAAAACACTTCTAGTAGGAGATACTTTGACCAGTACATGGTCACCAACTTCAAACTCGAGTGGTCGTCGACGATTATCTGCATATGATTTCTGGCGGCTTTGGGCTGTTAATAGACGGCTCTTGATCAGGGAAATCTTCTCGCGGGCTGCCAATAACATATCAGGTTCCGTACCAATAGATTCAGATAATTCGTCCCAGCACAAAGGAGACCTACAACGACGACCATATAATGCCTGATAAGGTGCCATCATGATCGAGGCGTGCCAGCTGTTATTATATGTGAATTGTACCAACGGCAGCTGGGCTTCCCAGTCAGGCTTCCAATCGAGAGCACATGCCCTCAACATATCCTCTAGAGTTTGAATTGTCCTCTCAGACTGACCGTCGGTCTGAGGATGAAAAGCCGTACTGAAGTTCAACTGTGTACCCATAGCACGATGAACCGCCTTCCAGAAGTGCGACACGAACCGTCCGTCCCGATCTGATACAATACTCTTAGGGGTGCCATGCAGTATCACAATCTCTTTGATGAATAATTGGGCCAATCTCTCAGGGCCCCAAGTATCCTTGATCTCCAAGAAGTGGGCTGATTTAGTCAATCGATCCACAACTACCCAAATCGTATTCATGCCTCGACGGCTCGTCGGCAAACTAGTAATAAAGTCCATCGATATGTCTTCCCACTTCCACTCGGGAATAGAAGCGGTCTCATCATGCCACCGGTCGTTGATGCTCAATCTTGACCTACGACAGGTCGACATTTCAAACGAACTCGGCAACCTCCGTTTCATATTACCCCACCAATAATACGGCTTCAAATCCTTATACATTTTGTTCGATCCGGGTGTATGGAATACGGGGTAGCATGAGCCTCCTTTAGAATAGTATTCCTCAACTCTTCGTCTGCCGGTACACATACTCGATTTTAAAGCGTAATACCCATCCTCGTGAACCACAAATCAGGGGGCCTTCCCGATCGATTTCTCCTCGAATTCTAGATAAGAATGGGTCCGACATCTGCTTTCGTCCCGATCGTCTCATTTATGGAGGGTGAAATCTCAATCATGCACGATTGTCCTCGAATACGTTGCATCCGGACCTCAATCTCCGGTCTAATGAACTCTAATTGCAACTCCTCTCGGGCGGTCAAACGAGCTAGCATCCGCTCCTGCACCGTCTTGCGGCTCAAGGCATCGACAACCACGTTTGCCTTGCACGGATGATAAAGGATCTCGATATCATAGTCTTTGATTAGATCTAACCATCTCTTTTGTCTCATATTCAACTCCTTCGGGTAAAAATATACTTGAGGCTCTTGTGGTCCGTAAAAATCGCAGGTAACTCCATACAGATAGTGGCGCCGATTTTTAAAGCAAACACTACGGTTGCTAACTCCAGTGTCATGAGTCGGGTAGTTGACCTCGTAAGGACGCAATCGTCTGGACGCATAGGCGATCACTTTCCCGTCCCGCATTAACACGCGGCCAAGGCCCCGCCTCGATGCATCATTGTATACCGCGAATCCTTCCGTTCCTCTAGGTAGTACCAAAACAAAATTGAAATTAATCGACCTTTGAGTTCATCAAAACTTTGCTGACATGCTTCCGACCACAAGTACTTCTTGTCTTTTCTCAACAGGTTAGTCATCGGTTGAGAAATTTTGGAAAATCCTTCCACGAATCGTCTGTAATAGCCTGCTAGACACAGAAAACTACGAACTTCTTTCACGTTCTTCGGGGGTAGCCAGTCTCGGATAGCTTCCGTCTTCTGTGGGTCTACTCTTACTCCCTCTGCTGATATCACATGACCCAGAAAAATAACTTCAGACATCCAGAATTCACACTTGGAAAATTTTCCATAGAGTTGTTCTCGCCTTAACGCATCGAGAACCTGGCGGAGGTGACACTCATGCTCCTTATGATCACGGGAGTAGACCAAGATATCGTCAATAAAAACGACTACAAAACGATACAGATTATTTATAACAACCCGATTCATCTATTCCATGAATCTGCGCAGTGCATTAGTCACCCAAATGGCATGACAACGAACTCATAATGCCCATAGCGAAAAGTCGTCTTCGGGATGTCGGACTCTCGAATCCGCAATTGGTGGTACCTGGACCTCAAGTCGATCTTGGAAAATACAATGCTCCTTGGAGCCGATCCAATAGATCATCGATGCGGGGTAAAGGATATTTGTTCTTAATTGTTACCTTGTTCACCTCCTAATCAATACACAAACGCAACGATCCGTCCTTCTTCCGCATTTAATAACACCGGCGCTCCCAAGGGGATGCACCGGGTCGAACGTACCCTTTCTCGATTAATTCTTCGAGTTGTCTTTTTAATTCTGCATCTTAGTCGGGGCCATACGGTATGGTGCTTTCGAAAGCGGGGACGTCCTGGCTCCAACTCAATGGTGAATTCCACCTCTCATTGTGGGGGTATTCTGGAAGCTCGTCCGGAAATACATCTGGATAATCTTGAACTACTGGAATATCAATCAATTTGGTGGCCGGTCGGCCGTCTTAGTCATGTAACACCAATAACCAACGCATCCTGGTTCGATAATCTCATAGCCTTCATAGCGCTGATGACTCTCCTGAATGATTGGGATTATCACCCCGAAAAATACACTCGACGCCATCATCCGATGTGACGGTCACCATTCGCTTACGGACGCTAAGGACGGCATCGTGACGATCCATCCAGTCAATACCCAAGATTACATCATCTTTAGGTAGATCAACCACAATCAAGTCAGACAACCACTCACGGTTGTTCATGCTAATCGGACAGTTCTGTACTTCACGACTCCCAATAATTCTTCTACCATCGGGTAGACCAATTACATAAGGTTCACAATTGATAACACGATTCAAATGCAAACGACTCAAACAAGAACTAGACAAAAAGGAGTGTGAAGCACCAGTATCAAAAAGAACACAAACGGGCTGAGAGTGGATCTCGAGAGTACCTGCAATCATGCTGGATTCGGGATCATTGGCTTTCTTTATCTCGTAAACTCTGGGTTTTGCAACCCCGGAAGCAGGTGTACCAACTTGATTTCCACGGCCCATCCCTTTGTTCGCCCCGGTAGTCTGGTAAGAAGCGGATGGAGGAGCACGTTCCTGAACAGAAGACTGTACTGGAGCAAGAGATGCTGCTGGGGCACGCCCGAGTCCACCCCGGCAATAGCGAGCGCGATGACCGTTCTTCCCGCAAGTGTGACAGTAACGGCCGGCCGGACACTTGGAGCTGATATGCCCTGGTCCCCACGCTTATAACACACGGCATGTGGTGATTGCCCGAGAGTGCGTTCTGCCGGTTTCGGTGCCATAGGTGGCCGCTCAGAAGGATTTAGTACAGTGGGGTTTCTTGAATACCCCGGTTCTTTGTCTCCTTGGGTGCAGTTCTGGATCTCTTGTTGGAAAAGCGAGGTGTTTCTTAGAAATCTCTTTCGCAGTAAGTTCATACTCCAAAGCCTTCTCAATAAACTCCGGTAAGGTCGTACAGTGGTGATTGAGTAATTGCATCCTCATTCGGGGTTTAAGCCTCTTGAGGAAATATTTGATTTTATCAACTTCCGAACGGACAACTGACGTAGCAAAAGGGAGAAGTGCTTGGAATTTTTCAGCAATTGCTAACACATCTTCGTCTTCCGATGGGTCGGGGTTTAATAATTCGGACAGTTTGGCTTCACGGAGGGGTGCAGGATAGTAACGATCTAGCATAAGAGTCTTAAATTCCTCCCAAGTACTCGCGCCTTCGGCAGGCCTCACAGAAAGCCACCAAGTATGGGCACTCTTACTAAGGTAGTAGTCCACAAAGAACTCGATTTTCCTCTGGGCACTCCACCATCTCGAACAGTTTCTCGAAATGTTCTATCCAGTGTACAATGTCGGCAGGCTCAGATGAGCCTTCAAAAGTCGGAGGTCGCTGACGTGATATGTCGCTAATAATCCGGCTCACGATCCCGCCAGGTACCAGAGGCGGAGGCTGTTGTCCCTGCTGTTGACCAGTAGTATTCCTTTGCATAGTTTCCATCAGCCGACCCATTTGGGTCATTTGGGCCATCATGCCCTGCATCACGGTGTAAGGATCGGCACGTGCATTCTCTCCGGTGTGGTGTGATTGGTCCCGAGAAGGCGAATCACTGCCTGCGGAACTCTGTTCCACATTCGCGCGTCTGTTAGCTCGTGGTATCGGAATTCGGCCTCTTCCGCGGCCTCGTCCCCCTCTGCCACGGCCTCTAAGGTTCCTTTCCATACTGAAAGAATCAAGTCACGAGTACAGTTCGATTTATCAATTATAATTCATGCTAAATTAATAACAACAGGGAATTTCCTATCCAACAAAGCAGTTGTAAAGAGTCACTGGCACTACAAGTGTTACACACTCAATATCGTATCACATTAAGTCGAAACAATTCCAATCACATAATTAATTTAGGTTCTCTTCAAACAGATGAATTTTGCCTCATGGTAGCAAGATGCCAAGATAAATAAGGAGACCAATACATTGTCAATATCATTACAGTAATCAGATTATGGTTCATGAGAACATACCGTATTCGACGGGTCAGGCGCTTGCACAGGTTACACGTAGCACGAAGTTTCTTGATGCTATTTCGATCATACAATGACTCAAAATAAAAACACACGCTCGGATACCATCTTCTGTAACAGCCCAAAAGCAGTGGCTGTTACAGTGCCGTGGATCCCTCCTGGGACCCACCAGGCAATATCACGATATACACTTAAAAACTGACAACGTGGCACCGTACCACAACATTTATCAAAACCCCCGTGTGGAGTATGAGTTATTCATGTTTTTAAATACAAGCAAACATACACAGGATCCAAACTTAGTACAGACCATATGACGATGGGCAATACCTAACAAGTTTTAGTACATTCATTCAACACAAAAATAAAACGAAAATCATACTTAAAACATAACCGAACAACCAAAAGACTCGGGGGCCCCGAAATAGCATACATCAGAATCCTCCTTCGCCATTATGCTCCTCCTGTGCCTTGCCCTTTCCTCGCCCTGAAATACAAGTATTTCACCCCGAACCACAGGGTTAGCTATACATGATAATAATTCTCATGACATTATACAATTCATATATACTGATTTCATAGAAATCCATCGACTACTGAATATACCCCGAAGGCGTATAGACAATCAGTCCCAACTGTCGAACATAATCAAATATACGAATGACCATATACTATGGCTCAAGACGGACGTCACAGTACGCCCGATCCGGAAATGTGTCCATGCACATGTCCACCCCGTATACGGAATCCAGAATATACGTGGGACGATGTACCTAATTAGCCTCACGAACTACGTCTCGTGTGCACGATCCAAATGCGGAAAACATCCACGCATGATCATCAAGTGCCCGGCTAAAAATCCTACACATAACCAATCGGCACGCAGATATGACTCCAGAGATGTCACGATACAACATGACAACGAAACTCAACGAATTACACTTTTACCAGGGAATCGAACAACTCACCGAAGTGTCAACAAAGCTCAAAAGGACTAACGGTAATAAGGACGGTAATTTCGGGGGTATCATCCCCAACACCATGACAATACGATCAAGGGTATCACCATATCACGAATCATAGATTATCAGAACATTTCATACACACGAAATGCATAATAATCACAAGAATTCAACCATCACTATAACCAAGCAAGATAACTTGCCTCAATTCCGTAGACGAATAATCCTTCTTTGAATGGTCAAACGAACGGTATCCTCGTCTAACAATACTCACGTGAACAAGCAACCTTGAATGAAACATAATTCACTCAACAACACATTCGTATGATAATGGTATTATCGCATAAACAATATTCATAAATTTACTTGAATAAATAGATTATCCTATCGACCATTTTAATGTTCGTATTACAAATCATCGTATGTTTATCATGTTTATTACATATTCTAATCTTGATGTCAAATTCTTGATATCCAGTTTATCATCAATGTAATATCGTGAAAATATCTTTTCAAATGATCGACACTTCCAACTACGATATAAGTTGTGTTTAATTACATTCTTCATTATTTACCGACGATTTCATTCAAAACTTGATTACTATATGAAACATCAGTTTAAGTTTTTAGTGAATTAAGAATATCATCTTAATTTACGTCTCTAAACACGCACGAATTAATGAAATGGAATTCGGCTACTCATCTACCGCATTTGTATCGTCACATTCAACACAACTCTCTTAAGAACATTATTAACCTATTAATGTAGTGATTAACACTCTTTGATGAAATTGATAAATTCGAACGTACGAAGATTACAACTTCCTCCTATCAACATTCATTGTTTTACTTTGAAGAATTTATTAAATGCCTAGTTATACCATTGGATACTTGAGATTTTTGAAGTAATTTCATCCATCTAACAAAGATCATCTACAAAGGGTTAACATCATCTTTCCAACAATTTCATCACAAAGGTTTTAAAGGCCAAAATCATGGTTTCATACAACCCTCAAGGATCAATAGAATGTTCAAGACAATCTTAACATTTCTCACTTTTAATCATTAAGGACATCATCTCTAACATGTTCCTAGTGTTGAGACTAAAATCAACTTCCGATTATCATGCTATACCTCAGGTTTTATGTGTATCATTATCAACACAATCATATTATGAAGTTATTTACCTCAAGAAGCAACACTAATACCTTCAAAATTAATCTTCACTTGATTTGAGTATGATTCAATTAACTTATCATGTTTACACTAATTTAAACTAACATTATGTGAAGTATTTATCTACTAACATCATCATAAGCATGAAATTGATATGAGTTAAAGAAAGACCAACCTTAAAATGAAGAACAACACCAACACTCCAAGGAATACACTTCAATCTCTAGCTTCTCCAAGTCACCAATCAAGTGTTGAGGCTCCAACACAAGTTAGAAAGGCTTAGAAACGAAGTTGGAAGGGAAGGGAATCGTTCCTTAGTCGGGAGATTGAAAAAGGTCGAGTAGGAAGTGAATGGCAAGTCCTACATTTATAATCTGAACTGGACATTACGTACGTTAACGAACATGGTTAACGTACGTTATAGCCTTTACGTACGTAATCTTATGATCATTACGTACGTAACCAATTTCATCAAAACTCACTGCCTAAAACACGCAGTTCGTTACGTACGTAACCGGGCAGCTATTACGTACGTAATAGCCGTTGACTTGGCTGTCGCGATCGACTCCCGACCACCTACCCTTGCTCGACCCCCCTCGCCGAAAGGCGGATTGCTGGAGGATCTTCCGCATTACGTACGTTAACGTACTGATATTACGTACGTAAGGCGGCCTATCTAGCGTACGTTAAGAATACATGTTAACGTACGTTAGGTACTATACAAGCATAAATGGAATTCTCGTAATATCACCCAACAACTAATATAGTATGAATGACCATGAATCCAATTTAACATAATTCGTCGGTACTTGCTACAACATCACAGATATGGTGCGAAAATACTTAACTTAAATCATGAAATACAATATTAAAGGCGAGGGTATTACAGTCTTCGTTGAAGTTACCATATTTGTCGGTTGATGTTTATTATGCCGGTTGTACCGGACGTGTTGTTTTATGTTCTTGTTGTTAACAATTGTTTCCTTGCTAACTGAGACGGTAAGTCGAGGGGTGTTTTCTTGTTCTAGCCTGGTGGGTCCCATGTAGGGGTCCACGGCGCTGTAATACATCTCGAATATCTCGGGGGTGTTATGTCCCATGTAGGGGTCCACGGTGCTGTAATACACCTCGAATATCTCGGGGGTGTTACAGAAAATGGTATCGGAGCTCTAAGTTTATGGATACCTAGGCTTGTCGGTTATTTGGGTCTAGCTGTGTTTTGTTTTGCACATTGTCACACCGCTGCCGGCATCTCAGTACATCCAGTGCTCGTAAGTTTTCCTTACTCGATTCTCTTGTTTTCTCGTATTGTATTTCCACTTCTTGAACTGTGATTGTCTCTCTCGTACTTATTGTCGAGTTGTTTTTCGATCCATCCGGTTCGTGTACTTTTGATTCTAGTATTGCGCAGTCCTTTATCTCTCTGGAGTATGTGCGCCGTTCTGGGCTTGACCGTTTGTCATCTTGTGAGCCTCCCATCGCTAAACTACCTAGCGTTGGTGGGATCGTTGGTGATCGAAAGATCCTAGATTTGCTCCGTGGTATATTGTGAGAGGGCTTGACTCTCTAGTCTTTTGTTGTATGATGGAATCTGTATTTGGTAATTGCGATATACTAAATGTATGTTGAGCCGAATGTACTGATGGTTTGGACACCGAGGGGTGCAGTATGATGTGGAAGTTTTGAACATTGATATGTTCCGGGAAAGGTATCGATGGCAGAGTTTGTTGAGAAACTCACATAGATGGTTTCGACATGTGTCCGAATCGGTGTTCATTAGTTATGCTGTTAAACTTGAAGAGATAGTTTGACATATGCTTGGAATTAGTGTTTCCGAGTTGCGCTTGTTGAACTGGTGATTTTTGAATGTTGTATATGCGTGTGTTCGGGAATTGATGGTACTTGGCTAATTATTGTTATTCACAACCAATGTGTTTCTATTAATAATAATACATGCGGCGTGCATGCTTGAAAATTTCTTAGACTTGATCGTATTGTGGGTTTTTAAAAAGTGACATGAATTTGGGCGAGCCAGCCTTGTATTTCCAAATAAAACCTTGTGTCGGTATTTGAAAGTCGTGTTTAAAAGTGTTTTAGGACATTTTATAAAATGCTACCGCTGTTAAACCCTTGTCGTGTTTGAAAGGGTCTTGAAAACGATTTTTAACTTGTCGGTATTATTTTCGAATAACTAGAGTATACAATTTTAAAAATCAGATTAGCTTGGGGAAACCTAGGCTGTCGAGTCAAGTTGTGTTTGTTGAGTTTTGTCTCGTCGGATTTTGTCTGACTTAGTCGCGTCGTGACGTGTCGTTTGAGTTCATTGGTCGTGATTAGTATCGAGGGGCGATCGTCATTTACGTGCGACCTATGGATGTAAGACTCCCTTCTTTTTGTTGTGCCTCGTGTGACACGAGTTATTTGTATGATTAGTTGTTAAATAATGGAATCCTTCTGTGGATTTTGATTTCACGATATGTGTTTATTCGACTGTCGTATTTGGTTTATACGAGGAGTGTCGTCGCTGCTGATGTATTTTCGAACCGCATTTTATCCGCTGCGTGAGTTCTTTCAAAACGGCTTTCGGTATTTTGCAAACTGAGTTTTATTTCGTAAAACCGATTCCCCAAATCGAGTTTTGGCATTTTGGCCTTGAACATTTTATGACGGTTTGACAAATGATTTTGTGAGTTTTGGAAAATATTACCGTCATCGGTCTTTTTGGCATTTTTGAAATAACGTGGAAAATTGTGCTTAGCCTGGTAAATCCTTGTGAGAAGGGTTTACGGCGTGTAATATTCCCAGAAGGATCTGGGGGTGTTACAATTTTCTGAGATGTTCTGTTGCTGTGTCTCTGAGTCGTTAGCGCACGCTACGCTTTGCGGCTAGCGCGCGCGAGAGTGCGTTGGTAGCACGCTAAGGGGAGGATAGCGCACGCTACCTGGTAGTTCAGGGCAGTCCAGGAGCTACTGGACTGGGTCTGAAGTTCTCGTTAGCGCACGCTAACACTTGGGGTTAGCGCACGCTAACAGTGTATTTTTGGTCAGGAGTTTTGTTTGGTGCCGTGATAGCGCACGCTAACCTTAATGATTAGCGCACGCTAATTGTGTCCAGTATAAATACTGGACACCAGTCTAGAATCTGCATTTTTCTTCATTTCTTCTTCTTCCTCCGTGGGTTCGAGTCGTAGCGACTAGGGTTCGCATCTGGGCTGATTTTCTTCCATCCAAAGGTGTTTTGGAGTATCCTATGTGATTTTAACATCATCTAATCCATTGTTCTTCGCCGAATCTAGGTATTTTTCTTGAATCCCTAGAGTTGACTTTTTGGAGTTTTGTTCTCGATGTCGTTTTCCATCCAGTTTTGATAAACCGATTGTTGTTTAATGATGTTGTTAAAAATATCCTAGGGATTGTATATCACTGTCGTGATTTTGAACGATTTGATGCGTGTGATATGATGTGTTTAAGTGAATGTTGATACGTGTGAATTTTGGGCATTTTGGCCTATTGTACTTCTGAATAACCTTGAGTATCTTAGAAAATAAACCTCGAGACGTACTTTTAAAATGAATTATTTTCTCGCAGTGTTCTCAAGATGCCTACTAGCGCCACGCTATGTTTCAAAATTATTCTACTTTGAGGATCAAAATATTTTGAGATATTTCTAATGATTTAGAAACGCATTTGCTTAGACCCTAAGGTCGAATATTGCTGAAAAGTTTTAATTTAAAGAAAGGTGTCCTCATTTTTTTATCAAACGCAAGATGATTTTTCTTTCAAAGTCTCGATGACGATGTTTGTACTACTTTTTTTTTGATATATGATACTCAAGATCAACTGGTGCTTCCAAATTATTTTCAAGAGGTGGTTTTCGTTTTTAAAACCTATCGTTCCTATTTGCGGTCCGGGAATATATGTATGATGTTCGTACTCTCGTTAGGGTGTTAACCCCCGAGTTGTGATTGAATTGGTGATGTGAGCATTAAGTCGTTCGCCACGCAGTTATTGTGGTAGCCTCTGTGAGAGGTGTGATGTTGGTATTGGATGTTGTCACCTCGTAGTGATTTATGCGTTACCGCATATATGCGAGCTGCTAGAACTTGGGTTGGTATGATTGTGTGCATCGGTGATTGTTCCGCGTTGTGTTGGTTACTTGTTGTATTGTTACCGTGGTTCCGTTGTTGTGAGTTTCAGGGGCGAGGTCGAAGGTAATACCCGTATTATTTTTGACTTCTGCATTTTCTCTTCCCCAATTCTATCGACTCGCTCGTGTTCGTTGATATTCTCCGAACTTGTTCTGTATTTCGGTTTTTATCATTCGAACAAGTCGTGATCTTGTTTTGGTTTGACCTGGTTATTGCTGTGACTTTTCCGAACTTGGTTCGATTCTTGTGAACCTTGTTCGAAAGTAACATCTTTTAGTTCCTACCAACTCTTTTAACGTCTTGAGTTGAAGTGTGAACTTCGGAGTTGTTGTTCGATCATTGTTTTTTCGATCGTTGTCGTCCAATCATTGTTGTTGGATCAATGTTGTTCGATCATCGTTGATTCGATCGTAGTCACCTTTGCAGATTGTTGTACGCATCATTTCTATTTTTTGACTGTTCGTGTTTCCTTGTAATAGGTGCCTGGTGTTTTGTGACTATTCAGATAATTGACTTGATGATATTACCTATTTTATGACGCTTGTCACTTGTTGATTTTATTATGTCTCTCCCTGTAACGTTGTATTGGTCGTCGTGGAGCGCGTTTTCACGCTGTATGTTTCCTTGCGTTGTTCGTAACGTTTCGCCGTTTGGGCATGAGTTTTCGGTTCTTGTGTACCTCGTTGAGTTTTTCCTGGCGGGATATTGCTTCTCCCTACTTGTTTTAAGTTTCAGGACGAAACTTCTTTTAAGGAGGGTAGTATGTAATATCCGCAATTTCGATTTCCGGTAATTTTTCTTTTTTGGACGAGAGTCCGTTTTGACAACTCGCTTAGGATCGTTTCATCATTCTGAGAATGATTAATTCTGCACTTTTTGACATCCGAGTTCATTTCGGTGCCGATTTGTTGAGTTCCGTGCTTTTTGACGACTTTTCCGCACTTGAGTTTGATTCTTGCGAATCTCGTTCGAAACTGCTGTTTCGAGTTTCCCGTAAGTCCGTTTAACTTTGTTATATGTGTTGTGAACCTCGGTTTGGTTATTCGATCACGTATCGTGATTTTCGGGCGTTTTGGACCATTTTGTAATTTCCTAAAAGTTATGGGTATCTGTACCTGTATTTGTTGTCTCGACCCTTTTCTTGGTTGCGTATGATTAATTATTGCATTATGTTTTCATTTCGGGTCGTTGATGTTGTCCGCGAGCTTTTCGTCGTGTTCGTTCCGTACGTTTTCGGAAATCGAGTCGTCGGGTCATGGCGGTCGAGCAGCTGGTCGGACAAAGTGAATCGCCGGAAGTCTTGGGCATCGCCGAAGGGCCACGGCAGAACCGCGTAGCGCACGCTACGGCCGGAAGGCTGCGCGCGCTAGCTCGGCAGTGTAGCGCACGCTGCCGAGCGGCCAGACGCCGTCTGTCCGGGTGCAGGGGTTACGAGGTTCTCGACTCGGGTAGGATCGGCAGTAGCGCACGCCATCGTTTGGCCGTGGCGCACGCTAACCGGCAGGGATAGCGCACGCTGTCGGCCGACTAGCGTACGTTACCTGGGCGAGCTGTTTAGTCCAGAGGTTACTGGACAGGTCGGCTAGCGCGCGCAGCCTTCCGGTCGTAGCGCACGCTAGCGGGGGTCGGGCGGGCAGGTCACGACCGGCAGGTTTGGTCGGTAGTGCCGGGTCGTGCGGGCCCTGGCCGAGGGTGCTGGGCTCATACTGGCCGATAGCGCACGCTAGTCCCGGAAGGCTAGCGCATGCTAGTCCGGGAAGGCTAGCGCACGCTAGTTCCGGCCCAGTATATATATGGCAGAGCAGCCTCATTTTCACTCAATTTTCATTTCATTTCTTTTCTGTCCGCGGCTGGAGGTTCGGAGGAGGCGAAGCCATGTTGTTAGACAATGAATCCACGAAGTTCTAGAGGTTATATCATTGATCAATCATTCTATAACATCCCTCGATCCAGCGAATCAAGGTTAGATCTTTAGAACCCTACTTTTGGGAAGATTTAGGGGTTTTTGCGTTTTTGTCCGATTCGTTTCGTTTTGTTGATTAATTCATGATGAATATGATTAATCTTGTTGGTATTCTTAGTTTCCCTACGGATTCATGGTATATTTCGTGGTTTTTACAGAATCGAGAGGGTTTAGTTGTGGTCCGCCCTCGTTGTCATTTTTATAAGAATATACATGAATCGTAGGCGGGTTTTCGGGTGTATTCCAATTCCATATTCATTTAGAAATGGTTGTGATTGTATTCTTCGAATCGTTAGGTTCAGTTTCGTTGGTTCTTAGCGTTCGTCGGTGACTTTCCTTTCCGTTCGTTGCGTCGTCAATTATTCAAGGCAAGTATCTTTGGAAACCTTTATCCTTAACGTGAAATGGTAATGTATATTGTGTGTGCTTTACTCACCTCGGGAGCGTCCGATGGGGCCTCGGGGGAATCTATGGCTTCGTCCTGGATTCATGAGTTTGTTTCGCGGCCAGCCCGGGAGGGTCCTAGAGGCCTCGGGTGGGATTCGTGGCTTCGTCCCGGTCCTAGGTGACGTGTGGTGCTTGATTTGTTTTATGAATGTGGCCAGCTCGGGAGGGTCCTTAGAGGCCTCGAGTGGGATTCGTGGCTTCGTCCCGGACCTAGGCAAATTGATTGACTGTTTGTTTTCCGGAAAAGACATGTCTGATTTTGGTTTTTGAAATGATTTGGTGCATTATACTATGAAATGTGTAAGCGATTGGTTTGCCTTGAATACTTGTACTAGCGTAATTGCTAACCCCTTTGGAGACCCATTTTGGGGAAATTCTTGTTATAGATTTCAGGTTATGTTCAGCCAGACGAGCGGGCGCTGGGATGGTACTGTAACACCCCCAAAACCGTATGGGAATATTACACGCCGTAGACCCCTTCCACAAGGATCTACCAGGCTAAACATCCATAAACAACCAAATGCTTGCCCGGCCAGGGTCAAACAATATAATAATACAGACCGTTAAGGTCACTTACACATAAACACACAGACCGATGAGGTCACACAACTCTATCAACAGAACTGACTAACAACATTACCCACACAGGGGTCGAAACACAATACAGCCGAAGACTGGATCAACTCTAACAATACAACCAAACTCTACCAACTCTCGACTCTTGATTAGCATCACAGCTCGTCATCCCCTTGTGCCAATCCTGTGACTGCTCCCCTAAACCTACATGTACCTGGACGCATAACAGACATCCACCACCCGATTACTCGAGGGTTAGTAAAACTCCACTGTTTTACTAGTGCAAGCATAAAACGATACGAAATGCAACAAGTAAATAGCAAATACGAATTTAATACGGAAATCAATTATCAAAATGTTCCCGAGAAGTTTTAGAATTTCGAACTCAAGTAAGAGATATTTGAAAAGGAACACATCATCTTGGGGATTTTTAAAGCAGAAATTCTTTTAGACCTCGAGTCCCAATTTACAAAATCTTTTCGTAAACATTAGGGCCTTATCCCGATTCTTGTTTAAAAGCACACTAGCTAATATATCATTATGAGTCCGAGATCCATATTTAAAATGTTACCCAAACAATCACTGCTACACGATCATTGTTCGTACACATCATGTACCGAACTCCGGAGGCCTCGACGGGCCTTACCCGGACCACACACACTGTTCGTACACATCATGTACCGAACTCCGGAGGCCTCAACGGACCCTACCCAGCCACAAACATCGTTCGTACACATCATGTACCGAACTCCAAAGGTCTCGTCAGACCCTACCTGGATCACACACCTTGTTTGTACACATCATGTACCGAACTCCAAAGGCCTCGTCAGACCCTACCTGGAACACCCACCTGGTTCGTACACATAATGTACCGAACTCCAGAGGCCTCGTCAGACCCTACCTGGAACACACACACACACACTCCGACACGACACAACTCATAATCATCAAATGTCAAGCCATTCCACATTACACCGAAATGTACAATCAAGTATGTAAACCAGAACAACACATATATCATGATCATCACAAAAACTCGACAATGATCAACCACACCCGGCACAAACTTAGATGATTTGCACATCCAACACAATTCCACGATGTTAACTAAGTGAAGGTATTATCGTTACCATCAATTGTTCGTAATAATCAATTCATACGAAGCATATACACGAAAGTAAACCAATGCATCACAACCATAATACGACGTCCATATTCATAAGACACAATTCGTATAGTAAAATACTTGCCTTAATAACCGCTACCGAATACTCCGAAGAACACGATTTGACCGAGAAGCTCGGACCCCGAAGAAGACAACGAACGGATTCCGACTCGAGTTCTTCACAAGAATTTCGTTCCTAAGTCATACCAATGATAAATCAACAATCGTACGATGGATAATAATCATACAACGCCCAATTCCCCCTCTAAGACCTTTTGTCGGACACCTTCAAGGCGTCGACTAAGAACTCGACCAAAACAACGAATCGATACGATCCAACTATGGAATAACAAGGAATTCGATATAATACATCTAAATAATCAATAATCCATCAATAATCTAAGTTATTTCGGATTAAACGGACAAATCGAACAAAATCCCCAAAACTAGATTTTCAAGAAATCAAACCTTGATTCGGTAGATCGGAGGAGGTTATGGGACGATTGATTGATGTTAAAAACTCAAGAACTTCGTGGATTGGAAGAACAACATCATGTCTTCGACCTCTCCAAGCTTCCAGCCGCTGAAGGAAAAGAAACGAAGTGAGAAAATGGTGAAGAAAACGTCTGCCCGGCCATATATACTACCCAGCGATGCATGAGCAGGCACGCACGAGCGGCCGACCGTGCGCCGGGTCGCGCACGTCTACTGCCAGCAAACTGCTGGGACGCACGAGCACTAGGCACGAGCACTCGCTCGTGCGTGTGCAGTCAGGGCCGCACGAGCACCGGATCGTGCGCGCAGCTCGTGCGCGCCTGGCAGGTCCCTGCCGCACGTGGCCGGCCAGTGCCTAGCCGCCAAGACTCGACGACTCGAATTCCCAAAAACACACGAAACGAACACGATGAAATGCTCTCGGACAACAACATCGATCCGAAAAGAAATACCATGCAACAATTAATCGCACGCGACTATGAAAAGGGTCAAAACAACAAATACGAATGAGGATACCCACAACTTTGGGTAAATTACAAAATGGCCCAAAACGCCCGAAAATCACGATACATGATCGAATAACCAAACCGAAGTTCACAACACGTCTAACAAAGTTAAACGGACTTACGGGAAACTCGAAACAGCAGTTTCGAACGAGATTCGCAAGAATCGAACTCAAGTGCGGAAAAGTCGCCAAAAAACACGGAACTCAAAAAAACAACACCAAAACGAACTCGGATGACAAAAAGTGCAGAATTAATCATTCTCGGAATGACGAAACGGTCATGATTGAGTCATCAAAATGGACTTTCGCCGAAAAAAGAAATTACGGGAAATCGAAATTATGGGTATTACATTCTACCCCTCTTAAAAGAAGTTTCGTCCCGAAACTTAAAACAAGTAGGGAGAAGCAATATCCCCGCCAGGAAAACTCGACGAGATACACAAAAACCGAAAACTCGCGCCCAACGGCGAAACGCTGCAAGAAACGCAAAGAGACATACGGCATGAAAACACGCTCCACGACGACCAACACAACGCCACCGATAGAGACATAATAAAACCAACAAGTGACAAGCGTCATCAAACTGATAATACAACCAAGTCGATTATCCGAACAATCACAAAACACAAAGCACCCATTACAAGGAAACACGCACAATCAAGAAAACAGAAATAAACACACAAACGATCCACAAGGACATCCACAAACAATTCGGACTACGCCGAAGTCCTCAAAAACTACACTAGGCATTTCTGTGTCCTTTCGGAGCAGAGACACAACCTCAATCCCCAAATCTCTCAACTACCGTCTCGCAATGCACGACTCGGTGACCCACTTGGCCACACTCGAAACAGTTGACTAACGGTGAACGACAATTCTTCGCAGTACGAGATCAGGCAATAACAGTCAGACAACTCCGATCGAACAACAACGATCGAACAACAACGACCGAACAACAACGATCAAATAACAATGATCGACAACAATGATCGAACAACAACGATCAAATAACAATGATTGGACAACAACGATCAAATAATAATGATCGAACAATATTGATCAAATAACAATGATCGAACAACAACGATCGAACAACAATGATCGAATGACAACAGTCGAACAATGACTCCGAAGTCCCCACTTCAACTCCAGACATTAAAATAACTGGTAGAAAGTGAAAGACGTTACTTCCAAACAAGGTTCACAAGAATCGAACCAAACTCGGAAAGGTCACGATGATAAACAGGTCGATCTGAAACAAGGTCACAACCAGTTTGAACGATGAAAACTGAGACATCAAACAAGTTCAAAAAGTATCGACGAACACGTGCAAGACGATAGAATTTAGAAGGAGAAATTGCAGAAGTCAAATATAGTACGGGTATTACATCCGACCTCTTATAAAAGAAATGCCGTCCCCACAACTCACAACAACGGAAACAAGGTCACAACACAAAAAGCATCCGACAGGAAAATCTCCCATGGGTCTCTCAGAGCCGATTCTAATATCTGTGCTGGAGCGCGAACTCCGAAAGTCTCGGTAGCCAATTCGCAAAACTGAATTCGGTGTCCCTCGAGTCCGCACTTGAAACGCGTTACTGACGAGAAGGACAATTTACACTTGCATGCCCCGGCACATCACGGTTGAAACACTTCGGCTCGGCATACCGAAAATACAAATGCTAGATACAATGGGGCATAACGTCGCAAAACAATATAGCGGAGATGCCAACTCAGCACAACAAAGAATCATAACACATATCATATACAACGATTACCATCGTAAAGTAATACACACACAAACACTACAACAACGACGGTATCGTTCGGCGACCTCAACGGCCCGAACGATAACCAGCACATAATTACAAACATTATGAAACAATCACACATGTACACAAACGTACAAACCCAAGCTTCAACAGCTCACACTCGTGCGACAACACGCAAATCACCACGAGGCGATAAATAGTAAACACCAGTTCACACCTCTCACAGAGGGCTAGTACAACAAATGCGTGGCAACGCCTCGACGTTCATGCCACCAATTCGATCATACTCGGGAGCAAACATCATAACGACAACGCAAACAACATACATACATACCCAGCCCTCAAACGGGAATGGATAGGTTTTAAAAACGAAAGCCTCCTTTTGAAAATAATTTTGGAAACACCGATTGATCTTGAGTATCACCCTTAAAAAAAAGTACAAACGTGAAACATCGTTATCGAGACTTTGGAAAACTATTTCGCATTCGATAAAAATGAGGACACTTTCTTTTCGTGAAAAACTTTCGGAAATATTCGACCCTCGGGTCTAAGTAAAAGCGTTTCTAAAACATTGGAAATATCTCAAAACATTTTGGTCCTCGAGGTAGAAGAATTTTGAAACATATTGTGGCACCTTGGAAGCACCACGAGAAAACAATTCATTTTAAAAGTACGTCTCGAAATTTATTTTCTAAGATACTCAAGGTTTTCGAAAATAATTCAATTGGCTAGAATGCCCAAAAATGCTCATGTAACAATATTCGTTTAAACATATTATAATATACGCATCAAATCGTACAAAATCAAGACAATACATGTCTTTTACAGGAAAACAGACAGTCACATCGTAGTTCAAACTTGCTTAGGACCGGGGCTAAACCACTGGTCCATCTGAAGCCCCTACGGACAGAGTAAATCGCACCCATAAACATTTCCATACCATATTGAGCACAAGGTTTCACGAAAATACTTGCAAATGAACAAATCAGTTTGAAATATACACGCAGCGGACGAAACTAACAGTCAAGAATACATAACCAGCGACACTCCTCATATAAACAAAATATGAGAGTTAAATAACCACATATCACGAAATCAAAACCCATAGGAGGATTCTGTCACTTAACAACACATAATCATACCAGTAACTTGCAACAGACGAGGCACTATCACAACGAAGGGAGACTTACAACCATAGGTCGCACGGAGATGACGGTCGCCTACGATACTAATCTCATCCGACAAAATATCTGACACGTTGTGACTACGCACAACTCAACTTGTCACCTGACGAATCGAACGACAAGACAACACATTACTCGACAAACCACGACTCGACTCGACCCGACAACCTAGGTTTCCGCAACCTAAGCTCCGATACCATAAATGTAACACCCCCAAAACCGTATGGGAATATTACACGTCGTAGACCCTTTCCACAAGGATCTACCAGGCTAAACATCCATAAACAACCAAATGCTTGCCCGGCCAGGGTCAAACAATATAATAATACAGACCGTTAAGGTCACTTACACATAAACACACAGACCGATGAGGTCACACAACTCTATCAACAGAACTGACTAACAACATTACCCACACAGGGGTCGAAACACAATACGGCGGAAGACTGAATCAACTCTAACAATACAACCTAACTCTACCAACTCTCGACTCTTGATTAGCATCGCAGCTCGTCATCCCCTTATGCCAATCCTGTGACTGCTCCCCTGAACCTACATGTACCTGGATGCAGAACAGACATCCACCCCCCAATTACTCGGGGGTTAGTAAAACTCCACTGTTTTACTAGTACAAGTATAAAACGATATGAAATGCAACAAGTAAATAGCAACTATGAATTTAATACGGAAAGCAATTATCAAAATGTTCCCGAGAAGTTTTAGAATTTCGAACTCAAGTAAGAGATATTTGAAAAGGAACACATCATCTCGAAGATTTTTAAAGCAAAAATTCTTTTGGACCTCGAGTCCCAATTTACAAAACCTTTTCGTAAACATTAGGGCCTTAGCTCGATTCTCGTTTCAAAGCACACTAGATAATATATCATTATGAGTCCGAGATCCATATTTAAAATGTTACCCAAACAATCACTGCTACACGATCATTGTTCGTACACATCATGTACCGAACTCCGGAGGCCTCGACGGACCTTACCGGACCACACACCGCTCGTACACATCATGTACCGAACTCGGAGGCCTCAACGGCCCTTACCCGGCCACAAACATCGTTCGTACACATCATGTACCGAACTCCAGGTCTCGTCGGACCACTACGGATCACACACCTTGTTCGTACACATCATGTACCGAACTCCAGAGGCCTCGTCAGACCCTACCTGGAACACACACCTGGTTCGTACACATCATGTACCGAACTCCAGAGGCCTCGTCAGACCCTACCTGGAACACACACACACTCCGACACGACACAACTCATAATCATCAAATGTCAAGCCATTCCCCATTACACCGAAATGTACAATCAAGTATGTAAACCAGAACAACACATATATCATGATCATCACAACAACTCGACAATGACCAACCACACCCGGCACAAGCTTAGATTATTTGCACATCCAACACAATTCCACGATGTTAACTAAGTGAAGGTATTATCGTTACCATCAATTGTTCATAATAATCAATTCATACGAAGCATATACACGAAAATAAACCAATGCATCACAACCATAATACGACGTCCCTATTCACAAGACACAATTTGTATAGTAAAATACTTGCCTTAATAACCGCTACCGAATACTCCGAAGAACACGATTCGACCGGGAAGCTCGGATCCCGAAGAAGACAACGAACGGAAGGGTTCCGACTCGAGTTCTTCACAAGAAGTTCGTCCCTAAGTCATACCAATGATAAATCAACAATCGTACGATGGATAATAATCATACAACGCCCAATCCCCCCTCTAAGACCTTTTGTCGGACACCTTCAAGGCGTCGACTAAGAACTCGACCAAAACAACGAGTCGATACGATCCAACTATGGAATAATAAGGAATTCGATATAATAAATCTAAATAATCAATAATCCATCAATAATCTAAGTTATTTCGGATTAAACGGACAAATCGAACAAAATCCCCAAAACTATATTTTCAAGAAATCTAACCTTGATTCGGTAGATCGAAGGAGGTTATGGGACGATTGATTGATGTTAGAAACTCAAGAACTTCGTGGATTGGAAGAACAACATCATGTCTTCGACCTCTCCAAGCTTCCAGCCGCGGAAGGAAAAGAAACGAAGTGAGAAAATGGTGAAGAAAACGTCTGCCCGGCCATATATACTGCCCAGCGATGCACGAGCAGGCACGCACGAGCGGCCGGTCGTGCGCCGGGTCGTGCGCGTCCACTACCAGCAAACTGCCGGGACGCACAAGCACTGGGCACGAGCACTCGCTCGTGCGTGTGCAGTCAGGGCCGCATAAGCACCGGATCGTGCGCGCAGCTCGTGCGCCACGCTCATGCGCGCCTGGCAGGTCCCTGCCGCACGTGGCCGGCCAGTGCCTAGCCGCTAAGACTCGACGACTCGAATTCCCGAAAACGCACGAAACGAACACGACGAAATGCTCTCGGACAACAACATCGATCCGAAAAGAAATACCATGCAACAATTAATCGCACGCGACTATGAAAAGGGTCAAAACAACAAATACGAATGAGGATACCCACAACTTTGGGTAAATTACAAAATGGCCCAAAACGCTCGAAAATCACGATACGTGATCGAATAACCAAACCGAAGTTCACAACACGTCTAACAAAGTTAAACGGACTTACGAGAAACTCGAAACAGCAGTTTCGAACGAGATTCGCAAGAATCGAACCCAAGTGCGGAAAAGTCATCAAAAAGCACGGAACTCAACAAAACGACACCGAAACGAACTCGGATGATAAAAAGTGAAGAATTAATCATTCTCGGAATGACGAAACGGTCATGAGCAAGTCGTCAAAACGGACTTTCTCCAAAAAAAGAAATTACCGAAAATCGAAATTACGGGTATTACAGGTACGAGGATGTCGGACAAGTTGTTGACATGTGCAATTGAGTCTTATTATTTCTACTGTCTCTTTCGATATGGTTGTTTTCGAAATTGTAAACTTATAGATTGTACTCGCGAGTACTTAGGCTTTTCCTTTCGGATTGTGATTGGTCTTCGTTGAAGTTACCATATTTGTCAGTTGATGTTTATTATGCCGGTTGTACCGGACGTGTTGTTTTATGTTCTTGTTGTTATCAATTGTTTCCTTGCTAACTGAGACGGTTAGCCGAGGGGTGTTTTCTTGTTCTAGCCTGGTGGGTCCCATGTAGGGGTCCACGGCGCTGTAATACACCTCGAATATCTCGGGGGTGTTACAATATATACTCATTTATATATACAATATAAAAAATTTAGGTTTTAATATAAATGAATGTAATATATTTTATTTATATAAAAATAATATACATTATTAATTTATATATAATATTTGTTACTATATATTATTGCATAAATAAACTTTTGTATCTACAAAATATCGTATATATATTATGAATATATAAATAAATATTATATATTACTTATATATCAACGTTTATTCATATGTATAATATTTATTATATATGTTCTTATCTATTTAAAATATATTTCTATATATAAATATATATTGTATATTATACGTATTATTTATCTATGTATTAAATATTTATATATTACTTACATACAAAATTGAATCATTTATGTATAATATTTTATTTAAATTTAAATAATATATATAGCAGATGAGTCAAATTTGATTTTTCAATAATGTTTAAATTTGTCTACTTTGTGTTTGAATTTGGTTACTTTGTATTTGAACTTGACTTCTTTGTGTTTTAAATTGGATTTTTAAGTACTTTATGAATTTATGTTTTGATTTTTGGATTATATTATTTATTTTGCTTAAAAAATAAACAACAATTTAAAAAACAGCTTATAATTCATATCAGGGATAAACCGGTCATTTCTGTTATTCAAAGAGTTTATTCAGATGAAAAAGTAAACAACATCAATTTACCCAGACAGACACATTTACGCAGACAGATAAATTTACCCAGACAGACACAATTTACCCAGACAGACAAATTTGGTAAACAGCCCTAAGCGACTCTGCCACACCATTTTGAGTGCAGACATGAGCAACCGAATGTTCAACCTAAATTCCAATTGCCATGCAATAATTGTCAAATGCTTGAGTTCTAAATTCACCAGCATTGTGTAGATGAATTGCCTCAATTCTTTTATCATGGAACTGAGCTCGTAATTTTATTATTTGAGCAAGCACTATAGCAAATGCCATATTCTAGTTGAAAGTAAACTCACATAGGACCATCTAGTAGAAGCATCAATTAATACCATAAAGTATTGAAATGATCCGCATGGTGGGTCTATTGATCCACAAATATCTCCTTGGATTATTCCTAGGAAAGATAGGGATTCAATGCTAACTTTCGTATTTGAAGGCCTATCAATTAATTTGCCTTGTGTACAAGCATCACATGAGATTTTATTTGCTAAAAGAATCTTAGTGTTCTTTGTATTATGCTCATATGAAGTATTGGTTATTCGACGCATCATAGTAACTCCTATGTGTCCAAATCTATCATGTCCAATCATAAAGCTCCTTTGGTCATTGAACTTTAAGTTCATGACATGAGTTGCCTCAATTACTTTTATGAATGTATCGAGATGGCAATATCGAGAACTTTTTTCTTTTGTTTGCTTCTGCTAAATACAAAATAGTTTATACAAAGGTATTCATTATACTTTCTTGTATTGTCTCGGTGTGGTATTCATTGCAGTATTCATTGCAGCGGATATCCTCAGTAAATTCCTTCTCGATTTACTAGAGTAAAGTGCATAATCTATAACTAATTCAGTATTAGTTTGTAAAATACATGCTCTTCTGGATCTTTTAATGACGTTTGATCGTTTGATGCACCTGATATGGTATTAACATTATCTTCTACTAATGTTAATTTTTGAATATAACAAGAATCTATTGGAATTTCTGTGATGATTTAATGAAACTTTTAGAGCAAAATAATTTAATTATTATGTGGAGAATTGTTGCTTTGCTTTTGTTAGGAATTTCTAAATATTATATTCAATATATTGATTTGCTTTTGGTTGTTTTTGAAGACGGGGATAATTAATGTCATCTAGAACACCACCCCCGATGAAGTAATTAATGTCTCTTTTTGGATCAACAAAGAAATCGGAGACATCTGTATCAAGTGGCCGTCATAATCATGGACAATAGTTTTGATCTTTTCTTTTCCCTTGATTGATTTATGATAAAGATCCACGAGGTGTTTTGACGTACGCGCCCAGTCATACCACATATATGGCATTTATCTTCCTTTTTGGATGGGTTATTGTCATTGGATGCTTTGTGCATTTTGTTGTTGGATATTTCGCTACGGGTTGTGCCACATCTAAAACCACGCCCACGTCCATATCTACGCCCACATCCACGCTTGTGGACGCAGGCGCGGCCACGCCCATTTCTATGATTGGATATAGCATTAACTTCAGGAAATGTAGTAGAACCAGTGGGTCGTGACTCATGGTTTTGCATGAGCAACTCAGTATTTTACTCAACAACCTTTAGAGTATTTTTGGAAACCACGCTCTCAATATTGTTGTTGCAGGATCATATTTGAAGCATTGAATATGGAGAATATTTTCTCAAGCATATCTTCATCAGTTATTTTTTCTCCATAAAGTCTGAATGTAGAGATGATTCTGAACAACTCCGAATTATAAGCGGTCATGCTTTTAAAAACTTGCAAGCGAGGATGTATCCATTTTTGTGTCGGGCTCTAGGGAGGACTACAGTCATTTGATGGTCAAACCTCTCCTTTAGACTTTCCCATAGTTCACTTTTACGGTGAGATAAATAACTTTCAAATCATCGTGGAGATGATGACAAAGAATACTTAGTACCTTAGCACGATCCTGTCGGAATTCTTTTTTTCTTCTTTTATTGTCTCACCCGGACACTCTGATATCAAGTGAACATTGACATTAATAGTCCATCATAAATAGTTCTTGTCAGATATATCAAATGCAAGCTCAAGTTTGGTGATATTTACCATGTGTAAGTCTACATAGTAATAATAAAACAAGCAATTTTAATAAATTTACTTTTCCTTCAGGGATAAATATGATGCCATATATCACTCTCGTATTTGAAACGTGTGTTACTTCAAGAGTATAACAATTTAATAGATCAATATTCTTTAGGAATATTGCACTACTATGGGGAATTATGTACAAATGTGATTCGTTATTCCAAGGCTCAAGAATGTTACAATTAATTGTGCTACTTTGGGAGCAACAGTTTTAATAAAATATATTTAAAATATACAACGGAAATAAATGACCAGGGCTCGAAACAACTAAAGTAAAAAAAATTGCCTCTTCAAAAGTACTTATAATATTTTACGATAATATTATATTACATTTACATCTTATAGTGTTCTTCATGAATATCATATTAAATTATAATATGAAGAGGTAGCGTCGTTTTTCTTCAAGATTTACGATGACTTAATAGTCTTGTAAACTATTAAGATTATTAGATTGTGTTTCTTCGGGAAATAACAATAATATGATTTAATAATAGATTCCTAAATCATCATATATATTATTTATATGTGATAATAGAAGAAATCAGTACAACTAATAGAGCATATATATATATATATATGATATTGTATTTTTTTATCTAAAATATAGATTACATGTTATAAAACAACATCATGAGTTTATAAAGAAAAGTTGATTTCACATTCATTGCCCAACAGAATACTCCAAAACCAAAGCCGTTAAAGTAGAGAAAAAAAATATTCAAACTGATTTCTCAGATTTGAATACAGTAATCTAATTTGCAGTAGATAAGATATAAAATTACGTAAAGTAATTGATTAAAAATCTAATAAGCAACTGAGAGTACCCATCGTAGAACTTGTTTATTGGGTTAAAGATCCCGCTGATAACGTATTGTAAATATAAGAAATAATAGTGTAAAGACAATAGAGATAGTAGACAATGAGAAGAGAGCTTTTTCATTCATAATATATTACGATACGATGACACTATTTATAGGCTTATAAAGTTGCAACTTACAAGGTATCAATGCATAGTTAATAGCATTGTCAATTGATGTGTGTTATTGTCTTAATTGCATGGACATCCATATTTTCCATAACAGACGACTATTTGTTGTATAATTGTCAAATTTTATTCTATGTTCCAAGATCACCTTTGTTTTCTCACGATAACTTGAAAAACTTACCACTGCCACATTTGAAAGGATAGTGATAAGGAAAAAGAAAGAGAAAAAGACTTCATGCTTTTGTTTCTATGTGATAGTTCTCAAACTGTTTGTGTAGGGTTTTTCGCATGGATAACTATTCTCAAACCAAGTGTTTGTAATACCCGGTTGTAATTCAGTAATTATCATTCAGTATTTATCATTCAGTAATTGATACTCAGTAATTTTCACTCATTATTAATCATTTGTCACTCACATTCAGTCATGGTATTCATCATTCAGAGTAATTGTATCGTGTATCAATCGTCATTCACCACTAATCTGATTGGAGTTTCGTGCCGTGTTTATCATCATTGTCATTTTCGTTGCGAGCTGTGCGTGAGGAGTAGCGCACGCTACGTACTCCTTTTAGCATACGCTAATTGGGTATAGGTAGCGCACGCTACCACTCAGCTTTAGCGCACGCTAAGGTTACCACAGCTCTGATCCGGAAGGTCTTGGGTGCAGGTGAGTTATAAGTAGCGCACGCTACGAATGGTAAGTAGCGCGCGCTAGTGGGTTGTAGTAGCGCACGCTAATATGTGGTGTAGCGCGTGCTAAGGATAGATCAGGTTGAGTCCAGTGGCTACTGGACTGCACTGGATTAACTCATAGCGCACGCTATGTGTTGTTTTTAGCGTACGCAATCGATATTATAGCGCACGCTAAATATTGGTTGTAGCACACGCTATCGAGGTCAGATCAGAGGACAGGTAGTTTCTGGATTCCAGTACTGGGCATCAAATTATTCGTTAGCGCACGCTAACAATGGGTTTTAACGCACGCTAATGGTATGGTTGTAGCGCACGCTACAAAAGGTACGTAGCGCGCGCTACCGTTTTCGGACAGTGGGTACTGGAATACCCAAATTTCCCGTTAGCGCACGCTACGCATAAGGGCTAGCGCACGCTAACCTGGAGTGACTATATATTGGACAGTCAGCTTGAGTTCGTCATTTTTCATCCTTTTCTCATTCCCTCGTCGGTTTCGGGCGATTTCGGGCATTTTGGAGAGTTCTCTTCGAGCTACTATCATCCATCATCATCTTCAAGGCTTTGAGTTGGATTATCATCACTTTATCATCTCCTTAACATCAAATCAAATGTATTAATCTCTTGGATCTAGAATTTCGGATTTTTGGGTTTTTCCTTCCGATTTCTTCGTGTAAGCTTGGATTATCATTGGAATATGTTAGATATGGATTATCTACCTTGGATAAATATATTCCTATGGATTTAATGGTTATTTTCGGAATTATTTCAAGAACCCTTGGGGTTGACTTTGGTTAATTGGGGATTTTCCGATTGATGTGGTTGTAAACTTGAATTGTGGAATCCTATGAGATTATTGATATCATTGGAAGTGTTTTGATGGTTTGTAATACTCATTTTGGTGTTGGTTTCGACATATTCGAGATCGGATATTTTCGTAGTTGTGTGGTTGGTTATGTATCCCTTAGAATGCCCCTATGAGTTTGATTATCGTTGTTTCGACCTTTGGGTTAGTCATGTTTTGTTGCTTGATATGTGTATTGAGCGGTTGTTGGTAATTATTGTTATTCAAGGTTGTTCGAGCGACCGGTATCTTGGTTAGGACGTTGTTCGTGGACGGACATTCTTCATCGTTGTTGAGTAATGTTGTTGGTTTGATTCTTTAGTCTTATACTCGCAAACGCACGATTTGTTCGATGTAGATATGCGGTGCAAGGTCGATTCCACAGGGAGGACTATACTAGTGAAGTCAAATGATTCCTATCGTTTTGAACCAAATTATATTAAATTCTAACCTAGTCCCAAATAATTTATTTTTGAATGGTTATAATAATTGCATTAAATAACAGTAATTTTTAAGTAGATTTTAGATAAATTGATTTTAAATAATTTACTAGGGTTTAAAGTCCACCAATGTCTATTTATTATTTATTTTATATTTTAATTCCAAGAAATTCGGGAATAGATTAAAATCAATCTCACTATTTCCTATAGATTTGACAATAAGTACAAAATTATAATTCAAATATAGATTTTCCTTCGCTTAAAAATGTAATTTCTAAGCATTATATGTATCCAATTTAATGGAAAACAAATAATCAAAGAAATTAACTAATATCAATAATCACAAAGCAAGGGGGAATTTATAACTATCAAAAATACGTGATATAATTGATGAAATAATATTCCCTATTGAAGCGAAAATCATAATCGTTAAAAATATTTATTTGGAATTATTATATAAATATTAATAATAATATAGACATGGTTTCATCATAACCCCTTGATAAAGAAAATTACTCACTCATAATAACAACACAAATAAATAAATATTCCATAATATTATTACACAAATATAATTTTATTACACAATATTTTTTTCTCTCCCTTACAATAATATCTCTCTATTTTTCTCCTTTTTCTCCTCCCCAAACACTACACAATCATCCCCTATTTATACTACTTCAAAATCAATAAAATAATCATTTTTACAATTAAAAATTCCACCCCCAACAATAATACACGGTGCCATGAGTCTTGATGTCATGGATGACATCAAGACAGAGTTGAAATTCGGTCCAATCGGGTGTTGACACGTGGCACAATATGGTCCGTCTATTTAATTGTCCTTGACGGTCATAACTTCTTCATACGAACTCGGATTTGGATGAATTTTTTTAAAACGATCGTCTCGGCGAGACGAATAAAGTGAGACCGGTCGTGACTATATTTGAGTTTTGTAAAAATATCGCCCTTGAACCAATTGATATGTCTTGTACCGGTTGGTTAACCTGCAGATATAATTTAATTCCAATTAATTATCCAAAAATGACATAAAATTATAGAAAATTATAAGAAAATGAAATAATATAAATATATGGTAAAACGAATAAATTATCACACAAAACACACAATTATATACATAAAATACTAATAAAAATATTACTCAAAATATACTAAACAAATTCCCCACACTTATCTTTTGCACGTCCTCGGGCAAATCTTATACCCGAGTTATAATACTCATATCTGAAAAAATCATGACAAAACCAATATCAAGAGAGAACAAGTGATCATGACCCAAGTGAGATCGAGATAAAAATAGGATGCCGCACCAAATTCTAACAACTTCATTGAGAATCGAATGCCAAAAGATTCAATACCCTCACAGTGGATATCACTCTTCACTCAAGTGTATATACGGGATATTCGAGAAGAGTTCACTCATATCAAAGCATAATGTGTCATTACCATATGCTTGGTCAAAAATCAAATCTCCACTACTTAAAAATAAACTCATGCATAAATCAAAAGGTCTTTCATTTGGTTGTAACGTGGCTTTGGGAATGGGTAGGATAAAGGGAAAATTATGAGGTTTGCTAGCCAAGATCAATTGTGAATTTAGATGCATAACAAATCCTACAAATAACAATCAACACCCCCCCTTCTGTAATGAAAACTCTCAACCCATCATCCCCAAGTTATTCTGTACATGGTATTTGAATATTCATCTGGTAAGGTCATACTCTTGTGTAAGGAAAAGTATGCAATGGATCTTCTGGAAGGATTTATGTATCACTTAAAGGATAGTTCAAGTGCTATTTTATGTATATATAGTGATGATTTTCGCACTTGACCTCCCGTTTTTTTTTTTTTTTAGGCCGTTTTTTTTTTTTAAGATTTTTTTTTTTGGCCTTTATTTATATTTTTTTGGTTCAATACTCCAATGTACTTCACACCCTTTCACTTTCAACAAAAGCTCTTAATCTCCACAATACTCTTATGAACATCGGCCCCTATTTGTCACACATCTAGTTCACAATTAAATCTTTGACTAGAGGGTGCAAATGGATGAGTCATCAACAAGAATGGATAATGGCTAAAGTAATGTGCTTGATCAAAGAAATAGGCTCAGGCTCAATGGGGCTTCTAAGGATAAAATGTAATGGGTGGGAAAAATATAAGCCAACAAGGGTTAATCCTAATTGCCTTTATCATCTTAATGCAAGAGTTTATGAATGTAGTCTCGAAATGTATAAATGAGCAAGTTCTAGAATGAACACAATATGTTTGACCACACAACAAAAATATAGAGCGTATATATAAGGATTGCTCTAAGGCTCAAAACTCACAAAAAGGGTGTTGTGTCTTGAATCCCATACACCTTCATCCAAATCCATTATCAAAACCAGTGAAATATCCCAAAAATGATTTTTCACTAACGTTTTCTCAAGAAAATGGTGCCGTGATTTTCACCCTTTTTTTTATTTAATATTGCATATATATATATATAGATATAGATATAGATATACACCTTCCCCACACTTAATGATAAACAATATCCTTATTGTGTAAAAAGAACAATGGAGTAAGGGTTTAAATAAGACTTCCTGTTTATGAAAGACGACGCTTTGCTCAAGCCTTTTTTTTTTGGACTGCAAGAAATAAGTGTGGCAAAACAACAAAAGAAAATATATACCCGGAAGTATAACACAAACAACCTAGATGCACTTCAAGAGAGTCCGAAGAGTCGCCTTACGCTGCCATCAATGCTTTTATTAAAAACAAACAGAAAAAGTACAGTAATAGAAATAACAATACATAAATCGTGGATAGATGCGCGTTAAGAGATCGAAAAGAAAACTCCTTAAGCTACCATCATTTTCACGATTTTTACACTCGCTAAAAAGTAAAAACAACAAGAGGGATGAAGTGGGATATCAGAGGGAAAGGAATGTATCAATTTTGCGTTTCCGTACAGTGAAATCTTCCATCCAAACAATATTAGCTAGAGCTGGGTCTGGTTCAGGAACAAATGCAATAAGTTTTTTGATCAGCTCTTCTGGTGTTGTTGCAACAACTATAATTCGTTTAGCACGCTCAGAAATAAAACCTTTTTCAGAAGAGTAGTTGATGAAAGATAGTAAACCATCGAAGAAACCATTGACATTTAGCAGACCTATTGGTTTCGTATGAACATTTAGCTGGGCTCTGGTAACCACATGAAAAAGTTCCTCAAGAGTGCTAAAACCACCGGGAAGGGTGATAAAGGCATCAGCATTATTTATCATGTGAGTTATGCGGTCTTGCATATTCACAGCTCTGAACTCATCTCCAATAGTTGCTCCAGTGATTTTACTTTCAGCCAGAGGTTTTGGAATGATTCCCAACACTCTTACTCCTTCCAGATAGGCAGAAGCAGCAGCACGTCCCATTAATCCTAGACTTCCTCCTCCGTAAACTACATGAATGCATTTTTTCCTAAGGTACGACCCAAGTTGTGGTGCTTGATAAAGCAAGCCTCTTTCCCATGACTAGCTCCACCAAAAATGCAGATGGAGTTAAATCTTTTTGCGGAAGATGATGATTCCATTTTTTTTTTTTGAAAAGAAAATTACTTAGAGAGATAATGAAAAGAATACAAGTTTGAGGGATGCAGAAAAGAAACAACTGCAATGTTTATTTATAGATGCAAAATAAAGTAAAAAGATTTATCAAATCTGTGACCGCGTTAATTGCGCTTCAACTACTCAATAGAATAATGAATGCATTTATTGCGTATCACGTTTTTTATTCGAAAATCTAAAAACGACAAAAAATAAAGATACTCACGTGTATGTACGGAGTTGTGATTGTGGCTCACATCTTCCTCTCGATTTTACGTTCGAACGGCTTAAACGCCTTCTATGAGTCGGGAGAAGCTTCCCATCCAATTTTCTTACAAATTGGCAAGCGAGTCTTTTAACGCCGATTCCCAAGACGTTGTTCATATTCGGTTTGAATTTATTCCACAAACATCGAATCCGTAATGTACGAGAGTCCACTAGGATGCGTGTGAAGAGAAATTTCGATATCATCTAAATTCTCCTTATTGAGACCATCCTTGATGAAGAATTTTATCTTCTCTGTTTGTGGAAGGAATTCCTAAAGATCGACATCTTGAATCACGTTCCACCTAGCACATTTGTAGCAAACGGCGATTTTCTTTGCTCGTCGTTTCTTGGCATATGAACTTTTTCCAAGCCACAGTAAAAATCTAGTTGGTGTTTCCGTGAACTCACCCGCTATTCTCACTTTGGCTTCAATAATGAATCGAATATCAAAAGGTATGCCGTTATTCATAAGCAACCTCATTCTTTCAACTCGCTTGGTAAAGTTTCAAAATGACTTTTTGCTAAGAAAGGAAATCTTTTTCAATTGTTTTCAAAGTTTCTTCCATAATTAAAAATAAAATAAAAATATCTACAAAATCGATTATTGTGGGAAGCGAAAATCCGACTTTACTAGCCACGAGTACCGTTATCCGCCACTTGACCGGCAAACACAATGGAGTATTAATCCACAATATCGGTGTCCATAAGTAGAATATCTTCTACATAAAAAGATTTTAATTCCAAATATGGTTTTAACCGTTGACCATTTACTTTGAAAATATTACCATTTTTTGGATTTTCAATTTCTACAGCTCCGTGAGGATAGACCGTATGAATGATAAATGGACCAGACCATCGTGAACGCAACTTGCCTGGAAATAATAACAAACGAGAGTTAAAAAGAAGGACTTTTTGACCAGGAGAAAAAGTTTTTCTCAAAATGTGTTTATCATGAAAAAATTTCATTTTGTCCTTATATTTCCTTGCACAATCGTACGCATCATTTCTGATTTCTTCCAATTCATTTAGTTGAAGTTTCCTATGAATTCCAGCCATGTCTAATGAAAAATTTAATCGTTTTATGGCCCAGTATGCTCTATGTTCCAATTCAACAGGCAAATGACATGGTTTTCCAAAGACAAGCCTAAATGGAGACATTCCGATGGGAGTTTTAAAAGCAGTACGGTAAGCCCACAATGCATCATTCAATCGCAAAGACCAATCTTTCCTTGTAGGATTAACAGTTTTTTCAAGAATATGTTTGATTTCTCTGTTTGAAATTTCAACTTGGCCACTTGTTTGAGGGTGATAAGGAGTAGCAACTTTATGTGTAACACCATATTTTTTAAATAAATGATTCAAAAATTTATTACAAAAATGTTTTCCTCCATCACTTATAATTGCTCGTGGTGTTCCAAATCTGGAAAAAATATTTTCTTTCAAAAATTTTACCACGACTTTGTGGTCATTTGTTTTGCAAGCAATTGCTTCTACCCATTTTGAAACATAATCGACGGCCACAAGGATGTAAAGATTGCCAAAAGAAATTGGAAAAGGTCCCATAAAATCTATGCCCCATGTAATACCCGAGATTTCTGTTATGTAATTGGAACTTGCGATATTGTAATGATTGTACTTTTGTCTGAATACTATTCTCCGTATTTCATAATCCGATGTCGTCGAGCATATAATTTCGTGTATGTGATTTGAAAGGATGAAATTCTGTGCATGTAGCGCACGCTACAGGCCAAGGGTAGCGTACGCTAACATGGTTTTATAGCGCACGCTACCGAGTGTAAGTAGCGCACGCTATGCGTGGTCAGACTGATTGAGACATGCGGTAGGTGAGATCTGGCCGGGGGACCCCTGTCGGATCGTGTCGGATGTACCTGGACGGCTTTCGGGAAAAGCCGGGTCAACGCCTTAGCGCACGCTACAGGAATATGCGTAGCGTACGCTAAGTGCCGAGTACAGTTTAGACTATGAGCCGTTAGCGCACGCTACGAACAGGGTGTAGCGCGCGCTAATAACCATTTATTATAAATAGGACAGCATCCTATTCGTGATTTCAGTCTTTTCTTCCCCCATAACCCGAACTCTTGCACTTGAAACATAACTCCATTCGTCCTAAACACTCCATATCAACCTCCTAGTTCGAGATTGAAGATCATATACCTTTGGAGATTGGTGTTCAAGCCGTGGGTGTTGGATTGCTTCATTTTCATCCGTGTTCTTCACTACTTTGAGGTAGGTAATTCTTCACCAATGATTAGTAAGGTTCCTAAGGAAGTTTTAATCATGTTTGGATAGCAAGTATCTCGTTTTTATCGGTCATCACATGTTAGAAGGATACTTTTGACGTATAGATGCTAGATATCGAATGAACCTTTGAACCACCTTATTATAAGGACTCCTCAGCATGTTTAAAACGATTTATGATCAAGTAATCGGGTAGTAACCAGTTGTTGAGTCGTATGCGTTGAAATCAGGTGTTTTGAAACATAAGACGATCGGAACTTAGAATTGCTTCTTGAAGATCGTATTGGATTATGGTATTAAGATGACTATCCGTATATTGGTCTTTCATAATCATAAATCTTCCTCAAACCTTATTAGCATGATTTGCCCGAGGATAACTTGTATTATCACGGTAGGATTACGAGTTCTTCACCATTCAACCCAGCTTGCAGTATTCAGCCATGCAATGTTAGCGCACGCTAACACATGTGAGTTAACGTGCGCTATCGGGGTCAGTTAACGCCCGAAACGTACGTAGCGCGCGTTATGAGACCAGCCGAGTCAGACTGCCAGACTGTGGCTAGCGCATGCTAGTCTTATAAGTTAGCGTACGCTAACAGTCCGTCTTAGCGCACGTTACGTAGGGTATGTAGCGCGCGCTAAGCAGTCTGGGCAGATTGTTTATTTTGAGCTTTTCGGCCGTAGACCGAATTGTTAGGCCATCGTTCGACTTGAGATGATTTGTATATCGTTCCTTTTGTTAAGGTCCGAGCTTGTTACGTTGATCGGAGGAGGCGGCCTTCGAGTGCGTCGAGAGCATTGAAGTATATCGTTCTTGCCATCTTCGAGGCAAGTATCGTGATATGTTAATATCGGTATTTTTGGAGTATGCGTATGATTATGCATGTTGTTGAACATGACATTTACTTCATTGATTTGTCATGATATCCGTTATATAGTGTTTATATGTTTATGTTGATGAACATAATGATTTGGCATATGTGTATGCATGAGTTGTGTTTGTATACGTTGAACGATCTATCTTTGAGGCGGATCGGATGTCCACCTCCTGTTGGTCCGACGGGATCATCTTGGGATCTATGTTGAGGGCGCTGGATCATTGGGCGGGTTATTTCCACCTCGTGTTGATCCGACGGGATCATCTTGGGATCTATCTTGAGGCTGGATCATTGGAATACCCATCTTTGTATAATGAAATCTTGTGGATTTGCATTGTCGGATTCCTAGCGGAAGTCCGTGTGGTGTATCTTGTTATGTATTGCGATGCATATTCGAATTGTTTAACATGATACTTGTACTAGCATCGTTTTGCTAACCCCTTCGGGGGTGGACATTGTTTTGATGTTCGGGTAGCCGAGGAGCGGGGAGGCGACCACAAGACCGGCAGGACGATGAGATGGCTCAGTGATGTGATTGTTGTTATTGTTGTCGAGAGTTGTTTTTCTTGTTTCGTTCAGTACTCGAGTACGTCTGTTTTGATTATGTCCTTTCGATATGGTTGTATAAATTAACTCTTTGATCGGTTGAATCAAATATGTCTTTAAACTTCAGTTGTACGATTGGTTTATATTTACACACTTCTTAAAAATTAGCCTTGTAAATCCTTACCTAAAGGGTTTACGGCGCTGTAATTATTCCGAATATCTCGGGGTGTTACAGAATATGGTATCGGAGCTAAGATTTATGGATATCTTGGCAGTCGGGTTAGTTGGGTCTGTTTACGTTATTGACTATTGGTCGTTCGTAACATCACTGCTGAGCGAGCATCGTCAATTGGACTGTGGTTGTAAGTTTCCTAATCTCGAATACTATTGTTCTATTTAATTCTTATCTTGTAAACATTGCTGGATGTACTTTTAGAACGTTGAGTATTTATGTTTACAGTATGTTGAGGGGAGGTCGTGGGACGGGCCTTGATCGTGGACGCGTGGAAATGCGAGGCAAGAAGAATCGGTATCTACTCACGAGATAGCCGTTAGCCAAACGGATTCCCATTCGGAGGACGGCAAGGATCGGCGACGATGACGCAAATCCTAACATGCCAGAGTGCTTCAATGTGGTGGCGCAGATAAACCGATTCGCCAGTCGTTGATCGCATGCAGAGCGATGGGACAAGCGGCACCACGAGGATAACCGGGTGACAGATGGCTTCTTGAGGTGGTTAAATTGCACCCGCCAAAATTTGTGGATCTGTGAGGCACTTATTTGGGATCACGGCTCAAGGAGTTGGAGAAAATATTCGCGGGTCTTAAGCGTCCCGAGGACCGGAAGGTTCCCATCGCCCGATATTTTCCGACCGGGGAGGCCTTTGATTGGTGGGAAGTCGTTACCCGAGGATCATAATGCGGATTGGACGGAATTCAAACAAATGATGGAAGCACGTATTGTCCCGTCCAAAGAGAGGCGAAGATCCGAGAGTTTTTCTCACCACAGAGTTCGGAGGCATCGCGTGATGGATGTAATTAAAGCTTTTAATCATCGGTGACTTGTGTGCGACACTTGGTCGACGGAGGCGTAAAAGATTTTTCATTTTGATATGCGGATGAAGCGGAGATTCACGGTACATGTCGGATTCGAGTGTACTACGTTGCGACAAAGATCAAGACAAAGCGGCTACGACATGAAAGAGGCGGCGGTAGAGAAATCGACGGAAGCAAAGAAACATAAGGTGTCGGAAACTTCACGGAGAATAAGAATAGCGGGCCACGTGTCAGTCCTCTTTTCACTCATCCAGAGACCTCCGCATCCTAGTCAAGGAGGAAAGAAGTTAGGACAGCATCGGCGATTTCGGACGCATCAAAGAAATGTTACAATTGTGGTCGGCAGGCATGTTCGACGTGATTGCCCCGCATCTTCTGTGACTTGTTACGACTGTGGGCAAGAAGGGCACCGTGCGGCCTTCTGTGGAGCCGCTACTAGATCTTTTGGTACCCGCACTCCAGCACCAGTTCCTAAGGACATAAGTGTGAACCAGACACAACAGAGTGGATTCCAGCAGCAGAACGCTGGGAAGAGAGAGACATCCAGTGCTGGGTCCGTCCCTCCGCGCCTGTACGAAATGAGGAGATCTGACGACCAGAACACTGCGGTTGCATCAGTGCGATTGATTCTTTTGCAACCAGTTAGTGTTTTATTCGATTCCGGAGCCACACATTCTTTTATATCTTTGAACTGTGTTAATCGTTTGAAAATCTCATGCTTAATTGATTGTGAACCGTATGTTGTGGGATTGCCGAGTGGAGAGAGAATTATGGGAACACTTGAAGCTAGAGATTTCCCAGTATCTATAGAAGGAAGAGATTGGCCATCGAATCTTATTGTAGTTGACATCTGCGGTGACGATTTAATTCTCGGAGATGATTGGCTCAACCGTTATGGAGTGTCTTTGAATTACCGAGAGAGAGTCATTTCCATCATTGCGATGACGGATCTCGAACACTTGTTCGGGGATGGAGACCAGGAAGCTCGGGAAAGTGATCAAAGCAATGAAAGCAGTAAAATTATCAAACAGGGATGTCATGGACTTTGGTGTTATGCCATGAGGAAAGAGGAAGGAGTAGAGCTCTCGTCTATTCCAGTTGTGAATGAGTTCTCGGATATATTTCCTAACGAGCTACTGTGGTTACCTCCACAAAGAGAAGTGGAATTCACCATCGAATTAGAGCCTGGAGCAACCCCTATTTCCAGGGCACCATACCGCATGGCGCCAACCGAGATGTATGAACTCAAGAAGCAACTGGAGGAATTGTTACAGAAGGGCTATATTCAACCGAGCGTTTCCCCTTGGGGAGCGCCCGTTCTCTTTGTCCGGAAGAAAGACGGATCCCTCCGACTGTGTATTGATTACAGGGAGCTTAACAAGATGACGATCAAGAATAAGTATCCTATACCTCGGATCGACGACTTGTTTGATCAACTGCAAGGGGCGAGGGTATTCTCGAAGATCGACTTGCGATCAGGATACCACCAACTGAGAATTAAGGAATCGGACATACCGAAATCGCTTTGATCCGTGCGGGCATTATGAATTTGTAGTGATGCCATTTGGACTTACAAATGCTCCTGCGGTATTCATGCAATTGATGAATCGGGTATTCTTGGAGTACTTGGATAAATTTGTGGTGGTCTTCATTGACGACATCTTGATTTATTCGAGGGACGCAGAGGAACATGTTGAACATTTACGTGTGGTTTTGAGCATCTTGAGAAAGGAACAGCTGTATGCTAAGCTTTCTAAATGTGAGTTCTGGCTTAAGGAAGTAACTTTCCTTGGGCATGTGATATCATCCGACGGAGTTCAGGTGGACCCGAAGAAAGTCGAAGCAATCTTGGAATGGGAAGCCCCTAAAAACGTGAAAGAAGTCCGAAGCTTCTTAGGACTAGCTGGATATTATCGCCGCTTTGTAGAGGGATTTTCCAAAATTGCTCGTCCGCTCACCCAGCTGTTACAGAAAACTCAAAAGTTCGCGTGGAATGAGAAGTGCCAGGCTGGTTTTGACGAACTTAAGAAGAGACGGCGACACCTATATTAGCGCCCGGAAAGGCCGACGGATTTTGGTATACGGACGCTTGAATCGGGGTATGGGTTGTGTGTTGATGCAAAAAGATAAAGTAATTGCTTATGCTTCTCGGCAATTGAAACCGTCTGAAGTTAATTATCCGACTCATGATCCGGAGCTAGCAGTGTAGTCTTTGCCTTGAAAATCGGCGACATTATTTGTACGACACTCATTGTCGAGATATTCTGAGACCATAAGAGCCTCAAGTACATTTTCAATCGAAAGAGTTAAACATGAGGCGAGAGAAGGTGGTGGAATTGATCAAGGATTACGACTTGGAGATTCTCTATCATCAGGAAAGCAAATGTAGTAGCCGATGCTTTGAGTCGTAAACCTGTTTCTCTTCGAGTGTTGGAAGCTCTTACGCCTGTGCCAAGGCATTCAACGAGAACCGATCCGCGAATGGATTGAAGTATGGGCACCAGGAATCCAGGCGACTTTATGTGATGGGTGACTTCATCACTAGTCGAGAAGATCAAGTCAGCGGTTGGACGATTCTCGATCCTTCGATTATGTGATGAAGTAAAGAAAGGAAAAGCCCCAGGATTCGTGATACAAGATGATGGAGTTCCGAGATTTGAGAATCGACTTTGCGTTCGAAGATGATGATTTGAGACGGACTATTCTGAAAGAAGCTCATAGCGCGCCCTATTCTATTCACCCGGGCAGCAGTAAGATGTATAAGGATCTTAAACAAAACTTCTGGTGGGGGAATATGAAGAAGGACGTAGCAGAGTACGTTGCGAAGTGTTTGACTTGTCAGCAGGTCAAGATTGAGCATCAGCGACCTGCCGGGATGTTAAAGCCGCTTCCGATCCCTGAATGGAAGTGGGAGGATATCTCGATGGATTTCATCACCAGTATGCCAAGGACTAAAACGGGAATGAACATGATTTGGGTTATAGTTGATCGACTAACCAAGTCGGCTCATTTCCTAGGGATCAAAGATACTTGGGGACCCGAAAGATTGGCGCGAGTATTTATTGCGGAGATAGTCAGATTGCATGGGACGCCAAGACCATTATTTCGGATCGAGATGGTCGTTTCATGTCGCACTACGGAAAGCAGTTCACAGGGCTTTGGGGACCGAGCTAAACTTTAGTACAGCTTATCATCCCCAAACGGACGGTCAGTCCGAAAGGACTATTCAGACAGTAGAGGACATGCTTAGAGCTTGTGCATTAGATTGGTCGACTGATTGGGAGGTTCACTTGCCCTTGATCGAGTTCACCTATAATAACAGATTGGCATGCTTCTATTAAGATGGCCCCATTTGAAGCTTTATACGGAAGAAGATGCCGATCGCCCTGGCCGGGATGATTCTTGATTTGATCGGACGGAACCGGAATTGATTATTCGGACTCAAGAGAAGATAGCCTTGATTCGAGAGAGACTGCTGATCGCCCAGTCGGCGAAGTCTTATGCGGATGTACGTCATCGCCCTCTAGAGTTCGACGTTGGGGACCACGTACTATTGAAGGTGTCTCCTACACGAGGGATTTTCCGTTTTGGGAGAAGAGGCAAGCTTAGTCCAAGATATATCGGACCATTTGAGATCCTAGAGAGAGTTGGGGATTTAGCATACGAGTTGGCCTTACCGCCATCGGCGAGTCATGTTCACGGTGTATTTCACGTATCCCAAGCTGAAGTATATACCGGACCCCAGTCACGTCATTGATTTCGACGAGATCGAGATAGCTAATGATGGCACCTTCGAAGAGAGACCAATCAAGATACTTGAGAGCCGGATCAAACAATTAAGGAATAAACCGATACATTTGGTTAAAGTACAATGGTCACGACATGGAGTCGAAGAGGCCACTTGGGAAACGGAGGACGGTATGAAGGCTAAATATCCGGAGTTGTTTTCATCCTAAGTTTCGGGACGAAACTTCTTTTTAGGGAGGAAGGATGTAATACCCGAGATTTCTGTTATGTAATTGGAACTTGCTATATTGTAATGATTGTACTTTTGTCTGAATACTATTCTCCGTATTTCATAATCCGATGTCGTCGAGCATATAATTTCGTGTATGTGAATTGAAAGGATGAAATTCTGTGCATGTAGCGCACGCTACAGGCCAAGGGTAGCGTACGCTAACATGGTTTTATAGCGCACGCTACCGAGTGTAAGTAGCGCACGCTATGCGTGGTCAGACTGATTGATACATGCGGTAGGTGAGATCTGGCCGGGGGACCCCTGTCGGATCGTGTCGGATGTACCTGGACGGCTTTCGGGAAAAGCCGGGTCAACGCCTTAGCGCACGCTACAGGAATATGCGTAGCGTACGCTAAGTGCCGAGTACAGTTTAGACTATGAGCCGTTAGCGCACGCTACGAACAGGGTGTAGCGCGCGCTAATAACCATTTATTATAAATAGGACAGCATCCTATTCGTGATTTCAGTCTTTTCTTCCCCCATAACCCGAACTCTTGCACTTGAAACATAACTCCATTCGTCCTAAACACTCCATATCAACCTCCTAGTTCGAGATTGAAGATCATATACCTTTGGAGATTGGTGTTCAAGCCGTGGGTGTTGGATTGCTTCATTTTCATCCGTGTTCTTCACTACTTTGAGGTAGGTAATTCTTCACCAATGATTAGTAAGGTTCCTAAGGAAGTTTTAATCATGTTTGGATAGCAAGTATCTCGTTTTTATCGGTCATCACATGTTAGAAGGATACTTTTGACGTATAGATGCTAGATATCGAATGAACCTTTGAACCACCTTATTATAAGGACTCCTCAGCATGTTTAAAACGATTTATGATCAAGTAATCGGGTAGTAACCAGTTGTTGAGTCGTATGCGTTGAAATCAGGTGTTTTAAAACATAAGACGATCGGAACTTAGAATTGCTTCTTGAAGATCGTATTGGATTATGGTATTAAGATGACTATCCGTATATTGGTCTTTCATAATCATAAATCTTCCTCAAACCTTATTAGCATGATTTGCCCGAGGATAACTTGTATTATCACGGTAGGATTCTGGAGTTCTTCACCATTCAACCCAGTTTCGGCTTGCAGTATTCAGCCATGCAATGTTAGCGCACGCTAACACATGTGAGTTAACGTGCGCTATCGGGGTCAGTTAACGCCCGAAACGTACGTAGCGCGCGTTATGAGACCAGTAAGTCGGCGCGGTCGTGGCTAGCGCACGCTAGTCTTATAAGTTAGCGTATGCTAACGATCAGTCTTAAGCGCCGCGTTACGTAGGTACGTGGCGCGCGCTAGCATGGGGCAGATTGTTTATTTTGAGCTTTTCGGCCGTAGACCGAATTGTTAGGCCATCGTTCGACTTGAGATGATTTGTATATCGTTCCTTTTGTTAAGGTCCGAGCTTGTTACGTTGATCGGAGGAGGCGGCCTTCGAGTGCGTCGAGAGCATTGAAGTATATCGTTCTTGCCATCTTCGAGGCAAGTATCGTGATATGTTAATATCGGTATTTTTGGAGTATGCGTATGATTATGCATGTTGTTGAACATGACATTTACTTCATTGATTTGTCATGATATCCGTTATATAGTGTTTATATGTTTATGTTGATGAACATAATGATTTGGCATATGTGTATGCATGAGTTGTGTTTGTATACGTTGAACGATCTATGCTGAGGGCGCTGGATCGGATGTCCACCTCGTGTTGATCCGACGGGATCATCTTGGGATCTATGCTGAGGGCGCTGGATCATTGGACGGGTTATTTCCACCTCGTGTTGATCCGACGGGATCATCTTGGGATCTATGCTGAGGGCGCTGGATCATTGGAATACCCATGCTGTATAATGAAATCTTGTGGATTTGCATTGTCGAATTCCGGTAGCGGAAGTCCGTGTGGTGTATCTTGTTATGTATTACTGATGCATATTCGAATTGTTTAACATGATACTTGTACTAGCATCGTTTTGCTAACCCCTTCGGGGGTGGACATTGTTTTGATGTTCAGGTAGCCGAGGAGCGGGGAGGCAGCCACAGTACCGACAGGACGATGAGATGGCTCAGTGATGTGATTGTTGTTATTGTTGTCGAGAGTTGTTTTTCTTGTTTCGTTCAGTACTCGAGTATGTCTGTTTTGATTATGTCCTTTCGATATGGTTGTATAAATTAACTCTTTGATCGGTTGAATCAAATATGTCTTTAAACTTCAGTTGTACGATTGGTTTATATTTACACACTTCTTAAAAATTAGCCTTGTAAATCCTTACCTAAAGGGTTTACGGCGCTGTAATTATTCCGAATATCTCGGGGTGTTACACCCCAAACATCAAATATTTCAATAATTAAAATTGGGTTTAAAGGCATCATATTTCGTTTAGAAATTCGACCTAATCTTTGACATCTATCACATGTGCTGCAATATGAATGTGTATCTTTGAAAAGTGTTGGCCAATAAAAACCACATTGCAGAATTTTAGCAGTTGTTTTCTTTGAACTAAAATGACCTCCACATGCATGATCATGACAAAAGGAAATGATATTTTGTTGTTCATGTTCTGGCACACATCTCCTAATAATTTGATCAGGACAATATTTGAACAAATATGGATCATCCCAAAAGAATTTTTTTACTTCGTTTAAAAATTTTGTTTTATCTTGATTATTCCAATGAGATGGCATGTTACCAGTAACAAGGTAATTGACAATGTCCGCATACCAAGGTATTTGAGAAACAGACATGAGTTGTTCATCAGGGAAAGTTTCATTAATGGGAGGTTCTTTTTCAGTAAAATTCACGATTAGCCTAGACAAATGATCGGCAACAACATTTTCAACACCTTTTTTATCTCGAATTTCTAAGTCAAACTCTTGTAACAATAGAATCCAACGGATCAAGCGAGGTTTAACATCTTTCTTAGAAAGAAGATATTTTAATGCAGCATGATCGGAGTAAATTATGACTTTTGAACCAATCAAGTAAGGTCGAAATTTGTCTAAAGCAAAAGCATTTGCAAGCAATTCTTTTCATTGTAGAATAATTTAATTGGGCATCATTTAGAGTTCTACTTGCATAATATATTACTGATTGGCAATTTATTTTCTCTTTGACCCAATACTACACCGACGGCATAGTCGGATGCATCATACATTATTTCAAAAGGAAGATTCAGTTTGGAGATTTGATGATAGGTGCGAGCTCAACATAGATTTGAGTGTCTTAAAAGCTTTTAGACAATGATCATCAAATACGAAAGGTGTGTCTTTTGAAAGTAAATTACATAATGGCCTTGAGATTTTACTAAAATCTTTGATGAATCGTGGTAAAAACCGGATGGCCTAAGAATGACCGAATTTCTTTAATCGTTCGTGGGGTGGAAGACTGGATATTAAATCAACTTTAGATTTGTCCACCTCAATTTCTTTTTCGAAATCACATGTCCTAAGACAATTCCTTTTTAACCATAAAATGACATTTTTCCCCAGTTTAGGACAAGATTCTTCTCCTTACACCTAACCAACACTTGGGTTAAGTGGTGTAAACATTCATCAAAGCTAGACCCGAATACAGAAAAATCATCCATAAAAATTTCCAAAAAACGCTCAACCATGTCAGAAAAAATGCTCATCATACACCGCTGAAAAGTAGCAGGTGCATTACACAGACCAAATGGCATTCGTCGGTAAGCAAAAGTTCCGAAAGGACAGGTAAAAGTGGTTTTTTCTTGATCTTCGGGAGCAATGGGAATTTGGTTATAGCCGGAATATCCATCAAGAAAACAATAATAAGCATGGCCGGCTAACCTTTCTAGCATTTGATCAATAAAAGGAAGTGGAAAGTGATCTTTTCTTGTAACAGAGTTCAATTTTCTGTAATCAATACAGACTCTCCATCCAGTTTGAATTCTGGTTGGAACAAGTTCATTTTCTTCATTCGTGATTACAGTTATGCCAGATTTCTTTGGAACTATATGAACAGGACTGACCCAAGAGCTGTCAGAAATAGGATAGATGATCCCTACATCTAAGAGTTTAATTATTTCAGCTCTTACAACTTCTTTCAAATTAGGATTTAGTCTTCTTTGAAATTCTCGGGAAGTTTTCGCATTTTCTTCAAGGTGAATTCGATGCATGCATATAGAAGGATTAATACCTTTAATATCGGAGATGGTCCAGCCTATTGCTTCTTTATGTTCTTTAAGAACATTGATTAACTTATCTTCTCGTTCTTCATCTAAATCAGATGCTATGATGACAGGCAGGGTTTCTGATGGCCCTAAAAATGCATATTTTAGAGATTCAGGTAATGGATTGAGCTCTATCTTTGAATCCTCAATAGTTACTTCATTATTCATTTGGCTCTCAAGTGGTTCGGTTTTAGCTTTCCATTTATCATTATCCAATAATGGTGTAGACTCTAGTAAAGAATTTACTTCATTAATTGAATTGTCGATGTCAAAATATGAGCCAAAATGAGCAAGACAGCTTTCAAAAAGATCATCATCATCCATTTTTGGAAAGAAATAAGGACCCATACTCTCTATCATATTTACCTCACAGACATCATCAAGATCATCATGTTGTTGAGAAATGTTAAACATATTTAGTTCAACAGTCATATTTCCAAAAGAAAATTTTATGATGCCATTTCTACAGTTAATTAATGCATTTGAAGTAGCTAAAAATGGCCTTCCTAAAATAACAGGATTTGATCTTTGGTATTCTCAACGAGTTCAAGTGTCTATGACTATAAAATCAACAGAAAGTAGAATTTATCTACTTGAATCAGAACATCCTCTACGATTCCTCGAGGTATTTTTATAGATCTATCGGCTAGTTGAAGTATCACGGATGTTGATTTTAGCTCCCTAATCCAAGTTGTGTATAAACGAATATGGTAATAAATTCACACTGGCTCCTAAATCAAGCAAGGCTCGTTTAATGATGTGATCTCCAATGACACAAGATATTGTAGGACTACCAGGATCTTTATACTTAACGGGAGTTTTATTTTGGATTATTGAGCTAACATGTTCAGCTAAAAATGCCTTTCTTGGAATATTTGTTCTTCTTTTTACGGTGCAAAGATCTTTCAAGAACTTAGAATAAGCAGCACTTGTTTAATAGCATCAAGGAATGGAATATTTATTCGAACTTGTTTAAATATTTCCATTATATCTTTGTATTGCACACTTTTATCTTTTGGAATAAGTCTTTCAGGAAATGGAGCTTTTGGAACGTAAGGCTTTTCTTTTCCTTAGAATCTTTTGGTTTTGAAACTTGTGGTTCATTTGATTTTTCTTAGGATCATATTCAGGCTTTTGTATTTCTTTTCCACTTCTAAGGGTAGTTATGGTGAACTTCGTTAGAAGAGTTTACTTCATATTGTCCTTTAGGATTAGGGATGGGTGACTCGGAAATTTTCCCTTTTCTCTTCAAATAAAGTTGTTGCAAGTTGACCAATTTGTGTTTCAAGCTTAGAAATAGCCTCGTGAGTTTGGTATGCATGACTTCTTTGAGTTGATTGGAACATTTGTTGAGTAGATTGCATGAATTGTTGCAACGTATCTTCCAAAGATGGTTTCTTTGGCACTATAGAAGGATCTTGATAAGTATTTGGAGGATATTGATTAGACGGACATTTTGTTGATTTGGCATATTCATTTGATGTCCTCCTTGATTCATTGGAGGCATATTTTGCTTCCAGAAAAATTTGGATGATTCCTCCAATTTGGATTATAAGTTGGAGCAAATGGGTCCGAAGATTTTCCATATGAATGTAACACATTGACTTCTTCATTAAAAATTTCTTGATTTTGTGGACCAGAGGGACAAGATTGAGATGAATGAAATGATTCCGCACATGAAATGCAAAATTCATTTTTTGAGTTTGACGAGGGGATGGATTGCTTCAAGACTAACGCATCCACTTTTCGTACTAAATCATCTATAGTAGATTTTATTTCAACATCTTGTTTAACCTCGTAAATTCCACCTTTTCTTGGGGTCGTATGCATCGATTTGGCTCTAGAGTCGAGTGAATTCCATTGTTGTGAATTAATTGACATATTTTCAAGTGCATTCCAAGCTTCGTCTCCAATAAGGTGAAGAAATTTTCCACCATGCATTGATTGGATTAATTGGCGATTGTTTGAGTTAAACCGTCATAAAAATATTTTACCAAACGCCATATTTCAAAACCATGATGGGGACACTTAAGGATTAAATCATTAAATCTTTCCCAACACTCGTAAAATTCTTCATTTTCTTTTGGAAAAATTCGGATATTTCTCTTCTAAGACTATCGATTTTGGACATTGGAAAAAATTTTGCGAGAAATTTATTCACTAGTTGGTCCCAACTAGTAATTGTTCTTGCTTGAAGAGAATTTAGCTTAATTTTGCTTTATCTTTGAGAGAAAATGGAAATAATCTAAGTTTGATGATTCATCGAGAAATTTTGGAATCGGAAAGTAGAACAAATATCGAGAAATTCATTGAAATGCATATACGGATCTTCTCTTTCCAAAATGTGAAATGATGGAAGAAGTTGAGTTATTGATGGTTTAATTTCGAAATGAGTTGAATTAGTCGTAGGCATCACTATGCAAGAGGAGAATTAGCACTCACCGGAGAAAAATATTCTATTAAAGTTTTTTCTTTTGCAACTTGATTATTCCGATTTTCGATTTCGTCCATTTTTGGTATCGGTTTTATTTGTTGAACTTCAATTTTAGTTAAGGACAATCTTCTTCTCGTTAATCGACCTTTATTATTTCGTTGCCAAACTTGCATTCACCGATATTACAATTTTTTTAACTTTGCATACAAACCAAATTATGATAGTCGATCGAACTTCGGATCGTTGGAGGCGTCACAACTCGCACTTAAAATCCAACTTTCTTGGCATGTACAATGGATGCCTTTTTGCCAAAATTCAATCGATTTTCAAAATCAGTTTGTACAAGATTGATATTTAGCTTTTCTCTATTCAAATCGAATAAAGTAGTGAGTGAAAAATATCAATCCCTTGTTGAATCTTTTAAAGGATTTTATTGTTTAATTAATTTTTTTTTTTATATTTTTATTATTATTAATAATAATGATAATTATTATAATTATTACTAAAATTATAGGATGTAATAGATTGCAAAGGAATAAATTTACTAATTGATCTACGGAAGCAATATCTATTGATAAACTAAATTATACGACGAGAAATATTACAACTAAACTAAATGTCTAAGAATAATGTAAGTAGAAAATAACAACTAAAAACACAATCTAAATTTACCACTAGAAGATTCTATTAGAACTAAAGACAAGATATAAAAATTAAAAAAAAAATTCTGATTTTTTTTTTGTATTATTTTATATTTATTTTATATTTTTATATTTATTATAATTTTATTATATTTTTAGACTAATAATATTGAGCTAATATATATATATATATATATATATATATCAATATATATTATTTATTTTTTATAAAAATCAGATTTTTTAAAACAGTTTTTATGCAAACAGCTTTTAAAACAATTTTTATAAAAGTTTTTATAAAAGGTAAATAGCTTTTCACCTTTTAAAAAAAAGGTAATTAAAAAAATTAAAATTACAAACTTTTATTTTATGCAAACAATAGAAATAGTTTTTTTTTTTTACAAATTATAGTTTCTGTTTTTTTTTTTTTCAGGTTTTTAATTTTTTTTAGTATTTTCCCTTTTTTATTAAAATATTGTAATTTATTTTAAAAAAAATAAATTCTGTTTTTATTAAAAAAAATTCAAAGTTCAGAAAGTTTATTTTATTATATATATTCCAGATTGTTTAAATTATTAATTCTTAATCTGATTTTTTTTTTGTAGATTTTTTTGAAAATTAAATTTTTTAATAAAACTAGCAGGTTTTACTTTTAAAAATAAAATAAAACAATTCAGATTTTTATTTATTACGGAAAATAATATTCCAGATTATTTTTAATTTATTTTTATTATTTTTTCTTTTTTATTTTTTTTCGAATTTAAATTAAAAATTTTGATTTTTATAATATTAATATACCAAAATTACAAAAATATTACCTTAAAATCTGAAACTTTTTTGTATTTTCCAGATCTCTTTTTTTTTTTAAAATAAAAATAAATAAGTTCTGAATTTTTTAAAGTTTTTCAGATTTTTTTATATTTTTATATATTTTTGGACTTTTTTAATTTTTTTTTATTATTATTTTATTATTATTTTTACGAAAATGAACAGTAGATTTTATTATTATTACTTATATTTATTATTAAAAGTTTTTAAAGTTTTTCAGATTTTTCTTTATGAATAAAATAAATTCTACAACTAACAGATATTAAAAAGACAGATAATAATAAAGAAAAGCAGTAAAATAAATAATTAGTAGAAGAATTCAACTAACTTGGTGACGACGGTCTTCTTGTACTTCGTTTGCGCCTCCCCGGCAACGGCGCCAAAAACTTGTTGTTGGTTTGATTCTTTAGTCTTATACTCGCAAGCGCACGATTTGTTCGATGTAGATATGCGGTGCAAGGTCGATTCCACAGGGAGGACTATACTAGTGAAGTCAAATGATTCCTATCGTTTTGAACCAAATTATATTAAATTCTAACCTAGTCCCAAATAATTTATTTTTGAATGGTTATAATAATTGCATTAAATAACAGTAATTTTTAAGTAGATTTTAGATAAATTGATTTTAAATAATTTACTAGGGTTTAAAGTCCACCAATGTCTATTTATTATTTATTTTATATTTTAATTCCAAGAAATTCAGTGAATAGATTAAAAATCAATCTCACTATTTCCTATAGATTTGACAATAAGTACAAAATTATAATTCAAATATAGATTTTCCTTCGCTTAAAAAATGTAATTTCTAAGCATTATATGTATCCAATTTAATGGAAAACAAATAATCAAAGAAATTAACTAATATCAATAATCACAAAGCAAGGGGGAATTTATAACTATCAAAAATACGTGATATAATTGATGAAATAATATTTCCCTATTGAAGCGAAAATCATAATCGTTAAAAATATTTATTCGGAATTATTATATAAATATTAATAATAATATAGACATGGTTTCATCATAACCCCAGTAAAAGAAAATTACTCACTCATAATAACAACACAAATAAATAAATATTCCATAATATTATTACACAAATATAATTTTATTACACAATATTTTTTTCTCTCCCTTACAATAATATCTCTCTATTTTTTCTCCTTTTTCTCCTCCCCAAACACTACACAATCATCCCCTATTTATACTACTTCAAAATCAATAAAATAATCATTTTTACAATTAAAAATTCCACCCCCAACAATAATACACGGCTGCCATGAGTGCTGATGTCATGGATGACATCAGACAGAGTTGAAATTCGGTCAATCGGGTGTTGACACGTGGCACAATATGGTCCGTTTATTTAATTGTCCTTGACGGTCATAACTTCTTCATACGAACTCGGATTTGGATGAATTTTTTTTAAAACGATCGTCTCGACGAGACGAATAAAGTGAGACCAGTCGTGACTATATTTGAGTTTTGTAAAAATATCGCCCTTGAACCAATTGATCTGTCTTGTACCGGTTGGTTAACCTGCAGATATAATTTAATTCCAATTAATTATCCAAAAATGACATAAAATTATAGAAAATTCTAAGAAAATGAAATAATATAAATATATGGTAAAACGAATAAATTATCACACAAAACACACAATTATATACATAAAATACTAATAAAAATATTACTCAAAATATACTAAACAAGTAAGTTAATTCTTACTCGGTTAAAAGGATACTCATTCCTTTTGTTGTTGATTGCTCATAATTATAATTCATTCATCATAATATTAATCATTTTGAGACCTGTAATTGTCGAATAATCATTTCATTCACGAGGAACGACGGTTCCAAATCATTTCATTGGGTTATCAATCACGTCACTATTACTTTCATATCGGTGAGCATCTTGGCCTTGTCTAATTATTATTCTTTGATATTCATTATGGTCATTCTCGTTCATGTGACCTTCTGGGTTCATATTGCGTGGCCGGGTGTGGCTGTGTGGAATTTTTAGTCGGGCACACGATGGTCATGTATTGGGTTCACCGATACATCGGACCGTGCACACGGTAACGCTTACCTCCGTGAGACTAATTAGGTACAAGGACGGGTGTGTCCGGTCATTCGTCTTGTACACTTGCACAGAACATTACGAGCGTACTATGATACCCCTCTTCAGCGTAATTCATAATTAAGAATATTTCATAACTTCAGTTAATTCATGATTGTGTAATTTCAACTCTTGAGGATTGTTGTTACGTATGGCGGCCGTTGGGATTTTGTTTAGTCACGGCAAGGCAAAGGCACGGGAAGAGCATCTTGACGGCGAGAGTCAGTGATACTAGTAGGGGGCCCTAGTCATTCCGTTTGTTCATCATTTTCGGTCATTTGATTATTCCGTCATTTGTATTTTTCCGCTGCAAATTCCGTTTGAGATGTTTATTTTGTTCAGGGTGGTGTATTTTATCTCCATATAAAATATACTAGTATTCTGTTTTGTCCTGGTGTAATGTACTTAAACTCCTCATTGGAGTAATTGGTAATATAATGTGGTTCGGTACTACAATTATATTATTTAATTCATCATTTTCATTTGCCTGGTGGGTCCCAGTCGGGGATTCACAGCACTGTAATATCCGCCTAGTTTGGGGTGTTACAGAGTTGGTATCGGAGCGTGGTTTTGAATACTACCCTCCAAGTCATGTCTCATTTGAAATCATCGTCATCGGACTAGTATCATTGGACTTTCGCGTCACGTGTGACCTGTGCAAATGCCGAGCCAATCAGACCAATAACTGTAAGATTTCTAACGCCATGGTATAATTTCTGGCAAGAATCATTCATTCATAATTCATCAGTTAACAATCCTCAATCATCATTGTCATTTTGACCAGGACGGTCAGGTTAACTCATTAATCACTCAATTCATTTCATTACTCGGTTGTTGATCAGGGAGATCATATCATTAATCTTATTAACTCGTTCAAGATAATCATTTCAATAATTTCATCAGATAATCATGTCACCTCAGTTAGTTATTCATGTAATCACTGTGTTAGAGCGTGTATGCTCATTTTCATCATCACATGTCATAATCATAACGTGATATTCATGCGGGAAATATAATCATCATGTGACTTTCCTACTTCAGTATGGAGAGGGCAAGAAGAGGACGTGGAGGACGAGGCCGTGGAGCGGGCCGAATCCCGAGAGCTCGTGTGAATACACGTGCAAACGCGAGGAATAATGCTAATTCATCAGGCAGTGATGTTGCCACTCACTCTCCTGGATGCGATCATTCACTATCGGGGAGTCGTACCCGGGACACGGCTCAGTCAGGGGGTGTCCGGGTTGACCCACTCGCTTTTATGCAGGGCATGATGGCCCAAATGACGCAGATGGCACAGCTAATGGAGACGATGCATAACTCCGTCAATCAAAATCAGCAGGCTCCTCCGCCGCCACCTCAGAGGCAAGAGAGGAATGTGAGTAATATCATCGACGATATCTCTCGCCAGAGGCCACCTACTTTTGAGGGCTCGTCTGATCCGGCAGATATCATTCATTGGCTCGAGCATTTCGAGAAGTTGTTTGCTATGGTAGAGTGTCCCGAAGGACACAAAGTTTCAGTTGCGGCTTACTATCTGGGTAAGAGCGCTCATTCTTGGTGGTTGTCGTTGAAGCCCACCGAAGGATCTTGTACTTGGGATCAGTTCAAAACTCTCATGATGGAGAGATATTATCCAGCCCCACTCAGGGAGGCTAAGCTATCAGAATTACTCACCCCGACCCTCGTAGACGAGGATGTTCTCGCCATTGAGAAATTTCAGAACTTCTTTCGTTCGCCTCATCCATCATTCATTCGAGGCGGATAAAATCAAGTATTTCAAGAAGAGGTCAAACCCCGTATGAGACTTCGGTTGCTTAATCATAATTGCACCACGTTGGCGAATTCATCGAGAAAGCTCTCACTTATGAGCTTCTTGCTAAGGAAATTGCTAAGCGGCAACCTTCGTGCTAGCAAGAAATCGAAGAATCGTAATCAGTCGAAGGCGGTCGACAACCTTCAAGAAACCCCGTGCGGGATCTGCTTCGAGCGACCTCCTGTGTCGTCTAAACCCGCGGAATCTCAGTCTCGAGCGGCCAGTTCGGCCATCACCTGTTTTAACTGTGGGGATCTTGGTCATCTCAGTACCAAGTGTCCGAGACAGACTATCACGTGTCATAATTGTGGGATTGCTGGACATAAGGCCCGTTTTTGCCGTAGGGACTCCAAACCTACTCAGACGTCATCTCAGGCCCCTAAGCAGTCAGCCGTTCATAATCAGGCCACTCAATCAGCGTCGTTTAAAACGACAGGAGTGACTAAAGGTGGAGCCTTTAGCCATCAGACGGGAGCGTCCGGTGCCGGGACTAGCAAGCCCCGGATTTATGAGATGAAGAAGACCGATGATCCAGAGGCCCGAATGATCTCAGGTACACTCGATATTCTATCTCAACCTGTGTGTACCCTTTTTGATACTGGTGCATCGCATTCATTCATTTCCGAGTCATGTTTGAGTAGACTACGTCTGGGTAGTGCTACTAGTTGTGAGCCTTATGTCATTGGCCTACCTGATGGTAGACGAATTATCGGTAATCGTGAGATTCAGAATTGTCCGATTCAGTTTCATGGTCGTGTATGGCCAGCGGACCTAATCGTAGTAGATTTGCCGAGAGACGACGTTATCTTGGGTATTGATTGGATGGATCGTCATGGTGCCATCATTAGTGTCCGTAAGCGTATGATCACTATCATTTCAGACGATGGGGTTGAATGTGTGTTTCAGGGAGGTAATCCCGGCTGTTCTGGTAAGGTCATTAATTTGATGAAAGCAGTAAGATTACTCAATCAGGGATGTGTCGGTTATTGGTGCTATATGGCCAAAACCAATAAGTCATCAGTAATGTTGACGGATATTCCGGTGGTGAGGGAATATGCCGACGTTTTTCCAGACGAGCTACCTGGTTTGCCTCCACAGAGGGATGTGGAATTCACGATTGAGTTGGAGCCTGGTACGTCCCCGATATCGAAGGCACCGTACCGGATGGCCCCGACCGAAATGCAGGAATTAAAGAACCAACTTGAGGAGTTATTCGAGAAAGGTTATATCCGACCGAGTGCGTCCCCGTGGGGAGCACCAGTGTTGTTTGTCAAAAAGAAGGATGGTTCATTCCGCTTATGTATTGATTATCGGGAGTTGAACAGGGTGACGATCAATAATAAGTATCCCTTACCCCGTACTGATGATCTCTTAGATCAACTTCAGGGAGCTTCAGTATTTTCCAAGATCGACCTAAGATCTGGATATCATCAGTTGCGGATCCGAGAGTCGGACATCGCGAGGACGGCGTTTCGAACACACTATGGTCATTATGAGTTTGTGGTTATGCCGTTTGGATTGACTAACGCACCTGCGGTATTCATGGAGTTAATGAATCGGGTTTTCATCGACTTTCTGGATCATTTTGTTGTTGTCTTCATCGATGACATTTTGATTTATTCTCGTGACCAAGAGGAACATGAGTTTCACCTTCATCAAGTGCTCGACGTGTTGAGACGAGAACAACTTTTTGGGAAGTTTTCCAAATGTGATTTCTGGATGTCCGAAGTGACGTTTCTCGGACACGTAATTTCATCAGACGGAGTTCGTGTCGATCCTCAGAAGACGGAGGCTATTCGAAATTGGCTACCTCCGAAGAATGTTAAGGAAATTCGAAGTTTCCTCGGATTAGCGGGTTATTATCGGCGGTTTGTGGAAGGATTTTCTAAAATCGCTCAACCCATGACGAACCTTTTACGGAAGGATAAGAAATACACATGGTCCGCCGCGTGTCAACAGAGTTTTGAAGAACTCAAGAGCCGGTTAATGTCAGCACCTGTACTTTCCTTGCCGCAGGGGACGGAAGGATTTGTGGTTTATAGTGATGCGTCCGGACAGGGTCTCGGATGTGTACTCATGCAGAACGGGAAGGTTATTGCCTATGCTTCACGGCAGTTGAGACCTTACGAGGTTAATTATCCGACACACGACCTGGAGCTAGCAGCCGTGGTGTTCGCTTTGAAAATTTGGCGCCATTATCTTTATGGCGTTACCTGTCAGATATTCACCGATCATAAGAGTTTAAAGTATATATTTACTCAGAAGGAATTAAATATGCGACAGAGACGGTGGTTGGAATTAATCAAAGATTATGATATTGAGATCCTTTACCACCCGGGCAAGGCGAACGTTGTCGCCGACGCCTTGAGTCGTAAGTCCGTTCAGGAGCAGATGCTTGCCCGATTAACAGTTCAGAAGGAGGTTCAGCAGGAATTCCTTAGACCCGAGATCGAGGTCTGGCTTCAGCGAGTTCAGGGACAGCTTTGTATGTTAGAGATTTCATCGTCACTCGAGGAGGCAATCCGAGAGAATCAGAGTTTAGACCCATCTTTGTTGCGTATCCGTGAGGACGTGACTCAGAGGAAAGCCCCTGGATTCGTGGTCCACGAGGATGGACTTTTGAGATTTAAGAATCGGTTGTGCGTACCGGCGAATGACGAGTTGAAAAACTCTATTTTGAGAGAAGCTCATGCTACCCCTTATTCTGTTCATCCGGGGTCTAGCAAGATGTACAAGGACTTGAAACAAAATTACTGGTGGAGTGATATGAAGCGAGAAGTCGCAGAATTTGTTTCGAGATGCTTAACCTGTCAACAAGTTAAGATTGAACATCGGCCGTGGGTATGCTGAAACCTCTTCCTATTCCCGAATGGAAGTGGGAAGATATTTCTATGGATTTCATCACGAGTTTGCCGACGAGTCGTCGTGGCATGAATACGATTTGGGTGATCGTGGACCGCTTAACTAAATCAGCTCATTTCCTGGAGATCAAGGATACGTGGGGTCCCGAGAGACTTGCCCAGCTTTTCATCAAGGAGATAGTGAGACTCCACGGTACTCCTAAAAGTATCGTTTCCGATCGTGACAGACGGTTTGTGTCGCATTTTTGAAAATCAGTTCATCGTGCTATGGGAACTCAGCTTAATCTCAGTACCGCTTTTCATCCTCAGTCCGACGGACAATCAGAGAGGACCATTCAGACATTAGAGGACATGTTGAGGGCATGCGTCCTCGATTGGAAAGACGATTGGGAAGCCCAACTACCATTGATCGAGTTCACGTATAATAATAGTTGGCATGCTTCGATCAAGATGGCACCTTACGAGGCCTTGTATGGTCGTTGTTGTCGATCTCCGTTGTGTTGGGACGACTTATCAGAATCATTGGGCACCGAGCCCGATATGCTTATAGCCGCCCGTGAGAAGGTAGCTTTGATCAGAAGTCGTTTGTTGATAGCTCAGAGTCGACAGAAATCATATGCAGATAACCGTCGTCGACCATTAGAGTTCGAGGCTGGTGACCATGTTTTGGTCAAGGTATCCCCGAGTCGTGGTATTTTCCGTTTCGGAAAACGGGGGAAGTTGAGTCCGAGATTTATTGGACCGTTTGAGATTTTGGATCGAGTAGGCGAGTTAGCTTATCGATTGGCTTTACCTCCGGCGTTGAGCTGAATTCATAATGTGTTTCATGTCTCTCAGTTGCGGAAGTATGTTGCCGACCCGAGTCACATACTTCAGTTCGACGAAATCGAGATCGCCGACGATCATTCATATGAGGAGCGCCCTATACGAGTTTTAGAGCGGCGAATCAAACAATTGAGGAATAAGACGATTCCTTTGGTTAAGATTCAGTGGTCTAGACATGGAGTCGAAGAGGCTACTTGGGAAACCGAGGATAGTATGCGGGAGAGTTATCCCGAGTTGTTTGACCCTTAGTTTCGGGGACGAAACTCTTTTAAGGGGGGGTGTATGTAATACCCGGTTGTAATTCAGTAATTATCATTCAGTATTTATCATTCAGTAATTGATACTCAGTAATTTTCACTCATTATTAATCATTTGTCACTCACATTCAGTCATGGTATTCATCATTCAGAGTAATTGTATCGTGTATCAATCGTCATTCACCACTAATCTGATTGGAGTTTCGTGCCGTGTTTATCATCATTGTCATTTTCGTTGCGAGCTGTGCGTGAGGAGTAGCGCACGCTACGTACTCCTTTTAGCGTACGCTAATTGGGTATAGGTAGCGCACGCTACCACTCAGCTTTAGCGCACGCTAAGGTTACAGGCTGCGATCCGGAAGGTCGGACTGCAGTGAGTTATAAGCAGGCAGCGCTACGAATGGTAAGTAGCGCGCGCCGTAGCGCGCGCTAGTGGGTTGTAGTAGCGCACGCTAATATGTGGTGTAGCGCGCGCTAAGGACAGATCAGGTTGAGTCCAGTGGCTACTGGACTGCACTGGATTAACTCATAGCGCACGCTATGTGTTGTTTTTAGCGTACGCAATCGATATTATAGCGCACGCTAAATATTGGTTGAAGCGCACGCTATCGAGGTCAGATCAGAGGACAGGTAGTTTCTGGATTCCAGTACTGGGCATCAAATTATTCGTTAGCGCACGCTAACAATGGGTTTTAACGCACGCTAATGGTATGGTTGTAGCGCACGCTACAAAAGGTACGTAGCGCGCGCTACCGTTTTTGGACAGTGGGTACTGGAATACCCAAATTTCCCGTTAGCGCACGCTACGCATAAGGGCTAGCGCACGCTAACCTGGAGTGACTATATATTGGACAGTCAGCTTGAGTTCGTCATTTTTCATCCTTTTCTCATTCCCTCGTCGGTTTCGGGCGATTTCGGGCATTTTGGAGAGTTCTCTTCGAGCTACTATCATCCATCATCATCTTCAAGGCTTTGAGTTGGATTATCATCACTTTATCATCTCCTTAACATCAAATCAAAGGTATTAATCTCTTGGATCTAGAATTTCGGATTTTTGGGTTTTTCCTTCCGATTTCTTCGTGTAAGCTTGGATTATCATTGGAATATGTTAGATATGGATTATCTACCTTGGATAAATATATTCCTACGGATTTAATGGTTATTTTCGGAATTATTTCAAGAACCCTTGGGGTTGACTTTGGTTAATTGGGGATTTTCCGATTGATGTGGTTGTAAACTTGAATTGTGGAATACTATGAGATTATTGACATCATTGGAAGTGTTTTGATGGTTTGTAATACTCATTTTGGTGTTGGTTTCGACATATTCGAGATCGGATATTTTCGTAGTTGTGTGGTTGGTTATGTATCCGTTAGAATGCCCCTATGAGTTTGATTATCGTTGTTTCGACCTTTGGGTTAGTCGTGTTTTGTTGCTTGATACGTGTATTGAGCGGTTGTTGGTAATTATTGTTATTCAAGGTTGTTCGAGCGACCGGTATCTTGGTTAGGACGTTGTTCGTGGACGGACATTCTTCATCGTTGTTGAGTAAGTTAATTCTTACTCAGTTAAAAGGATACTCATTCCTTTTGTTGTTGATTGCTCATAATTATAATTCATTCATCATAATATTAATCATTTTGAGACCTGTAATTGTCGAATAATCATTTCATTCACGAGGAACGACGGTTCCAAATCATTTCATTGGGTTATCAATCACGTCACTATTACTTTCATATCGGTGAGTCATCTTGGCCTTGTCTAATTATTATTCTTTGATATTCATTATGGTCATTCTCGTTCATGTGACCTTCTGGGTTCATATTGCGTGGCCGGGTGTGGCTGTGTGGAATTTTTAGTCGGGCACACGATGGTCATGTATTGGGTTCACCGATACATCGGACCGTGCACACGGTAACGCTTACCTCCGTGAGACTAATTAGGTACAAGGACGGGTGTGTCCGGTCATTCGTCTTGTACACTTGCACAGAACATTACGGGCGTACTATGATACCCCTCTTCAGCGTAATTCATAATTAAGAATATTTCATAACTTCAGTTAATTCATGATTGTGTAATTTCAACTCTTGAGGATTGTTGTTACGTATGGCGGCCGTTGGGATTTTGTTTTCAGTCACGGCAAGGCAAAGGCACGGGAAGAGCATCTTGACGGCGAGGAGTCAGTGATACTAGTAGGGGACCCAGTCATTCCGTTTGTTCGATCATTTTCGATCATTTGATTATTCCGTCATTTGTATTTTTCCGCTGCAAATTCCATTTGAGATGTTTATTTTGTTCAGGGTGGTGTATTTTATCTCCATATAAAATATACTAGTATTCTGTTTTGTCCTGGTGTAATGTACTTAAACTCCTCATCGGAGTAATTGGTAATATAATGTGGTTCGGTACTACAATTATATTATTTAATTCATCATTTTCATTTGCCTGGTGGGTCCCAGTCGGGGATTCACGGCACTGTAATATCCGCCTAGTTTGGGGTGTTACAGTGTTCATTATCCAAGTTATATCTGTTAAAGCGATAGCTTTTTTTTTTTTTTTTTTGATATACTATCTTTTACTTTGTTCCTATTCCAAAAACTAAAGCCACCTTAAATGCTTTTAAGGCCTTCCCAGTTAGTATCCATATGACCATTGAGGTCATCACCAACGATCAATTTCTCACCTGTAGGAACTCATTCAACAACCTTTTCCACATCCTCACAAAAATCTTGTTTAATAGATGCATTTAAATCAACTTGTGGTGCATATGCACGTATAGTACTTAGAACCTCATCCCTATTACAAGCTTACTACTCATAATTCTGTCACTCTTTCTTGACATTTCTACCACATTATCAATAAAATCTTTATCAATGACTACCCACTACATTTCTACCTTTATCATTTCACGAGCACCAAAGCTTGTAATCCAATGAGCTAATTCAAAAACATTAAGCATTTGTATCTTCAGGCATCTTTCCTGAGCCCCCTCTACTCTCTCACGTAAAAAAAGTAGTGTTGTGGATAGAGTTTGACTCGCTATGTTTTTCAGTTTGTTCTCCATAACTTTATTTTAGTAGTTTGTATAGTCAGATTCCGAGTTTGTAATTTTCTTTTTGTATGCAATGAGTTGTTGGAAATAGTTTGTATTTTTCAGATTTTGAGTTTGTAATTTCCTTTTGTATTCAATCAGTTGTTGGGAATACTACAGAATCAATAATCGCAAGACTTATTCATATATTTTGTTTTTCCAATGGTGTTAGTTATTGATGATATTACTGCCAACGTTGATCCTACTGTACATATTGCACCCTTGTTGATAACACTCATTTTTACATATATTTTTGCAAAGATTTTCCGGATTTCAAGATTCTAAAATGTGTAGAATTGTGTCGTTTGTGCTCATATTGTGTTTATTGGACTCGATCACGCTTGGGTACGTTTTATTGATTTTATAGGTATTTTATGGACATTAATCAAGCAAGAACGAAGTCTCAAACCCCAATACATATCAAGCAATGCGGAAACGAGAGATCGAGCCTAAAAAGGAGGAAAAACGGAGTCGAAAAGGACCAACACGGGATCGACCGTGTCATTTGACACGGGCCGTGTCACTGGCTTGGCCGTGCCACAATGACACGGTCGGGTTTCATATACAGGCGATTTTGCCAAATCCGGAAGACTATGACACGGGCCGTGTCATTTGACACGACCGTGTCACTGGCTCGACCATGAGATATGACACAGTCGGGTTCCTTCGCCAGAAGCAGATGCGGTTTCTAGAGCAGTATGACACGGGCCGTGTCACTTTTCGGTGGAAAAGTCACTTTTTGACATTTTTGCAAAATTTGAACAAGAAAAATGGTATTGTAGCTTTATAAAAAGGATCTTTGGCTAGACTTGGAGGATAATTTAGAGAGTCTTGGAGAGTTGGTGAGGGAAGAAAAACACAAGATTAAGAAAGAAACCTACCAAAAGAAGGAGACTTAGAGGAAAAAAAGGAAGAACTCTTGAAGAACATTTTGAAGGCTTGATCCTACATCCACTCAGCACCATCCGAGTTTTATCTTCTCCCTATCTTTTACTTATTTTTGTTGTTTTATTTAGCTTGAACATGATGAACATAATATTTATTGAGATTTCCTTCATTACCATGTCCGGCTAAACTTGTAGATTCCGGGCATGGGAGTACGTTGATTCATGTTGTTTTTGAGTGATTGATGATTATATATATCTAGTGTGATTTCTTTATCGAATACTTGGTTTTAATTCATGTTAGAACACTTGATCAATATTTTTACATGTTTAACTTAATTGCTCATAATTCGAGAGAAGAGGGCATTAATTGGTTTCGAGTATTTGACGTAGTAATTACGAGATTGAGAAATCGGCGATGAGCTATGATGATGTTTAATCTTAGGAATATTTTGGAGTTAGATAATTTATAATAGACGTAGACGTTGTTATAGGTTGTTTAATCTACCTTTTAATGCATCACGAGAGAGATTTTAGAATATTATTGTGATTATCATTTTGGAAACACACTTGGAACTTTTTGCAACCAATCCCGACTAAACTTAGTAATCAACGAAAACCTAACCTTGGAATCTTCCTTTCTAAACTCCTGCAATTCTCTTTAATTCGGATATTTTGTTTTATTGTCATCATTTTATTTTATTTCATTAACCATCCATTCACCGTTCGATCGTCTAGATAAAACTGAGAACATTATAATCTAGTATTCAATACAATACGAATATTTAGTCTATGTGGAGTACGACCTTGCTCGCCGCTTTCTACATTTACTCCGTACACTTGTGGATGGTTTAAAAAAAAGCGAACAAGTTTTTGGTACCATTGCCGGGGACTAATTTATTTTTATTAGTGTTGATATTACGATAAGTGTTTCTAGTCTTACTTTAGACATTTTCTTATATTTGTTACATAACTCATGTTGTACAATTTTAAATCTGACAGGAGTGCATGAACACTCGTTCATCTCAAGTGTCTTTAGAAACTTTCATCCCGGAAGTAAAAGCATTTGCCCGAAGAACAAGTGCTACCTCAAGGAAACTAAGAAGGGATCTTTTTTAAAACATGGAGAGAGCGGGAGACAATGTGGGAAGGGACAACATGAACGAGAATGCAATAATCCAAGACAACGAGGGCGGAAGGATTGAAAATCCAACAACAACAATCAATTTGGGATGGATTCCGACCAAAACTGGACCGAAACTTTGGAGGAATCACTCATGTTCCAATCAACGCCCTAAATTTCAAGTTGAAGCCCGTCTTAATTTCAATGGTTCAATAAAATCAATTTGGAGGATTTGCTGTCGAGGATCCACATGCCCATCTCACTCATTTCATGCAAATATGTGATACTATCAAAATGAATGAAGTCTCGGATGATGCAATACGCTTACGATTGTTTCCATTCTCTTTGAAAGAGAAGGCAGGAAATTGGCTTGGAACTTTAGCTCCCGGAAGTATAAAGACATGGGAAGAATTGAGTGAAAAATTTTTGTTCAAATTTTTCCCACCCAACAAGACAATGAAGCTAAAAAGTGAGATTACTCAATTTCACCAAATTGACTCCGAACCGTTATATGAAGCTTGGGAACATTTCAAAGATCTACTAAGGCGATGCCCTCGACATGGTTTCCCTGAAGACCAACAAATGTGTTTCTTTTACAATGGTCTTATGGGAGAAACAAGAAATTTTTATTGATGCTTCCGCGGGAGGGGCATTGCTAGCAAGGAGCACTGAAGAAGCTTATGGATTGATAGAAGAAATGGCTATGAATAGCTATCAATGGCCGATGGAAAGAGCAAATATTAGAAGGGTGGCTGAGATATCCGATTCGGATCCTATCAAGGCATTAACCGCGCAAATGACGATGTTAACTACTCAATTGGGAGCTCTAACAAAAGGAGGTGATTCGAAGGTAACTTCTCAAGGAAGTTCAAGTTCACTATCGTCCGACCCATTGGAGGAGGCACATTACATTAATAATCATAATTACAACAATTTCCTGAATAATCCACCACCGGGTTTCTACCATCCCTCCAATCGAAATTATGAAAATTTTAGCTATGCTAATCCAAAGAATGCCTTGCAACCATCAGCCGGATTTAAAGTGTCGAATGGTGAGATAATTGAAGAAGCAAAGCCGATGCCAAATCTCTAGAATATTCTAGCTACCTTTATGATGGAGACAAAAAGCCGATTTAGTCGAGATGAGGAAAAATTAGACAAAATCGAAGGCTATGTCACTCAATTAGCTACCACCATGGGAGCTTAAATGAAAAATCTCGAAACTCAAATTGGACAATTGGCTAAAGTTGTCGGAAGTCAACATCATCGGGGACAATTTCCGAGCAATACCGAAGGGAATCCAAAAGAGTCATGTCAAGCTATCACCTTAAGAAGCGGTACGAATTATGAAGGACCAAAGATGTCAATGGTTCAACAAAAAGAGGGAGTCAAGGAGGAACAAATCGAAATTGTAGAGGAAGAAGGGAAGCATGATACATCCAAGGGGGCTGAGAAGCCTAAAATATCTTCTAACTCTACTCCTAACGTTCCTCTCCCTTTTCCTCAACGTTTCAAAAAGAAAAAGTTAGATGCACAATTCGCAAAGTTTTTAGACATCTTCAAGAAAATTAATATCAATATTACTTTTTCAAATGCTTTGGAACAAATGCCTAACTATGCAAAATTATTGAAGGATGTGATGTCAAGAAAAAGAAAGATGGAAGAGCATGAGATGGTTAAACTAACCGAAGAATGTAGCGCTATTATCTAACGCAAATTATGTAATTTCCGCATTTTTCTTTCCCTTGTATTTTCATTTTCGGTGTATTTCTCAGTTGTAGCGACCCTCATGTATCTTTCAGTGTATCTTTTCCGTCATTTATTGATCTGACTCTCGTAATTGTTGTGCGGAACCGCCGTTTCGGGGTTGCCGTGGATCCATTCTATGTTATGATGTGTTTTGAGATATTCCGTTTGATGTTTCATTCATATTCCGGTGTTTTGGACCGTTTATGTTTCGTACCTAGCACACGCTATCCTGTCTGCATAGCGCACGCTAGATGTCCCTTAGTAGCGCATGCTGCGACTACTTCGTAGCGCGCGCTAGAGAGCAAGCCCTGGGAGTGGCAGTGCTGATTCCAGCCCTCTGGACTGGCAGATTAGCGTACGCTACGTAGTCTAGCGCACGCTAATGTCGGGGGCTAGCGCACGCTGAGATGCCCGGTAGCATGCGCTAGCGTGACTATCCAGTACTGGACAGTTTGCTACTGGACTAGACTGATGCCCAGGTAGCGCACGCTATTGGTCGATAGCGCGCGCTACCGATACGCTTTAGCGCACGCTACGTTTGGTTGATAGCGCGCTAATCTGGATCAGTGTGTCTTGTGATTGTTTCTGGACTCGGCTGATGTCCAGGTAGCGCACGCTATTGGTCGATAGTGCGCGCTACCGAGAGGTTATTTGCGCACGCTACATTTCGAGTAGTGCACGCTAATGGCCAGAAAATCTGACTACTGGACTGGGACGCTAACTGTATGGACTGGAGTGTTATCCCGTTAGCGCACGCTAACTCTGAGGATTAGCGCGCGCTAACACTCCCTGGCTATATAAACCAGGGAGTTGACCCAGATGAACGTATTGCCTTCATTTCTTCTCCTCCCCGCAGCTTAGAGCTCCTTTGGCGATTTTGGGCGATTTCTTGACGATTTCTTCCTCCAATCATCTCATCCAACATCTTCCTTGAGTTCTTGGTGTATTATAACAACATCAACACGAATCTTTCATCCTAATCCAAGGTAAATCTCTTAGAACCCTACTTTTGGATAATTTGGGGGTTTTGATATTTTTGTCTGATTCGTCTCGTTTTGTCGGTTAATTCATGATGAATATGATTAATCTTGTTGATATCATTAGTTTTCCTATGGATTCATGGTATATTTTCATGGTTTTGCGAAATCGGGAGGGTTTGGTTGTGGTCCGCCCTCGTTGTTATTTTTATACGAATATACATGAATCGTAGGCGGGTTTTCGGGTGTATTCCATTTCCGTAATCGTTTAGAAGTGGTTGTGATTGTGTTATTCAAATCGTTAGGTTCATTTCCACCGATTCCTCGCGGTTGTGCTTGACTCTTCCTTTTCGTTCGTGTCATCATGTATTAATCGAAGCAAGTACACTTATGAACTTACAATCTTAACATAGTAGTATTGCATGAGAATTGTGTGTGTGTGTTTGCTCACTACGGGTTAGATCCGACGGGGTCTCAGTAGGGCTCCACGAAGTTGTGGAACCGCGAGTTTGCTTTTAACCACTATGGGTTAGATCCGACGGGGTCTCGGTAGGGGTCCACGAAGCTGTGGATCCGCGGTTAATTGTGGTGCATTTTACAAATGTGATTTGATTATGGCATTTCCGGAAATGAGTGTTTTGGAACTATGTTTTTCTTGCTTGCATGCATGGACTATATGTGTAAGATGTAAATTGTTCATTTGATTACTTGTACTAGCGTAATTGCTAACCCCTCTGGGGACACAATTTGGGGAAATTCGTTTTATGAATTTCAGGTCAGGTTCATCGAGACGAGCGGGCGCTGGACCAATATGCGGATGATGGCCGTGCGTGATGATTGTGCACGAGTGGTGTCTTATTGTCTCCTATATTTTTATCTTTTGTGGTTTTTAAACTAATAGAAGTACTCGAGTACTTAAGAGTTCTTGTTCGTCCAGATTGTATTTGTAATATCCGTACCTTCTATTTTTGGTAATTTCTATTTTTGGTGTATGTTCGTTTGGAATGACTCGCTTGTTACTGTTTTGAAATTCTGAACCTATTTTGTTCTTGGAGATTTTCCGTTTGGACGAGTTTCGAGGATGTTTTTGCATAATTTCATCTTGGATTATATCTTGTCGCATGTACGTTCGATTCTCGTAAAACTCGTTCGTTTTCATTGTTTATTGGTTTGCATAAGTTTGTATGGTTGAGTTGGCAGCAGTGTCTTGAGCAAGATCGGGCTGCTTTGCTGAGTAGCGCTACTCCGGGTTTACTGCGTGCGCTATCATTTGTGTGGTTAGCGACGCTAACTCGGGTTTCGTAGCGTGCGCTAACGATTTATTGATGCAGACGATGAGGTTCGATATTTGATCTTGGACCAGATAGCGTACGCTAATTCAGCGTTAACGCACGCTAATTCCTAGCATTAGCGCACGCTAATCATGTTAGCTTGCGTACGCTAACTGGAGGACAGTGGGCAGACTGTTCTTCCACACCCCATTAGCGCACGCTAATGCTTGTGCGTAGCGTGCGCTAAGCCTGTTTAATATAAATAGGACAACAGCAGTCAACTTCGTCATTTTTCCATCATTTCTTATCCTTCTAGGCTTTGAGCGATTCCAGATGAGGGTTATGGCCGATTCCGACTGAATATCATCATCCACTACCATCCGTGCATTCCTTGCGTGAATTCTTCAAGTTCCCAACACTTTCCACCATCCGAATCAAGGTGAGAATCCCTGAAACCCTTGTTTTGAGATTTTGGGTATTTCTTGGGATTCGACTCTTTTAGCCCGAATTATCATTGGATTATTGCTAAACTTCGATAGTGTACTTGTAATCCTTTGTTTTATTGAGGATTTTTGGTTTTAAACTCCAAGTTTTCCATTGTTCGTCACTTATAGTCGACGATACCCAAATTATGTTCGACATATGGTTGTAGCGGGTAGAACTAGGATGTATTCCAACGTTTTCGTAGTTTTAAGATTGGTTGTTCATCGTTATTGTGTTAGGATTGGATATGTGAAGATTATTCGGGTCAAAACCTTTCCGTTCACCGTTTTTCTTCACGTCGTATTAATCAGGCAAGTACATGTATTATATTTCATTATGTGTGTACGCTTTTGATGCGAATGATGTAAACTGTATTATTGAATGAATGTGATTGTTACTCTTCCACCTGGGGATGGCCTGTGGCCTCTGGGGGCCGATACTAATGAGTACGGCCACAGAAGTGGACTTGGGTGCGTGTGTTGATGTTCTTCCACCTGGGGACGGTTCGACGGGACCTCTGGGGGCCGATACTAATGGGTACGGCCGCGGAAGTGGTTTCTCCCCTGGGGACGGTTCGACGGAACCTCTGGGGGCCGATACTAATGGGTACGGTCGCGAGTTACCAAGCGTGGATATTTGTGATGTGGAAAACTTGATTATTTACCGTTTTGGTGTAAATGTGATATTCCGGAATATTGATTCTCAAAATGATCTTTCCTAATGATTTGTTCGCGTTGAATCGTGTATGTATATAATGTTGTGTAATTGTGTACTTGCACTAGCTATTCGAATGCTAACCCCTTAAATGGGGAAAATGTGTCTTATGCATTTCAGGTACTGGTCGAGCTGAGGAGCTGGCACGGGATGCGCACGTAAAGGATGGGCTGGCATGATGATGTGGCTCGAGTCTGTATTTTTATGTTTTGTCATTGCATTGTCGAGTACTGGAGTTAGACTGTTTACTTTTAAACTTGGTTTAAGTCTCCTGCGTGGGAATTGAATTGGTATTTAACTTATGTTTCATGTACTCCGTTAAAATGTTTTGGCCGAGACCACGACCTTATTTACTTTTTGAGTGCATCTTTTGGGATTTCCTTGTGGTTAAGGTGTCATGTGTTAGCCTGGTAGACCTCACGAGGGTTCTACGACGTGTAATGTCCCATTTGTGAATTGGGGTGTTACATTTATGGTATCGGAGACTTAGGTTTTGAATACCTAGGCTGTCGGTAAATTTTGGGTCTGTCAGTTGTGTCGTTAGAGTCAGTCGTTGAGCTTAATATCATCATGTTGCCGTCTTTTCGTGCGACCCGTGGCTGTAAGTCTCCTCGAACTCTTATACTTCTATAATTCGTTCTCTTGCGTTGTTCGGAATTGTGAATTGTGATGCCAACCTTGTAAAGTGTGAATCTTTCTGATCTTGTTCTTTTCATATTTCTTCAGTATGTTGAGAGGTCGTGGTAGACTAGCTAGGGGACGTGGCTGAGGCCGTGGTCGAGGTGCTGATAATGAAGAAGGCTCACTTTCTCGGTCCTCTGTGGACTCAGCCTCTCACTCAGTGCCGTCGGGTAATAATGCCGACGCTGGGGATACTGCCGTACTTCAGCAGTTAGTAGCCCAACTTGCTCAGATATCTCAGGGTGGACGCCAGAATCCGCCCCCGACACCTGATGAGGAAGCTAGTAAGTGGCTTCAAACGGTGACTAAGATGCACCCTCCTCGTTTCTCCGGATCTTCTGACTCCCTCGGTTGGGAGAATTGGATTTTTCAGTTGTCCAGGACCTTCGATGCCGTAGCTTGTACCGAAGACAGGAGGGTACATATTGCCCAGTACCTCCTGGGTAAGGAAGCTGCGGAATGGTCGGAGGCCGTTGCGCCCAGAGACCGTCGGGCTACTTGGGAGGAGTTCAGGGCTGCTATGGAAGCAGAATATTGTCCGCCCCCAGTCAAAGAACGCAGAATTGTGGAGTTCTTCACTGCCACACCCCAGGATGTGCCGATATCGCAGGCCATTATCTCTTACAATCAGCAGTTGGGTTTTGTGAAAGATCAGGTGAGGACGGAGGCCGATAAAATCCGTTACTTCAATATGCGCATGAAGCCGCATATCAGGCAGATTATGGCACCGCTCATGTATGCCACTTTGAAGGAATACCAGGATCGCGCTCTAGCGATCGAGATAACCGTCCCGGAATCAGAGTCAGTTTCGGAAGCTAAGAAGCAGAAGACTACTGGCGGATTCTCGGCCGGTAAGGGTGGTCAGTTTTCGAGGTCTCGTTCTGCTCCTACACCTAGGAAGAGGCTGTTTTATCAGGCCGGTGGATCTCAGGGTAACCGTTCAGTCCAGTCTGTTGCTCCTGGCGGGAGAGTTTGTTTTAATTGCAGTCAGCCCGAGCACGTTATGAAGGATTGCCCATTTCCGTAAGTTGCTTGCTTTACTTGCGGACAGACCGGGCATCGGGCAGCTCATTGTGAGAGGGCCACCAGGGCTGCTAGAGTTCCGACTACCACTGCCGATCAGAGGGATCACAGCACTCCAACTACTCATGTTCCGCAGAGTTCGGGTCGTGGTAGGGGTCGGGGTCAGCCGGATCGCCGTGCAGCATCGAGTTCGGGTTCAGTTCACCCCCAATTGTATCAGATGAGGCGCACAGAGGAGGCAGACATTCCGGTGGCGTCAGGTACCACTCAGATCCTTTCTCATCCAGTTTCAGTGCTTTTTGATTCGGGTGCTACCCACTCCTTTATTGCTTCGGACTGTGTGAGTCGTATTGGTTTTGACTGCTTGTTTGAGTGTGAACCGTTTGTAGTGGGTACGCCAAGCGGGGATCGTATGGTTGGGGACCGGGAAGTTAGGGATTGCCCAGTGAGGATCCGGAGCTGGGGTTGGCCCTCGAATCTCATTGTTATAGACCTTAAGGGTGAGGATTTGATCCTCGGGGACGATTGATTGGATCGTCACGGTGCTATCATGAACTATCAGACCCATACCATCTCGATAGTGGCCGAGGACGGCACCGAGCATACTCTCGTCGGTTGTAAGCTGGGTAGATCAGGGAGTGTGATTAGCGCCTTGAAGACGATGAAACTTCTGAACCAGGGTTGTGTCGGCTACTGGTGTTATGCTCTGAAGGCGGAAGATGGTGGAGTTGATTTGTCGTCAATTCCAGTTGTTAGTGAATACCCCGGCGTATTTCCGGATGACTTGCCGGGATTACCACCACATCGAGAGGTGGAGTTTCCTATTTATCTAGAGCCGAATGCGGCCCCTATTTCTCGAGTGCCGTACCGTATGGCACCGTCGGAGATGTTAGAGTTGAAGAATCAGTTGGGAAAGTTGTTAGATAAAGGGTATATTCGACCGAGTGCATCGCCTTGGGGTGCGCTTGTACTTTTTGTTAAAAAGAAGGATGGATCGCTTCGTTTATGCATCGACCATCGAGAATTAAACAAGTTAACCATCAAAAATAAATACCTTTTGCCCCGGATTGACGATTTGTTTGATCAGCTTCAGGGGGCGACAGTCTTTTCGAAGATTGATTTGCGATCGGGCTACTACCAGTTGAGGATTCGGGACATCGATATACCGAAAGCTGCCTTTCGGACGAGATATGGCCATTACGAGTTTGTGGTTATGCCTTTCGGGCTAACTAATGCCCCAACAGTGTTCATGCAGTTGATGAACAAAGTTTTTATTGAGTATCTGGACAAATTCGTAGTCGTCTTTATCGATGACATTCTTATCTATTCACGGAGTCGGGAGGAGCACGCCTTACATCTCCGGATTGTATTAGACATTTTGAGAGCTGAGCAGTTGTATGCGAAGTTCTCTAAGTGTGAGTTTTGGCTCGAGGAAGTGATGTTCCTCGGGCATGTGATTTCAGTAGAGGGGGTTCGGGTAGATCCGCAGAAGATAGAGGCAGTGATGGCTTGGGAGACGCCTAAGAATGTGAAGGAGGTGAGGAGTTTTCTGGGTCTTGCCGACTATTACCGTAGATTTGTTGAGGGATTTTCTAAGATCGCTAGACCACTCACTCAGTTGCTCCAGAAAACTCAGAAGTTCGAGTGGACGGCAGACAGACAAGATAGTTTTGACGAGTTAAAGAGACGTTTGACTACCGCACCCGTTTTAGCATTGCCTCAGGGGAATAAGGATTTCGTAGTGTATAGTGATGCTTCGGGCCTTGGGCTCGGATGTGTTTTGATGCAGAGAGACAGGGTGATTGCTTATGCGTCCCGCCAGTTGAAACCTTATGAGGTAAATTATCCCACGCACGATTTGGAGTTAGCTGCGGTTGTTTTCGCCTTAAATATATGGAGGCATTATCTCTATGGGCCGTCGTGTAAGATTTTTACGGACCACAAGAGTCCGAAGTACATCTTCAGTCAGAAAGAGTTGAATATGAGGCAGTGTAGGTGGTTAGAACTAATTAAATATTACGACCTCAAGATACTTTATCATCCGGGTAAGGCTAACGTAGTGGCTGATGCGTTGAGCCGAAAGCCGATGGCATTACAAATGTTAGAGGTACTTACGCCACAGAGTAGGATCCAGCGAGATTTTATTTGTCATAATATCAAGGTTTGGGTTCAGAGAGTTCAGGGTCAGTTATGTGCGTTAGAGATCACTTCGTCCTTGACTGATGATATCAAGGCGAAACAGTATGATGATCCATTTTTGGTCCAGTTGAGGGAGGATGTGAGGAAGGGGAAAGCCCCTGGATTTGTAGTTCAGGATGATGGCGTTCTGAGATTTCGCGGCAGATTGTGTGTACCGAATGACATTGAGTTGAGGCAGAAGATTTTGAGTGAGGCTCATACTATGCCTTATTCCATACATCCTGGTACGAGCAAAATGTACAAGGATGTGAGGAGTAACTATTGGTGGAGTAATTTGAAGACGGACGTTAGCGAGTTTGTGGCGAAGTGTTTGACCTGTCAGCAGGTTAAGATTGAGCATCAGCGGCCCGCGGGGTTGCTACGACCACTTCCCATTCCGAAATGGAAGTGGGAAGACATCTCTATGGATTTCATTACCGGGATGCCTAGGACTCTGACTGGAATGAACATGATTTGGGTTATTGTTGATCGACTAACCAAATCAGCTCATTTTCTGGGAACGTGAGATTGCATGGGACTCCTAGGAGTATTGTTTCAGATCAAGATGGTCGGTTTGTATCACATTTTTGGCAGGCTGTTCATCGAGCTTTGGGGACTGAGTTGAGACTCAGTACGTCTAACCACCCTCAGACTGACAGACAGTCAGAGTGGACGATCCAGACGTTGGAGGATATGTTGAGAGCCTGTGCCTTAGATTGGAAGGATGATTGGGAGTCGCACTTGCCGTTGAACGAGTTCACGTACAACAATAGTTGGCACGCCTCGATCAAAATGGCACCATTTGAGGCATTGTATGGGAGGAGGTGCAGATCGCCGCTGTGTTGGGACGATGCGTCCGAGCTGATTGGTACCGAGCCCAATATGGTAGTTGAGACGAGAGAGAAGATTGCTCTGATTCGCGATAGATTGTTGACGGCCCAGAGTCGGCAGAAGTCTTATGCCGATACGCGTCGCCGGCCGTTGGAGTTTGAGGTGGGAGATCATGTTTTGCTTAAGGTGTCGCCGACACGGGGAGTTTACCGCTTCGTCCGGAAGGGTAAACTTAGTCCGAGATATATTGGACCGTTTGAGATTTTAGAGAGAGTTGGAGAGCTTGCCTATCGGTTAGGCTTGCCGCCGTCCTTGAGTCACGTGCATAACGTATTTCATGTTTCCCAGCTTAGGAAGTACGTACCGGACCCTAGCCATATTATTGATTTTGGAGAGATCGAGTTGGGACCCGACATTACCATCGAGGAGAGGCCGATTCAGATTTTAGAGCGTCGGGTGAAGCAACTTCGTCATAAAACCATTCCTTTGGTTAAAGTTCAATGGTCGAGGCATTGATCCGAGGAAGCCACATGGGAGACGGAAGAGAGTATGCGGTCGAGATATCCCGAGATATTCGCGTTGTAAGTTTCGGGACGAAACTTATTTTTAGGGGGAGAGAATGTAATATCCGTACCTTCTATTTTTCATAATTTCTATTTTTGGTGTATGTTCGTTTCGAACGACTCGCTTGTTACTGTTTTGAAATTCTGAACCTATTTTGTTCTTGGAGATTTTCCGTTTGGATGAGTTTCGAGGATGTTTTTGCATAATTTCATCTTGAATTATATCTTGTCGAATGTACGTTCGATTCTCGTAAAACTCGTTTGTTTTCATTGTTTCTTGGTTTGCATAAGTTTGTATGGTTGAGTTGGTCGTGTTGAAACTTTCGGTTTGTTAATCCGACGTCGTATCGCGGTTTTCGGGCACTTGGGCCATTTTTGTAATTTCCATAAGTTCAGGGAATTTCACTTTGTTTGTTACATTACGGACTCCCCGGTGATCGGGATTATATTCTCTTTCAACGCTCAGCTTTGTCGTCTTGAATATTCCATGTTTATTTTTCTGGATTCTGGTCTTGCTTCGCATTTCGATATTTTTGTCTTTGTTAGCGTGATGTCTTGGCAAGATCGATGGCTTTGCTGAGTAGCGCACGCTACTCCGGGTTTACTTGTGTGCGCTATCACTGTGTGGTTAGCGTACGCTAACCTGGGGTTTGTAGCGTGCGCTAACGATTCGTGATGCAGACGGATGATTCGGTATTTGATGCTGGACCAGATAGCGTACGCTAATTCAGCGTTAACGCACGCTAATTCCTAGAATTAGCGCACGCTAATCATGTTAGCTTGCGTACGCTAACTCGAGGACAGTGGGCAAACTGTTCTTCCACACCCCGTTAGCGCACGCTAATGCTTGTGCGTAGCGTGCGTTAAGCCTGTTTAATATAAATAGGACAGCAGCAGTCAACTTCGTCATTTTTCCATCATTTCTTATCCTTCTCGGCTTTGAGTGATTCCATACGAGGGTTAGAGCCGATTCCGACTGAATATCATCATCCACTACCATCCGTGCATTCCTTGCGTGAATTGTTCAAGTTCCTAACACTTTCCACCATCCGAATCAAGGTGAGAATCCCTGAAACCCTTGTTTTGAGATTTTGCGGAAATTTTGGGGATTTCTTGGGATTTGACTCTTTTAGCCCGAATTATCATTGGATTATTGCTAGACTTCGATAGTGTACTTGTAATCCTTCGTTTTATTTAGGATTGTGGTTTTAAACTCCAAGTTTTCCATTGTTCGTCACTTATAGTCGACGATACCCAAATTATGTTCGACATATGGTTGCAGCGGGTAGAACTAGGAAGTATTCCAACGTTTTCGTAGTTTTAAGATTGGTTGTTCATCGTTATTGTGTTAGGATTGGATTTGTGAAGATTATTCGGGCCAAAACCTTTCCGTTCACCGTTTTCCTTCACGTCGTATTAATCAGGCAAGTACATGTATTATATTTCATTATGTGTGTACGCTTTTGATGTGAATGATGTAAACTGTATTATTGAATGAATGTGATTGTTACTCTTCCACCTGGGGATGGCCTGTGGCCTCTGGGGGCCGATACTAATGGGTACGGCCACGGAAGTGGACTTGGGTGCGTGTGTTGATGTTCTTCCACCTGGGGACGGTTCGACGGGACCTCTGGGGGCCGATACTAATGGGTACGGCCGCGGAAGTGGTTTCTCCCCTGGGGACGGTTCGACGGGACCTCTAGGGGCTGATACTAATGGGTACGGTCGCGAGTTACCAAGCGTGGATATTTGTAATGTGGAAAACTTGATTATTTACCGTTTTGGTGTAAATATGATATTCCGGAATATTGATTCTCAAAATGATCTTTCCTAATGATTTGTTCGCGTTGAATCGTGTATGCATATAATGTTGTGTAATTGTGTACTTGCACTAGCTATTCGAATGCTAACCCCTTAAATGGGGGAAATGCGTCTTATGCATTTCAGGTACTGGTCGAGCTGAGGAGCTAGCACGGGATGCGCATGCAAAGGATGGGCTGGCATGATGATGTGGCTCGAGTCTGTATTTTTATGTTTTGTCATTGCATTGTCGAGTACTGGAGTTAGACTGTTTACTTTTAAACTTGGTTTAAGTCCCCTGCGTGGGCAATGAATTGGTATTTAACTTATGTTTCATGTACTCCGTTAAAATGTTTTGGCCGAGGCCACGGCCTTATTTACTTTTTGAGTGCATCTTTTGGGATTTCCTTGTGGTTTAGGTGTCATGTTTTATCCTGGTAGACCTCACGAGGGCTCTACGGCGTGTAATGTCCCATTTGTGAATTGCGGTGTTACAGTATTGTTGTCTATTGTGGTTGCGTCGGATGATGGTGTTATGTTTGACTGGTTGAACCGGGTGGATTATTTTGTTTTGCGTCTTGATGATGAAGTGTTATTTTGTTGTTTCCGCGAGTCGATGAGTATGATGTTTGTTCAGCCTGGTGGGTCCCATGTAGGGATTCACGGCGCTGTAATATACCTCGAATATCTTGGGGGTGTTACAGAAAATGGTATCAGAGCACTAGGTTTATGGATACCTAGGCTTGTCGTTTATTGGGTCTTGTTGTGTTTCGTTTTGCACATCATCGTCACGCTGCCATGATTCCGGTACTACCAGTGTCCGTAAGTTTTTCCTTACTCTGTTCCTTGTTTCCTTGTATCGCACCTTTGATTCTCGATTGTGATTGTTTTTCTTCTTGTACTTACCATCGTATGGCCTTTGCTACTTCCTTAACACCAGTATGGATGCTGGTCGTGGCCGTGGATGCGGCCGGGGACGTGGGGCAGCCGGTGGGGCGGCCACGTCACAGTCTTCGGGATCCGGCAGTACCGGCGACCGTCACAGTCATGCTTCTTCTCAAGAGCGCGCCGACCTTGGTATTGCGGCCGTTATGCAGCAAATGGTGAATCAAATGGCGGTGATAGCTCAGGCGGTTCAGAACCCGGATCCGGCCCACGCTAATCGGGGCGGAGCGGATCGCTGGCTTCAGGATGTCATCAAGATGCATCCTCCTCAGTTTTCGGGAGCTTCGTACCCGATCGGCTGGGAGGGGTGGATCAAGGAGATATCTAAAGTCTTCACTGCTACCAACTGTCCCGAGGACCGTAAGGTCCCTATTGCCCAGTACTTTCTCACTGGGGACACTACGGATTGGTGGGAGGCCGTTGGGCCCAAAGACCATGTTGCTTCGTGGGCCGAATTTCAGGAATTGATGGAGACCGAATATTGCTCGTGGCCGGTCAGACAGGCTCGAGTACATGCTTTCTATGATGCTCAACCACGGGATATCCTCGTATCTCAAGCTATTGCCGATTTTAACAAGGAGTTGGGTTATGTGAAGACCCAAGTTGTCGAGGAGAGTGACAAAATTTTTCATTTTTCCAGGCGGATGAAGTTGTCGATTCGGGACTGTATGTCGGGGCTCGTCTGTACTACCTTGAAAGATTACCAGAGCAGGGCCCTTGCTTACGATATGTCTGTGATGGCGAGTGAGGCGGCCCGCGAGAGCAATAAGTAGAAGTCCGCCGGGAATTTTTCGCGCCACAAAGGTGGGGGTCAGCAGAAATTCCAGTCTGCTAACTTTTCCGCTGGTGGTGGCCCAGCTCGATCTATCGGGTTTCTCCGTAGGGCTGCCAGTGCCCCTTCTCGGGAGGTGAAGTGTTTCAATTGTGCCCATCAGGGCCACATCAGTCCTATTTGTCCGAACCCTTTGCTGACGTGTAATCAGTGTGGCCAGCCGGGCCACAAGGCTAATTTCTGTGCTGAGAGGGAGAAAATCCTTGGTGCCCGGGCTTCCATTCCAGCGCCTAGGGAACCAAGTGTGAATCGAGGATCGTTTGCTTCTCAATCCCCGCCGAGTGCTAGTCGAGGGGGATGTCGGGGTCAGCCCGCTAAGGGGGGAGCAGTGTCGGCTCAGACCACCCGCGTGTCTATGAGATGCGGAGAGCCGATGATGCAGCGGCTACTGTGGCGACAGGTACCGTTCATATTCTCTCTCATCCTGTCAGTGTGCTTTTCGATTCTGGTGCTACGCATTCGTTCATATCTATGGAGTGTGTGCGCCGTTTGGGTCTCGACTGCTTGATGCCTTGTGAGCCCTTCATCATTAACCTTCCTAGCGGTGATAGGATCGTTGGTGATCAGGAGGTTCGAGACTGTTCTGTACTTATTTGTGAGAGGGCTTGGCCCTCTAATCTTATTGTTGTGGGTATTGAGGGTGAGGATTTGATTCTCGGGGATGATTGGCTCGAGCGGCATGGTGCAATCATGAACTACCGCACGAGGATCATCACCATGCTAGCCGAAGACGGCACCAAGCACTCTTTCGCAGGACGAAAGAGGGGAAACCACAAGTTCGCTATTAACGCCTTGAAGGCGATGAGGCTCCTGCGAAAGGGGTGTACTGGTTATTGGTGCTACGCCTTGAAGGCGGAGAGTGGTGGAGTCGAGCTTTCGTCGATTCCAATTGTTAATGAGTTTCCGGATGTATTTCCTGACGAGTTACCGGGATTACCACCGGATCGTGAGGTCGAGTTTGCCATAGAGTTAGAGCCGGGCACGGCTCCTATTTCGAAGGCGCCGTATCGCATGGCACCTTCAGAGATGTCCGAGTTGAATAAGCAGTTGAGTGAGCTTCTTGAGTCGGGGTATGTTCGACTGAGCGCCTCGCCTTGGGGCGCACCGGTCCTGCTTGTGCGGAAGAATGATGGTTCACTACGTTTGTGTATCGACTATCGCGAACTAAACAAGGTGACCATCAAGAACAAGTATCCTTTGCTAAGAATTGATGACTTGTTCGATCAATTGCAGGGAGCTACGGTATTCTCGAAGATTGATTTGAGATCGGGGTACTATCAGCTCCGGGCGAGGGAGTCCGATGTGCCGAAAACAGCTTTTCGGACGAGATACGGACATTATGAGTTTGTAGTTATGCCTTTCGGGTTAACTAATGCGCCGGCGGTGTTCATGCAGTTCATGATCAAAGTCTTTATCGAGTATTTGGATAAGTATGTCATCGTCTTCATTGACGATATTCTTATTTATTCGAGGAACGAGGAAGAGCATGCCCATCATTTGCGAGTAGTGTTAGACATTTTGAGGACCGAGCAACTCTATGCGAAGTTCTCGAAATGTGAATTTTGGCTGAAGGAAGTGATGTTTTTAGGTCACGTGATTTCAGCCGAAGGGGTTCGTGTGGATCCGCAGAAGATTGAGGCGGTGTTGGATTGGGCACCGCATAGGAATGTGAAGGAGATCCATAGTTTCTTGGGTCTGGCCGGCTACTACCGTAGGTTCGTCGAGGGTTTCTCGAAACTGGCTCGGCCACTTACACAGTTGCTCCAGAAATCCGAGAAGTTCGTATGGAATGACGAGAGACATTCGAGTTTCGAGGAACTGAAGAGGCGTTTGACTTCAGCCCCGATTTTAGCATTGCGGTGTGGCAACGAATGTTTTGCTGTTTATAGTGATGCTTCGGGTCAGGGTTTTGGGTGCGTATTGATGCAGCACGGCAATACCATTGCCTATGCGTCGAGACAGTTGAGGCCGTATGAGCTGAACTACCCTACTCATGATTTGGAGTTAGCGGCAGTCGTTTTTGCGCTCAAGATTTGGCATCACTATCTTTTCGGCTCTACATGTCAGAATTTTACCGATCATAAAAGTCTGAAATACATATTTACTCAGCGGGAGTTGAATATGAGGCAGAGGAGTTAGAGGATCCGATGATTTCTCAAATCCGAGAGAACGTTCTTAAAGGAAAGTCTCCTGGGTTTGTGATTCACGAGGATGGTGTTCTGAGATTCCAGAGTCGGCTTTGTTCAGAGTTGAGACAGAGTATTTTGTGTGAGGCCCATGCTACACCTTATTCCGTTCATCCTGGTTCGAGTAAGATGTACAAGGACCTGAGAAGAAATTTCTGGTGGAATGATATGAAGGGGGAGGTCGCGCAGTTTGTAGCGAGATGTTTGACTTGTCAGCAGGTCAAAATCGAGCATCAACGAACGGCCGGGTTATTGCAGTCACTTCCCGTCCGGAATGGAAATGGGAAGATATATCGATGGATTTCATTATGAATTTGCCGAGATCGAGGTCGGGCATGAATATGGTCTGGGTGATTGTTGATCGTCTGACCAAGTCGGCACATTTTCTGGGCATCAAGGACACTTGGGGCCCAGAGAAGTTGGCTCGTGTGTTTATCGCGCAGATAGTGAGGCTTCACGGTACTCCGAAGTCTATTGTTTCGGATCGTGATGGCCATTTTGTATCGCACTTTTGGCAGGCGGTGCATAAGGCGTTGGGTACCCGTTTGCGTTTGAGTACCTCTTTTCATCCTCAGTCAGATGGACAGTCGGAATGCACTATCCAGACGTTCGAGGATATGTTGCGTGCTTGTGCTCTCGATTGGAGCAGTGACTGGGAGGAGCATCTGCCATTGATCGAATTCACGTACAACAATATTTGGCACGCGTCGATTCGGATGGCACTGTATGAGGCACTTTATGGGCGGCGTCGATCACCGATTTGTTGGAATGAGGCGTCCGATTTAGTCGAGACCGAGCCGGATATCGTTCTAGAGACGAGGCGGAAGATAGAATTGATTCGGGAATGGATGTTGACTGCCCAGAGTCGACAGAAGTCATATGCCGATGTCCGTCGTCGACCTTTGGAATTCGAGGTGGGAGACCACGTTTTGCTAAAGGTGTCTCCGACGAGAGGAGTTTTCCGTTTCGGGAAAAAGGGGAAGTTGAGTCCGAGATTTATTGGGCCCTTCGAGATTCTCGAGCGAGTCGGTGGGTTGGCATACCATTTGGCGTCACCTTCAGCCTTGAGTCATGTTCATAGCGTTTTTCATGTTTTCCAGCTGAGGAAATATGTCCCGGATCCTAGTCACGTAATTGACTATGGGGAGATTGATGTCGCCGAGGATATTACTTTTGAAGAACGTCCTTTGAAGATTTTGGAGCGTCGTGAGAAGCGACTGAGGCATAAGACCATCTCTTTGGTCAAGGTGCAGTGGTCGAGACATGGTGTCGAGGAGGCAACTTGGGAGACCAAGGATAGCATGCGTGCTAGGTACCCTGAGTTGTTTGTTTCTTAAGTTTCGGGACGAAACTTATTTTTAGAGGGGTAGAATGTAATATCCGCATTTTTCTTTCCCTTGTATTTTCATTTTCGGTGTATTTCTCGGTTGTAGCGACCCTCGTGTATCTTTCAGTGTATCTTTTCCGTCATCTATTGATCTGACTCTCGTAATTGTTGTGCGGAACCGCCGTTTCGGGTTTGCCGTGGATCCATTCTATGTTATGATGCGTTTTGAGATGTTCCGTTTGATGTTTCGTTCATATTCCGGTGTTTTGGACCGTTTATATTTTGTACCTAGCGCACGCTATCCTGTCTGGATAGCGCACGCTAGAGGTCCCTTAGTAGCGCACGCTACGACTACTTCGTAGCGCGCACTAGAGAACAAGCCCTGGGAGTGGCAGTGCTGATTCCAGCCCTCTGGACTGGCAGATTAGCGTACGCTACGTAGTCTAGCGCACGCTAATGTCGGGGGCTAGCGCACGCTGATATGCCCGGTAGCGTGCGCTAGCGTGACTGTCCAGTACTGCACAGTTTGCTACTGGACTCGACTGATGCCCAGGTAGCGCACGCTATTGGTCGATAGCGCACGCTACCGATACACTTTAACCGCACGCTACGTTTGGTTGATAGCGCGTGCTAACTGGATCAGGTGTGTACTGACAGTTGTTTCTGGACTCGGCTGATGTCCAGGTAGCGCATGCTATTGGTCGATAGTGCGCGCTACCGAGAGGTTATTTGCGCACGCTACGTTTCGAGTAGCGCACGCTAACGGCTAGAAAATCTGACTACTGGACTGGGACGCTAACTGTATGGACTGGAGTGTTGTCCCGTTAGCGCATGCTAACTCTGAGGATTAGCGCGCGCTAACACTCCCTGGCTATATAAACCAGGGAGTTGACCCAGATGAACGTATTGCCTTAATTTCTTCTCCTCCCCGCAGCTTAGAGCTCCTTTGGTAATTTTGGGCTATTTCTTGACGATTTCTTCCTCCAATCATCTCATCCAACATCTTGCTTGAGTTCTTGGTGTATTATAACAACATCAACACGAATCTTTCATCCTAATCCAAGGTAAATCTCTTAGAACCCTACTTTTGGATAATTTGGGGGGTTTGGGATTTTAGTCCGATTCGTCTCGTTTTGTCGGTTAATTCATGATGAATATTAATCTTGTTGATATCATTAGTTTTCCTACGGATTCATGGTATATTTTCATGGTTTTGCGAAATCGGGAGGGTTTGGTTGTGGTCCGCCCTCGTTATTTTTATACGAATATACATGAATCGTATGCGGGTTTTCGGGTGTATTCCATTTCCGTAATCGTTTAGAAGTGGTTGTGATTGTATTATTCGAATCGTTAGGTTCTTCCACCGATTCCTCGCGGTTGTGCTTAACTCTCCCTTTTCGTTCGTGTCACCGTCTATTAATCGAGGCAAGTGCACTTATGAACTTACAATCTTAACATAGTAGTATTGCATGAGAATTGTGTGTGTGTGTGTGTGTATACTCACTACGGGTTAGATCTGACGGGGTCTCGGTAGGGCTCCACGAAGTTGTGGAACCGCGAGTTTGCTTTTAACCACTATGGGTTAGATCCGACGGGGTCTCGGTAGGGGTCCACGAAGCTGTGGGTCCGCGGTTAATTGTGGTGCATTTTATAAATGTGATTTGATTATGGCATTTCCGGAAATGAGTGTTTTGGAACTATGTTTTTCTTGCTTGCATGCATTGACTATATGTGTAAGATGTAAATTGTTCATTTGATTACTTGTACTAGCGTAATTGCTAACCCCTTTGGGGACCCGATTTGGGGAAATTCGTTTTATGAATTTCAGGTCAGGTTCATCGAGACGAGCGGGCGCTGGACCAGTATGCGGATGATGGCCGTGCGTGATGATTGTGCACGAGTGGTGTCTTATTGTCTCCTATCTTTTTATCTTTTGTGGTTTTTAAACTAATAGAAGTACTCGAGTACTTAAGAGTTCTTGTTCGTTCGGATTGTATTGTTGTCTATTGTGGTTGTGTCGGATGATGGTGTTATGTTTGACCGGTTGAACCGGGTGGATTATTTTGTTTTGCGTCTTGATGATGAAGTGTTATTTTGTTGTTTCCGCGAGTCGATGAGTATGATGCTTGTTCAGCCTGGTGGGTCCCATGTAGGGATTCACGGCGCTGTAATATATCTCGAATATCTTGGGGGTGTTACAAATTACCTCAAAAGCTTAAGGATCCCGGAAGCTTTACCGTTCCATGCACCATTGGAAACGTTTCATTCGATAAAGCTTTGTGTGATTTAGGTGCTTCAATTAACCTTATGTCTTTATCTATTTTCAGGAAATTAGGTGTCGGAGAAATGAAAGCCAGAACGGATATGCTACAATTGGCGGATCGATCCATAACACACCCCAAGGGGATTGTTGAAGATGTGCTTGTAAAAGTCGACAGATTTATATTTCCAGCGGATTTTGTCGTTCTTGATATGAAAGAAGATGAGGATCTACCACTTATCCTTGGACGTCCGTTTTTAGCAATGGGAAAGGCTCTTATTGATGTTGAAAGGGGAGAATTAACACTACGTGTTAACGATGAGCATGTTCTATTTTCTATATTTAAAGCTATAAATTTCATGATGATATGGAATATTGCAATGTTATTGACCATATAAGCTCGTATGGAAAGAAAAAAAATCTTACACTTATTGTCTTCAGATCCGTTAGAGTTTGCTCTTACGAATTCATGTTTTTATAGTGATTCAACTTTGGAGTTTGACGATTCTGACTTGTTTGATTATGTTTGTGAATTGAATTCTCTACAAGAAGAACCGCAAATCAATAAATTCGATGATTTCGACAAAGAGGAGCATGAAGTAGTTGCGGAAATCAACGGATGACTCGACCATGTCGAATGACACGATTCAAAATTTTGGGTCCGTTTCATCTCAATCGGATGTATCTCAACCAAGCTTGGACCTTAAAGCCCTTCCAGAACACCTCAAGTATGTATTTCTAGATGAATACCAATCTGGTAATTGTATCCTCTTCACTTTCATCTACTCAACTAGATAAATTGCTTCGTGTATTGAGAGCACATAAGTCGGCTATAGGATGGTCTATCTCAGATTTGAAGGAAATTAGCCCTTCCATATGCATGCATAGGATTTTACTTGAAGAAAATTTTAAACCTAAATTGAAAAATCAACGAAGACTTAATCCCATAATGAAAGAAGTGGTGAAAAAAGAAGTGCTCAAACTATTAGATGCCAGAATGATTTATCCAATTTCCGATAGTGAGTGGGTGAGTCCTACGCAAGTTGTATCAAAAAAGGGAGGGATGACCGTAACCAAAGACGAGAAAGATGAAATAATTGCTATGAGGGTAGTTACGGGATGGCGAGTATGTATCGACTATAGGGCTTTGAACGCGGCTACTCGCAAAGACCATTTTCCCCTTCCCTTCATTGATCAAATGCTTGATAGATTGGCGGGGCATGAATTTTTCTGTTTTCTTGATGGATATTCAGCGTATAATCAAATATACATAACACCGGAAGATCAAGAAAAAACGGCTTTTACATGTCCTTATGGAATTTGTGTTTATCGTAGAATGTCGTTTGGTTTATGTAATGCCCCAACCACTTTTCAGCATTGCATGACGGCTATCTTTCATGGATTGATCAAAAATATAATGAAAGTATTCATGGATGATTTTTCGGTGTTTGGAAATTCGTTTGATCATTGCTTACATAATCTCACTTTAGTTTTGCAGCGATGTGAAGATACTAATCTCGTGCTAAATTGGGAGAAATGCCACTTTATGGTGCAAGAAGGAATTATCCTAGGCCATAGAGTGTCCATCGCTGGTTTGGAGGTTGATAGGGCGAAAATTATCGCCATTGAGAAACTTCCCCCACCGAAGAATGAAAAGGCAATTAGGAGTTTTCTTGGTCACGCTGGTTTTTATAGGAGATTCATAAAAGATTTTTCAAAAACCACTAAACCTTTGAGTAAATTGTTAGAAAAAGATACGGCTTTCATTCTTTCTAACGAGTGTTTGCAGACATTTGAGACTTTAAAGAAGGCATTAGTGAGTGCTCCTATCCTCGTAGTACCGGATTGGTCTCAGCCTTTTGAGATCATGTGTGATGCAAGTGATTATGCGGTCGGAGCCATGTTTGGACAACGTTGTGAGAAACTCTTTCGGGCTATTTATTATGCAAGCAAAATAATGAGTGGATCCCAACAAAATTATACAACAACGGAGAAAGAAATGCTTGCCGTGGTATTTGCTTTTGATAAGTTTCGATCATACTTAATTGGGACAAAGACAATAGTACACACGGACCACGCAGCTAACAAGTACTTGTTCGAAAAGAAAGATTCTAAACCTCGCTTAATTCGATGGATTCTTCTTTTACAAGAGTTTGACGTGGAAGTTCGAGACAGGAAAGGTTGTGAGAATGTGGTGGCTGACCACTTATCTCGCCTCGAGTACAAGAAGGAGGAGGAGCCCGATATCGAAGGAATTAAAGAAGAGTTTCCGGACGAGCGGCTTTTTATGGTAGAAGCAAAATTTCCGTGGTTTGCTGACATTGTTAATTTATTGGTCGCAGATGTGCTACCCCCAGATTTATCTCATTATCAAAAGAAGAAATTCCTACATGATATCAAGTTATATATGTGGGATGATCCACTACTTTTTAAGAGATGTGCCGACATGATAGTGAGGAGATGTGTGCCGCAAGAGGAATGGGATGAAATTCCTCAACAATGCCATTCTTCACCTACCGGAGGACATTTTGGAGCAACACGGACTGCTGCAAAGGTGTTGCAAAGCGGATTTATTGGCCTACGTTATACAAAGATTGCTATCTCTTCATTCAACAATGCGATAGATGCCAACGAGTGGGGAATATCTCAAGGCGGCATGAGATGCCCATGACCAACGTAATTGAGGTTGAACTGTTTGCCGTCTGGGGCATCGAATTCATGGGTCCATTTCCCTTATCATTTGGGAATAAGTACATTCTGCTAGCGATCGAGTATGTATCTCGATGGGTCGAGGCAATTTCTTCCCCAACAAATGATGCTCAATTAGTGATGAAATTGTTAAAGAAGAACATCTTTTGCCGGTTTGGAACCCCAAGAGCGTTAATCAGTGATCGGGGATCGCACTTTGTCAACAAAATCATGGATAAACTCCTTCAGAAATATGGGGTCCGATCAAAGAAATCATTGGCCTATCATCCATAAGCAAATGGACAAGCCGAAGCAGCTAACAAAGAGATCAAATTAATCCTGGAAAAGACGGTGAGTACATCTCGGAAAGATTGGTCGTCCAAGCTCGATGATGCACTTTGGGCTTATCATACGGCCTACAAAACTCCTTTGGGAACATCTCCCTATCAACTCATATTTGGGAAATCATGTCACCTACCTTTGGAATTGGATCATAAGGCGATGTGGGCGGTAAAAAGAATAAATCTGGATTTTGAGGCCGCCAGTAAGAAAAGATTGCTAGAGCTAAACGAGTTGGAAGAATCCCGGGATGAATGCTATGAAAACTCTCGAATCTTCCAACTCATCTAAATGATGGCACGACAAGATGATTGTAAAACGTGAATTTATGTCGGGGCAACAAGTACTTCTCTATAATTCAAGATTAAAATTGTTTCCAGGAAAATTAAAATCAAGATGGTCAGGGCCATTCGTGATCAAGAAAGTACTTCCACCCGGAGTAGTCGAGCTCATGAGCAGAGATGGGGAGCTATTTAAAGTTAACAGACAACGAGTCAAACACTACTATCATCCAAATCAAAAGGAGTCCGTGTCTGGAATAACTTTAATCGAGCCATAAGAACTTCCTGTTGAAGACGTTTGGCTGAAGACGTTAAACTAGGGCTAATTGGGAGGCAACCCAATAGTTTTTATTTTTTTTATTTTGATCTTTTTCACACTTTATTTTTATTTTTTCTTGATGTCGAACTAACCGGTTCAACTATTGGTGTTCAATTCGCAGGAAAAAGACCCAATGACAAAACTGCACTTTCCAGGCCTATATGACACGGGCCGTGTCAAATGACACGGTCGGGTCAGGCAGGCAGACCATATCTCATTTTCTGTGCAGGTACGACACGGGCCGTGTCATATGACACGGTCGAGTCAGGGTTCCAGAATATATTTAGCCTTTCTGAACAGGTATGACACGGCCGTGTCATTTGACATGGGCCGTGTCGGTCGGAGGGTATAAAAGCTGAACTCAGCCGACTTCAGTCTCATCTTCTTCCCCAAAAACTTATTTTCTCCCCTTCTTCCCCAATCCGAAACCGTAGCCCCGAATCCCCTACAATCCGTCAAAATCAAGCAAAAATTGTGGTAAATCTTACATAGTAACAAGGATTTCATCATTATTCCATAATCCAAGAGCTTCAAAGGGTAGGAATCGGACGAATTCATCCGATTTTTGAGTCGTGATTTTCATCAAAATTTTCTTCATTTTTACTCCGAATTCAAGGTATGATTCACGATTTTGGATGGTTTAATTCTTCAGTACATTGATATTGTGTGAAATATGAATTATTGAGCAATTTAGGTTTCTTAAGTTGATTTTTGTTGGAATTTTTCATGGGTAAAAAATATGTTGAAATTTTGTTGGTGATTTTCGTGAATTACATGTTAGACTTATATGATTGAGAGATTGTATTACATGTTTGAAATTATTGGGATGTTATATACAATGACGATTGGTGTTGAAATTACATTTGGGGTATTTTTGAAGAAACGATTATTTTGGGGGAAATGTGCAATTGGTAATAAGTTTGGGGGAGCGTATATTATAGAAAAATAGTTACTTTGAGTTTTTGTGAAACAAATGATAATCGATGAATTTCTGCAGAGAAATGGCCAGAGGTCGAGGACGAGTAAATGCCCCACAGGGACGTGGTTCGGCTCAAAGGGACGAGAAAGACCCGCAACGGAAATTGAGCAATCGGCGAGAATACCGGCTCAAAGGGCTGTTGAGATGCCCGAAACTTATGGAATTGAACTCCCACCAAGCCGCCTAGCACGGTGGGAGATGCTGGGGCAGAAAAAAATGCTCCCCACTAGATGGCCGGACGAGGAATGCATGACGGCCATGGGAATAAAAGACGATGTCATGAAGCTGCTGGAGAGAATAAGTTGGGAGACGATGATGACACAGCGTTGACCCACCTAATGATGCCTCACAATGAAATTTATTAGCATGCTTACGGTTACAAGAGACCCGATCACTCATGAGCCGACCACTTTGGAATTTCGTCTAGACAACAAAAATGAAAAACTATCTCCCGACGAATTGGATGCCATATACGACACTCGAAGGTACGGAGAATACTGAATCAATCGGTTCGAGTGTGAGACATATTGGCGGGCAATGGTTGAGTACCCGGGGAGCGAGGCACGTCCTTACATCCCAAAGTCGGCCAAGGGATCTTCTATTCGCAATCCTATTCTCCGCTATCTACACAAAGTAATTGCGAGCACTATCTTCGGCCGGAAAGAAACAGGGATAATCACTCAACGAGAGTTGTACGTTCTATCTCATATGCTCGACGGGACGGATCCAGCAACTGGAGCAATATTAATGGATCATTTTGAGGATGTTGCTACTAAACCGAGAGGAGAGATTTGAATAGGGGGTTTAATTACCCCTATCCTACTTCATCTTGATGTATCACTAGACAACCGAACTCCCCTTCCAGGAAATATGCTCCTATCTTTGCAAGTCATGAAATTGATGAATATCCTGGAATACGACTCTCGTGTTATATTCCTCCAGAATGACGGCGATCATTTCCTACTCCCGAATACAACTCTGACGACGATTGATAGTATTCGGGATTTAGGAAATTTATAAATGGCCACGGAGGCGCATAAATTGGCCCGGGAAGCAGCTGGATTAATCTCTCCTGGTGATAGACACTTTGATCGAAATGTTCGTCCTAGGCGTACAGAAAATGAGGATAGAGCCGAGAGAATTCAAGAAGAAGATAGAGCGAAAAGAATGGAGGAGGAATTTTCTTATGAGAGAGGCCCAGAAGACGAGGAAGAGGAAGAAGAAAGAGAGAGGGAATGGCCCGAGTCATCGAGACAGGCCGAATCAAGGCGTGCCACATCTCGTTCATCACTTAGAGCGGAATTTGAGGCTTTTCGAGAGGAGACCCGACAAAAACACGACGAAATCCGACAAAAACAAGATGAGATGCTGACCTTAATACGAAAAATGCACGACTGGCATGTCCAACAAAGCCACTGCCCTCTACCAAATCAGTAGGACCGGTTGTAAGTATTTTTTGACCCAAAGTTTTTATGGTTTCAATACTATACCCCCTTCGTGTATATACTCTTTAATTCAAGTTTGGGGGAGATATTGGGTTAAGAAATACTTATATTGTTTGTTTGTTTTATTTTGACTTTTGGATTTTGGTTTGGATTTTGGTGTGATTTTTGTTTAATTGCATTTTTGGTGTGATTTTTTTTCGAATACTTGGTGTGTTTTGTTTTTGTTTTGAACTCGGTGTGTTTGGAGTATCATGAACTTGAATGAAACTCGAAAGAATGAACTCTTGTCTTGGATACCTCGGGACTTACTTTGTTATTTTGATACGCAAATCGAGGATAATTTGAAGAGGAAAAATTGTAGAATAATCAAAAGGGTGTGAAATTGAATAAATAGTTTAGTACCTTGGAAAGATGAACAATTCTAGCTTGTGAGCTTTTGAGCCTTCGTGCATCATTAAATATGCAAGTTTCATTGTCGAGTGTACCATTCTTGTTTTAACACTCTAGAACTTGTCTTGGTATCTTATTCGAAACTACAAGTGTGTGCAAATTAGTGAAAATAATTTTAGGCGGTTTTTTTATTAGCCCTTCAAAACTTTTGGACTACCCGATAATTTTTAACTTCCTAGTTAGCCCAATTGAGCTTAAAGCCTATTTCTTGTTACCCACATTATGAGCTTTCCATTCCGATAAATTCTTTTTCCCCTTACTTGAGCTTGTTAGAACTAATTGGTAAAAGAATGGAATATATGTGTGGAGACGAATGGGAAAGATCATCATGATTCAAGATGGAGTTGGTTCTAAATGATATATCAAAATAAATTTGAAGGAAGAAATGTTGTGATGATGATGTTGTCCGCTCTATGAAAAATCACACGGAGTTTACATGAATAAAGGGCAATAAAGATGAAGAGGCGAAAAAAAAAATGGAGCAATAAGGAGGAATGAAGTTGTGATTTTCACTTTCAAAAGTGCTTATTGTAATTATATGAAAATCAAGGGGTTGAAAGAAACAAAGTCCGAAAATTTTTGAGCTTTTGAGTGAGCGAAGTGATCATGGGATTTATTTCTAATTTGCTCAAGTCAAGTCACTTTAGCCATACTTATCCTACCCCGACCAAAAAGCCTACATTACAACCAATAAAGTCCATTTTGATTCACAAAATTTGCATGCACAAATAGTGGTAGAGATATAGACGATTGGCAAGCTTATGGGGATTCTTATTTCATTGAATAAGTTTTGAGCGTACACATATCCCTTTATAGACTTTGAGAGTGAGTGAAGACACTTGACCGGTGAGGTTTATATTTTCCAAGTATTAGCTATGATGTTAAGGAAGCACCCCAGAGATTTGAATACTTTATAGACCATGACTTATTTATATCTTGAGGCGCATTGATGAAAACCCTTTTCGGACCCCAAGTCCTGAGTTGTAAAACTATTTCAAAATCAATTGGGTCTCGGCCCAAAAATCATTTTCCGTAAAATATCCGTAAAACATTCATTTTGAAAAGTATCATTTTCAAATGCTCAAAAGCAGTTCATATATCACAAAATGAACTAACATGACTACATGTTCTTCTCAACAATCCACAGTCCTTCTCCCGAATACACAATTTCGTTCCAAAATCTAACCAACATACTGATTCTCAAAATCATAACTCCTCAAGATCATCAATCCTTTCCCAAATCTGTCACCTTATACTGTAACGCATAATATCTGCTGAATCTCAAAACGTATAAACTTAGAACGGCAATAAATCTCAACGAAATTCAAAAATCCAAATACTTACAGATCGTGAAGCCGACGATTCCCCGTGTTACTGGCACATGTCTCGACTCAAGAAAATACTCGGCACAGATATTTTCAAAACACACGTTTGCCAAATCAGTTCGACTCAAGAACACAATACATCTCATTCCAGAGAATCTCGTTAACACCATTTGGAAAAGTTATAACAAGCCCAGTACGATACTGGCAAATCCGATAACGCGCAAGACCGAGTGAACAACAAAGACTCACGGCTCTAATATTTGTCAGTCGACAACTCGAATGACGCAACAAAAACACGACCCAACTCGACCCAAATGCCTAGGTTTTCTCAACCTAAGCTCCGATACCATATTCTGTAACACCCCCAGATTTAACTGGGAATATTACAACGTCGTGGGCCCCGAGATGGAACCCACAAGGCTGAAGGAAATTTTCACCATCATTTACAAATGCCCAAGAGGCCAATGACGGTACTATCTTTAAAAATGCATAAAGACTTATAAAATCCATTTATCAAAAACCGTCGTAAAAACTCATTTGAAATCGCAAGGCCAAACGACCGACACTCAAAAGTTTAGAAAACGATTTCCAAAGTAACCTCAGTTACCAGATACCAAAAGAGCGTTTCAAAATACTCACGCAGCGGAAAAACACCAACCATAAATATACTCTAGCAGCGGAACACAAGAACCAACCAAGAAACTCAATACATAAAACATGTCCTAGCCAATATTCTCCGGGAAGCTCATCTCTTCACGACCGCTACAAGCTCGATACTCCAAGAACCTAAAAGAAATCCCACGACGGGGTCAGCCATAATATCCAACAATGATAACCGTCACATCACATTAATAATTACATACCAATGAGAATACAGCATAAGAATACGACCAACGTAATCTTACCGCCATAACTTTACTTACTCAAGTAATTCTCATCAGAATAACCATTATCACATTTCACATCTCGTACTCGATTAACCAATAAACTCGAACATAATATCTGTATTGTACCTCAAACAATACTCAAGATTCGCAAACTATCATCACCAACTCGCGATACGGAAATATACTAGTTCTGACCAATACGATCCATCGAATAACATCATCAAATCCCAAGACGATAATCGATTGTCCATCAAAGACAAATACCAAAGGAAATACGGAACATACCTCGAGATATGAAGTGCCACGACAATCATATCAGTCTAATCCGAGATCAGATCAACACAACATACGGACATGGTCCTAACACAAGACCTACAAATGCATACTCATATGACAATGTCAATATGATCACAACAATAATGACAATGTATACTTATGGCAAACCCATAATATACATATGCACAACAACAATACATGGCAATCCGATGATCCAGCGTTCACTGCCTAGATCCCCGATGATCCCGTCAGACCAACCCGGGGTGGAAAACCCGTCCGATGATCCAGCGCACGCTAGCATAGATCCCCCGATGATCCCGTCGGACCAACACGAGGTGGACATATGACAACAATGTACAACTGCACAAAACAACAGTGCACAATACACGACAACAACAATCCACAAATGCATGCAACAACGATACACGAATGTATCACGACATGATCGACACAAATGATAAAAATGATTAGAGTACTTGCCCCGAGTCCTTCATGAATGATCTCAATGTCTAAACCATCACGAACCATTATCCTCAATACTCGACGGTCCAAAGTATCACGGATTGCAGATAATTCATATCTTCGTCTTTATCACAATATATCCTCGATATACAAGTGTACCAATAACAAAAGTAAATCATATACATTATGATTTAGATTCCCAAAACTCGAATACGATTTATAATCCCAAATCTCCTGTGATTATGATTATAAACATTGCTATACGAATTATAAACGAATGAAACTGAAACCATTCATTAAATATTATAAACTGAGCAAGTAATAACTTGCCTCGATACCGATACGATGATGAATCCGCTACTAGTCACAATGCCTTCGTCTACGAGCTCCTCAGCCCCGACCGAAGCAATTCAAGAACATACTCGAACACGACCGCATCATCCGGTTATAATCACCGATCAATAATCTCAACCTATCGAAGTAATCAAATAACATATATCCGATAACTATTAACAACCAACCAAATCGTCTCAACGATTCAACGATACCTCAATCGTTTACAAAACCAAATAGTATAACTCAAACTATTTTACGAATTCATATCCATCATATGAACCGAAATCCGATAATTACTAATCAATATCATCGATCGATAAACTCAACGATTTCACAATTATCCCGATTAACATAATTTTGAATAATCCAATTCAAACAATTACGAATTCACAACCACAATGCGATTACGGGTACGGACGTAAAGGAAATCATATTCGACGATCAATCACAATCTTTTCGGATTCCAAATTGATATCATGATTCGTATTTCATCAAGAACATACGAATTCTATCACTACAATCAATGAACATTCGATTTTCATATCCAAAGGTACCAATAATTCAACCTACGATCGTCTTGCTATGTTAAAGTCATCAAGAAGTTCCTCAAGAACACTAATGGATTCAAAACCTTGTTCATAGCCATTAAAACAATGTAATCCGATGTTTTCTAACATCTAAACAATCCCTAATCACAATTCAATGTGTATATCAACATGTTCTTGAACGTACGATCTCCCTAACATCAAGAATCGAAGTAACAATACCAAGAACATCAAGAACTCTATGATTTCATAATCATAATCAACATATTCAAGGTATAAACCATCATAACACCATCTTCCTTCAACAGATAGTTCATGTAGCCTCAATAATCGTAGCAACAACATCACAATCAACTTCATACGAATCATATACTGATAACAATACCAAAATCGGAAATCAAAGTGAAGAATTCAACAACATACCTCAAGAACATGAATAACCCAATCAAACCCTTCAAGAATCATCCATAATTCCATATCCAAGCCTCAAATCAAGTCCTCAAGCTCAAAATCGACTTAGGAAGGCCAACATCTCTCTCTCTCTCAAAGTTTGAAGACGAAAAACGAAAAGAAACGTCGAAGGAATGAAAGACGGGCATCCACTTATAAAAAATTTCTGTTCGTTACGTACGTAACACACCAAGGTTAACGTACGTAACACGCATTACGTACGTTAGCCATCCTTGATAGCGTACGTAATGCTAATCCCAAAACTAACTGTCCTGTTTCGTCCACTTGATTACGTACGTAACATTTCCTTCATTACGTACGTAATACGCACGTTGACTTGCTACAGTAAAACCTTATATTACGTACGTAATACATCCTGTATAACGTACGTAATACGTAGTTGACTCGCCTGTCAACATCCTTCCGCCGAAAGCTGCCGACACAAGGTCCCACCTGCCGACCATGACTCGATCGTCTGATTCCCATGTTACGTACGTAATGTCTCGGCCATAACGTACGTAACACTTGTGATTTAGCGTACGTAAGTCTTCAACATTAGCGTACGCTAAGTATTCTATACTTAGCCAATTTTAACTGTTACCACCTGTCTCGGCATACAGAATACGAACATACGGCATACTGAATACGTATACTGAATCCAATAATATTCTTATACGATATACTCTATATCGAAAGTACGATAACCTGATACATGATATCCTCAAATGCAACTGTCGACCAGATACGACAATTATACCGATACTGACATCTCAGTCCTTTATTTATTTTGTCCATACTGTACAGATTCCACGCTGTACAATATAACTCGGATAAAATAATATCAAACAACAGTAGTAGAAATTCCGGATATTACACGGGGTCAGTCATCCAGGTAATGAATATCAAATACATGTATAACATGATATGCATCCAAAGGCAGAATAAAATGGTACAACAATGGTATGCGAATCCTTGAATTCAAAGATGTTTATAAACCGTAAGATCATTCAAGTTGCTTGAGTGATGTATGTGTGGAGTATAACGTATATTAAACACTGAGAATTACGTACGTTATATCGCCAGACAAGTCAGTCATCTGATCAGAGAAGAGAACCGTCAATTCATGCTTAGCGTACACTAGACTTTGGAATTTACGTATGTTAACATTCATACTTAAAGTACGCTACATTGGATAAGTAACGTAAATTATGTAGAGTAGTCAGGGTTTGTAATGTTGTACCTTCGGCCGTAGTCTGGATTGTTAGATGTTCGTACGTTAGTTATTCGACGTGAGATGAACTCTATATTATTTTTTTTATTTAAGGTTCGAGTTTTGCAACGTGATTAATCGAAGGGGCGACCTTCGAGTGTTTTCATATTCGTGGAAGTGTTATCCTTGTCGTCGATTCGAGGCAAGTACCTTATTTATGTTTTACGTGTTGATGTTACACATATTGTCGTGCATATGTGTCGTTATTGTATGTCCACCTCGTGTTGGTCCGATGGGATCATCTTGGGATCTATGCTAGCGTGCGCTGGATCATCGGACAGGTATTTCCACCTTGTGTTGGTCCGACGGGATCATCTTGGGATCTAGGCACTGAACGCTGGATCATCGGAATTACCATGTGTATGTTGTGATGTCATGTTATGATTATCATTTGTGTATGGTACTTATGAGTTTTCTCGTAAGGAGAGGCTCATTGGCATTTTTGTCATTTATGTTATTATTCGTGAGATGTTGAATAATATGTTGTGGTACTTGTACTAGCATCGTTGTGCTAACCCCTTCGGGGGTGAACATTTGTTTATGTTCAGGATACAGGAGAGCAGGGAAACAACCATTAGAGCCGCATGACAATGGGGGTGCAGAGTGATGTTCCGAATGAAATAATTTGTGGAGTTTAAATGTTGTTTTTAATAAAGTACACGAGTATGTTGTCCTTTGTTATATTTGATTTGGGTATGTATTGATATTAACTGTTGGACGTTGTATTGTCGGTGTTGTTTCGGACTTGTTGTATTGTATTGCTGTTGTCATCGTTTATTGTTGTTTATTATTGTCATCAGCCTTGTAAATTTTTATGTAAAGGATTTACGGCGCTGTAATATTCCTGAATATATCGGGGGTGTTACATAATATGGTATCGGAGCTAAGATTATGGATATCTTGGTCGTTGGGTTAAAATTGGGGTCGTATATGTCTTTTGAGATTATCGACCGAGAATAACATCAATGTACTACCTACGTCTTCGTGCGGGCGGTGGTTGTAATTTCCTAAACTCTACCTCGTCATTCATATGATGTACCTCTTATACTTGAAATTTGAACAATATTGCTCCATGTATATTGATTGTTTATGTTTACAGTATGTTGAGAGGTGGACGTGGACGTGGTCGCGGTCGTGAACGCGGACGTAGGAATGCCGAAAGAGAAGCTTCGCCTTCAAATCAGGCTAGCCACAGCTCAGGCGAGCCACAGGAATCGACTAACAATGAACCGGAACCCACCGTTCTCGACATCCTTCGTCAGGTGGTTAACCAGATGACTCAGTTTGCTCAGGTTGTGGACCGAATGTAGGTGGCAGTAGGGTTTCAACTAGGAGAAAGACAGCAAGGCATCCCAGACTTGGGAAATCGCGGAGACCGATGGCTACAGGAGGTAGCAAAGATGCAGCCACCAAAATTCGATGGTATTTCTGAGACACCGACATGGGATCATTGGTTGAAGGAACTAGAGAAAAATTTTGCCGGAATTAACTTCCCAGATGACCGGAGAGCCTCCATTGCTCAGTACTTTCTGACAGGGGAAGCGTCCGAGTGATGGGGAGCTATCCGACCCGTAGATCATGATGCCGACTGGGAAGAATTCAAATTGATGATGGAAGATCATTATTGTCCCCGTCCGGTGAGGGAAGCTAAAGTTCGGGAATTTTTCTCCGCACAGCCGTCAGACGTGCCAGTATCTCAGGCAATTAAAACATTCAATCAGCAGCTGGCGTTTGTTCGACACCTGGTCAGAAAAGATGCAGAAATGATGATTCATTTTGATATGAAGATGAAACTGGAGATACAGAGGTACATGTCAGGTTTTGAATGCACCACTCACCGTCAATATCAGGACAAAGCATTGGCGTATGAGATCAAAGAAGCAGCGATGGAAAAGTTTACAAAATTCAAGAAGCAGAAAGTCTCTGGTAATTTTACAGAGCACAAGAGCAGTGGGCCCCGTAAGGCCTAGTCATCCTTTCATTCTTTCAAGAGACCCCCGCATCCATCCAAGGGTGGGAAGAACTCCGGAGCAGTATCAGCTACGACGGATGCAACCAGGAAGTGCTTTAACTGTGGTCGGACAGGACATTTTCGACGAGATTGCTCACTTCCCGCCGTGACGTGTTATGATTGTGGTCGAGAGGGACATCGTGCGGTGTTCTGTGAGGAGGCTGCAAAATCTTTTAGATTTCGTGCATCAGAACTAGCTCAGAAAGAGACGAGTGTTCAGCAGACGCAGCAGAGTGTCCAGCCACCCCAGAATTTTGGTCGCGGACGAGGCAGAGGACAGTTCGACCAAAGAGGGACATCAAGTGCCGGATCTATTCCCCCACGCCTGTATGAGATGATCAGGGCAGACGATCAGGGTGCTGCTGCCGCATCAGGTACCGTTCAGATCCTTTCTCAACCAGTTAGCGTTTTGTTCGATATAGGGGCCACACATTCATTTATATCACTATCTTGTGTTAAACGTTTGAACATCTCTTGTTTTCATATATGTGAACCATATGTTGTGGGTCTACCGAGTGGGGAGAGAATTGTGGGAAACTTTGAAACCGGAAATTTTCCCGTATCAATTGGAGGCAGAGATTGGACCTCAAATCTGATTGTAATAGAAATGCAAGGAGACGACCTGATTCTCGGAGATGATTGGCTTAATCGATATGGAGCTATTGTAAACTACCGGAAGAGGAATATCTCGATGATAGCTCAAGATGGTTCTGAAATACTATTTGAGGGATGGAGACCAGGAAACTCAGGAAAGTTGATCAGAGCGATGAAAGTTGTTAAACTGCTAAAACAAGGTTGTACCGGATACTGGTGCTATGCAATGAAAAAGGAAGACGGAAGAGTAGAGCTGTCATCCATTCCTGTTGTGAACGAGTTCCCGGATGTGTTCCCTGAAGAATTACCTGGACTATCTCCACGACGGGATGTAGAATTCACCATCGAGCTTGAACTAGGAGCTATGCCGATTTCTAAGGCACCATATCGTATGGCACCTACTGAAATGTACGAATTGAAGAAACAACTAGAAGAGTTACTGGACAAAGGTTATATTCAACCAAGCGTTTCGCCCTGTGGTGCACCAGTTCTTTTTGCCCGTAAGAAAGATGGATCGCTTCGATTGTATATTAACTACCTAGAGCTGAACACGATGATGATTAAGAACAAGTATCCATTGCCATGGATTGATGATTTTGTTTGACCAGTTACAAGGAGCAACAGTGTTTTCTAAGATCAATCTGAGGTCGGGATATCATCAGTTGAGGATTAAGAAACCCGATGTTCCAAAATCAGCGTTTAGAACTCGCTACGGACACTATGAGTTTGTAGTGATGCCGTTTGGTCTCACTAATGCACCTGCTGTGTTCATGCAATTGATGAATCGAGTGTTCATAGAGTATTTGGATAAATTTGTAGTCATATTTATTGATGACATTCTGGTTTATTCCAAGAGCGTGGAAGAGCATGCGCAGCATTTGCGAATCGTTTTAGATCTTTTGAGAAGCGAGTAATTGTACGCCAAGCTTTATAAGTGTGAATTCTGGCTAAATGAAGTGATGTTCCTAGGTCACATGGTATCAGCAGAAGGAGTCTGAGTAGACCCCCAGAAAGTCGAAGCAATTTTGGATTGGAAGCCTCCTAAGAACGTGAAAGAAGTCAGAAGTTTTCTAGGACTTGCTGGGTACTATCGACAGTTCGTGGAAGGGTTTTCCAAAATTACCCGACCACTTACTCGATTACTACAGAAGACCCAAAAGTTTGAGTGGAACGAGATGTGCCAGTCCAGCTTTGATGAACTAAAGAAGAGATTGACGACAGCACCAATTTTATCACTACCACAGGGAACTGAAGGATTCACAGTTTACAGTGACGCTTCAAACCAAGGTCTCGGATGTGTATTGATGCAAAATGATAAGGTGATCGCCTATGCGTCACGACAGTTGAAGCCTTATGAAGTAAATTATCCAACGCACGATTTGGAACTAGCAGCGGTGATTTTCGCTTTGAAAATCTGGAGGCATTATCTGTACGGGACTCACTGTCAGATCTTCATGGATCATAAGTGTCTCAAATACATCTTCAGTCAGAAAGAGTTAAACATGCGACAGACGAGATGGCTGGAATTGATTAAAGATTACGACTTGGAGATTCTTTACCATCCAGGCAAAGCAAATGTGGTGGCTGATGCACTAAGCCGCAAAACTGTTTCTATTCGAATGCTGGAAACTCTTACCTCCCAGCCCAATATTCAACGAGAATTGATTCGCGAAGGAATTGAAGTATGGTTGCAAAGAGTCCAAGGACAGCTGTGTGTGATGGAACTAACTTCATCATTAACCGAAGAAATAAAATCTAAGCAATTAAATGATCCTTTGATAATTCGGTTACGTGATGAAGTGAGTAAGGGAAAGGCCCCAGGATTCGTAATTCATGATGATGGAGTTTTGAGATTTCATAGCCGAATTTGTGTTCCCGATGTCGATGTTTTGAAGCAGACAATTCTGAAGGAAGCTCACAGCACGCCCTATTCTATCCACCCGGGCACCAGTAAGATGTATAAGGATCTGAAGCAGAATTTTTGGTGGGGCAACATGAAGAAAGATGTAGCGGATTATGTCTCGAAATGTTTGATTTTTCAGCAGGTTAAGATCAAACATCAAAGACCCACCGGAATGCTGAAGCCGCTCCCGATTCCTGAATGGAAATGGGAAGATATATCCATGGACTTTATCACTAGTATGTCGAGGTCCAGAACAGGAATGAACATGATTTGGGTAATAGTTGATCGTTTAACTAAATCGGCTCATTTTTTGGGCATTAAGGACACTTGGGGACGAGAGAAGTTGGCACGAGTGTTTATTGCAGAGATAGTCTGATTACATGGTACTCCGAAGACCATTATTTCTGATCGAGATGGTCATTTCATGTCACATTTTTGGAAAGCAGTGCATAAGGCCTTGGGAACCGAATTGAACTTCAGCACAGCTTATCATCCGCAGACATACGGACAGTCCGAGAGGACTATTCAAACAGTGGAAGACATGCTGAGAGCTTATACCTTAGATTGGTCGACTGATAGGGAAGTTCATCTACCGTTGATTGAATTCACTTACAATAATAGTTGGCATGCTTCCATTAAGATGGCACCATTTGAGGCATTATACGGGAGGAGATGCAGATCGCCCCTATGTTGGGATGATTCATCAGACTTGATCGGGGTGGAACCGAAATTGATCGTACAGACACGAAAGAAGATAGCCTTGATTCGCGAAAGACTGTTGACCACCTAAATTCGACAGAAATCTTATGCAGACATGCGCCGACGCCCATTAGAGTTTAGTATTAGAGATCACATGCTTTTAAAAGTTTCTCCTACTCAAGGAATCTTTCATTTTGAGAGAAAGGGAAAGTTGAGTCCGAGATATATCGGACCGCTCGAGATTCTTGAAAGAGTTAGAGAATTGGCATACAGTTTGGCACTACTGCCGTCATTAAGCCATGTTCATAACGTATTCCATGTATCCCAGTTACGGAAGTATATATCAAATCCCAGTCATGTCATTGATTTCGGCGAGATCGAAGTCGCTAAGGATGGTACGTTTGAAGAGAGACTGATCAAGATACTCGAAAGTCGAGTCAAACAATTGAGAAATAAACCGATCGCTTTGGTTAATGTTCAGTGGTCGCGCCACGGAGTGGAAGAAGCCACTTGGGAGACGGAAGATAGCATAAAGTCCATATATCCAGAGTTATTTTCGTCTTGAGTTTCGGGACGAAACTCCTTTTTAGAAAGGGAGTATGTAATATCCGGATTAATTATTGAGTATTTCGTCTGTAATTAAACCCAGTATTATTCGGATTTGTGATATCGATAATCGAAGTATGATCTTTCTCATATTCGTATCCATATGCATGATTATATCAACATATAAATCTTCACATGCAATTACGTAATAACATACGCTAAGAAGTGAGCAGAGCGTACGTTATGTGCCAAGGTTAGAGTACACTATGAATGAAGCATAGCGTACGTAAGGCAGCCAATATTTGAGCAAGGAGGCTAGCACATGAGCCAGCTGGTGGTGGGGTCGGTGGTGGGCTCGGCCATATCCTCACAGCATGAACCTGGACAGTTTTAAGTCAACGGGTGTTAACGTATGCAAAGGTATGTATATAGCGTACGCTAATTGGTATTGATTACATACGTAACTTGATGGTGTAGCGTACGTAAGTGAGTACAGGAACGAGACAGTAAGCTATCATTAGACGATAAGGTACGCTAAGGAGAACATATAGCGTATGCTAAGTGAATAATGTACGCTATGCACAATGGCTAATGTACGTTAAGGTCAGAAAATTATAAATGGGACAGCACCCCATTTCATTTCATTTCGTTTCCTTCACTTGTTCTTCACCTCCCTTCATTACTAGAGAGTTCCCAGCCACCTAAAACACCCCATAGACCATCTATACTTGATCATTAGAGATTGAATATCAGTTATACTTGATCATTGAAGTTGAGAAATATCTTGGATTGGCACACAAGCAACCGGAGTTGGACTCTACCTATTGTCTCAGTGTTTTCTTCATCTTAAGGTATGTTAATGCTATATCCAACCTTGGATTCGTGTTCTTAAGGATGTTATGATCATACTACCTAGAATATTAGGTTCCATAGATGATTTATTCAACCAAACATCATTTTTAGGAAGTTGGGATGATTATGCTTAAGTTACCATTGTTGAGAACATTCTAGTTGGAATCTTGTTACGTCAAATAATAAGAGTAGTGTTCCGAGATTGATAATCCGTATTTAGGGCTCTTAGCGGTCCGAGTGAACCCGAAACCCGGTCATGAACCGGACCGAAATACCCGGGACCGAAACTCACCCGAAAACTAACGAGTTCGGATTCGAGTTCTAAACATTGAATCGAAACCGATAAGACCCGGACCGATAAAACCGAAAAGAAACCCGGTAATAAATTTAAAAAAGATTTATATGTATTTTATAATTTATATATTTTATACATATATTATTAATACGTTTTGCGTGTTTTAAACACAAATAGCATGCTGGTCAAGTAGTTAAGACGCTGTACCTTTGAACAAAAGGTCTGGAGTTCGAATCATGTAACCCCCATTTATGTGATTTATTTTGCTGCTCTTCCATCATTTTTCTAGTAAAGATCCATCCCACATAGGGCTGTTAGCGGCCTGAGTGAACCCGAAACCCAGTCATGAACTGGACCGAAATACCCAGGACCGAAACTCACCCCAAAACTAACGAGTTTGGATTCGAGTTCTAAACATTGAACTGGAACCCTTATCGATCCGGACCGGATCTACCCGGTAACCTATCGGACCGGATCCGGATCTCGAGAAAATCGGTCCGAACCGGTCCGATAACAGCTCTATCCGTATTAAATGGTGCTTCCATAATGATCGTGGACTTGGTATTGATATCACCTTTTCTAAACGGAATTAGATAAAGGATCACCGAAGGTTGTATCATTTCTTATAAGTTGGATTGGTTAATTAATCTTCATGATGAAGTTGAATGTAATAATGATATTGGTAATAAGCGTATCAACCTTAGATCACCCAAACTTCATATGAGAAATTGTAATCAAGATTGAGTATGACGTTGTGATGTTATGCGAATCCTTGAATTCAAAGATGTCTATAAACCGTAGGATCATTCAAGTTGCTTGAGTAATGTATGTATGGAGTATAATGTACATTAAACACTGAGAATTATGTATGTTATATTGTCAGACAAGTCAGTCATCTGGTCAGAGAAGATAACCGTCAATTCATGCTTAGTGTACGCTAGACTTTGGAATTTACGTACGTTAACACGCATACTTAACGTACGCTACATTGGATAAGTAATGTACATTATGTAGAGCAGTAAGGGTTTGTAATGTTGCACCTTCGGCCGTAGTTTGGATTGTTATATGTTCGTACATTAGTTATTCGACGTGAGATGAACTCTATATTATTTCTTTTATTTAAGGTTCGATTTTTGCAACGTGATTAATCGAAGGGGCGACCTTCGAGTGTTTTGATATTCGTGGAAGTGTTATCCTTGTCGTCGATTCGAGGCAAGTACCTTATTTATGTTTTACGTAATGATGTTATACATATTGTCATGCATATGTGTCGTTATTGTATGTCCACCTCGTGTTGGTCCGACGGGAATATCTTGGGATCTAGGTAGTAAATGTTGGATCATCGGAATTACCATGTGTATGTTGTGATGTCATGTTATGATTATCATTTGTGTATGGTACTTATGAGTTTTCTCGTAGGGAGAGGCTCATTGGCATTTTTGTCATTCATGTTATTATTCGTGAGACGTTGAATAATATGTTGTGGTACTTGTACTAGCATCGTTGTGCTAACCCCTTCGGGGGTGAACATTTGTTTATGTTCAGGATACAGGAGAGCAGGGAAACAACTATTAGAGACGCATGATGATGGGGGTGCAGAGTGATGTTCCAGCCGAAATAATTTTTGGAGTTTAAATGTTGTTTTTAATAATGTACACGAGTATGTTGTCCTTTGTTATATTTGATTTGGGTATGTATTGATATTAACTGTTGGACGTTGTATTGTCGGTGTTGTTTCGGACTTGTTGTATTGTATTGCTGTTGTCATCGTTTATTGTTGTTTATTAATGTCATCAGCCTTGTAAATTCTTATGTAAAGGATTTACGGCGCTGTAATATTCCTGAATATATTGGGGGTGTTACATAATATGGTATCGGAGCTAAGATTATGGATATCTTGGTCGTTGGGTTACCCAAGAAGAAAAAGATGAACTCTCCAAACACCAAAGGAGTAAGAAAAGCTTCCAACCTCAAGCCTCAATCCAAGTTAGGATGATCAAAATCACATTGGAAGAGTCTCAATATCAAGAACAAGTCCAGGTGGGCGATTCTAGGGAGAGGAAATCAATTTTGGTTCGTGAAAAATGAAATACGAAACCAAAATATATAACCTGACAAGCTCATTACAGCTGTTACACCCTAGGCATAACGTACGTTAACACTCATTACGTACGCTACCAGCCCTGCGTAGCGTACGCTATGCCTTGTCAGAACTCACTGTCTCGAAATGGCACCTGCATTACGTACGTAATCGTTAACCTCTAACGCACGTTATCAAGCCACATTCCTAACGTACGTAAATCCCTACACATAGCATACGTAAGCCCCCTGTTGACTCTAATAGTGAGATCCAATCAAAAGATACCCGGCCCTACCAGCCGAAAGTTGTCCACGAGGAAGGTCCCCCCTGTCTGTGCCCCTTTACGTGCGTAACATGACAACCATGACGTACGTAAGCTTAGAAGCTTAACATACGTTAAGGCATACTCGTAGCGTACGTAAGTAACACAGACAACACAAGGAAGTTGCAACACGTTCAACCGAAAGAACGAACACGATCCAAACACCTCAACAAACCGAATGACATAATACAAAAATATTTGTACAACTCAACAGTGAAACGAAAGAGGGAAAAAAATACCCCCGGATATTACACCGTTGGTCTAATACGAACTAATGTTGTGGCATAACCCCAAGTAAAAGTTGAGAGTTTTCATTTCATAAGTAATGATTTTGCAAACAATTTAAGATGTTTAATAAGCGACTCTGCTAGACCATTTTTGAGTGCAGACATGAGCAACCGAATGTTCAACCTAAATTCCAATTGCCATGCAATAATTGTCAAATGCTTGAGATCTAAACTCACCAGCATTGTGAAGATGAATTGCCTTAATTCTTTTATCATGGATTGAGCTCGTAATTTTATTATTTGAGCAAGTACTCTAGCAAATGCCACATTCTAGTTGAAAGTAAGCTCACATAGGACCATGTAGTATAAGCATCAATTAATACCATAAAGTATTGAAATGATCTACATGGTGGGTCTATTGATCCATAAATATCTCCTTGGATTATTTCTAAGAAAGATAGAGATTCAATGCGAACTTTCGTATTTGAAGGCCTAACAATTAATTTGCCTTGTGAACAAGCATCACATGAGATTTTATTTGCTAAAAGAATCTTAGTATTCTTTGTATTATGCTCATATGAAGTATTGATTATTCGACGCATCATAGTTACTCCTATGTGTCCAAATCTATCATGTCCAATCATAAAGCTCCTTTGGTCATTGAATTTTAAGTTCATGACGTGAGTTGACTCAATTACTTTTATGAATGTATCGAGACGGCAATATTGAGAACTTTTTTCTTTTGTTTGCTTCTTCTAAATAAAAAATAGTTTATACAAAAGTATTCATTATTACTTTCTTGTATTGTCTCGATGTGGTATGTATTGCAGCGGATATCCTCAGTAAATTCCTTCTCGATTTACTAGAGTAAAGTGCATAATCTATAACTAATTCATTATTAGTTTGTAAAATACATGCTCTTCTGGATCTTTTAATGATGTATGATCGTTTGATGCACTTGATATGGTATTAACATTATTTTCTGCTAATGTTAATTTATGAATATAACAAGAATCCGTTGGAATTTCTGTAATGATTTAAAGAAACTTTTAGAGCAAAATAATTTAATTATTATGTGGATAATTGTTGCTTTGCTTTTTTCAGGAATTTCTAAATATCTTATTCAATATGTTGATTTGCTTTTGGTTATTTTTGGAGAACTGGAATAATTAATGTCATCTAGAACACCACCCCCGATGAAGTAATTAATATCTCTTTTTGGATCAACAAAACGGAGACATCTAGGTGAGTTGTATCAAGTGGCCGTCATAATCAAGGACATTAGTTTCGATCTTTTCTTTTCCCTTGATTGATTTATGATAAAGATCCACGAGATATTTTGACGTGTGACAGGTACATGACCAGTGCCCAGTCATACCACAATATGGCATTTATCTTCCTTTTCGTATGGGTTATTATCATTGGATGCTTTGTGTATTTTGTTCTTGGATATTTCGCTACGGGTTGTGCCACATCCAAAACCACGCCCACGTTCATATTTGTGCCCACATCCACGCTTGCGTATGCAGCCGCGGCCACGCCCATTTCCATGATTGGATATAGCATTAGCTTCAAGAAGTATTGTAGAACCACTGGGTCGTTATTCATGGTTTTGCATGAGCAACTCGGTATTTTGCTCAACAACCTTCATAGTATTTTTTGAAACCACGCTCTCAATATTGTTGTTGCAGGATCATATTTGAAGCATTGAACGTGGAGAATATTTTCTCAAACATATCTTCATCAGTTATTTTTTTCCATAAAGTTTGAATGTATAGATGATTCTGAACAACTCCGAATTATAAGCGGCCATGCTTTTAAAATCTTGCAAGCGAAGATGTATCCGTTTTTGTGTCGGACTCTAGGGAGGACTACAGTTATTTGATGGTCAAACCTCTCCTATAGACTTTTCCATAGTTCACTTGGGTTTTTTTACGGTGAGATAAACAACTTTCAAATCATCGTGGAGATGATGACAAAGAAAACTTAGTACCTTAGAACGATCCTGACGGATTTTTTTCCTTTTATTATCTCACCCACTCTTAGATCAAGTGAATATTGACATTAATAGTCCATCATAAATAGTTCTTGTCAGATATATCAAGTGCAAGCTCAAGTTTGGTGATATTGACCATGTGTAAGTCTACATAGTAATAATAAACAAGTAATTTTAATAATTTATTCTCAATATGACACAAAAATTTAGTTTTCCTTAAGGGATAAATATGATGTCATATATCACTCTCGTATTTGAAACGTGTGTTACTTCAAGAGTATAACAATTTAACAGATCAATATTCTTCAGGAATATTGTCCTATTATGGGGAATTATGTACAAATGTGATTTGTTCTTCCAGAACAAGTAATATTGCTCAAGAATGTTACAATTAATTGTGCTACTTTGGGAGCAACAGTTTTAAAGAAATATATTTAAAATATACAACGGAAATAAATGACCAAGGCTCGAAATAACTAAAGTAAAAAAAATTGCCTCTTCAAAAGTACTTATATTATTCTACAATAATATTATATTACATTTACATCTTATAGTATTATTCATGAACACATCATATTAAATTATAATATGAAGAGGTAGCGTCGTTTTTCTTCAAGAATTACAATGACTTAATAGTCTTGTAAACTATTAAGATTATTAGATTGTGTTTCTTCGGGAAATAACAATAATATGATTTAATAATAAATTCCTAAATCATCATATATATTATTTATATATGATAATAGAAGAAATAGTACAACTAATAGAGCATATATATATATATATATGATGTTGTATTTTTTATCTAAAATATAGATTACAGGTTATAAACAACATCAAGAGTTTATAAAGAAAAGTTGATTTCACATTCATTGCCCAACATAATACTCCAAAACCAAAGCCGTTAAAGTAGAGGAAAAATATATTCAAATTGATTTCTCATATTTGAATAGAGTAATCTAATTTGCAGTAGATAAGATAAAAAATTACGTAAAGTAATTGATTACAAATCTAATAAGCAACTGAGAGTACCCATCGTAGAACTTGTTTATTGGGTTAAAGATCCCGCTAGTGTCAACACAATAGAGATAATAGACAATGAGAAGAGAGCTTTTTCATTTATAATATGATTCTATTTATAGGCTTACAAAGTTTCAACTTACAAGTATCATCGATGCCTAGTTAATAGCATTGTCAATTGATGTGTGTTATTGTCTTAATTGCATGGACACCCATATTTCCATAACAGACACTATTTTTTTTATAATTGTCAAATTTTATCCTATGTTCCAAGATCACCTTTGTTTTCTCACGCAGTTTTTGATAACTTGAAAAACCTACCACTGCCAGATTTGAAAGGATAGTAAAAAGGAAAAAGAAAGAGAAAAACACTTCATGCTTTTGTTTCTATGTGATAGTTGAACTGTTTGTGTGGGGTTTTTCACATATGGATAACTATTCTCAAACCAAGTGTTCATTATCCAAGTTATATATGTTAACGCGATATCTAATATACTATCTTTTACTTTGTACCTATTCCAAAAACTAAAGCCACCTTAAATGCTCTCAAGGCCTTCCCAGTTAGTATCCATGTGACCGTTGAGGTCATCACCAATGATTAATTTCTCACCCATTGGAGCTCATTCAACAACTTTTTCCACATCCTCACAAAAATTTTGTTTAATATATGCATTTAGTTCAACTTGTGGTGCATATGCATGTAATACCCGAGATTTTCGCTTCCAGTTATTTTTAATTTTGTCGGTTGTGCCGGTTATTTTGTTTTATTGGCAATTACTTGAGAGTTTCCCCTATGTTGGGTATGGCATGATGTACCGTGTTGTGGTGTTCATCGGTACGACTTATCATTGCGTAAGTCGAGCTAATCGTATGTCGTGTTTCATTATCATTGTTCTTCTTCCGAATCGTTGTTGTGGTTCTATCGTAATCTTCGTTCGAGGCAGAATCGTTTTGCAACTGGGGTTTTCTGGCCAAACCTGTAAAACACGGTGGTAGAAACGGCTGAGCCTTCCGCTGTGTCCTGCGCCGTTTGCCGAACGGCGTTGCCGAGCGCCGGGTCCTGCGACATGTGTCCGTGCATTTAGCCAGGTTAGCAATCTGCCGAGACATGACCGAGACACCCACGCAAGTGTTGTGCCAGGTGATGCGCCCGTGTCGGACACGGCCGAGACATACGCGCAAGTGTCTTGCACCAGGTGTTGTGCCGTGTCGGTCAGGTCGCGCAATGACCCGCAACACGGCGGTAAACACGGCGCTAGTTGGGCCGTTTGTTGCGCCATGTTCCGCACGAGTATATATATGACCGAGCAGTCGGGTTTCACTCATTTTCCCATTTCATCTTCGATCCTTCTGCAGCCAAGTCTTGGGGAACTCGAAGACATGTTAAAATATAAATCCACGAAGTTCCTGAGTCCATATCAGCGATTAATCATTCCGTAACCTCCTCCGATCGACCGAATCAGGGTAAGTTTTCCTAAAATCCTAGTTTTGGGAAAATTGGGGATTTTGCTTGATTCCGTGTGTTTAATCCGAATTAACCTAGATTAGTGATGGAATATTGATTATTAAGTTGTATTCAACCGATTCTCTCGTTGTTCCATGGTTTGATTCGTTGTTTTGTTGAGTTCCTAATCGAAGCCTTGAAGGTGTCCGGTAAATGTCATAAAGGGGATTCGGGCGTTCTACGATTATTCTTCCCCATACGATCGTTGATTTATTGATGATATGGTGTTAGGGTCAGGTTTCTTGCGAATAACCCGAGTCGGAACTCTTCCGTTTGTCGTTTTCTTCAAGCTTCCCAAACGATCGTGTTATTGTTGTTTCCGCCCAGGGAATGTAGGTGTTCGATGTTTCCCGATTGAGCCGTGTTCGTAGGAGTGTCTGGCATCGATTATCGAGGCAAGTATCTTGCCCATAAATTACGTGTTTGTGGATATAATGGTTGGTAATCGACGATATGTGCTAAATGAACGTTTATAGCCATTTTTTTAAAGAATCGGTATATTTACAATCATGGTTTTCTTAAAAGGTGACTCGTGTGTTCCGTGATTTAATGTGCTTAATTGAATATGTGTATTAGTGTTGAGTATAGGATCGCCTTACTTCCGTGTGATGTCATTATGTGTGATTACGTCGTCGGTAAATTTGAAGTTTAATCCTTTGGTTAAGATGTGTGCGTGGAGACATGTGATTATCGATGAATGTGTGTATGTGATATTGGTTGTGCCGTTAAGTGCGGTTGAGATGGTGTGCTTCCTTGTTGATGGTGTTAGTTCTGGGTCGTGAGTATGTGCTGGATAATTTGGTCATTCTAGCAAAGTACCTCGACTATATATAGTGTGATTGACCCTCGGGGATCGTGGTTTGGAAATGGGAACTGATGAGAGTTGTAAGGTTGTTCTCGGGTACTCCCACTCGGTGTTGACTCAATGGGGTCACACGGGGATCTGGTGGCTTAGCGGCTAGACCGGTCGCGAGGGTTACTTTTGAGTGGGTATTCTCACCTGGGGTTGCTCGACGGGGCGCACAGGGACTTGGTGGCTTGATGGCGGAACCGGGTCGCGAGAATTGCCAGAGTGATTTTGCTATTGATCAGTTGTGATATGTGTGGAGTATCACAATGCTTTGTGCTCGGGGTCAAAGATACATTAGTTATCCTGTCACGTCGGTATGTTATGTATTCCTGGTATATCCTCACGGAGAGGGTCTGCGGCGTGTAATATTCCTGGTTAGATTCTGGGGGTGTTACATTTTTGGTATCAGAGCTTAGGTTGCGGAAAACCTAGGTTGTCGGGTCCAGTCGTGTATTGTTGAGTCTTATTTGTCGGATTGTGTCCGAGTGAGTCGTGTCGTGACGCTTCGTCTGTGATGTCGGTCGTGATTAGTATCATGGTGCATCCATCATCTTCATGCGATCTGTGGATGTAAGTCTCCCTACTACATGTTGTGCCTCGAGCTACATGAGCTAGTTGTGTGATTCAGTATTTCGGGATACAGTTTAAATGTGATTTATGATTATGTGGTCTATGCTTGTTCGATTCTTGTATTGTGCTAGAATGAAAGTGGTATCGGTGTATATATATATATATATTATTACATAAATCATTGTTACAAGAGTAATGGCCTTGGTGTGGTTACGCAAGAAAAATTTAACAATGTGATATCTTAAAGCTTTAAACATTTTTGGGATTCAAGTAAATTTAATTTAAAACATCCTACAAAGGAAGAAAAAATTTGATTTTCGTGTGATGACCTCAAGGTCGAAAGTTTTTTTTTTGGGAATTCAAACTATCGATATTTCATTTTCATCTTGTATTATAAGTTTTCAAAACACGATTTTTAAACTCAAATGAGGTCTACAAAATGTACACAAGACGTGACTTTCGCTTTCAACTTTTCGGTTTCATGGTTGTTAGTCAAGAAGTACGTGATGATGTTCTCATTTTTTGGGCAGTAGTGCCCAGTTTTATGATTAAAATAGTGATGTGAATGCTAAGTCGTTCGGTATGTATAAGTTGAGATAGCCCTCTTTATTGAGAGGTGAGATTTCAGTTTTGAATGACAATTGCTTTTTGATGGTTGCTCATGAGGTGTTGTAATTATGTGAATCGGTGGCATTCAGATTCGTATGTTGTTGTTGTCTATTTGTAACCTTCGGTTCTAGTAATGACGTATATATGATCGCAATCATGTTGCTGAATTAGCGCACGCTAAGTAGGAGGGTAGCACGCGCTAATGTGGAAGGAGTAACGCACGCTAATCTTTATTGTAACGCGTGCTAATCAGCCTGGGTAGAGGCTATGGAACCGCATATTTAGCCGCCAGGTCTATCTCTTGCAGTCGATCATCTGTGACTGTATGCTATGTGTATTGTCTAGTGATGACAACTGTTGTGTGTGAATATGTGTTATGACTTTTCGTAGTGCTAGGTGATAATTAATTGTGTTTAAGGAATTGATAAATTAGGTTTACTGCGTGTGTTCGAATAAAGCTTTCATAAAAATTTCTTACACTTGTGCAAGTTGTGGAAAAAGTAACTTTGAAAAAGTTTCGACGGTTCAATTAATCGGCGGCTTCGTGTGGACTTTGAAATTTTTTTGGAATTGGTGAGCCGGCCTAGAATTCTCAAATAAAACCTCGACGGTATTTGAAAGAGTTGTTTTAAAGTGCCTTTGGACATTTTGTAAAATGTTATCGTCATTGATTTTTGTACAGTGTTGAGAGGATTTTTGAAAATGATTTTTAAATGTATTGTTGTATTTTCATATAATTCGAGTACATGATTTTCAAAAATATTTCACACCATAAAAATTTTTATATTCCAAAATCTAATACGATTTTATTTTTTAAAAATATATAGTGAAAGATGAAAAATCTTACTCGATTTAAACTTCAAACTCGAATTTGGAAAAGTTTGAATCACTCCAAAATGATTGTTGATTGGTGGAGATGTTTAGTGCATGTACGAATGGTTTGATGGTAATGCGTGGTTACCCTGTTTGATATTAACGATAATGATGATACTGATTACAAGGGGAATTGATATTCCGAAATATTATTTTGCAAATGATTTCAAAATGAGACAGTTAAGGCGTTTTGTTTACAAGTCGTGGTAAAACATCCCGAGGTACCAAAAGTACTTTCAAAAATTCTATTTCGAGTAAACATAGAAATTCAAAGATTTTTTTGATGATATCATTTAAAAGGATACCTCGTGGATCTTCTTATCGTGTTGCTACCTTATGTCGATATGTTTTGTTGCGTTGGCATTTTAATATATCGTTTTGAGATGTTGGGTTTCATTGTACTGAGTGGTTACTTACTCAGTATGCCGAGAGGCAGAGGTCGTGGTCGGGACCATGGTACAGATGGTCGTGGAGATCAGATGTGGGACCAAGAGAATACTGCCAGGTGTAACACCCCCGTGATTTACGGAGATATTACAGTGTCGTAGATCCTTTTTGGAGAACCTACCAGGCTTAGACCCAAAATAAAACACATTAAATACATGAACGTTCATATATTCAAAACCAACTTCAACTTCAACATGACATACATCACAATACCAAACAACATATCATCCCGTGAGATCATAACCAATACAACCGTTCACAACTGGAATACAACAACATCATTAACCATCAACAATGACACGACATACAACATCGGACAGTACCCGCGCAAGTACAAAACCAAAACACGACTTTGACCATGACCATACGACCACCAACTCAAAATGATGCACGATATCAATACTGCCCACCAAGCTCATGTCCGCCCTGTGCTAGTCCTCCCACTGGACCTGTACCTGAATACACAAAAGTATATACACCCCAGAAGGGGTCAGCAAGAAGCCGATGCAAGTACAATGATTCTAGAATATGTACAACAAGTGAATAATCAACAAAAACCACAGAAATCACAGTGCCATCACAGATATTCCGGAATACCACATCACAATCATCATCACAAAACAACCTCCCGAGCTATACTGGCCCCGCATCTCGCAAGATACGCACCCCAAGAGACCTCGTCAGGCTCTCTCTGGTTATATGGCCCAATCGAGTGGTCCGTAGGGAAACGCAGCCTACCGGACCCCAGGGGACCCTCACTGGTTTTACTCGGCTCACACACACTCAATAAACAATTGGCATAAATTCCTTTTTTACATATTCACACGAAGTACATTAAACACAATAGTACTTGCCTCAATTCGAACGATAATGGAAACAACGAGCGGATGGACGTACGGTCCGAACTTCCTTCAAAAATTCGACCCTAACACATCGAGATACCGAATCAAAACACAACACTACGGAAACAGAAGGATTCACCCTAAGTTCTACCCTTAGAGACATTTAATCGAACACTACGGAGGCGACAAAGGTCAAACCCAAGAACTGATTAAAAATTCGGAATTTAATTGAGGGAAAACAAAAGAACATGATTACAACATCATAATCTAGCATAATCCAAAGCCAAAACGAACTTGAATCAAGAATTCCCAACAAACCCCAAAATTCTTTGAAATAACTTGAAGAACTTCAACCACATACCTTAATTCAACCAAGAGATGGATAATTCTTCAATAATGAACTTGATATCTTGATTCTATATTGTTTGGAACATGTTTATGGCTTGATTTTGGAGTTTAAGATGAAAGATTCTAGGTGGAGGATGAAGGGAAGGTGCTAGAATGCCCAAAAAATCGACCAAAGGCTATATATAGCTCCCAAAGTGGGTTTTCAGCATTTCTGCACTTTCCAGTCGTGTCAAATGACACGGTCGAGTCAGGGGTCATGTCACCCATCCAGAACGTTTTTGCTTATCTGCACTAGCTCGACACGGCCATCGTCAAATGACACGGCCGTGTCACTGCACTAGACTCCACTATCTCGACCATAACTCCTTCGTCCAGGCTCCGATTGACTCACCGTTTAAACCATTGGAAAGCTAACTCAATTTTCTATAATGTTGTATAATTTTAGAATTTTTAGATTTTTGTGGAATTTATTGTGATCGATCTAAGTCAGCCCTTGTGCAAATCACAATTCGGAAATATCTACTCTTATTCTATTAACACCCTTTTGGTAATACAATTATATCTTACGGCCATAACTCTCGAGTCACCACTTCGACATTCCGTCCAAAACAAACATACTTCGAAAATCACAAAACTCGACAATTACCAACCATAAACATTCCAATTCCGATCGTCAAAACACACGGTTCCAAATAACCATAATTCAACATGGAGATTCCGAATAAATTATCAACTAAATACGTCCGAAACAACTCACACATGAATACTAAAATACACGGATATTACACTAGGAAGGTTGCTATGTTATCACCTCGCTCTCGTTGCTTTGGGTTTCAGGGACGAAACCTCTTTTAATAGTGAGAGTGTAATAACCATTTGTTTCGCTTCTGTATTGTTCGACTCTATCGACTCGTTTGTGTTCGCTGATACTTCTGACCTTGTGTTGTTTTTTAGATTTGTCATTCGAGTGAATTTTGATGTTTTCGAAGTGCGAATCCCGTGATCCCTATGCGAATGAACATCTGGTAGTAAACTTCAGCGTTGTGGGCCAATCGTTGTTGTTTGGATTGTTGTTGTTCAATCATCATTGTTCGATTGTTATTGTTTGATCTCGTATCATGATTATTGAGCGTTTGGGCCACTTCGTAATTTCCTTAAGTTTGAGGAAATTGTCTTCGTATTTGATCTTCCAAATCTCGAAGTTATTGGAATTCCAAATTTATTCAGTGTTAGACTTGTGTTTTGATTGTTGTATTGCTCGAATTTATCAACCGTTGTTATTAATGTTCGTTGCTTTTCGTAAACATTCTTGCGTACTGAATCGGACCCCAGTGGCTCTGTACTGCATGGAAGTCTTATGCGCTGTCAATATCAGATAACGTGTGTTATCTAGGGTCGTCTTGCTCTTGTTTTAAGTTTCGAGATGAAACTTATTTTTAGTAAGGTAGAATGTAATACCCGAGATTTTCGTTTCCGGTAAGTTTTAATTTTGTCGGTTGTGCCGGTTATTTTGTTTTGTTGGCAATTACTTGAGATTTTCCCCTACGTTGGGTAAGGCATGATATACCATGTTGTGGTGTTCGTCGGGTACGACTTCTCGTTTTGTAAGTCGAGCTAATCGCATGTCGCGTTTCATTATCATTTGTCTTCTTTCGGATCGTTGTTGTGGTTCTAACGTAATCTTCGGTCATGGCAGAATCGTTTTGCAACCAGAGGTTTTCTGGCCAAACTTGTACAACACGGCGGTAGAAACAGCTGAGCCTTCCGACGTGTCCTGCGCCGTTTGCCGAACGGCATTTCTGAGCATCAGGTCATGCGCCAAGTGTCCGTGCGTTTGGCCAGGTTAGCAATCTGCCGAGACACATGCGCAAGTGTCTTGCGCCGGATGTTGCGCCGTATCGATCAGGTCGCGCACTCACCCACAACACGGCGCTAGTTGGGCCATTTTTTGCGCCGTGTTCCGCAAGAGTATATATATGACCGAGCAATCGGGTTTCACTCATTTTTCCCATTTCATCTTCGATCCTTTCGCAGCCAAGTCTTGGAGAACTCGAAGACTTGTTAAACTATAAATCCACAAAATTTCTGAGTCCATATCAGCGATTAATCATTCCGTCTGATCGACCGAATCAGGGTAAATTTTTGTAAAATCCTAGTTTTGGGAAAATTGGGGATTTTGCTTGATTTCGTCCATTTAATCTGAATTAACCTAGATTAGTGATGGATTATTGATTATTAAATTGTATTCTACCGATTCTCTCGTTGTTCCATGGTTTGATTCGTCATTTTGTGGAGTTCCTAATCGACGTCTTGAAGGTGTCCGATAAAATGTTATAAAGGGGATTCGGGCATTCTACGATTATTCTTCCCCGTACGATTGTTGATTTATTGATGATATGATGTTAGGGTCAGGTTCCTTGCTAAGAACTCGAGTTGGAACTCTTCTGTTCGTCATTTTCTTCAAGCTTCCCAATCGATCGTGTTATTATTTTTTCCGCTCGGGGAATCGTAGGTGTTCGAGGTTTCCCGATTGAGTTGTGTTCGTCGGAGTGTCTGGCATCGATTATCGAGGCAAGTATCTTGCCCATATATTACGTGTTTGTGGATATAATGGTTGGTAATCGATGATATGTGCTAAATGAACGTTTATAACCATTTTTCTAAAGAATCGGTATATTTACAATCATGGTTTTCTTAAAAGATGACTCGTGTGTTCCTTGATTTAATGTGCTTAATTTAATATGTGTATTAGTGTTGAGTATAGAATCGCCTTACTTCCGTGTGATTCCATTATGTGTGATTACGTCGTCGGTAAATTTGAAGTTTAATCCTTTGGTTAATATGTGTGCGTGGAGACATCTGATTATCGATAAATATGTGAGTTTATGTGATATTGGTTGTGCCGTTCGGTGCAGTTGAAATAGTGTGCTTTATTGTTGATGGTGTTAGTTCTGGGTCATGAGTATGTGTTGGATAATTTGGTTATTCTTGCAAAGTACCTCGACTATGTATAGTGTGATTGGCCCTTAGGGATTGTGGTTTGGAAATGGGAACTGATGAGAGTTGTAAGGTTGTTCTCGAGTACTCTCACTCGGGGTTGACTCGACGGGGTCACACGGGGACCTGGTGGCTTAGCGGCTGGACCGGGTCGCGAGGGTTACTTTTGAGTGGGTTTTCTCATATGGAGTTGCTCGACGGGGCGCACAGGGAGTTGGTGGCTTGACGTCCGGACTGGGTCGCGAGAATTGCCAGAGCGATTTTGCTGTTGATCAGTTGTTATATGTTCGGAGTATCACAATGCTTTGTGCTCGGGGTCAAGATACATTATGTAATATTCGCAATTTCGATTTCCGGTAATTTTATTTTTTTGCGGAAGTCCATCTTACCGACACTTTTGTGACCGTTTCGTCATTCCGAGAATGATTAATTCTGCATTTTTTGTCATCCGAGCTCGTTTCGGTGTCATTTTGTTGAGTTCTGTGTTCTTAAGCTGTTTTTCCACACTTGAGTTCGATTCTTGCAAATCTCATCCGAAACTTTTGTTTCGAGTTTCTCGTAAGTTCATTTAATGTTATTATTCATGTTGCGAGCTTTAGCTTAGTGTTTGGATCGTGTATCGTGTATTTCGGACGTTTTGGGCCGTTTTCGTAATTTCCCAAAGTTTGGGGTAATTACTTCCATTATCGAATTTCGAGCCTTCGGGTGGTCGGAATTGTGTGTTCTCTTAGTGCTAAGATTCGTCTTTGCAAGTGCTTCGTAATCGTATCTTCGGTTTATATTCAGGTTTCGGTTTTGGGGATGTCCGGACTGTCGGAGTTGGCCACGGCCGAGTCATGGCCGTACATTTTGGGGCTAAAGCACACCTGGCCGAGTTACGGCCGTAATGGTCCGGCAGTTATGGCCGTAAGGCATGTTACGTACGTAAGCCCTGGACGGTAATGTACGTAACGCTGTCGGCAGTTTTGGGCTTATGGCCGATTACGGCCGTAAGCCATGGCTGATTATGTAAGGCGGTCGGCAGGCTGCCTATATAAAGCCTGCAGACGGGTTTTTGGGCCATTCTTCACTTTTCTTCTCCCTTCTTCGCGTATATTCGACGTAAATTGAAGGTTTTGATCGAAAATCGGTAGTACATCAGTTGGGAAGCTTGAATCATGATTATTATCATCATCTAATCCTTGTTCTTCGTCGAATCGAGGTAAATTCTTGAAATCTCCTATAATTGACTTTCGAGATTTACTTCTTGATTTTCGTTGTTCGTCCGATTTTGATGAATCGGTTGATGTTATTGAACATTACTAATCGTGTTCTATGGTTTGTATATCTGTATTTCGAGTTTGTTCAACTCGATTGTGATTCGAGTGTTCTTGGGATTTATCGAGCGTTGAGTGTTCGATTAAATGTCCTAATGAGTTTTCCTTTGATAGTTTGGTGGGATTTCCATTGTCTTTGACCTTGATTCCCATTGTAATCGTATCTTCATTGTTTTTCCGGATGATTGTAGGTATTCGAGGTTTTCCCGTTTGGACCGTGTCGGTCGGGGTATTCGCGTATTGATTCGAGGCAAGTATCTTGTCCATACATCTTTCGTTTTGTGGATATGATGATTGGTGATTGTCTTGGTATGTTTGTTTGATTGTTTGAGATGAACTTTCAAAAGATTTGGTTTAGCCTCGTTAAAGGCTCACTTTCAAAACGCGTGTGTTTTGTTAATGTTGCGTCTCGTGAATGGTTAAGTGAACCCTATGAATATGCTTGGTGTTGTTGTTCTACTTTGATAATATATATGCATTATATTATCTCATTTTGGTACGTTGTGATTTGACAATGGTGTCGTGCTTTGTGTTTGTTGCCTTTGGTTGAATTGTTTGGATATCCTTGGTGTGATATATTATTTGTGTGAATGTGTGGATATGGTCGAAGGTCTATGGTGACATATGGCATGTGATCACGTGGTCAGGATGCAACAAGTGATTGATCCAACCGTGAGAGCCTAAGACAATCTACGGTGACATATGGCTTGTGATCATGTGGTCTGGATGCAACAAGTGATTGATCCAACCGTGAGATGATAAGACCTGCGGTGACATATGGCATGCGATCATATGGTCAGGAGAGAACAAGTGATTTATCCAATCGTGAGATGATGTGGCATGCGTTCACGGTGTTATGTGCATGATTGTGAATGTGTTTTGCTCACCTCGGGAGGGTCCGGTGAGGCCTCGAGGGAATCCAATGGTATAGCCCTGGATTCACGAGTTGGTGTGTATATGTTTGTGAATGTATTTTGCTCACCTCGGGAGGGTCCGGTGAGGCCTTTAGGGAATCCAATGGTATAGCCCTAGATTCACGAGTTGGTGTTGTATTCGTTAACCTAGATTTGCGTATCATGGGTGATTATGTTATGTTGATTTTATGTCGGGCGAGGACATGTGACGTGGGTTTTAACCCCGTGAATTGTTGTTGGTTTTATTTGTGAAAACAAAACCTTTGGGCTGTGACCCCCGTTGATTTTTGGAAAGAGAAGGGTTCGATAATCATAAATTGTTTTCTGTTAAAACTCCTGATGGCTTATTAAACCATTTTGTAAATTGTTTCTCTTGAATTGTGAACTTTCAGTTTTGGAATGTTTTACCCAAACTCTTGCTTCGGGAAGTTTTTTCGTTGTGTTTGAATCTTTGAGGATTCCTGATTATTGTTATTCTTGGAACTTGAAATGTATGACTCGTAGTTTGCACTTTGTACTTGCACTAGCAAAATAGTGGAATTTTGTTAACCCCCGAGTAATCGAGGGGTGGATGTTTGTATTGCATCAGGTTTTGGGGAGCATAGCATAGGGTCGGCATGAAGGATGATGAAAGATGATCGATACTAATCACATGAGGACCCGTTTACTGTTGTATTGGTTCAGTTGTATGTTATTTCCGCTGCAATATTTTTCCCCATTGTACGGGAGATTTTGTATTTGACCCCTGTGTGGGCATGTATTGAGATTGAGTTTTATATATTAATTGAAAGATCAAATCGGTCTACTGAGTCATTTTAGCCTTAAAGGCGATGTTTAGATGTTTAATTATTTTTACCAGTCTGGTAGATCCTTTAGGAAAGGGTCTACGGCGTGTAATGTCCCTGAGTGGATTGGCGTTGTTACATAAATGGTATCATAGCTTAGGTTGTGGAAACCTAGGCTGTCGGGTTTAGTGGTGTCTGTTGTGATTTTGTTTCGTCGGATTTTGTCTGACTGAGTCGTGTCGCGACGCGTCGTCTGAGTTGGTTGGTCGTGATTAGTATCGTGGGACGATCATCACCTTCGTGCGACCTGTGGATGTAAGTCTCCCTTCTTTGTGTTGTGCCTCGTGTGACACGAGTTACTGGTATGATTATGTGTTAAGTTATGGAATCTTTATGCAGATTCTCGGTTTCGTGATGCGTTTATGTGACTCTCATATTTCGTTTATATGAGGAGTGTTGTCGTTATTTATGTCCTTTTGACTATGATATTTGACTGTTTATTCCTGGTAAAAGACAGATGTTGTCTTGGTTTTGAACGAGTTGACATGTATTATGATTGTATGTAAGTGAATGTCGATACGTGTGAATTTTGGGCATTCTGGCCTATTGGATTTTTGAAAACCTTGAGTATCTTAGAAAATAAAATTCGAGACGTACTTTTAAATGGATTGTATTTTCGAGGCGCCTACTAGCGCAACTATCTATTTCAAAATTCTTCTACTTTGAGGACCAAAATATTTTTTTTTTTGATATTTCAGTAAGTTTGGAAATGCATTTGCTTAGACCCAAGCGTCGAATTGTAACACCTCCAAAACTATCCGCGATATTACAGGCCGTGGGTCCCGCGCCGGAACCCACCAGGCTAAAAATCATTTTAAAAACGTTTAAAAACGCCAAAAGGCCGATAACGGTAGTATTTTAAATACTCAAATATTTTCCAGAATATTATTCTCAAATGCCGTCATCAAATACTATTTGAAAATACAAGGCGAAATGCCAAATCTCGACAGTTTCAAAATGTACGTTAAGCCAGCACTTATACGTACTGATAAAATAATTTAGGGAAAAAGGGTTTAACGAAATAACCCAAGTTTACGAGACACCCAAAGGGGCAATTTGAAAGTTATACACGTGTTGGTAAAAATACCACAAAGCCATTTTGAAATACACACGCAGCGGATAAAACACAGTTCCAAAATGAACACAATTGCAGCGGAATAAAACAACCAGAAAAGAATACTCGATTCTCCAAAACATGCCACATCCAGTATCACCCGGGAAACTCATCTCTTCACGACCGCTACTAGCTCGATCTTCGAGTACCTAAAAATAAAGCCCACGACGGGGTCAGCCACAATACTCAAAAATGATAACGATCACATCATCATGAATAATTACATACCATTGTAATAATATAGTAAGAATGCTACCAACGTATTCTTATCGTCATAATCTTACCAACCCATGGCAATTCATAACAAATCAATCCTTACCCTAATCCATATTTCGCATCCTCAAATGATGAAATGAACTCGACAATCATCATCTGTACTGTATTCAACAATACCAAGAATCCTTAAAATATAATCATAACTCATAAGTGTGGAATGAACCATCTGTGCCAAATCCTGTCCGTCGGATTACACAATCAAATATCAACCTGGATAAACCAATAATACACAACATATATGTAGATCAACTACCACAATCAATGATAACAAATACCGAAACATCGAGGTACAATCTGAATGCTCATACGATCAATAACAATGATCAACCAATACATCACTGAGAATATCATCGACATGATAACTCCAATACGGCCAACAAATGATCAACGATAACCGAGAGTACCCTCAACATGGTATACTCCAGACATGATTAACAAAGGACCAACAATAACTGAGAATACCATCAACAAGGTAAACTCCAAATGATCAACAAAGGACCAACAATAACCGAGAATACCATCAACAAGGTAAACTCCAAATGATCAACAATAATGGATCTCAAAGAAATAACTCCGAATGTCGAACATACCCCTCGGGCGTATGAACAACCAGTCGCAAACCGTCGAACATATCCAATCATACATGGACTATGAACGACCAAATAATATGGCTCAAAGGTGGACATCACAGTACGCCCAATCCGGAAATGTGTCAGTGTACATGTCCACCCTGTATACGGAATCTAGAATATACGTGGGACAATGTACCTAATTAGCCTCACGAACTACGTCTCGTGTGCACGGTTCAATGTGGAAATATCAACACATAACCATAGTGTGCCCAGCTAAAAATCCTACACAATAACCAATCGGAACGCAGATATGATTCCAGATATGTAACGATGCAATATGACAACGAAACTCAAAGAATCACATATCCCATAAGGATCAAAAAGACTCATCGAAGTGAACAATGACAAACGGATAATGAAAGATCGACACGACCGACAATATCCGAAACAACCCTCCTGGGATCATAATCCCCAAAGGATAATCCATACGATCAACAATCTCAGACAACAGTTCTGGGATCAACATCCCTCAATGAAACAATCAACATAACCATTAATACCAACAATAGTCCTGGGATCAACATCCCTCAACGAACAACCAATACGAATCTCACTACACGGATCCTCAACATACAACACATACAACAATTCAACAGAATAATTATCCTCATAACTGAACAATACTTAATTACCTCAAAGTCGAAGACAATCCTTTTCACGAACCAACATCCCTGAACGAATACACAGTTATACGAATAATCCCGAAATAAGTATAATCCATTTATACCAACATGCCACCATCCCGACATCAATGTTGACACGATAAACCATCCTCGATATCGACATTCCATATCACTGACCAAAGATAACTCACATCTCTATCTTCAATCAAACATAATTAGATCATATACATTATGATTTATCTCAACCACAGCATGATAAACAAATCATCATCCCGACAGTTTATATTTATAATATCATTGCTATACGAATTATGAATGAAATGAAAGCGAAACCATTCATCAAATATTATAAATTGAACAAGTATAAACTTGCCTTGATACCAATACCACGAAGTCGTTACCAAAATCCATTGCCTCCGTCCACGAGCTCCTCAGCCCCGACCAAGAGCAATCTACGAACTCTTTGACCTCAACCGCAACACAACGGTCATAATCCACAATCAAATATCTCAACCTATTGAAGTACTCAATCAACAACAATCCGATAACAACAATAACCGACATAGCCAACCAAGCAAATTCAACGGCTCAACAATACCTCGATTATATACACAAAACCATATAATCCAACTCAACAAATACGCACTCATATCCACATTACAAACCGTAACTCGATGATCACAAATAACAATCAATAACCGATCAACAAATACAACGGTTCTACAATATCCCGATTAAACACAAATCCGAATAACCAAATCAATCGATCATGAACTCAAAACCACAACACGATTCATAATCCGATAATCATATCAATAATCAATTTAACCAAGTGTCTAAGCATTACCGATTCCACATTCAATCTTAAATACGATTACAAGTTTCCTCCTTGTACATTCATAATAAAAATCAATTACCGATTATCATCATCAATCCGGACGATCTGATTAGTTCGACATTATAGGTAATCATATTACAAGAGTGTCAAATAATTCCATTATCCGAATTGAACACTTGTTCAATACGTATGAATTCTCAAACTCAAAAGTGAATCATAATCTTATCAAACCCGAAACCATATTCGTATTTCTATATGAATATTGTACCAAAACACATAACTTAGTTCTAAATATGAATATTCCATATTCATATCTAAAACACCAACACCTCTTAAACATGTTCATCATATCAATGATCAATTCATATCGATATTAAGAATTTCATAGCATACTCGATTCCAACTTCAATTCCAAATATGAATCAACAAGACTCCTTCTTGTTCATATTCGTAAATTCATAGAAACAAATACCGGTTATTATCATGAATAATCGTATTTCAAAATTAACCGTAAACTTTATAATTAGCCGTCCACCTCATACGACTCGATAGTATTCCAATTATGTACGGATCAAATGTTCTTATGCCAAACAAATCTGAATTCATACCTTCAATCCAATCTCATAATCGGATGATCTCAATAACAATTGATTCAAACACGAAATACGTTTAATCAACATATTCAATTTCGAATTCAAACTTAAATTCAACATGATATGATTATCTCTTGTTCATATATATCAATCTCATGCCAAACTACACTTAGGATCTTTCGACTCATATGAGCACATATCCTCAAAGAAAGATAATATTCTTGTCAAATTCATAATCACGATTCGTATATCATCAGGACCATAAGAAAGATCAAATCACCATTCACATAACTTGTCCCTTAACATCCATAATCATCATCACTTGTTCTAAATATAAACATTCCATGTTCATATCTAAAATATAAACACTTGAAACATATACTCATCATAATCATCATCTTCTTCAATATACACCTCATATATCATCAAGAAGTACAACTATAATACCATAACCATCATAGTCAAGACATAAACCAGCGTATCCTTCAACATATAGTTCATATAGCCTCAAGAATCGTAACAACAAGATCATAATCATCTTCATACGAATCATTCATCAACAATAACATCAAAATCCGAATCCAAGGAGAGGATTATCCAACATACCTCTTAGAAGATGAAATATACAAGCAAACACTTCAAGAATCAACAATAGCTCCATATCTCAAGATCCAATCCCATGTTTCCAAGCTCATAATCGACTTAGAAGAGCTGAAACTCCCTCTCTCAGTGTTGAAGGCGAAAAAAACGAAGTGGAGTTATGAACAAAATGAAATGACGGGCATCCATTTTTATAAACTTCCAGCTCGTTACGTACGTAACATACCAAAGTTAACGTACGTAACACACATTACGTGCGTTATCCATCCTTTATAGCATACGTAATGCCGATCCAGAGGTAACTGACTCATTTCGTTCAATATCTTATGTATGTAATCCTTTCCCCGTAGCGTACGTAATACATACGTTGACTTGCTATAGTAAAAGCTCATATTACGTACGTAATACACTCTGTATAGCGTACGTAATATGTAGTTGACTTGCCCATGTACATTCTCCGCCGAAAGCTACCGGCACATGGCCCCACCTGCCGACCACAGCTCGGTCCTGTCCGATTCCCTTTGTTACGTACGTAATGCATTATGCATAACGTACGTAAAGCATAGAATTTAGCGTACGTAAGTCCTTATCCTTAGGGTACGTAATGGCCTTCTATACTTGGGAAAAATCCAACTGTTCCTGTCCGATCGTCTCGACATACTGGATACGAACATACGGCATACTGAATACACATATACTCAACCCAAAAATATTCTCATATGATATACCCGATATCAAAAATTAAAACAACCTGATATACGATATCCTCAAATGTAGTTGTCTACCAAATACGACAATTATACAAATATGACTGTCTCAGTTCTCAATTTATTTTATCCATACTGTATAGATACCAAGCTATGCAGTATATCTCAGATAAAATAATGCGAAAAATTTATACTGGAAATCTGGGTATTACACAAATATTTCTGAAAGTTTCAATTTAAAGGAAAAAGTGTCCTCATTTTTATCAAATGCAAGATGGTTTTTCAAGGTCTCGATAACGACGTTTGTACTACTTTTGAAAGGTGATACTCAAGATCAACCGGTGTTTCCAAATTATTTTCAAAAAGTTGGTTTTCGTTTTTAAAACCTATCATTCTTGTTTGCGGTCCGGGAATGTATGTATGATATTCGCATTGTCGTTAGAATGTTAGCTCCTGAGTATGATAGAATTGGTGGCGTGAATGTTGAGTCATTTTCCACGCATTTGTTGTGATTAGCCCTCTGTGAGAGGTGAGAAGTTGGTATTGAATGTTGTCGCTTTGTGGTGATTTGTGTGTTATCGCACTCGTGCGAGCTATTAGAACTTGAGTTTGCATGATTGTGTACATACGTGGGTGTTTCGTGATGTTTAGTAATCGTATGTTGGTTATCATTCGGGTCGTTGAGGTCGCCGAACGATACCGTCGTAGCTGTGGTGTTTGTATGTGTGTTGCTTTACGATGGTAATCGTTGTAAATGTTGCGTGTTATGATTTTCTGTTGTGCTGAGTGGTTGCTTATTCAGTATGCCGAGGGATAGAGGTCATGGTCATGGCGACCGGGTGCGTGATCAGGATCATGTTGCTGGTGATGATATCGGTACCGGTGTTGCTACTATTTTACAGCAGGTAGCTACACAGATGACTCAGTTGACTCAGGCAGTTCAGCGTATTACAGATGTGACCCAGAACACTGGTGCAAATCAGTGGCTTCGAGAAGTGGTTCGTATGAAACCCCCTCGTTTCGCTGGTGCTGTAGATGCATTAGGCTGGGATGGTTGGCTTTTTCAGTTGGAAAAGATATTCGAGGCAGTTGATTGTCCAGAAGAGCGTAAGTTGCCAGTCGCTCAGTATCTTCTTGACAAGGATGCCGCCAGTTGGTGGGAGGCTGTTAAGCCTCGAGATCATGTTGTCACGTGGGCAGAGTTCCAGAGATTCATGAGAGATGAGTTTTGTCCGGAGCCGATCAGAAATCAGAGGATTAATGAATTTCTTTTGGCGAAATCGCAAGATGTAATGCTGTCTCAAGTTATTATTGATTTTAGCAAACAGCTCAGCTATGTGCAGGATCAAGTAAGGACAAAGGAGGATAAGATCTGTCATTTTAGTAGGCGGATGAAACCGGAGATTTGTCAGTACATGGCAGGTCTCACTTGTACTTCCTTTAGAGATTATCAGAATAGGGCATTAGCCTATGAGCTATCCATATTATCGACCGAGAATATGTCTGACTCGAAGAAACAGAAAACCGTTGGAAGCTTTTCAGGAAATCATAAGAGTGGGCCCCCTGAGGTTGGGACTTTGTTTCATCGTCCTAAGATGGTTCCTCGATCGCGTGTTCATAGGAGTAGTACCCCTGCAGTGAGTAATGTGAGCAACATGAAGACATGTTATAATTGTAGTCGAGCGGGCCATACCGTGAAGAATTGTCGTTCACCGTTAGTCAGCTGTTTCGAGTGTAGCCAGGTGGGTCACAGAGCCGTGCATTGCGAGACGGTAGCTGAGATATTTGGGGATCGAGGTTGCATCTCTGCTCCGAAAGGACACAGAGATGCCTAGTGTGGTTTTTGAGGATTTCGGCGTAGTCTGAACTGTTTATGATTGTCCTTGTGGATCGTTTTGTGTTTATTTTCAGTTTTCTTGATTGTGCATATTTTCTTATATTGGTACCTCCTGTTTTTTGATTGTTCGGATAATTGACTTGATTGTATTATCTGTTTGATGACGCTTGTCACTTGTTGGTTTTATTATGTCTCTACCGGTGGCGTTGTGTTGGTCGTCGTGGAGCGTGTTTTCACGCCATATATTCCTTTGCGTTGTTTGTAACATTTTGTCGTGGGGCGTAAGTTACGCATTTCTTGTGTATCTCGTTGAGTTTTCCAGGCGGGATATTGCTTCTCCCTACTTGTTTTAAGTTTCGGGGCGAAACTTCTTTTAAGGAGGGTAGTATGTAATATCCGCAATTTCAATTTTTGGTAATTTTCTTTTTTGGCATAAGTCTATCTTAGTGACTCTGTTGTGTCCGTTTCGTCATTCCGAGAATGATTAATTATGAACTTTTTGTCATCCGAGTTCATTTCGGTGTCGTTTTGTTGAGTTCCGTGTTCTTAAGCGGCTTTTCCGCACTTGAGTTCGATTCTTGCGAATCTCGTCCAAAACTATTGTTTCGAGTTTTTCGTAAGTTCATTTAATGTTATTATTAATGTTGCGAGCTTTGGCTTAGTGTTTGGATCGTGTATCGTGTATTTCGGACATTTTGGGCCGTTTTCCTAATTTCCCAAAGTTTGGGGTAATTACTTCCGTTATCGAATTTCGAGCCTTCGGGTGGTCGGAATCGTGTGTTCTCTTAGCACTTAGATTCGTCTTTTCGAGTACTTCATAATCGTATCTTCGTTTTATATTCATGTTTATGTTTCGGGGTTGTCCGGACTGTCGGAGTTGGCCACGACCGATTCATGGCCGTATGTTTTGGGGCTAAAGCACACCTAGCCGAGTTACGGCCGTAATGGTCCGGCAGTTACGGCCATAAGGTCTATTACGTACGTAAGCCTTGGACGGTAACGTACGTAACGCTGTCGGCAGTTTTGGGCAGAAGGTTCGGCCATGGCCAGTTACGGCCGTAATCCATGGCCGATTACGTGCGTAAGGCGGTCGACAGACTACCTATATAAGGCCTACAGACGGGTTTTTGGGCCATTCTTCACTTTTCTTCTCCCTTCTTCGTGTATATTCGACAAAAATCGAAGGTTTTGATCGGAAATCAGTAGTACATCTGTTGGGAAGCTTGAATCATGATTATTATCATCATCTAATCCTTGTTCTTCGTCGAATCGAGGTAAATTCTTGAAATCTCCTAGAATTGACTTTTGAGATTTCCTTCTTGATTTTCCTTGTTCGTCCGATTTGATGAATCGGTTGATGTTATTGAACATTATTAATCGTATTATATAGTTTGTATATCCGTATTTCGAGTTTGTTCAACTCGATTGGTGATTCGAGTGTTCTTGGGAGTTATCGAGCGTTGAGTGTTCGATTAAATGTCCCAATAAGTTTCCCTTCGATAGTTTGGTGGGATTTCCGTTGTCTTTGACCTTGATTCTCATTGTAATCGTATCTTTGTTGTTTTCCCCGCAGGATTGTAGGTATTCGAGGTTTTCCCATTTGGACCGTGTCCGTCGGGGTATTCGCGTGTTGATTCGAGGCAAGTACCTTGTCCATACATCTCTCGTTTTGTGGATATGATGATCGGTGATTGTCTTGGTATGTTTGTTTGATTGTTTGAGATGAACTTTCAAAATATTTGGTTTAGCCTCGTTAAAGGCTCACTTTCAAAACGCGTGTGTTTTGTGAATGTTGCGTCTCGTGAATGGTTAAGTGGACCCTATGAATATGCTTGGTGTTGTTGTTGTGCTTTGATAATATATATGCATTATATTATCTCATTTTGGTACGTTGTGATTTGATAATGGTGTCGTGCATTGTGTTTGTTGCCTTTGGGTGAATTGCTTGGATATCCTTGGTGTGATATATTATTTGTATGAATGTGTGGATATGGTCAAAGGTCTACGGTGACACATGGCATGTGATCATGTGGTCAGGATGCAACAAGTTATTGATCCAACTGTGAGAGCCTAAGACAATCTACGGTGACATGTGACTTGTGATCATGTGGTCAGGATGCAACAAGTGATTGATCCAACCGTGAGATGATAAGACCTGCGGTGACATATGGCATGCGATCATATGGTCAGGAGACAACAAGTGATTGATCCAATCATGAGATGACGTGGCATGTGTTCACGGTGTTATGTGTATGATTGTGAATGTGTTTTGCTCACCTCGGGAGGGTCCGGTGAGGCCTCGAGGGAATCCAATGGTATAGTCCTGGATTCACGAGTTGGTGTGTATATGTTTGTGAATGTATTTTTGCTCACCTCGTGAGGGTCCGGTGAGGCCTCGAGGGAATTCAATGGTATAGCCCTGGATTCACGAGTTGGTGTTGTATTCGTTGACCTAGATTTACGTATCATGGGTGATTATGTTATGTTGATTTTATGTCCGTCGAGGACATGTGACGTGGGTTTTAACCCCGTGAATTGTTGTTGGTTTTATTTGTGAAAACAAAACATTTGGGCTGTGACCCCCGTTGATTTTTGGAAAGAGAAGGGTTCGATAATCCTAAATTGTTTTCTATTAAAATTCCTGATGGCTTATTAAATCATTTTGTAAATTGTTTCTCTTGGATTGTGAATTTTCGGTTTTGGAATGTTTTACCCAAACTCTTGCTTCGGGAAGTATTTTTCGTTATGTTTGAATCTTTGAGGATTCCTGATTATTGTTATTCTTGGAACTTGAAATGTATGACTCGTATTTTTCACTTTGTACTTGCACTGGAAAAATAGTGGAATTTTGCTAACCCCCGAGTAATCGGGGGGTGGATGTCTGTATTGCATTCAGGTTTTGGGGAGCATAGCACAGGGTCGGCATGAAGGATGATGAAAGATGATCGATACTAATCACATGAGGACCCGTTTACTGTTGTATTGGTTCAGTTGTACGTTACTTCCGCTGCAATATTTTCCCCCGTTGTACGGGAGTATTTTGTATTTGACCCCTGCGTGGGCATATATTGAGATTGAGTTGTATGTATTAATTGAAAGACCAAATTGGTCTACTGAGTCATTTTAGCCTTAAAGTCGATGTTTAGATGTTTAATTATTTCTACCAGCCTGGTAGATCCTTGAGGAAAGGGTCTACGGCGTGTAATGTCCCTGAGTGGATTGGGGGTGTTACACACTATATATCGAATCTCGGTGTTTGGCTAGAATGGCATAAGAGTAATGTGTTGTGTGTAATGTGTCCTTGGAAGTGAATTGAAGTAGATGGTTGGGTCGTGGTCCTCGTGTTTCCTGAACGGATTTGTATTTTGGAAAATAAAAATTTGGGTTGTGACCCTAAGTGATTTTTGATAAACTGGGGATTATTCAATCCCAAATATTTTCAAAGCGCCCGAGATTTTAAATTGATTTCCAAAATGACCAATTGTTTCATTTATACTTTTTCGACTGAACTATTCTATTCGAGTGAGAAATCTCGGGAAAGCTTTTGTTGTGACTGAGTTGTAGATGATTCTAGTCATTGTATTCTCTGAATGTGTTGTGTATGGCTCGTATTTACATTTTATACTTGTATTAGCAAAACAGTGGAGTTTTGCTAACCCCCAAGTATTCAGGAGGTGGATGTCTGTTCTGCGTCCGAGTACATGCAGGTTTTGGGAGCAAAACACAGGATCGGTGCGAAGGATGATGGAAGACGAATGATACTAATCACATGAGAGCCAGTTTTGGGTGCATTCAGTCTGACTTCGTTGTATGGTCTTTTCCGCTGTCGTACTTTTGTTTGTGAGTGTATTTCACCCTTGCATGGATATGAGTCCACACAGAGTTATGTATATTAGAGTTGTATGATAATGATGTAAGATCGGATCAGTCTATTGATTAGTTATCATGTCATGTCGGTATGTAACGTATTGTGTTGTTTCGGTGTCTAGCCTGGTAGATCCTCACGGAGAGGGTCTGTGGCGTGTAATATTCTCGGTTAGATTCTGGGGGTGTTACAATGCACATATGGTAGTTAGAACCTCATTCCTATTACAAGCTTACTACTCTCGCTCTTTCTTGACATTTCCACCACATCGCCAATAAAATCTTTATCAATGACTACCCACTATATTTCTACCTTTGTCATTTTCCGAATACCAAAACTTGTAATTCAGTGAGCTAATTCAAAAACATTACTCGTTTGTATCTTAGGATATCATTCCTTAGCCCCGTCTGCTCTCTCACGGAAAAAATTAGTCTTGTGCAAAGAGTTCGAGTCGCTATGCTTTTCTGTTTGTTGTCCATAATTTTATTTTAATAGTTTGTAGTAGTTAGATTCAAGTTTGTAATTTCCTTTTTGTATGCAATCACTTTCTGGGAATAGTTTGTATTTTTCAGATTTCGAGTTTGTAATTTCCTTTTTTATTCAATCAATTGTTGGGAATACTACAGAATCAACAACTGAAAGACTTATTCTTACTTTTCTGTTTTTCCAATGGTGTTAATTATTGATGATATTACTGCCAACGCTGATCATACTGTTCATATTGCGCCTTGTGCTCCCATTATTGCTCTGCATGCTGAAAAAATCATGAAATTCCCGGGTGTCGATTTTAAAAGATAGCAACAAAAATGTTGTTCTATCTTACTACCCGGGCTTGCTGTTACCTCAAGGATGACGTTCATGTTGTGGCTGAAACTGAGCCAGATCATTAGGCCTGGGACTTTTCGGTCCCAGAGAGAAAAATACATAAACCGGAACCGAACCGCATAATCTTTTCGCGGTTCGGTTTTGCCAGTTTTTTTTATCTGAACCGAACCGGAACCGATTTTGTATGGTTCGGACGAAATACATTATATTATATTTTATTTTATTAAGAATATATTATATTATATTATATTAATTATATTTAATAAGAATATATTATATTATATTATATTCAGAGGGTCAATTTTCGGTTCGGACGGTTCTTTGCGGTTCAGATCGGTTCTTCTTTAAAACGGACAGGAACCGCGAACCGAACCGAATACTAACAGTGCGAACCGAACCGAAAAAAAAAATTGTTGCTAGGAACCGAGCCGAACCGTCGGTTCCGATGCGGTTCGAATCGGTTCCGCGGTTCCCGGTTTCAAAAGTCCCAGCCCTACAGATCATACGAAGCATTTTTGTTACGATTAGTGGTGTAATGATGACTTCATTTGTCGTGATATAATTGTTAATGGGGTGGTTTATTCGATATAGAACGTGTACAGTCAGAATAAGACCTCTAAAGAACTTTGGAATCATTTGGAGAAAAAGTACAAAACTGATGAGTTGGAACCACAAAGATTGTGATTGGAGTTAACTTGTACTTTTAGATGGCGGATTACAAAATCAATATTGAACAGGTACAACAATTTCAACTAATTGTGCACGAAATCAGTACTCAATGGATGGTTTTGCGTGAATCATTCATTGTGGGAAAGGTAACTGTGAAGTTGCCTCCTAGTTAAAGGACTTAAAAAATTACATGGAACACAAAATAAAATAAATTAGTTTAAAGGGCTTGGTTTTACAACTTAGAATTGAGAAAGACAACCAAAAGTATGATTCTAGATTCACTAGAGTTCCGATGGAGAGCAAGACAAATTTGCTTGAACATGAATCCTCTAGCAAAAAGAGAAAACTGAACCGAGTTCAATAGATAGGGAAACAACCTTTTAAGGCTAGAAGTTGTCATTACTATGGCGAGCCAAACCACAGGCAAAGACTATCTCTTGCCATCAACTATACTGGTTAGCGAAACAACTGCAAGTGAGTTACAAATGTGGTTGAACATGGCATTGTTGACATGCCAGATCTGGAGCTGTCAGCTATGGTTGAGGAGTTGGACGAGGAGGTCTCAGCTATGGTGATTGAAACCAATATGGTGGAAAATTATTACGCTTGGTATATTGATACAGGGGCTACTCGTCATGTTTGTTCTGATATAAGAATATTCCCCGTACACTGTTATTGATGGTAGAGAATTGCATATCAAAAACTCTGCTTTTTCTGTGAGTGTAGGTGTGGGGAACGTGGTGATGAAGCTGACCTCATTAAAGGAGTCTTCAGATGTGATGCATATCTCGTCCATCCAAAAGAATTTAGTTTTAGGCTCTTTGCTAGTTAGTCATGGTTTTAACTAGTGTTTGAGTCTGAAAATTTTATTTTAAGCAAGTTTGGAATGTTTCTTGGTCGAGGTTATCTTGATCAGGAATTGTTCATATGGATGTAAGCTGTGAAGATAAGAAAGTTATGAATAATAACGAAAAAGCTCATTCTTCTATTTACGTAATTCTTCTGTTTACTTGCTTGAATGCTTTGATTTATGGCATCTAGATCAGGATAAGTATGCATTGAAGTAAAATTGGCTAAGTTGTCGTTTCATGAAAAGAACACTATTCTCTAAAATTAATTCATATTTATGTGTGTGATTTAAATTTTGCGGAAAATGAAAGTGGTAAAAATATTTCGTTGTTTTTATAGATAATTACACCAGATATATAAATTTCTATGTATATAAGTTGTTGATTTTTTTGATTATATGTAGTTTTAATCACATATCTCAACGAACTCGAGTAGGGCCAGTAGCCCACTCGGTATGAATTGAGGTGTAATGATGAATTTGTACTAGGTTTGTCATTCGATTGGTTCAAATCGATTATGGGTATTACCACTTTCGGATTAAAAAAAATTAGTTTAATAATTGCCTTATCAATCACCAAATAAAAAAGATTCCGGTTAATTAATATTTTTACCAAATTTGATATGTCGATTTTCAGAATTACCACTTTATAATAGATTAATACAACAAAATATATTATTTATGGATACCTTACAAAATAGATCGTATTCGACGATCTCTATTTATGCCCTTGAAATAAGAAGTATCATATTCTTTCTGACTACGAGTCCTAGTTTCGATCTTTCTGAACGAATTAAGATGGCGAGAGAACATGTATTTTGTTAGGAAATATTTGTTAGTACTTGCTAATATTGTTTATTTATACTGTTGATTATAGAGAAATGTATACAAGCTATAATAACGAAAAAAAATGTAAATTTCAATCTGAAAATAATAATAATATATATATAGTTACACAATTGAATATGTTTACAAGTATTGAATACTCAAGATATACACACAAACAACTGTTATTTTGGTAATTTCGGTATTACCAATGCCGTACCAACCTTTTTGTTACGCTAAGTTCAATTTCGGTCATTGGCCACACTACAAAAATTTGATCAATAGTCGATCGGTTCGATAATTATCAAACCAAGCGGCACCCCTAATTTGTACAATATTTCTTCTTTAAGAGTCAATTTACAAACGAAAACTCCACTAACCACGGTTAAGAACAACACTTGTTGTTTTCCTTGGGGCGTAGGAGCCAATCCTTATTTTACCACATTTTATAATTATTTTTAGTTTCAATTGGTTGCAATAGCTAGAATTTTTTTATGAAAAATTATTTTTATATACTTAAAACATTGTTCACACTCCAAAATTATTATTTTTAAAATTATTTTTATCCTAAAATATTTGAACATATTAATGGTATACTTATTTGAAGTAAAGTTATTGCTTTTAAATAAAATCATCTTATAAAAAATCAATAATAGCACGAATTAACTTTAAATAGATCATAACTTTTTAAACACTTGGTAAATAAAAATAAAATAAACGCAAAACACTATATATATTAAGAAGGGCAAATTAATTATTTAGTATATTTTATGAAATACTACAAATATATCATAATATTAAGATCATTACAAGAATAACGACTTGAGTTGGTATTTCAATTGGTTTGATAACTTTTAAGTACCAAATTGTTAATTGCAAATATCCGAACATAATAAACTATATAGGCTGAAACGTCAGATAGATAATAAATAACTGATATTCAAATGCATCATTTCAAATAATCAAACTACAAATATTGAAAGCATTTATTTTCTGTGTTAAAGTTTTATAATTAATTCATAAAAATATTATATAAATATGTAAAGAGGCCTATTAAAAATATAAAAAAAATACGCTCAAAACACTTGAACCATAGTCATGTCAAAAAAATCCAGGACACTGGCCAAAAATCCTGATTCCAACATCCACTAAATTTTTTGATTCCACATCCACTCTCACCCGAGGAAAATTTCCTGGATCGTTCGACATCCACACCATTTATTTCATTAAGTCTAGAATTCACAATTCACCGGCTGACATAATTTGCAAGATTATTTCATCGACCAGAGAGTTTACAGAACATCCATAAAAGATAATAGCTGCGGTTTCCCTATTGAAAAAAAAAAAAAAAAAAAAACGACCGAGAGTTGGGTACATTGGATTTCAAAAAGAGGAGCAATGACAGACTATGATTCCATAGTCCTTGTTTCTTTCTATAGTGTATCTAACTTGATAATTGAACAACTCTTCTAAAGACTTCGTTGCAGGTTTTTACCCCACGCTCGTCTCCGGACGAGATATCTACACAAACCCATGTTTTTGCTGCAAAGAGATCTCCCTTCTTCAAATGGTTGCATATATGATGATGACACAGATTGCATCTCTGCTCACACTAAACAGCCTTTAAAGCCTTTCCTAAGGGCAGTTTCGTCCATATTCCTCCCTATAAATACGAGTTTGTTTATCCTTTTCTCGTCTGGCCCCCATTCCCTGCCTGGGCAGCCATCGAAAATAGCATGTACTGCCTGCAAAAGTTAGCACAATATTTTTAAGTAATAAGATGGGGAAAAGGGAACGATATTCAAGTCCAACGAAAGAAATGTTCGATATGCAAAGATGTTAACCTGGAAAACGTAACGCTGCTCAGAGTCGCTCACTGATAATATTCCTTTCATCCTGTAAAGGTCATCCCCTTTTTCCTCAATCAATCTTTCAAGCCAATCATCAAACTGAGGAAGCCAACAGCATTATTACATGAAACATGAATTTGATGTTATACGTCATAATCTAGCTCCAAATATAAAAGACTGAAAATTGGAGTCGACTTCCAACAATTCTAGTCTTGAGCAATTATTGCGCTCAAGTTTGATTCACGACGAAAGGCACATAGATATTACATTTAGGACCAAATTTGGAGGTAAATGCCAAGGCTCAATGCACCAGGATGTGAATTTGTTGAATAGAAAATTTCATTTGTTGATGCCATCCATTCGTCCAGATAAGAAGACAAGGCATTGCCACTGGTCTTCTATCATTAGCATGCGAGTTATTCCAAAATTTAGCACTATGTTGTTTTCGTAAATTTTATAGAACCACATCAAATCTACTCGAGAACATCACTGGCATTCCTTCCAACATAGAAAAAACGCATTTTTAAAAGGATTGGCATGCATTTTGCAACACAATTATCCAAGGCAAGCAAATACTCTCTCGCCAACATTCCACCGCAAAATCCCAATTAATAAAAATGTGCAAGATATTCTCAAGTTGAGTATACAAAACACACGTTGATGGAATATCCCACCCATTATGTGCCAGAAGAAGAATTTATCAATTTAACCTTGGGGGAACTTAAGATTGTCAAACTGTCACAACCAGCCACCTATTTTCTTGCAAATGGAATGACAGGAAGGACCTGGGTATTTGAAGACAAAGAAGACACATATAAGGGCCCCCATCTGTTTGGATGTTGTGAAAGGGACAAGGGGAAAGGAGTTACAACAAACACCATTTGTTTAATTTTACACGTGTTACGCATGATTGATAATGTACTAATGAGTCAATGACAGTTTGAGAATCTTAAGGTTCCCCAAGGTTGAATTCTTTTCAAGGCTTCATGATCATAGCTGTGAATAGCGGCTAGCGACGCGAAGCACCGCCTCCTCGCTATTAGGCGCTACCTGCTATGGCCTTTCGGATAGCGCTCGCTATAGGCGCTTTATGCGCTATAGCGCTACTTTCCATAGCGCCTAATAGCGGCGCTATTTGTTTTAATTGCTGCCCAGAGTTTTATTTGCGTTCTTTTTTTTTCGCGCAATGTTTCTGTTTTTCATAACACGTTTTTGTTTGTTAGACATTTCTTTAAAATAAATAAAACGCTAGCCCCTCACCTCTATCTGGTAATCGACTATAAACACAAACCCTAAATTCCGCTGCGCTCTCGGGAAGAAAAAGGCGCCAAGAAAAATCCCGCTCAGTCTCAGAATTCTCCATCTTGATGAAGAAGAAGATGAATAATGATTTTTATTATTGTTTTTGTAGTATTCGAAGTACTGTTGTGTTGTGTTTTGAACTTATATTTGTTTTATTCTTCAATTTATGCATGATGTCTGAATTATTTTTAATATATGTCATATATTATGTATTTATATACTTCTAGCGCTTTATTTTCAAATAGCTCTCGCTATTGGCATCGCTATGCGCTATAGCCATCGGGGACCTTGTCGCTATTTGGCGCTATTCGCTATTCACAACTATGTTCATGATACTCAACTTGAAAATAATTGGTATCAATTGTGATTTTGCGGTGGGATGTTGGCGGAGAGTAATTTGTTCACATTGGTTAATTGTGTTGTCGATCGCATTCATTCTTTTAGTAAATGGGGTTTTTCTATGTTGGAAGGAATGCCACGGGAAGTTTCAAGTAGGTTCATTATGGTTCTATGGAATTTACAGAAACAACATAATGCTAGACACTGAAATCACTCGAACGCTAATGCTAGAACCATGGTCAATTATGCCTTGTCTTATTTGGAAGAAAGGATGGCAGCACGAAACCGAGCTTCTATTGAGACAAGTTCACGGGTAAATTCAGCAGTATAGTTGATAAGCTAGTTGTTGGCTGATAAGTTAGTTTATTGAGATGTTACTCAAAGTGGCATCTTGATAAGCTAGTTTATGGCATACCAAAAGGGCTATTTTAAATAAGCTCAAAGAATAAGCTAACCTATAAGCTAGCTTATTTTTGCCAAACATACACCACATCATGTGCATGTCAGCCATGGCATTTACCTCCAAATTCAGTCCTAAAGTGTAATATGGATGCGGTTTTTTTTACAGAATCACAGTCAATATGTTTCCCAATCCCTCGGTTAAGTTGACGCGAAAAACTACTGGTTCAGTATTGTCCATTAAAAATGAAGTAGGGTAACGTCGCATTAAGTTTCTTTGAAATGCTTCTTTTTTTTGTTTTACATTGTTTGTTTTTTAATGTGAAACAACATTAGCCATTAGCGAAAAGAGAAGGCCTTACAAAATCAAGGTCCAGAGTTCCTTCAGAAACGATGCTAACACTGGAGACGGCGGAGTCGTGTACATGATCATGATGATGCCCTTTGTGGTGCTCTAGAAATAAACAAATAGGCGGCAAGTTATTAAACATATTGACATAAAAATCATTAAAGCAGTGGAGCGATACTTTGACAGTAAAAACTACAATTAGCCGGACACTAGATAGGAATATGAAGGTTCTCATAAAACGTGGTTGAGGAAGAAAGAATTAGATGAAGTGGTTACATCTACTCATTATGATATGCAAGAAAAAAAGATTTCACAAGAACATGAACGTAAGGTGTAGCATACACACCATTTCCAGTTCCATGGTGGTGAGAACAATGAGAGTCATCTGATTTGACTTCAGATTCAATTCTGCAAAACATATCACAGAAATGATTAGTAAGGGATGATAAAATAAATAATCAAGGTCCGTGTTGGTCAAAGATGATACACAAAAATCCAAAACCTTGCTATAATGAGTTCTGCTCCAAAAAATTAAAATACCTGTCAAGATCATAGCCTCCTACTCCCAAAACGAAATCCATGTCGACTACCCCATACTTAGCTAGTTTTATTGGTGCCATCCCATTGATAAGCTGGAAAACATATACATAACCAAAATAATGCTTGTAATTCTACTAAATTAAAATTTACATATAATCAAAGTTATGACTACAATGGAGAGCAATACTTCCTCCGTTGTCTTATTATTGCAACGTGTTGACTATTACATTGTTCACATACTCTCTTTTGACCATCTTTTGTGATTTATACATATGAAGAAATATAGTCATGTGACATCTTGCTAGATTCATCTCGAAATATACTTTCAAAAAATCAATTTTTTATAATTTTTAAAAATAAAAAATTAATTAATAGTCAAAGTTGTGCATTGGCAAATGTGAAAGTTTAGATGTTGCAATTATAAGAGAATGGAGATAGTATATAATAAGAGATAAAACTATTCATTTTTGAAACCTTCCAATTGTAACAGTTAGTCGCATTCTAAAGCGAATGAGCGAAGTGAACGAAAACATAAATCATGCCTACGAAGGAACTGGCTCTATTTATATAAATATATACAAGTCTATAATTTGGATTGCTTTACCAGAATCCTTTATGATGAAGAAAACAAAGTGCAATAACTATACCGTGTTCACGGTTTAAAAAAATGATCATTCAAGATTCAAAAAGATTCCCCAAAAAACGGTTATAGGGTATATGAAGACAAGATGGAATCACTATTAAGATCCAAAAGATTTCCATTTTGATAAGTACAAACTGTACAATAACAAATGCAGTTAGTGTTAATGTGTTATCAAGCTTCGAGCATGTTCTTCATCTTTAGAACTACTTCACATCAACTCAGCAAAAAGCTGCCGATACCTACTAAACAATCACAAAGAGATGGGCATATTTAATTTTCTCAAAAACTGTGGGGGGGGGGGGGGGGGTACCTTAATCCGTTTTGTTAACTCATCCGCTTCAGCCACACTCACAAGATCTATCTGTTAAAATTAAGTGAAGTACATAAGTCTATAATCCTAGAAGTTGGTAAAAGTCTTCAAAGGAATTTAAACCAGCAAGGGCGATGACGAAAGAATTGATTAATATCGCGTGCAAAAAGAAATCAACATACTTTATTCAAAATAATACGGTCTGCATAAGCAATTTGTTCAACGGCCTCGTTCACCACAAACCTTGGTTTCACTTCATTCAAATGTTTAACGGCATTCACAGAGTCAACTAAAGTAACAACTCCATCAAGTTTCACATGGCGTGAAAGAAGCTCATCACTACAGAATGTTTCAATCACTGGACCAGGCTTTGCAAGACCTGAATATAACAAGTACCATCCCCACGAAATGTCAATCAGTAAGGAATAATACACAACTCCAAACAATAGCTCTCATATAGCATGAAACTCCTATGTCACAAGACCCATGCACACATCAGTTGGTCCAACAAAATACTCGATGGTCATCATCATCATCAACAGCACCTTAATCCCAACTATGTTGGGGTCGGTGGCATGAAGATTATAGTGTCGTTTAATTGTCTAAAATTAGTTAACACCATAACTCATGCAAATAACAAAGTGGCAAAGTTTTACGCCGGATGCCCTTCCTGTCGCAACCTTCATATGAAGGAGAAATAGAACGAAATTCCAAAACCGTCAACATCATAGGTTTTTCCATTTATATGGAAAATATCATGAGACGGCGATGAGTTTGAGATAATTGCTATTGTCATGTCACAATACGTGATTGATATTGTAAAATCAACACATACATCATGGAACATGACTCAACAAAATACTCGATGGTGAATGAAAAAAATGCAAATGATAAGGGGGAACTAAATCCTTCATGCTTATGTCAGAGTTTCTCTCAGCATATATATTTTACAAGATTCTCCTTTCCAGATTCACACATTTGACATACCCGTTGTTTCTATGACGATGTGGTCGAATTTGTCTCGCCTATTCTTCACTAACTCCAAAAGCATTTTGACAAGATCTCCACGCACAGTACAGCAAAGACAACCATTATTTACCATAATGATGTCATCATTAGATGAGGAATGACTAGCAACTAACGAACTATCAATATCTACTTCACCAAACTGCACTCAAAAATATCACTGAAAATTAAAAGAAGTGCAACATAAATATACCTCTGATATATTTCACAAAATCATTACTTCTCGGTTAATTTCATCTCGTTCTTCATAACACATCAACATTAATTATACAAATTTGAAACAAGCCTAACAAGGCATCAATATGTTTGGTAGATAAATCTGAAAAGCTGAACTGATAGCTAAAAATATGGTTAGGAGTTTATAGCTGATGGCTCATGGCTGATAGCTGAGAAGCATGCAGAGATAGATAAAAGTGTTTGGCAAAATTAGTCGAAAAGCTGGCTAAAATATAATATTACATAAAAATATATAGCAAGATAATTGTAATGAAAAAAAAGCGGTAAAACGAAAAGCTCTAAAACTTATTTGAGATGCTTGTAAAAGAAGCATTTAAGATAAGCACGTGCTTCTCAAATAAGCTCCTCCAACCAAACATAACTTATTTGAATACAATGAGTTTATAAACTCTCTAAATAATCTAGAAGTTAACTTATGGTGCTTACCAAACGAACACTTGAACTTCCATATATATCCTGATCTCAAGGAGAGATACGCAAAGGTTCTGCTGCTTTGCTTAACTTGAGGTTTAGAATCTTAATATAGCACGATACAGATTCCATGCTAAAACATATGCTCACTAACATACCATGGTGAAAACATAAAGTCGAAATCTACCTCATTCTCTATGACAGCTATCCGCTTTCCATGTTGAGATGTCAAAATATGATTCAACAGAGTGGTCTGCAGTATAACGTCATCGAAAATTTCGGAACATGAACATACAAAAAACTTACATAAACACGTACAGACATAACATATACTTAACAAACACAGATGCTTAAAACTATCCTTTAAACGAAAAAATATAACATAATACCGACACACTTTATTGTAATAAACACAGCAGAACTTTCATGCCACCAGACCCAAAAGTTAATCAATCGCAAAAAAGAAGCAAGCAAGTGAAGGATAATATTATTTTATTGTCATTTAAAGAAGCTAAAAATGTATAATCCAATATAGTTTCAGTTTAAACCACCACTTTAACCACATTTCAACGAATCCAATTAACGCAGAGTAATGACTAATACATTCAGCCACAGTGAATTCAACTTTCCGTCATCAAAAAAAAATCTTAAATGCTGGTAAGTGGATGTTCTGTTCACTAAAAAAAAAAAAAAAAAAAAAACTCAAATGGAAGGTTCTCATTCTTAAAACACATAGTATAACCCATTATGATCTCCTGTTCCAGCCCACCATTTCAACAAAAACGGTAAAACCCTCATCAGAACAAATATTAGAACTTAGTCCACAATCAACAGCCTATCACCAGTTTTATGTGTGTGTATGTGTGTATATATATATGATAACAAGTACCATTCCGCACCTTTCCGGAGCCGAGAAATCCGGTGATCACGGTGGCTGGAATCCGAGTGTCGAGATTCAAAGCAGCAGCAACAGAAGAATTCAAATCTTGTGTGATTAATTCAGATGCCTCAGTCGAGAAGTTTCTCGAACGAAATTTGCTCTGCGAATTCGAATATGATTCTTGAGAAAGAAATGAGTTAAGCGTTCTGATGAGAGAACAGTTCGACCGGCATGCACGGGGAGAGTAGAACAGGGTTCGGGATGTGGTCTTCGAAAGCAAGAATCTGATAGCAGTGGCCATCGGAGCTGTCTGCGAGGGTTTAGCAGGGGGGAGCTTAAACCCTAGAATAAGTCCAAGAAAAATGCTTTAACCCCTCTAAGAAATTAATTTTCAGATTTTTTAGAAAATAAAAATACAACTACAAGAAAACGAGTATTTTACTATTTTCTATCAGGAAGATTGCGCGCGTTTGAAGGATTGTGTTGGGTCCATGGCAAATTCTCATATAGTGCATCTTCTGTCGGATGTGCTATACGTAGTGTGTATAGACGGTACAGATCGATACTCCATCTAGTATATCAATTTGTACTATCCATGCACGCCACGTATAGTGCATCCAAGAAATGTGACTATACTTTAACGCATCATGATTGCAGACTGTATCAATGTGTTTTTCTATCTCTTGTGTGCACGTGTTTTGTGTGTGTGTAAGTCTGTGTTGTGTGTGTGCGGTTAAAAATCTGTGCGTGTATTATGTATATATATAGTATATATAGGTGTGTATGTGAGTAATCGTGGTGGTATAAGTAGTCGTGCTGCAATTGTTTAACGACAAAGACACAGCCCCTGTTCTGGACCCATGCGGTCAGTTCAGCCGCATAAGGCCTCAAATTTTTTAGGGCCCCAGGCCCAGAACCAAAGCCCAGGTAGTATAATTAAAAAAAAATTAAATTACATATAAAGAGACTATCGATCTCTTTCTTGCCAGTTCTCTTTAGGGCAAATCATGCCGCAGCCAGCCAAATCACGCCGCATTCTTGACGTCTCTTTAGGGTTTTGTTTTGGGTCTTCAACAATTTCTGTCCAAGTCTAAAGGTACTTTTTATTTATGTTTGAATTTTGATTTTGTAATGCAGCAAAAATTATTTCTGAGTTCTGATTTTTTTACTCCTGTTTCAATTTTTTTGTAGGCTTGTGTGTCTGTTGCTGTCTTGGTGAAGTCTTCAACTTGGGAAATATTCAAGCTAATCACTTTGTGCATTCTTAACAACTCATCTTTTATTGTTGTTGTATTTTTCTTTCTGAGTTCATTGTTTTTTTCCCTTTGTTATTTGATCTGTTTTTTTTTTTTTAAATAATTGCTATGCTGCCCAGAATTAGAAAATATGATTCAGGTTGTGAAAAGCGTAAGAAAAAAAAAAGAATTGAAAAGTTAGTTGATTCGCAAAGAGGATCTCTTGATAAATTTATTACTAGTACTAGAAATTTTGGTGTTGATAATGAAAATGTTCTTGTTGAGAATGATGTGAACTTGAATGAAAATGAAGATGATATTGATGTTAATGTGCCATTGGATAATGAAAATGCTGAAAATTTAAGTAATGATCCCCCTCTTGAGAATGATATAGATGTGCCTCTTGAAAATGATGATACCGATAAGAATGATGAAATGCGTTTTAATTATGATATATATGATCCAAGAAATTGGGATGGTCTCCAAGAACAAATTATTTGTGTTTTAGCTCGTAATGGTCCAAAAAGAGATTTGACTATTAAGAAAGGTCTGAATGATAGTTCAAATAGACACTTTTCAGCTGCGTATTATGATAGAGTTTTGCCCAATGGGGAGAAATGTAATAGAGAATGGCTTGTGTACTCAAAAGAGCTTAATAAAGTTTTCTGTTTTTGTTGCAAAATATTTAAAAAAGGGCATGGGGTTGGTGAATTAGCAAAGGGGGGCTTTGATTATTGGGCTAATTTGAGCACTAGACTCAAGCAGCATGAAGTAGGTTTAGAGCATGTTAAGAATATGTCCACTTGGCATCAATTGCGTCTACGATTGTGCAAGAATAAAACTATTGATAAAGAAGCTCAGAAACAATTTGAGAAAGAAAAGGAGCATTGGAGAAATGTTTTATATAGAATTATATCAATTGTGAAATTTCTTGGCAAACATAATCTACCATTTCGTGGTACTAATGAGAAATTGTATGAGAGTAGTAATGGTAATTTCTTGGGTTTAGTTGAAATGCTAGCAGAATTTGACCCGGTTATTCAAGAGCATGTTAACCGTATAAAAAATAGTGATATTCATCATCATTATCTTGGTCATACCATTCAAAATGAGTTGATACTTTTGCTTGCTTCATCGATTAAGTCCGAAATCTTGAAAAAAATAAAGCAAGCCAAGTATTTCTCAATAATGCTTGATTGTACTCCTGATACCAGTCACCAAGAGCAAATGTCCATGATTTTGAGGTATGTGTCTTTCTCTTCAAGTGGTGTCCATGTTGAGGAATCATTTTTAGGATTCGTAATTGTGAATGATACAAGTGGTAGAGGACTTTTTGATGTTTTACAATCTGAATTGAAGTCATTTGATCTAGATATTGACAATGTGAGAGGACAAGGTTATGATAATGGTTCTAATATGAAAGGAAAACATCAAGGAGTACAAAGGAGATTTTTAGATTTGAATCCCAGAGCCTTTTACACTCTATGTGGTTGTCATAGTCTAAATTTAATTTTATGTGACATGGCCAGTACTTGTGCTAAGGCTAAAACCTTTTTTGGAGTCATACAACGCCTATATACTATATTTTCTAAATCGATAAAAAGGTGGCAAATTTTGAAGGATAGTGTGAAAGGTTTGACTCTCAAACCATTGGCAACTACACGATGGGAAAGTCGTATTGATAGTGTGAAAGCCATAAGGTTTCAATTAAAAGACATTAGAGAAGCTTTAAAAGAAGTTGCGGAAGTTGATCTTGATCCTATGATAAGGAGTGAAGCTGATTCCTTGGCAGAATTTGACCTTGGTAAATTTGAGTTTTTATTGGCAATTGTAATCTGGTTTGATGTATTATCTCATGTTAATGTGGTGAGAAAACGTTTACAAACTCCTGATATGCTTATAGATGTTGCTATTAGTGAAGTAGAAAATTTGGTTTCATTTTTTGTGGAGTATAGGGAACATGGTTTTTCGAAAGTCTTGGAAATTGCCAAGGAAATAGCTATAGACTTGGATGTTGACCCTAATTTTCCTAAAAAACGTGAAATTAAAAAAAAGAAGCACTTTGATGAGAACCAAAATGGTATTTCTGAACTATCTCAAGAGGAATCGTTTAGGGTGAATTATTTTTTATATATTATTGATCAAGTTATTTCTTCGCTCAAGGTAAGGTTTGAACAATATGAAGAATATAAAAGTATATTTGGGTTTCTATTTACATCTGCCCAGTTGCACTCATTAGATGATATTACTTTAAAATCATGTTGTATTCGTCTTGAAAATGCACTTAAGAATAATGACCAATCTGATATTGATGGAGTTTCTTTATATCTTGAGTTAAAACTTGTTAAACAATTCATGCCCAATGGAAATATGGGGACTGTTGAAATTGAGTTACTTAAAAAGATGTTGGTTGTTATCGTAATGCAGTGATTGCTTATAGGATCTTGTTAACTATTCATGTCACTATTGCATCGGCCGAAAGGAGTTTTTCCAAGTTGAAGTTGGTGAAGTCCTACATGCGCTCTACAATGTCACAAGATCGGCTTAATGGATTAGCAATGATAGCGATAGAGAATAATCTATTGGAGGAAGTTAATTATGAAGAGTTGATCAATGATTTTGCTTTGAAGAACGCTAAAAGAGTAGCACTTTTTAAATGATTTTTTTAAAAATTGATTGTAATCTTCTATTTGGAAATACAATCGATATTCAGTATAAAACTTACTTTTCTTGCCACGTACTTTATCAATTCTTTTTTAATAGTGTTACTTGGGGGCTGTTTTCAGAATTTGGCATAGGGCCTCAAATTATTAGAGCCGGGGCTGCAAAGACATAAGCATAGATGGAAGTTTTGATAATTTGGTCAACGAGCGAGTTGGTGTAATTGAGTCTATGAAGTGAGCTCGAGTTCGGAATTCGTATTCAGGACAATCTTTCAAGAATTTGGATTATAATTTCCATCACCAGTTAAATCGAGATACGAATCCGGATTGAGTATTATTGATCGTTTGATCCGATCGACTATTCGTTAGACACAATTGAGATATTATATCATCCAATTAATTATCTTGTGATTATATGATAATAAATTGAACTCTTATATCAAATTATCTATTATGTGATTATAAACAAGGTGGAGTTTCAATTGATAAGCGTGACGACTGAGCTTTGCTTGTGTTGAGTATAATCATCTTCGTATTTTGTTTATATGATGTATACTTAAATCAATATAATTAATTGATAACGAGTGATTGAGATATCGTACTATGCTTTACTCATGAAATTATATTTTATGAATAGATGCATTATCCAACCCGTGCGATGCACGGTCTTTGGTTGAATATCTACGTGTTTTGTACGTAATGTTGGGGCAGACGGTTGAATGAGCAGATGACAGAATTTAAATGCCTTTTAGAGAAATTTATATGTTTTTTATTGTTATTGTCCGTTTATTTTAGTCTATGTAATTAGTTATATGAAATGAGACTTTACTAACCCGTATGTTGCTCCGGGGTTGTTTTTGGTTTATTCAACCCGTGCGATGCACCGATTGTATCTAAGATTTCATAGCTAAAATTTAACCATCTTGTAATTTACACTATCATTTAAAAGTTCATTTTAATCACCTTGTGTATTAGAAGGTGCATTTGCATTGTTATGTTTATCATAACTTTTGTATTTAAATTAGTTCCACCCCAATAATTCACTTAGTTTACAACCGATGCTTTCTATAAAAATACCCTTCAATCTCTTTGCTAAAACCAAAAATTAATAAATGAAAATATGAAATTATGATAATAAAAATTAATAAATGAGGCAATTTATTTCTCTTTACAGGCACTCCAAATACTAGCCCATCTTTTGAAGTTAGGTATAATTATAATTTTTAAATCTTTTTTATGTATTTTGTTAGATTCTTTTATATTATATATTTAAATAAGTGATATAAATCCCTTTTCCACATTAAATTAACGGGGGTAAGTTTTATATAATATAGATAGATTTGTGTTTGAATGATTACAAAGATTTATATTGGTAATATATTGTGAGGTATATGCGAAATATTTTTGAGTTGTAAAATCCATCATTTTAAAGTGATGTCCAAAAAATGTCTCATTACATTACAAGTATTATGGAAACTGCTCGGCAAGGTGCTTTTGATGATTAAATTAATTATGAATTGTTGTGAGATATAGTTGATGAGAAGTATTTTTTTTTCCTATACATATTCGTTGTATTTGCAATAGCGATTCGAAGCTAACTCCATTTGAGGGATGTCTTTTATACGTTCAAGTACATATAATTTTGAGGAGTAGTCATAGAGTGACATGAAGGTGATGGTGCTTTATATTGATACTAGATATCGAGAAGGTTGGTATATCTCACAACATGATGCGTGATACAAGATACACATTAATTGTGATTACTAGCATAATCGCTACTCGTGTATAGCATAATCATAACCGTGTATGATATAATTACAGTAAAAATATATCGTAGTAATATAATCACAACTGATGTATAACATAATCACAACGGATGTATCATGCACAATACATCATGCATGTTGCACGGCATAATTTTTTTATCGAGAGTATTGAATTGTGTCTGGTAATGTTTCATTTGGTGTATTATGAATGTACTCGAGTACTATTTCTGCATTTGAACTGTCAGAATATTTTATAGATTTGTTTACTTGTCGAGTCAGTTATGTTTTAGTCAGTTATATTATTGAATATATGTATTTATTGGGTTTGTAATAACCATATTGATCAATTATTGTTCCTTCTATTGTGTGCAATTTAGGGGTTGTTTACTTGTGACTTAATCAGCTTAATGGGTAAAAAGTCTTATTCGCTCAAACGTTTGGAGGTGTTTGCTTGTGGCTTAATGGCTTATTCGTGCAGATAAAAATGACTTATTCATTAAGCATGAAAAGTGGTGTTGTCCCCCATTAAGACGAAAATAACTCCCCTACCGCTGATTGAAACCACACATTTATATCTACACTATAAATAATTTAGGACAAAAAATAACTCTCCTGTCCCCATTATATATACTCATTTATATATATAATAATATAAAAAATTTAGATTTTAATATAAATGAATGTAATATATATTATTCATATATAAATAATATACATTATTAATTTATATAAAATATTTGTTACTATATATTATTGTATAAACAAACTTTTGTATCTACAAAATATCATATATATTATGAATATATAAATAAATATTATAAATTACTTATATATTAATATTTATTCATATGTATAACATTTATTATATATGTTCTTATCTATTTAAAATATATTTCTATATATAAATATATTATATATTATACGTATTATTTATATACGTATTAAATATTTTATATATTACTTACATATAAAATTATTTCATTTAAGTATAATATTTTGTTTAGATTTAAATAATATATATATATATATATAGAAGATGAGTCAAATTTGATTTTTCAATAATGTTTAAATTTGTCTACTTTGTATTTGAATTTGGCTACTTTGTGTTTGAACTTGACTTCTTTGTATTTGAAATTGGATTTTTAAGTACTTTATGAATTTATGTTTTGATTTTTGGATTATATCATTATATTGCTTAAAAAATAAACAACAATTTATAAAACAACTTATAATTCATATTCAGGGGTAAATCGGTCATTTATGTTATTCAGACAGTTTATTCAGATGAAAAAGTAAACAACAACATCAATTTACCCAGACAGACACATTTATCCAGACAGACAAATTTACATAGACATACACAATTACTCAGACAGACAAATTTGGTAAATAGCTCCTTAGTCTCACAAATATTAAAGCAAGATTTACTATGCTGCAATAATTCCCAATAAATTTTGGGTGTATCATCCTAATACTTCATGAGTTTTTGCAGAAATTCCTTCACCTCCTTGGTAGCCACACCCAGGGGCGGATGGAGGGGTTCAAGGGGTCCACGGACTCCTCCGACGGATGAAAATTCTCTTATAAAATAAGAAAAGTTATATTTATAGTTGTCTGATCTTCGTAATTTCTGTATCTCCGGAACTTTCTGAGTAAATGTACATCCTACATGCACTAGAAAAGAGTGCATGATCAAATCTTCATGAAATTACATACTTACCATTCTTTTAGCACTATATAAGAACATAGGAGAAAACTTGTTTTGTCCTTTTGCATATATTAATATTTTTTTTTGCCCCAAATTTAGTAACAACTCTTTTGATACCCAAATTGTCGAAATTGACCTTTACTCGAATAAAATTTGAGTCATATATTGTAATTTCGAGTAACATAATTTCGAGTCAACTTAAAAAAAAAACAATATTGAGGAAGGTTGAAAATATGGGTTACCGGGGTCCGAAAATTCGGGTTATACGAGTCCAATTCGTGTCACCCGAATACAATTCGGGACATGTAAATAAAAAAATAAAAATAAAAAGTCTCCCGAATTCATTCGGGAGATGTAAAAAAAAAAAGAAAAAAAATAGGGTCTCCCGAATTCATTCGGGGGACATGTAAAAAAACAAGCTATTTCAACCAATGGGAGAAAACAAGCAAAAGTCTCCCGAATTCATTCGGGAGTTGTAAAAAAGAAAAAAAAGAAAAAGGGTCTCGGGAGACATGTAAAAAAAAAAAGGTCTCCCGAATTCATTCGGGGGACATGTAAAAAAACAAAACAAAAAAAAAACTCCCAAATTCATTCGGGATATGTAAAAAAAAAAAAAAGGTCTTTCGAATTCATTCGGGACATGTAACAAAAAAAAAATCTCCCGAATTCATTCGGGACATGTAAAAAAAATATGTTACTCGAATTTCGGGCAACAAAATTCGTGTGACACGAATTGTATTCGGGTGACACGATTTGGACTCGTGTAACCCGAATTTTCGGAATCCGGTAACCCACATTTTCAACCTTCCTCAATATTGTTTTTTTTAAGTTGACTCGAAATTATGTTACTCAAAATTATAATATATGACTCGAATTTTATTCGAATAAAGGTCAATTTCGACAATTTGAATATCAAAAGAATTGTTACTAAACTTAGAGCAAAAAAAATATTACTATATAACAAACTATTTCCACTAAGAACATCTCCAGTGGTTCTGTACTTGGGTCTATCTAAGCTTTATTGGAAAAAAAAAAAACATTCTCCAATCAGCGGCGAAGTCAAGATTCACGTGTGGGATGAACTAAGATGAGCACACATATGACCTTCCCACGAAAAAATATTCGTGTCATTGTTGATTGTTTAAATATTGACTTAAAAATATTAGAAAATAAATATTTATTTGAATCAAACATATGCAAATACTTAAATCTATGTTTTTTTTTTAAAAAAAAATATCGCACTTGATATATTTTTATTTTTAATTTTTACACGAAAGTTCAAATAATACCAAAAGAAAATTGGGAGGACTGAGACCCTGAGCCGGATGGCTAGCTATTTAATATAAAAATAATGTTTTTGCTAACTCTACAATGTATTCAGATGAATGTAAATTCTTTATTGACTTTTAGTTATTAAGATAATTATTTTTTTTGTCATATAGCTCTGTGTTAGGTATGGTCCATCCCATGTGGGGTGGCCAACTTGGTCAATTGGGCATTTTCAAAGTTAGGCAGCCGTATTAAAAAAAAAAAAGCAAAAATCTCATCTTTCCAACAAGGCGGCTTCATTGAATGGAGAATTTTTCAGCCCAACATGCTCTATAAATAGAGCTCATTTCACAGAGAAGAATGCAGAGCAAGAAACAGAATATAGAGAGAAAAATAGAGAGTACTGAGAGAAGAAAACGAGAGAAAAATATAGAGTATTTTTCTATCTCCCTCAAAGAGTGTTTTCTATCTTTCTTAGTCATTCCAAGTTAAATACTTGAGATATTTTTGTATTCCGAGAGATATCCTCTTGAGAGATTGTGTATCCCCTAATTTATTTAGGGAGAATCTGTAATCCTACTATAGTCATAGTGGAAGTTTTTCGGACTAAGGTCCTCCCGTGGTTTTTCCCGATTTGGGTTTTCCACGTAAAATTCTTGTCTTAATTATTTTTAATATCCCATTTTTAATTCCAGATAGTGGGAAAATATTTACCCTAATTCCGCTGTGCAAGTGTCATTTTTTTTGACACTATTTTCTAAAAAAGTGTAATTTTTCCCAACAAGTGGTATCGGAGCCATTTGGTTAAGGAAGCGGATTAAAAATGGAGGAATCGTCGTCCCTTGGCGGCATGTTCAAATTGAACGGATCAAATTACTCAATTTGAAAACCAAGCATGTTGGATCTTCTCTACTGTAAGGATCTCTATTTACCCTTACATGGTGATGATGCCAAACCGAAAGATACAAGTGATGTTGAATGGAAGATCATGCACAGAAAAACTGTTGGCTACATCCGGCGCTTCATTGAACACAGTATTTTCCATCATTTTTCTAATGAGGAAAAAGCCGATGATCTTTGGAAGAAAATCGAATCTATGTTTGAGAGAAAAAATGCCTTAAACAAAGCTTCAACAATCAGAAGAATTGTTCGATTGCGATATGCGACAGGTGCCAATATGATGGAGCACCTAAATGCATATCAGGGTCTTATCAATCAATCCATCAATATGAAGATTTCCATTGATGATGAAGTTGTAGTTTTATTGCTACTGAGTTCGTTGCCGGATAGTTGGGACACTCTTGTGGTCTCAATCAGCAACTCGGCTCCAGACGGAGCTCTGACCTTGCAGATGGTCAAAGATTGTCTTCTTAATGAAGAATCCAGAAGAAAAGAACAAGATCGCCCTTTTGAGACAAAGGCGATGGTTGCTGAAAATATTGATCGAGGAAGAAGCAAAAATAAAAGCACTAAATTTACAAGAGATAAATCCAGGGGAAAGTCTAAGCCTAGAAGAGACTTTAAATGCCATTATTGTGGTGGTTTGAACCACTATGAGAAAGACTGTAGAAAGAAGAAAAGGGAACAAAAGCACGGAAATAATGGAAATACACATCAAGACATGACAGCAGTTGCAGCTGATGGCGATATCATCATGGTCTGTGATGATACTCTTATGAGTATGTCATGCCAACAAACTGACTGGATCGTAGATTCGGGTGCATCTTATCACATTACACCATATCGTGATATGTTTGTATCCTACACTGGTGGAAGCTTTGGCAAAGTCAGAATGGCCAATCATGGTGTGTTGAAGTGGTGGTAGAGGAGACATTATTACGCTTACGATCTTGGATGTAAGCTTATCTTAAAAGATGTACGACATGTTCCTGATATCAGACTCAATATTATTTCCGTTGGCAAGCTCGACGATGATGGTTACATCAATCACTTCGGCGAAGGAAAATGGAAACTCATCAGAGGCTCCCTTATAGCAGCAAGAGGTATAAAAGAAAATTCTCTCTACTTAATGCATGCGAATTTGTCCAATGGAGAGGTGAATACAGTCGTCAAAAATTCCTCCATTGAGTTATGGCATAAGAGGCTCGGACATTTGAGCCAGAATGGTTTAGAAATTTTGGCAAGAAGGAACCTTCTCCCTGAAGTAAAAGGCGTGCACTTGGAAACATGTGTTGATTGTTTGGCCGGAAAACAACACAGAGTTGCATTTAAAAGCTTCTCTCCCTCAAGAAGAGCTCAGTCTCTTGATTTGGTGCACACGGACCTGTGCTATATGAAAGTCAAGACTCTTGGTGGAGCATTGTACTTCGTCACTTTCATTGACGATTTTTCGAGAAAAGTGTGGTGCTTTGCTTTGAAAACAAAAGACCAAACATTAGAGGTCTTTAAGAATTTTCAAACAAAAGTTGAGAGAGAAACGGGAAGGACATTAAAGTGTGTTCGGGCAGACAACGGTGGTGAATACCAAGGCCCGTTTGAACAACACTGTAAGAACCATGGTATCAAGCTTGAGAAAAGCGTCCCAAAGACCCCTCAGCATAATGGCGTTGCCGAAAGAATGAACAGGACAATTTGTGAAAGAATTATATGTATGCTATCCCATTCAAAATTGCCAAAATCATTTTGGGGTGAAGCTATGAGGACTGCAGTTGACTTAATCAACATTTCTCCATCAACTCCTCTGGGTGGTGATGTTCCAGATAGAGTGTGGTCAGGAAAAGATGTTTCTTACAAACACTTAAGAGTGTTTGGTTGTAGAACTTTCGTACATATTCCAAAAGACGAAAGATCCAAGCTTGATGATAAAACCAAACCATGCATCTTCATTGGATATGGCCATGAAGAGTTTGGTTACAGACTATGGGATCCAGTTAACAGGAAGGTTATCAGAAGCAGGGATGTTGTATTCCTGGAAGATCAAGTTCTTGATGAAGTCAAAGAAAAACCTGAATCTAATTCAGAAGTTCCTGTCAACTTAGATCCAGCTCCTTCAAGCGGTTGAATTACGGGGAGATACCCAACCAGAGAATGATGATACGGTTGATGATGAAGCAGGTGACAATCAAAATCCACCTGTTCAAGATGGTGTCCCTCCAGTTAGAAGGTCAACTCGAGAAAGACAACCTTCTATCAGATATAGCCCACATGAGTATGTAATGCTCACTGATGAAGGAGAGCCACAATGTTTTAGAGAGGCCATGGAAAATGACCAAAACAAAAAATGGTCAGAAGCCATGGAAGAAGAAATGCAATCCTTGGAAGATAATCACACCTACGACCTAGTTGAGTTGCCAGTTGGAAAGAGATCACTGAAAAACAAATGGGTCTACAAGTTGAAGACTGGAGAACATAGCTCACAACCAAGGTACAAAGCGAGGCTGGTTGTGAAGGGTTTCAGTCAAAAGAAGGGTGTCGATTTTGAAGAGATTTTCTCACCAGTGTGTTGCTACCCAAAATATTTTCCGGAGATAGATATTGCTGGAATGGATGGGATAGCAAACAAATGCAAGAGCACTTCCGTGAGAAAGATAAATAACACAGGATTTGCCGGGGTTGTTAGTCCCGGGCTTGAATGCTCTCGCGAGATATTATTAATACCAATATTCGGGGATACAAGTACAAATGTAAGAATACAATTACAATGAGTGTGAAGATTCTTGTTATCTTAGCTAGTGAGCGTGTAGATTGCCGAAAGAACCAGATTTGATGCTCTGTGAGTTCTTGTAACAAAGGAGATGAACAGTCGCGGCGGAGAGAGATCGACGGTCTCTCACGGCGAGTATTTAGCTGGATGCTTGGGCTCCGGGGCTTATGAATCCCTTGGAACCTGTCTAGTGGAGACTTGCTGCTTCTGCCGATCGTGTTCTGGACGAGAGATTTGGAGAGAGAAGTCCTGAGATGGATTCCGGTGAGGAAGCCGGGAACTTGATGAAATGTGTGTTCTACTGTATTTCGGTTGTGGGTGAAATGAATTCTGAACGTAAGTCCAATAAATTCGGAACCTTTTTCCAGTAGGAGGAGGTTCTCTATTTATAGGGCTTGGATACGCCGGGCGATCGCCTTTTCTGCATTATAATAATCGGGCGATCATCTTGTAGCACATGGGCATGTCTCCTTAAAGTCTGCAGGAGTTCTTTGGCGATCAGTATGCGGTCAATGGGGAGCTTACACGCGTCCTGAGTTGCTGTCACGGGTGGTCCCATTGACAACTTTCGGCGCCTGCCGGTAGGTGAGGTAGGTGACAGGCTGTGGTCAAAGGTCTTGTCTGTCAGCAAAAGATCTTGTCTGTCAAGATCTCGGTCGGCGCTTTTGTGGATGCACGTGGGTGCTGCTTCGAGATCCGATCCTTGATAGCTTTGACGGCGATCATCCTGCTCGGGGCGTAGGTCGGCCGTCCTTAGCCAGGATACTAGAGTCGGTCGTCGGTGCGGCGATCGCCTTGGGAGTCGATCGGGTACACGATGGTGGTCTAATATCTTGATTAGGCGAGCTAGCCAAAGTTTGTTGGAGTTGACTTGGTCGCTCGGCCTTACGATCGATCGCTGTCGGGATGAATAAATCGTGACACAACAATTGCCCCTCGGCTCGCTCATACGTTGGAAAGCGTGGGGTGAGGTGGCTCTCTTAGCGGTTGAACTTTTAACGGCGACTTTGCGTTTAAGCGAGCGCGATCGTCTTTGGTGATATACTCTGGTTCGGACGACTGGTTGGCGGCATTTGACTGTGAGGAAAAAACAATGGGCGTGGAAAAGTCTCCGCGCACGTGTCGGGCTTCTACTGGAGGACGCCAACGGTCATTAATGACTCCTCGGCTGACGCGTCCTTGAAAAGACGCGTACGTGGGTCTCGAGGGGGTCAATTAATGCGTCGTTTGAGATCCGACCCCTGAGGTTTTCCCTTATTGCAAACGGGTCCCTGCCTTCTCCTATAAAAGGGGGGCGGTGCTGCAGTTTCACTCATGCGTACTCTTTGGAGAAAGAAGGACTTGCTGTCAAATTTTCTGAAGATCTTAGTGCCGATCGTCGTTCGATTTCACTTTTGGGTAAGAAAAATCCTTTTCTTCTTTTGTATCTCTGAGAATGGCCGGAACCTCATCATCATTTGGAGCGGGTACCGATTACGCCGGGACATCGATTGTCAGGAGAAACTTCTTCCGTCTTCCACTGAGAGGCGGTGAAACTATTGGGCGGAATCGACCCTGCTGAAGTCGAGGCTTTATTCAATGAGGCCGATGTTGCTAAGGAATCGGCTGCTGAAGAGTGACGATCGCAGATCGAGAGAGATCTGGCGATCAGGGCTTACTGGGAGCAACATAGCGCTTTCGGTCGGGCCTATAAGGCCTTTACTGATATAATGGAGAAGTTGGCCGGTCCTACTCCGAGATTCGATTTTCGGGGATACTCGGTCGCCTACCCCTATGTGCTCCCCAAACGGTCGCAATACCGGGCTGCGCAGCGATCGTTGTGGTCGCTTGGCCAGATACGGAGTTCGACGACCAAGAAAGATCTGGCCGTCTGGAGGACAAGATTCCATGTTCCTTCGGATGTGGATATGTTCGCGCCGGCGGAGAATGAACGAGCCGACCAGCCTCCAATGGGTATGGTCGCAGTGAATGAGGCGGTTATGGAGGTCGGGCTGCGCTTTCCGCTATCCTTTGCTGTCTCCCATCTGTTGGCCGCTTGGAATGTGGCGCCACTTCAGCTGACGCCGAACGCCTGGCTCCAAATTAACTGCACTCTCACCCTTTTCGGTGGTCACCGCCTATACCGCCTCCCATCGCCGTTGGAGATGAACCATTTGTTCAAACTGACGGCTCATAAAGGGCTGGTCGGCGGTTACCATATTCAAGGCCGAACTGGTCGGGTGATTCACGGAGTCCCGAATAAGATGCGGGGCGATCAGACGAAGTGGTTCTGGGTCGCCGGCAAGTGGAGAGCTTCGGCGAGCGACAATCTTACGGCGGTGAGATCCCCAGCGAATTTCGGGAGAGGAATCCGGTAAGGGTTTAGACTCTCCCTTCGTTTGGATGCGTTTTGGGTGATCTAATTTGATTTCGGTTTTGCGAGTTTTCACATTCCGTGATCGGAGGCTGTCTTTTGACTTTCGTTGTGCAGGAGCAGATAAGGAGCTTGTCGGACGGCGACCTTGACGCCACTCGGATCAATAAGGAGAGTCGTTGGTTGTTGGCTCGACTATTCCGTTTCCCGAGACATCTCTCGGTGCAGTATGAGTTTACGCGACCTTCACTTTCTAGGCGATCGCCTTACTTGAGGACGATATCATGTTGGTCGATTGTCTTAACTGCAGAGGTTCGCTTTCCTCGCTTTTTGGAGCCTCCGACGGAGATCGCCATGTCGAACCCAGGAGTTCTAGGCCGTCTTCGCCATAAGAGGTCGACTCGGGCCCCTCCCGTCGCGTTGCCTATAGTTCCGGAGGCGGAGCCTCGCGTGGAGCTGGTCGTGGTTGAGGAGGAAGTTCCGGAGGAGGGGCTTCGAGCGAATCGCAAGAGGCCGAGGCCGGAAGAAACTTCGGTTCCTGCTCCGGGCGATGAAGTTCCGATCGCCGTGCCTCCGATCACCATCGTTGCTCCGGAGAGTGAGCCGCCCTCTGCGGCTTTTATGCGGGAGATGGCGATCGCGGATGCTGAGACCCCTCGAGGGAAACCGTTTTTCGGTCGGGATCCCGAGAAGGCTGAGAGGTAGATAGCATTTTTGTGTTGAAAATTGCATCTGCGTAGGAGTTGTATTAACTTAGTTGTTTTGATGCAGGATCCGTCGCGCAGATCCTTCTTGCCCGCCGATGGTCGTAGATTTCCTAGCGAGCCGATCTCCTCTCCATTCCTGCGACATTCCTCCATACGTTAGCAAGGCTGCTTCTGCTCTGCCGAAGGCATGGACGACCGATCTGGATGCGATCGCTCGTCAGCGATCGGCGAGTTCGATGCAGGCTGTTCTTGCCCTTTCTCTCCAGACGGTGACCATGGCCGTCCAGGCTGCTCAGGAGTTTGAGGGGCGGCCTTCCACTATTCGCCTGCAGGCGGATCTCGAGGCGGCTCGGAAAGAGAACGCCGAGTTTGCTGACAAGATCGCGGCGATGGAGAAGGACTCTCTGGAGGCGGCCAAACAGGCGAGTCATGAGCTTGAGCTGGAGAAGAAGGAAACTGAGCAATATCGTCTGGCGGTTGACCGATTTCGGGACCAGATGCAGAATGCCGTCCAGGCGCAGAGGGTTGCTGAAGAGGAGGCCGATCGCCAGAAGGTGACGATCGCTCGGTTGACCAGCGAGCTGACGGAGGCGAAGGAGAAGGTTGCTGCGAGGGAGGCCGAGCTCCAGGGATCGCAACAGGCGATGGCGGAGCTGAAAGGAGAGGTTGAGGCGACCAAGGCCGATCCCTTCCAAAACTTGGAGTATGTCAGCGAGTTCGCCTATTATTTGGCGTTCGTCGACTCGATCCGAGCGGCTAAGAAGGGAGGTTTGGAGGTCGGGCCTCTTGCCAATAACTTCAAGGCGTATGCGTTGGAGCATCCTCTCCATTCAGCTTTCTCCTTTCCGATCTTGGATCTTGCGGACATCGGCGTGGATTTGAGCTGGTATCCGTCTCCGGCCAATCTTGTTCATCCCGACGCTCCGGAAGATGAGGGGACCGCGCCGAATGCTGATGGCGAAGGCCAGGCACGGGCCTGAGGCGCTTCATTTTTGATGTTTTAGCTTATTTCCTTGTAGTTTGTAGCTTTCTTTTGTAGCACTTAGGCCTTCGGGCGACAGTGTACTATGATTTTTCAAGTAATGAAATGAACGTTTGGATTTCTGACTTATCACTTGAATGAATGGTTATTTTTGAGTCTTTGTTTTGACTTTGTACAAATGTGTGAGGCGAGATCGTTGCGAGGGTAGTTCCAAATGAATTGTTAAACTCATAAGGACAACTTTTTACAACAAATTCGATTGCTGCACTACATCTGAAAAAATGACGATCTCCGTATGTGGTTGAATAGCGACGATCGTCGTGTAGGTAGTCCGCACCCTTATTGCCCCTTGTTTTTATTCACTTAGTGGAAGTAAGGGGATGAAAATAATTCGTTGAGTGAGCGGTCTTCAACTTTGTCGAATCCGTCTTGAGGAACCGTGCACGATCGCGGAGTTCGATGGACCGACTCCTTGATCATGTCTTGATGCGCGATGACATTGAGTGTCTCGTGACTCACTTTATTATGAGGGTCCTCTGTTAGACTGCGCCTCGCCTCGTATTTAAACGAAGGGCGTGCGGTCTCGGTCTAGAGGAGTTCTTGCGCGGGGCAGCGTCGGATGATTCAACTCCACGCCCGCGGCTTGTTTAGCTCTGCTTCCACCTCGGCCCACCATGAAGATGGCGAACCTCGACGGTGTACGTTGAGACGGGGGTTGTGGCACGTCGCATTGTCCGGGTTCACCATGTTAGATGATGAACCTTTGAGGGCGAGCGATCGTGTCCACTGATTAACTTTGGAGGGCCCTCAGACTACGCCGGCCTCGCATTTAAACGAAGGGCGGGCGATCTTGGCCCAAAGGGACCTTGCATGGCCTAAGCAGTCGGTTCCATCGACCACCAGGACCATGGCTGCACTCTTCTACCTTGGATCGTCATGCAGATGCCGACCTTTGACGGTGTACGTTGTGCGGGGGAGGCGATCTCGTGCCTTAGTCCATCATGTTAGATGGTGAACTGTAGATGGCGATCGAGTCCTCCAGTTTCTTAAATGAGGAGGGAGATCGAGGAGACTTCCGAGGTCTCCTTCTCTTGATTGAAGCATGTAGGGACGGTCGCGAGGCTGATCCGAGTCGGCTCATATGAGCTTTCCGGCTGTTTATGTTTGACTCGGACGATCGTCTATAGAGATAGGTAGGGGCTTCGGCTAAACCAATAAGGCATCGACTTGCCCTCCTCGAACAATCTCGAGTGTTTGAGGAGGTCGCGGCATTGTTAGTCTTGTGGCGGGACTCTTATGGTAGGCACAATATTGATTGTTGTCCAGGTGACCGTGGTCCCTTATTGCCTTTGGCTTTTTGAGCTCTTCGTGCCCCTTGATGGCATAGAAAATATGTCTTTGAGTTACATTGAGCGTATGGAGGAGATGGGCTTCCATGTCCTCGAAAGCCTTGAGATCTCCGGGTGTCTTGGCGATCGCCTTCTTTGCTTTAGCGATCGCTATCTTGGACAAGAGGTGGCGTTTCCTCACCTAAGCGGAGGGTGAGTAGCCTTTGCACAGCCGAGAAAGTTGGCGGCTTAGCGCGGAAGATCGCGTAAGTTGGGGAATATCCTTGGAGAGATGTCTAAACATGGGAGAGTGACCGTGGAATCCCCATGACCGAATAGAGAAGCGAGCTCGTCAGCGACGGGTTCGCCGGTGAGGATGATTTCGTCTACCGGTCGATGTAATCCGCGTCGGTTTCGTCCTTCCCCGCTTGATTTTTATCATGCGGTGGGGGCCTTTGATCTGGCGACCTTCTTTGGCGAAGTATGACGTGAAGTCATTCGCGATTTCTTAAAAGAGGTGATTGATCGTGGTGGTAGTGAGACGTACCACCTATGGGCCACTCGCCCAATGTTAATGGGAAGACCGGCACTTGGTTGCATCGGATGCCCCACACCCGATCATGTAGATTCGGAATTTACTCGGGTGGGTTTGGGTCCGATCTCCTCATACGGTGGTGTTTTGGGAGGAGCGATCGTTGGGTGTATGAGGGCAAGCTCGATGTGGACCGCGAGTGGCTCGGTCGGCCGGCGATCTTTCTTGGTGCTTGCCCGGTGTCCAAGTGCTCTCATCTCGTCGGCTGGCGTTGTATGGCGGCCATCGCCGTGCTTTGGCGCTCGCGGCTCGCGCTCGGAGCGGATGCCGAGGCGATTAGTCCGATCCACAGCGATCGGGCGGGAGTCGAATGGCGACTGCGTTCGGTTGTGAGGCGGGTAGGCGAAGTCACAGTGACGGATTCGGATTCCGTCTTTTCGTGGTCGGAAAGCAGGATGCCCGGTCGCGAGATGGGTCGCGCCCAAGCGATTGAATATGGATCCGTCCGGTCGTGCGAGAGCCTTTCCTCGCGAATTGGGGCTTTCGGCGATCGCTCGTTCGGCTTTCTTTGAATTTCCGTTTTCCCATGCGGCGGATGATCGAGGGAGTTATCGCGGGCGACGCGCATGCTCTCCGTCGCTCCTCCAGGATGGCCATAGCCTCCTCGATCTGTTCCTCGGTTTGGAACTGATCGAGTGAGATATTGGGGCCATCTCTCGGGTGCGGGATCGAGAGTCTCGCGTTGCTGTGGCTTCCCCCCGTCGTCGGCTGGGGTTCGGACTGATCCGGGATATGGTGTCCGGCGGTTCGGAGAGCAGCTTTCTTCGATGTACCGGCGGATGTCATGATTCTGAAGGTTTTCTTTGAAGTGCAGTGAGTGTCACTTCAAGTATATGCCCCGAGAACAGTGAGTGTTCTTCGGGACGGTAGGAATAAAAATGTGAGGGTTAGATTGCCCTCCTTCTAGCGCCAATTGTTGTTACCCAAAATATTATCCGGAGATAGATATTGCTGGAATGGATGGGATAGCAAACAAATGCAAGAGCACTTCCGTGAGAAAGATAAATAAAGTCCCGGGCTTGAATGCTCTCGCGAGATATTATTAATACCAATATTCGGGGATACAAGTACTAATGTAAGAATACAATTACAATGAGTGTGAAGATTCTTGTTATCTTAGCTAGTGAGCGTGTAGATTGCCGGAAGAACCAGATTTGATGCTCTGTGAGTTCTTGTAACAAAGGAGATGAACAGTCGCGGCGGAGAGAGATCGACGATCTCTCACGGCGAGTATTTAGCTGGATGCTTGGGCTCCAGGGCTTATGAATCCCTTGGAACCTGTCTAGTGGAGACTTGCTGCTTCTGCCGATCGTGTTCTGGACGAGAGATTCGGAGAGAGAAGTCCTGAGATGGATTCCGGTGAGAAAGCCGGGAACTTGATGAAATGTGTGTTCTCTTTGTATTTGTTGTGGGTGAAATGAATTACGAACGTAAGTCCATAAATTCGGAACCTTTTTCCGGTAGGAGGAGGTTCTCTATTTATAGGGCTTGAATCGCGGGCGATCGCCTTTTACGCATTATAATAATCGGGCGATCATCTTGTAGCACATGGGCATGTCTCCTTAAAGTCTGCGGGGAGTTCTTTGGCGATCAGTACGGTCTAATGGGGAGCTTACACGCGTCCTGAGTTGCTGTCACGGGTGGTCCCATTGACAACTTTCGGCGCCTGCCGGTAGGTGAGGTAGGTGACAGGCTGTGGTCAAAGGTCTTGTCTGTCAGCAAAAGATCTTGTCTGTCAGCGAAGATCTCCGGTCAGCGCTTTTTGTGGATCTGCACGTGGGTGCTGTTCTGAGATCCAGTCCTTGATAGCTTTGACGGGCGATCATCCCTGCTCGGGACGTAGGTCGACCGTCCTTAGCCGGATACTAGAGTCGGTCGTCAGCTGCCAAGCGGCGATCGCCTTGGGAGTCGATCGCTGGGTACCTGATGGTGGTCTAATATCTTCGATTAGGCGAGCTAGCCAAAGTTTGACTGGAGTTGACTTGGTCGCTCGGCCTTACAGTCGATCGCCTGTCGGGATGAATAAATCGTGACACAACACAGTGGTGAAGATGTCCTCAATTAGAGTTGTTCTTGCAATTGCTGCCAGTTTAGATCTGGAGATTGAACAACTTGATGTGAAGACCGCATTTCTGCATGGAGATTTAGACAAAGAAATCTACATGGACCAACCAGAAGGTTTCAAAATTAAAGGAAAAGAGAACCTTGTATGTAGATTAAAGAAGAGCTTGTATGGCTTGAAGCAAGCTCCTACACAGTGGTACATGAAGTTTGAGTCCTTCATGACTAACCATGGCTACAACAGAACCACCTCAGACCATTGTGTTTTCATCAAAAAGTTCACAGGAGGTGAATTTATCATACTGTTACTCTACGTTGATGATATGCTGGTTGTAGGCCATGATGCCAGCAAAATTGGTAAACTGAAGAAAGAGCTAAGTAAGTCTTTTGCAATGAAAGACTTAGGCGCAGCTAAGCAAATCCTTGGAATGAAGATATTCAGGGATAGGAAAAACAAGAAGCTCTGGTTATCTCAAGAACAATACATTGAGAAAGTTCTTGAAAGATTCAATATGAGCAAGTCGAAGCCAGTCAGCACTCCACTTGCAGGACACATGAAACTCAGTTCGGCACAGTGCCCCACAAGTGAGACAGAGAAGAAGGAGATGCAAAAGATACCATATGCTTCTGCAGTAGGTAGTCTAATGTATGCTATGGTATGCACTAGACCAGATATAGCCCATGCAGTTGGTGTTGTTAGTCATTTTCTTTCCAATCCAGGAAAGGAACACTGGGAAGCAGTGAAATGGATATTACGATATCTTAGAGGCACTTCGAGATCTTGTTTGAAGTTCGGCGAAAACCATGTCCTACTAGAAGGATATACGGATGCAGATATGGCTGGTGATATTGATTCAAGGAAATCCACATCAGGGTACCTGATGAGACTTGCAGGTGGGGCTATCTCATGGCAATCGAAACTTCAAAAATGCGTGGCATTATCCACAACAGAAGCCGAGTACATAGCTGTAACGGAAGCGTGCAAAGAAGTGTTGTGGTTAAAGAAATTTCTACTGGAGTTGGGCTTGAAGCAAGAGAAGTACGTGCTTTACTGTGATAGTCAAAGCGCGATTCACCTGAGTAAGAATTCGAGTTTTCACTCAAGATCGAAGCATATTGATGTGAGGTATCATTGGATTCGGGATGTGCTTGATGAAAAGCTTATGGAACTTAACAAAGTTCATACAGATGAGAATGGTGCGGATATGCTTACCAAGTCCTTACCCCGAGATAAGTTTGAGATATGCAAACGCAAAGCAAGCTTGATCGAAACCCCACATGAGGTGGAGGGGGAGAATTGTTAGGTATGGTCCATCCCATGTGGGGTGGCCAACTTGGTCAATTGGGCATTTGCAAAGTTAGGCAGCCATATTAAAAAAAAAAAAGCAAAAATCTCATCTTTCCAACAAGGCGGCTTCATTGAATGGAGAATTTTTCAGCCCAACATGCTCTATAAATAGAGCTCATTTCACAAAGAAGAATGCAGAGCAAGAAACAGAATATAGAGAGAAAAATAGAGAGTACTGAGAGAAGAAAACGAGAGAAAAATATAGAGTATTTTTCTATCTCCCTCAAAGAGTGTTTCCTATCTTTCTTAGTCATTCCAAGTTAAATACTTGAGATATTTTTGTATTATGAGAGATATCCTCTTGAGAGATTGTGTATCCCCTAATTTATTTAGGGAGAATCTGTAATCCTACTATAGTCATAGTGGAAGTTTTTCGGACTAAGGTCCTCCCGTGGTTTTTCCCGATTTGGGTTTTCCACGTAAAATTCTTGTCTTAATTATTTTTAATATCCCATTTTTAATTCCAGATAGTGAAAAAATATTTATCCTAATTCCGCTGTGCAAGTGTCATTTATTTTGACACTATTTTCTAAAAAAGTGTAATTTTTCCCAACACTCTGTTTGGGGTTGTCAATTCGCTCGTTTACAACGGATAACTTATAGTAGTAAGTAGAGATGTTAAACGGGCTCGGGTCCGCCGGGCTGGCCCGTTTAACCCGCTAAAAAACCGGGTTAGGGCCGATATTTCCTAGTCCGTTTAAATCCGAGTTTTTTTGGCCCGGACCGTTTAGCTCGAAGCCCGATATATATATATATATTGTTAATGTCAACTTACAGTAATACTATATTTATATAACATATATTAATATTATATATGTAATATATATTAATATTATATATAATGTATATTATTACTGTATTTGTTAATATAGTGTGTTTATATATATATATATATATATTTATATATATATACATACATACATAAAAGTGTATTTTTGTTATATTTATTATAGTATATTTGTTACTATATATATAAAATATATTGTTACTGTTTTTTTTGTTACCACTAGGACTAGCCCGTTTAACATCTCTAGTAGTAAGTATTTGGTGGCGTGTACGTCTGAATAAATTTTTGATCTGAGGAGTGAAAGTTTGAGGAACTTTTAGTTTATATTAATTTGATGAGAAAAAGTAGAGAATCAACATATTTTGATTGAAGTTGATGGATATGATTATTTTTTAACATATATGATTATTTTTAATAATGCTCTCTCTTTTCTTCTCCTAACAAAAAGAAGGAACTGTTCCGGGAATTATTATTTCCGTGATGTGTCTTACCTAATACTGGTTGTAGATACATAGATGGAAGGTTCTAGATCCTTCTAGAGGTAGTAGTATCCTATTAGATGTAGGAATCCTATGTATGGAAGGACTCTCATTGTAATGCCTATATAAAGGCCCCTCTATAAATGTTATGAATGCAATTGATTGACTCTATTTACAGTCTTTTTACTTTCTCCTGAAACACGTTATCAGCACGTAATCTACCACTGAGACCGAGAAAAATCGTCCAAAAAAAAATAAGAAAATCCCAAAAAAAAAATCGGCAGAAAACCTAGATCGGCCGCCGCCAAAACTCATCTCCTTCCCCGATCGGACTACCCTCGGCCAAAACCCTAGCCGCCGGTTTTCTTCCGTCCCCATCAACAACCACAGCACCTTCCGCCGATACCAACAGCTCGTGATGCTGGAAACCAATGAAAACCTGCCACGACTTCAACTCCTCGGAACCCGTGTTCAACACCGTCGTCGTGGCATGGAAGGACCACGCATGAGCCGAAACGTTCTTCACCAGAGGATATTCCTTTTCGCGGCCCTGGAAAGTATAGGAGATGAAGATTCCGTTGCACTGCTCGATTTCCTCAGGCGGCATTGCCGGCGTGACGGTGGAATCGTAATCCTGACCGTTGGATTCATCCATGTTGCCGAAGATGACGAAGAGAGCAATCCAGAACAGGACTTTCCATGGTATTAAGATGATCCAAACGGTGATTGGAACGAGAGACAAGAATTTCCATGTGTAAATTTTTTGCACAGCGCAGTCGTACTAAAATCATGTTTCCTGATTCGTTAACCGTCGGATCGGTGTGAAATTTTGGTAGCATCTTCCCAACACAAATATCTATATATTCAGCGGTGGAGATCAGATTTCGAGTAATATTGCATATTGAATATACTGCCGAACAGAATCAGATTTTTACGAGGAAATTTGGAGATCCGACCTCATCCAATACCGAGCTGCTGCATCGCTGCGCTCGAGTCCTTTTTCGGCCGATTATCCAGCCCAGTAGCCCTCTCCGGGAGTTTCTCAACTCTCTATTTTCCTAGTTCATGATTCATTTATCATTAACTTGTATGTTTATGAATCTAACTATGTTTATGCTTTACGTGGCATATAGGAAAATATATTGCTCATGATGATGTGCAAAATATGGAGAGAAGCCATATTTATTATCCCGTTCAAGGATCAAAGTAAATATAGAACGGAGTACCCACGGAAATATGTTGCTCATATGGAGAGAAGCTCCCGTTCAAGGATCAAAACAAATATGGAACCAAGTACCCGTAAGACTTTATTAAAGTTCCCGTTTTTCAATTCTTCTCTTTTGGGAATTTTTTTGGGGAATTGGGTATTTGGGTTCTTTATCTCTCACGCTACTTTACGGTGGATGAGACTATGAGAGGTGGTATCACTCTCGTATGTCGAAGTAAATTGTGTGACGGTCCTGGGGGAGTCACGGATAATTGTTGAAAGTCGATATTTGTGGTTGTTGCATACACCACGTTTTGGGTGGGATTTGATGTCGCCGTTTTGTCGATTTTAAACCAACAATTGAATAAAATGAACATTGTCGGTAACGGTAAAGTTATGACTCGTTCATAATTAGTCACGGAATTGTGACGTACAAATGGGACAAACATCGATTGCGACGGATATGTCGTGGTTAAAATCGATTTGTGACGGAATTGTCACGTTGAATTGAGCGACCACCACGTTGGTCTTGACCCAATCCCATACTTGGAAAACTCCATCTTTCATCCTATTAAAATAAAATATTGCATGTGGGTGTAGTCATGCACCGTCTCCTTGCAATAAGATATATGAAAGAATGTACGAGTAATTCTCATGAATTTTAACATGTAAAGCAATGGCATATTGCGTTAAGTACACGAATTCGTTGACCTCGATTATAGTTCGTATGACTATAGGTCCGAATATTTTTCCGAGTATTTGTAAAGACATGTGCCTTATACATTTGACTATGTTTAGTCGATCTTATTGAATGGTCAAGACAAGTTGGTTATGGTATATTCATTATGTCTCATGGTTCAAAATATTTAATTATGATGCACCGCGTTGTATCTATATAACATGGCTATTATGACGTATACTTGCAAATTGAGAATTAAAATTCTTGGTTGATTTGATGCACTTTGGTGGATTTTGTCTACACTTTGATCATGACTAGGCGCATCCTCCTTGGTATTTGTTTATACTTTGAAAGTTCAAACGGAACCAGTGGTTTTTAAACAGCCTTAGCTGTACCGACATTCCTACTTTCTCTGCAAGTCTACCAAGTTGGAGTTACCGAAAGGATCATTAGTCGAGATAAGAAATCGAACACCTGATGCGTTTAGACGCACCTATGGCTGTTATCGCCATGTTTTTGCATCAACACTTATGCCATTGGATATGGTCTCAACCTTGTTTTCTCACTAAACTTGGGAAATACTAAATAGCCAATTAAAATATGCACTGTGATCTGAGTTTAATGATCCGTGTGGTGTACAATATATCGATAGAAAGATACGGAAGTCTAGTTTCCAGAACATCTGACCGTTTGTCCATAGCCTTCCTAACAAGGGAGTTATCGCTGTTTTAGTGAACAAAGGTCAAGCTGCGCGGAATTTTATTTCCAGCGATTGTGCTAACTTTTGTCCCAACCAACATGGTTCCCATATTGAATTTGCAAGTGGTCTTATGACACATATTTTTCAACCTCTTTTTGGCCAAATTTGCCATAGATGATACAGTTTTTGGTATGCGTTGTACGCTATACTATCATCTTTCAAATGTTGAAAAACAGTTTCCTTGGGGAAGCCCAAAATACGCACCCCTATAAGAAGGTCGAGCGTGTGCATGGTAGTATTACACCATGCTTGTGTCGTAATTTTGCCCCTTAGGCATATAACCTTGCCATGTTATGCACTCAATATGATAGATCATTCTGATCGTATCTGGTATAAAATCTCTATGTTGTTAGAGTGTTCGCTATGCTCATATTTGTAAAATTTTGCAAGCGAAATTGAGTGCGTATTAAGTTATTTTCAAGGAACACGATATTTTTGGATTTTGGTTTATAAATCCATTGTGACTATGATGACTAGGTCATCACAATAAATGAGTGGTATAATGCTCAAGTTGTTGAATGCCGAATGGCGTTTTCTAGTCACATATGTTCCGCAACAATTGAACCATGTTATGACTCGATATGTCAAAATGTATCACTCATAGCATCTCATTATGATTTGTGAGAAATAAAATCTTATGCATCACTTGTATTGGATATGTGATAAGAAAAATATTCATGAGTCAATATGGTCCGGCTTGCATCGGTTTTTGTAACCAAAAGATGTATTGGGACATTGACACATTTAGGATTTAATAGTCCGGAGTTTGAACAGTTTGATGATCCATATACCACGGTATTGTCATGGATATCATTTTCTTTGAACAAAGAAACTAGTTGGATCAAAGACACCAAAGTACGTTGGTGGAGTCGTGAGCAGGGCTCATGGCCGATGATGATATTTATGTCATCCGCGTCTTGCTTTCATAAGCATGTGTGATGCCAAAGACCCCCCCGATGATCCTTCTTAGCCATGTTCATTTATTAAAGTCTATTCTTTGGCACGATTAGGAGATGACACCCTCCTATACTAAAGAGGATAATGTAGCGACTCGCATAAGCATGGTGATGAGTCCTCCCTTTTCATCTAGTCATTATACATACATGATCATAAGTATTAGCTTGGGTGGCTTATGATGCTATGATGGTGTTCACAAATGGTCGTACTCAAGTAATAACATTTATATGTTATGTTGTTCCTTTGACAATGATTGATAAGTTGATGAAACCTGAGTTTATGGTTGTCCAACTTGCGGACCAGTCATTGTAAAGGTCGGTTCACCCACTTTTAGACCAAGTCTTAAAGTGAAATTTTAACGAGTACTTCCTAACATCCAAGGCTACCTTCTCACAAATTTCGGTGCCATTTGGAGACTTGGAAGGAGGTGAACTACTTAAATGAAGTTTTCACATACCACCAGCCATCCCAACAACCAGTTCAATGTCATTTCGATCGGTTTTTGACCACAATGTTGATGGTTTTGGAATCCTAAACACCCGTTTATACATGCTCATGAAATTTTGAGGTGTTTGGGGCTGGTGAAGGGAGTGAAATCTTCAAGAAATCACTAGAGGTTCGATAAAACCAACGGCCTATCATCGGTTCAATCATTTCTTTATGTTCGATCCCGGTGGTGCATGGTGGTGGTTTTGTTGGATTCTCAAGACCAGTAGCTACGGTTATGTAGCATAGGTCAACATGTCATATTCACCTATACCTATCATCATCCAAATGCTTAGTTACGAGTGTAACAGTGTGCATTTTGTTAACTAGATTTTGTTAACAATGAAAAACCTTTATCGTCCACATGTTCATGTGCCAAAGTGCGTCACCACAACACATTATGATGGGTTATAAATGATGAATATGACATGCGCTTTCTCATAGTCCGATTAAATATACCTTGGCAGACAATCTCGTAAGTCACTTTGATGAGCCAGTCTTCCCGTCGTTAGGGGGAGATGCGAACGATCATGTTCGAGTAAAACGACTTGGAATTGTCGTAGTTTGTCCCTACTGTGCCTCACCAAGTTCCCTAAAGTGACGAGATTAAATACATGCTGCAAACATGTCTGCAAGGATTGTGTCCGGTCATGGACATTCGTCACCTATAAATGGTGATATGGTAACACCACAAATTGTGGTAGATGGTGTTACTAGGCCGTGGATCTCATAGAGTATTGGGATGCCACTTGGTTCGATAAATACTCTCGCTAAGAATGTATGCGAGCTTGGTACATGAAACTTGATCATATGATCAAATGAACTCATCCGGCTCATGTGATTCTGGATTATAGTCATCATTGGGGGACGCCTCAATGAATGCCAATCCATAAAGAGTACTCTATGAATAAAGCCGGTACATGAGGACGTGGAATGTGAGTTTAATCGAACCATACTTCGTTGAAAATCTACAACGTTGTAGCCTTGGCCTAAAATGGAAACATATGGATTTTAGTATAAATAAAGTGATAGCCCTTTGTTGAAGTGGTGCCGACACTCCAAAGATAAGATCTATCCGTATACTTTGTTAAAGCGAGTGAGAGAAGGAGTTAAACTCACCTCATGGAGCGAGGTTTCTCATGAACGCACTGGAATCGACTACTATGACACGAAACTTAGTTGTGCTATCATAATGGATGTTATAGCATCCACTATCTTTTCAGTTAGATAGTTTCCCAAAAACTGACGTGCAGCTTGTGGTTAAATCTTATCTTAGTGGGGAACTAAGTTAAGTGACAAAAAGGATCTCATGGTGGATCAGACTCAAATCAGGTGGCTCCTGACCACGGAGCGCGTCGAAAAGTGATTGTCGGGAACGCATACTAAGTATATACTTGATTTGGAAGAGATATGAAGCTTTTGCGTGTAAAACTAAGGGTTTATAGTGATGTACTCTTGTGAGACTGAGAGATTCCGCTAAATCCAAAGTTAAGAATGAAAGGATCTTGGGGACACTTGATGATGCGTATTCATCAATCGGTTTAAGGCAATCTAAGGGACGGTTTCCCTAAGAGACGATAAAGTAATGCCTATATGATTCCCAATGACTAGTCGAAATCATCATAAGACTTGGCTCACTTAAATGATGATGCAGTCTTAAGAGAAAAGTACGGTATTATGTACTCATGTTTGACTCGATGTACTCATTCGTAATAATCCGGTAAAGCCACTGTGATGATGGCCTAGGATGCGCTCACGCAATGTCTGTGATTGACAAGAAGCTTGAAGCTCGCTCTATCTCGATAAAAAGGACACTTGAAAACTGATACCCGAATCTGTCCAGAATATGTAGGTCTATCTCCCATATGACCTACAGGGCAGCTCACTTGCTGGAAAATGGTGAAATTGGTACCATTGGAAAGGTTTGTGTCTACTTTCCAAGGAAACCAACCATTTGATCACATCCACCATGTTGAGTGACATATGACTATTGTTGCAAAGTAGGACAGGATATGTCCGGTAATTTGCTGAGTCAACTTCGATAGAGCTTTGTGATCTGCTCAGGTCGATCTAGGTTACGTACTGTATGTGAATGAAAAGCTATGGGTGTCTAGTTTTCATAAGTTCTTACGGTTTCGTTGATGCCTATTGAATCGAAGAAGTTATGACTGATTTAGTGCATGGAGGTCAAGGCTTTAGAAAACTTGATTTTCGGATAAGTCTTTAGTGACTCTGCACTTTGGATGTGTCGCGCTCTTTTTGTCCTTAAACCAAGATTTGTTTTTCCCACTGGGTTTTCACTTGGTAAGGTTTTTAACGAGGCGACCTATGAGAACATCCATACAATGATGCGTTGTACTTCTGTTCAACTTAGACCAAGAGGTATTTTTCCCACTGGGTTTTTCCTTGGTATAGTTGTGAGGGCAACTTGGCATCTGACTCCTATGATTTGAGGTACTCATCAAGGGGAGTCGTTATGTATACATCAGGGGGAGTATACACGACATGTTATGTTGGTGCATTGCATTCTTTTCCTCATCAAGCCTTTATTTTTCCCATGGGGTTTTGTTTTAGCTTGGAATAGGTTTTTACGAAGGCAACATCTTCTGCACCATTGTTGTATTAGTGCTCGACACAGGGGGAGTGTTCCGGGAATTATTATTCCCGTGATATGTCTTACCTAATACTGGTTGTAGCTACATAGATGGAAGGTTCTAGATCCTTCTAGAGGTAGTAGGATCCTATTAGATGTCTTACCTTATCTAGGAATTCTATGTATGGAAGGACTCTTATTGTAATGCCTATATAAAGGCCTCTCTATCAATGTTATAAATGCAATTGATTGACTCTATTTACAGTCTTTTTACTTTCTCCTGAAACAGGAACAAATAAATAGATAAATAAAAGAAGGGGTATGTTATACAGACCCCCTACGAAACCCCCTACCAAAATCCTCTCTCTCTAGATAAATAATAATTGCATGGAACTCACCATTTGTTTTTTCTTTGTTTAGTGGCCGCCGAAAGTGAGGATTTGGTGGAGAATAATTTGACATGGACCTTCTGCTTTTGTGTTTTTGTATTTCTTTCTTCTTTTCTTTGCATGCGTGTATTATTATATATAGGTATATTTTATATATATATATATATATATATATATATATATATAGGAAAAGCTGCAGAGAAGTGGTGCAGAACGAGAGAAAAAAAAATACGGAGAGAAAGAAGGTGAAGCAGTGGAAGGGGACTTCGGTGTTGAAGTGCTACATATTTCGACAAACATATTTCGCAAACACTACAAGCGGAGATTTTTGGTTTCGAAATATGGCGGATGCATCATCATTTTACGCAGAAGAGGTACTAAATTTTATACTATTACACATATTACTTTCAATATTACATGCAAAAATGTTTACAATATATATATATATATATGTATTTAATTTCAAAGACAAAAAAAAAGTTGTAGCAAAAAAGTATTTTTTTTTAAAAAAGTTGTAACAAAAAGTTATTTTAAAAAAAGTTGTAACAAATAAAAATATTTTTTTGTCTGGTTCGATTAATTTTTTGTTATATTTAGTACGGGTGGTCACGGTTTGGTTCGATTAATTTTTTGTAAAAGTTGTAATGTATTTTCATGTGTTCAGTTCTCCCGAGCAACTAACTGATTGGGTGCAAAATATAGCTCGAGTGATCGGTGTTAAAAGAAGAGCCAAATCAGAGAAGGGGTATTTGTACGAAATCGATTATGGGTGTTCAAAAGGTAGGAAGTATGAACGTGAAGGTTTAGAAGATGAAATTCAATGGCAAACCAGTACCTCTAAAACCGATTGTCCATTCAAATTAGTGGCAAAATATTCTAAAACACAAATTTTTTGGAGGTTGAGGGTGAAGTGTGATAGGCATAATCATGATTTTGCAGAGTAAATGCATGGTTTCCCATATGCAATGCGATTAAAGGATGATGAGTTCAGTTTGGTGCAACAATTGACAGAGTATCACGTACCACCACGTCATATACTTTCGTCAATAAAAAAAACAAGTCCTTTCGTCACATTTGATGCGTTTAGGTTATACATATTACCCGAGGGTAAATGAGGTCACTGATGAGCTTGAGGAACTATTTTTTGTTCACCCCACGTCATATGCGTTATGGTGTACATTCCCAGAAATTATGCTAATGGACTCCAAATACAACACCACATTGTTTAAATTGCCGTTTTTGAAATTGTTGGAGTTACTTCAACAAACAAAATATTTTCAATGGCATTTTGCTTTTTTAGACAAAGAAAAAGGACCTAATTTTCAATGGTATTGCAATGCATGAAGGAGGTGATAGACGAAGAATATTACCCGCGTGTTATCATCACTGAAAGAGATTTAGCGTTGGTTGTGTAACACCCCGATTTCGCATATACATTTATTGTGAATTATAGAAAACATATTCAATTTTATTAAATCAATGCCCGAATAATTTCATCATTTAATTCATTTCATTTTCATAATCACGCAAATTCATTTATACCATTATTATTCATGACAAGTCATGTGATTTGTTTCGTTGCATTTCTCATTTTAATTCATTGTTTCATCTCGTCGTTTCTAGGCCCGAGTCAAATTTTAAGCAATATTAATCGTTACGCATAAGATTTCACAAGTCCATTTTAATTAATTTTAATTTATTCACTTTGGGCCGGCCTAAGCCAAACCCATTATAATACTCAGCCCAAATCCTACAATTAATTAAAGCCCAACCATTATAATTTTACCCGACCCAATTATCATTTTAATCATTCTCTCACACACACTCACGATCGGAAGTTTTCTCGCACCATCATCAACCACCACTTTAGTGGAGTAGTGGGCATCATGCAGAGCAGCTTTTACATCGTGGGTGGTTGCAATTCTTTCAAGATAAATATCGTATAATACACTAGAATACACAATACACATAAGCTCACCGTAGCCGCAACGCAACACTTGTATCTTCTTCCTCTCTCGTCTTCTACAAAATTATCAGTTTCTCCAAAGGTAAACTCTATTTTTTTATTTTATTTTTCTTCGCAAATTTATACCACAGAGGGTAAATTATACTACATACATTAAATTCAATTCCTAAACACCCAAATTTTCAAACCAGTACTTGCACGAACCCAATAATTTTAACCTTTCGTCTCCTTGCATCATGACCAACATAGAAACCAAATTGAAATCATCGAAACCAAACCGAAATCGAAGCTTTTAGCGGACTCGGCCGAACTCAAGACCTTCAAACCCAAACAGAATCGACCTCCGATCGACCCGCCTTCTCATACAAGTTCGTCCGATTATATCAACACGAAACCCAAACTCAAAATTCGGAAATCGAAACCATATCCACCGCTTTTCCAACCGGACCTCGCCGTCGTGAACCACCGTTCGAACCACCACCACCGCAGCGCAAACCGCGCCCAGATCTCCACCGCCACGAGCTACTGGAAAACCGCCGTTGAGGTCGCATATCGTCGCCCGCCGCCACTGCCTCCTATTCCGGATTCCTCCGGTCGCGAGATGGGCGTGTAAGTCGGAGAGCTTCTGTGTGTGTGTCTTTCTGCCATTTTATTTCTGGCCGAGAGTGAGAGAGAGAAACCGAGAAGAAATCGGGAGAGAGAGAGAACACCAAGGGAGAAGGAGAAGTGAGGATGAGAAGTGAGTGTCGGCTGACCTAAGTGTGAAGAGAAGGGTTTGTTTTTATACCCTGCCATATTTTAGGTTTTATCAATTTAGCCCCATAGTTCCAGACCTTTCAATTTGAACCCAAATCAATTTTTCAGTGTATTTAATTTCAGTCCCTAGAATCGTCGAGTCAAGCATTTCATCACATTCAAGTTCAGAACTGCAATTTTATCCAGGTGTGGGGATTTATTACGCTTTTGTTTATTTTAATTGCTTTATATATTGTCTCGTATGTGCACGTGAAATCAGTCAGAAGCACTTAAATGTGCAATCAGTCAGAAGCACTTAAATGTGCAATCAGTCAGAAGCACTTAAATGTGCAAATCAGTCAGAAGCACTTAATTGTGCATAAAGCCTTCGGGCTAGCCGACGGGCATCAGAATTTATCAGTCATGTTGTTTATACTTGCTAATATATTTAGTAATTAACGTAGACATATTGCGTACTCTCCACACTGAGCGAGTTGGAAGCTCACCCCACCATTTTACCCCCTCTCAGGTTGAGGAGCTCGATGTGGCATGCGATTGAGAGTGGGATGATCAAGCCTATGATTAGATGTTTCTTTATTTAATGTTATTTCTCTCAAACTATGTTTATGAACAAGTGTTCAATTTGTTTTATTTTTACGTCAATGTATGTTTTGTTTTAACAATGACTCGAGAAGATTACTTGAAATTATTAAGTTTGTCTTTTTAAAATGTATTTCCGCTGCAAAATTTTTATTTATTCTACTTAAAATTTTAAGAATCATATTTAGAAAAGTGGTCGCTACATAAGTGGTATCGGAGCGGGTCTACGGTTCTGTAGACTCGTTAAAATGGTTTCTTTTTCTAAACTAAAATTTCATTTTCGCAAGTAATCAAATATTTTTAGCAATTATGATCATCCACCTCTGCCGCTCCACGTCGATTCCAAGGTACATTAAGTTATTATTATTCATTATGTGATAAATGCGGTTACGGATCAACCATGATTCATGCATTAAAGATGCATCTTCAGTCTATTTTGTATATAAGAATTTTATGATAAAATATTTGGGCATGAAATTGTTTTCTTATAAATTCATAAGTATATGTGTGACATGCGAAAGTCATCATTGCTAGAAATCTCTGGTGCTCAACCTATAGATGCAGTGTAACGCTCCATTTTATTTCTCCCTCTCGTGGGTAAGTACTGAAGGATCGTTGCGTGTGGTATGCCTTAGGATAATGGCAACTCGTGGACGTGGACGCCCAGCTAACCGAGGTGCAGATAATCTCGGTGGTCAGAATGCTAACCTTGGTGGTGGTGACGGAGGTCAGGATAACCACAACAATAACGTGCCAGCTCCAACTCAGGCACAAGTTGTGCAACAATTCCGACGTTTCACTCCACCCACATTCAACGGTCGAGAAGGACCAGCTTTCGTTGATGAATGGTTCATGTCGCTTGAGCGCACCTTTGAACTCATTGGGTGCACCGATGCGCAAAGAATTATTTGTGGCCAATATCAAATGGTGGAGGATGCTGGACGCTGGTGGATAAGCTATTGGCGTTTGAGGCCGGCAGCCGAGCGTGCTGCATTAACATGGGATCGGTTCAAGGAAATAGTGATGGAACAGTACTACCCACAGCACTACCGAGAGAAGATGGAGAGAGAGTTTTGGAACCTTGAACAAGGAGGAATGACGGTTGAAGAATATGAGAGAAAATTCAACCAAATCAGCTTCTTTGTAGAGCACATGGTGGACACAGATCGAAAGAGGGCCCTTAAGTTCCGGAGTGGTTTACGCCCGAGTATTCGTCACATCGTGGCTGGTCATGGGGTGCTACCCTATACCGAGACGGTTTTTCGAGCCCAAGAGGTTGAGGCTAGCCATAATCTGGATCAACAACAGTCTACGAAGCCTAATATCGGTAAGAGGCATTGGAATGGAAACCAAAATAAGGCCATGGTCTCTAATAAGCAAGCAAAGGTTGATCAAAGGTCGCGACCTAAGCCTCAAACCAGTAAGCCAGAGTGCTCGAAGTGTGGTAAGAATCATGGCGGGGAGTGTTTGTATGGAAAATGTGTCTGCTACAGATGTAAGGAGCCAGGGCATGCAGCTTCGAATTGTCATCTCCAAAGGGCCAAAGGTCAAGGTGCTGGAGAAAAGGCTCGTATTTATTCTTTGACCCAAAAGGACGCAGATGAGAATCCCGGCACAGTGTCAGGTATGCTTATGATATCTAATGTGCCTGCTTTTGCTTTATTTGACACCGGTGCCACACATACTTTTATGTCTGCACAGTTTTATCATGCTATTGGTCATAGAAGCATTAGAACTGTTGAGTCTCTTGAGGTTAGCTTACCGTCAGGAAATACGATCCTCACTAATACAATGATTGACGAGCATATTGAGATAGGAGGTAGAGAATTTGACGCTAGCTTGTATTTAATTAACTCGATGGATTTTGATGTGATCCTTGGTATGGACTGGCTCGATAGACATGATGCTGATATAAGCTGCCGTGAGAAGAAGGTAACATTGAGGTGTTCCGAAGGCGAGTCGATCACCTTTTATGGTACTAAGAGTAGGACGGTACCAAGAGTAATCACGACCATGAAAGCACCGAGAGGTCTAAGGAAGGAGAAATGTCGGGGTTACTTGGTGAGTTTGGTCGACACTCATACTAATGAGGTGTCCCCACGACGCACTGTAATACGAGAGTTTCTGGATGTGTTTCCAGAAGAATTGCCGGGAGTCCCACCCGACCGACAAGTGGAGTTTAGCATTGATTTGGTCCCTGGGGCGGCCCCTACATCCAAAGCGCCATATAGAATGGCTCCAAAGGAACTTCAAGAATTGAAGGCCCAGATTCAAGAGCTACTGGAGCTCGGATTTGTTCGTCCTAGCGTGTCACCCTGGGGTGCACCAGTACTGTTTGTAAGAAAGAAGGATGGGTCACTTCGGATGTGTATAGATTACAGAGAGCTGAATCGACTCACGGTGAAGAACAAGTACCCACTACCGAGAATCGAGGATCTATTCGATCAGTTGAGGGGAGCCGGAACCTTTTCGAAGATTGATTTACGGTCGGGGTACCACCAACTGAATATTAGGGAGTGTGACATTCCCAAGACGGCCTTCAGAACCCGTTATGGACATTTTGAATTTGTAGTGATGCCTTTTGGCTTGAGTAATGCACCGGCAGTCTTTATGGATTTGATGAACAGGGTGTTCCAACCTTACTTGGATAAGTTCCTGATCGTCTTTATAGATGACATCTTGGTGTATTCTAAGGACGAGGAACAACACCAAGAACATTTGAGGATTACATTGGAGACACTTCGCAAGGAGAAGTTGTATGCTAAATTCAAGAAATGTGAGTTTTGGTTAAACAGAGTTGGATTCCTTGGACATGTGGTGACTTCAAAAGGAATTGAGGTTGATCCCGATAAAGTTGTAGCAGTGAGTAGTTGGGGAATACCCAAGAATGCGAGCGAAGTCCGCAGACTTTACAGGCCTAGCTGGCTATTATAGGAGATTTATCGAAGGATTTTCGAAAATCGCCACTCCTATGACCCAGTTAACAAGGAAAGGCGTGAGGTTTGAATGGAACAACAAGTGCGAGGAAAGTTTTCAAGAGTTGAAAAGGAGACTAACCTCGGCACCAGTATTAACGATTCCTGATCCGACGGAAGACTTTGTTATTTATAGTGATGCCTCAAAGCAGGGGTTGGGTTGTGTTCTGATGCAACATGGTAAAGTAGTAGCCTATGCATCGAGACAGCTTAAACCACATGAGTTGAACTATCCAACACATGATCTGGAGTTGGCTGCTGTAGTACATGCGCTGAAGATTTGGCGTCACTATCTCTACGGAGGAAAGTGTGAGATATACACTGACCATAAAAGTTTGAAGTATCTTTTCACACAGAAGGACCTTAACATGAGACAAAGGCGATGGTTAGAATTGGTGAAGGACTATGATTGTACTATTCATTACCATCCGGGTAAGGCTAATGTGGTAGCTGATGCCTTGAGTCGGAAGACTAGAGGCGAGTTAGCTTGCTTGACCGATCAGGAGAGTTTGATAAAGGAGTTCTCCCAGTTGAGGATTGAGGTAGTTGAGTCTTCAAAACATTCGAAAGCAATCCTATCATCTTTGGTCTTGCAACCAAACTTGAGGGATAAGATTAAGGAGGCTCAACCACGTGATAAGTTCTTGTGCAAGATGAAGGATCGAGCACAAGCTGGGAGTATTGAGAAGTTTGTCGTTTCCGCAGACGACGTTTTGACTTATGATGGGAGGTTATGTGTTCCTAAGGATCCATCCCTTAGGAAGCAAATCCTTGAAGAAGCTCACAATGCACCATACTCCGCTCACCCGGGAGGTACAAAGATGTACCACGACCTGAAGAAGTTCTTTTGGTGGAGAGGAATGAAACGGGACATTGGTGTATTTGTGGAGAGGTGTATGATATGTCAGCAGGTGAAGGCAGAACACCAACGGCCAGGAGGTTTACTTCAACCGTTGGAAATCCCAGAATGGAAATGGGAGCATATCACAATGGATTTCGTGGTTGGTCTGCCACGAACCGTGAGGAAGAACGACGCTATTTGGGTGATAGTAGATCGTTTGACGAAGTCATCTCATTTTCTACCTGTGAGGATGACTTACAGTATGGAACAATATGCACAGATTTATATCCGGGAGATTTTGAGGCTACATGGTGTTCGAGTGTCGATCGTATCAGATAGAGATCCGCGATTTACGTCGAAATTTTGGAAGAGCCTTCAGAGTGCTTTGGGCACTAAGTTGAATTTCGATCGCATATCATCCGCAAAACCGATGGTCAATTCGAGCGGACTATCAAGACACTTGAAGACTTGTTGAGGGCGTGTGTTCTTGATACTGGTGAGAATTGGGAGAATATTTTGCCGTTAGTGGAGTTTGCTTATAACAATAGTTACCAAGCAACTATACAAATGGCCCCGTACGAGGCTCTCTATGGAAGGAAATGTCGATCGCCTCTTTATTGGAGTGAGGTTGGAGAAGGAAAGATTTTGGGTCCAGAATTGATCGAGCAGACTGTAGAGAAGATAGCCGAGATCGAAGGCAATTAAGACCGCCGGGATCGGCGAAGTCTTATCTCGATAAACGAAGGAAAGATATCCAATTTGAGATTGGAGAGAAGGTGTTCTTGAAGGTAGCACCTATGAAAGGAGTGATACGATTCGGTAAGAAAGGAAAACTACAGCCTCGTTATATCGGACCTTTTGAGATTTTGGGTCGTGTTGGTGACCTTGCTTATAGTTTGGCATTGCCGATGGAATTATCAGGAGTGCACAATGTCTTTCACGTCTCCATGCTGAGAAAATACGTACACGATCCTGATCATGTATGCAATTTCAAAGAGTTGCATGTAGCCAAGAATCTAACTTATGAGGAGGTACCTATAGCTATTCTGGAGCGTAGGGTACACCAGTTACGAAATAAAGAGATTAAATTGGTGAAAGTTCAATGGAGTCGTCATGGACCAAATTAGGCAACTTGGGAACGTGAAGAGGAGATCCGTTCTAAGTATCCAACATTTATTTTTCAAGGTACGCAACTTAATTTTCGAGGACGAAAATTTGTTAAAGGGGGGTAGGTTGTAACACCCCGATTTCGCATATACATTTATTGTGAATTATAGAAAACATATTCAATTTTATTAAATCAATGCCCGAATAATTTCATCATTTAATTCATTTCATTTTCATAATCACGCAAATTCATTTATACCATTATTATTCATGACAAGTCATGTGATTTGTTTCGTTGCATTTCTCATTTTAATTCATTGTTTCATCTCGTCGTTTCTAGGCCCGAGTCAAATTTTAAGCAATATTAATCGTTACGCATAAGATTTCACAAGTCCATTTTAATTAATTTTAATTTATTCACTTTGGGCCGGCCTAAGCCAAACCCATTATAATACTCAGCCCAAATCCTACAATTAATTAAAGCCCAACCATTATAATTTTACCCACCCAATTATCATTTTAATCATTCTCTCACACACACTCACGATCGGAAGTTTTACGCACCATCATCAACCACCACTTTAGTGGAGTAGTGGGCATCATGCGGGAGCAGTTTTACATCGTGGGTGGTTGCAATTCTTTCGGTATAAATCCGTATAATACGGCTAGAATACACAATACACATAAGCTCACCGTAGCCGCAACGCAACACTTGTATCTTCTGCTTCCTCTCGTCTTCTACAAAATTATCAGTTTCTCCAAAGGTAAACTCTATTTTTTTATTTTATTTTTCTTACGCAAATTTATACCACAGAGGGTAAATTATACTACATCTTAAATTCAATTCCTAAACACCCAAATTTTCAAACCAGAGTACTTGCACGAACCCAATAATTTTAACCTTTCGTCTCCTTGCATCATGACGAACATAGAAACCAAATTCGAAATCATCGAAACCAAACCGAAATCGAAGCTTTTAGCCGGACTCGGCCGAACTCGGTACCTTCAAACCCAAACAGAATCGACCTCCGATCGACTCCGCCTTCTCATACAAGTTCGTCCGATTATATCAACACGAAACCCGAACTCAAAATTGAAATCAAACCATATCCAGCCGCTTTTCCAACTGGACCTCGCCGTCGTGAACCACCGTTCGAACCACCACCGCTGCAGCGCAAACCGCGCCCAGATCTCCACCGCCACGAGCCACCGGAAACCGCCGTTGAGTTCGCATATCGTCGCCCGCCGCCACCGCTCCTATTCGGATTCCTCCGGTCGCGAGATGGGCGTGTAAGTCGAGAGCTTCGTGTGTGTGTCTTTACGCCATTTTATTTCGGCCGAGAGTGAGAGAGAGAAACCGAGAAGAAATCGGGAGAGAGAGAGAACACCAAGGGAGAAGGAGAAGTGAGGATGAGAAGTGAGTGTCGGTGACCTAAGTGTGAAGAGAAGGGTTTGTTTTTATACCTGCCATATTTTAGGTTTTATCAATTTAGCCCCATAGTTCCAGACCTTTCAATTTGAACCCAAATCAATTTTTCGGTATATTTAATTTCGGTCCCTAGAATCGTCGAGTCAAGCATTTCATCACATTCAAGTTCGAATCGCAATTTTATCCAGGTGTGGGGATTTATTACGCTTTTGTTTATTTTAATTGCTTTATATATTGTCTCGTATGTGCACGTGAAATCGATCGAAGCACTTAAATGTGCAATCGATGAAGCACTTAAATGTGCAATCGATGAAGCACTTAAATGTGCAAATCGATCAAGCACTTAATTGTGCATAAAGCCTTCTGCCAGCCGACGGCATCGAATTTATCACCATGTTGTTTATACTTGCTAATATATTTAGTAATTAACGTAGACATATTGCGTACTCTCCACACTGAGCGAGTTGGAAGCTCACCCCACCATTTTACCCCCTCTCAGGTTGAGGAGCTCGATGTGGCATGCGATTGAGAGTGGGATGATCAAGCCTATGATTAGATGTTTCTTTATTTAATGTTATTTCTCTCAAACTATGTTTATGAACAAGTGTTCAATTTGTTTTATTTTTACGTCAATGTATGTTTTGTTTTAACAATGACTCGAGAAGATTACTTGAAATTATTAAGTTTGTCTTTTTAAAATGTATTTCCGCTGCAAAATTTTTATTTATTCTACTTAAAATTTGAAGAATCATATTTAGAAAAGTGGTCGCTACAGGTTGGGGCATGCAGAGAAGAATTCCCGAATGTTAACAAATTACTTTGTCGATGGCATATTTCACAAAATGTGCTTCAGTATTGCAGAAATAGATGCAGTACGCTAAAGGAGTATGAGTCCATTAAAGGAACATGGGATTGGATGGTTAAAGTTCCGACACGCGCCATATTCACGCATTATTATGAACACCTACAACAGTTATTGGTCGAACATGCAGGTACTTACTTATTACTTTATTGTTTTTATTATTTAATAAATAAGTTCCCGAATGACTTTTTATTAATTCATTGTTTTTTCAGATATTTCTTCGTATCTGAATAACTGGTTGCAAGGTTATTCAGACATGTTTCTCTCGTTTATTACCGATCAATAACGCAACTACGGCGAGTCAACAACATGCAGAGTTGAGAGTCAACACGCGTTGTTGAAATTATACTTGCGCACCACACGGTCCAACTTAGACATGTTGTTGAGTTCGATCGATAAGATTATCATTGCGCAAGAAAATGCGATAAAAGAAACTTTTAATAGAAGCAAAAATGAGAAAATGCATAAATGTAATATACCACTATTTGCAGAATTATGGTATAAAGTTTCCAATTATGCTTTGGAACTTATTTTCGAAGAACTCCAACGGTCGATCACCCCAGAAGAATGTGGTCATCAGTTGCGGTCAATTTATGGGCTACCATGCTTTCACGAACTGCTTTACTATCGAATTCATGGTAAGTATATTAAATTTACGACTATCAAGTTATTTTCCCCATTAATATCAGTAATTTATATGAGTCACTTTTAATGAATGCAGAAATGGCCATTCCACTAGAGAGAATTGATATTTTTTGGAGAACCCTAGTTGTTCTGTGGCCTAGTATCAGTACTCCTACGCCTGAAGATGGTCCTTCTTGTGAAACTGACATATGACAATTCAAGAATGTTTTTGGCAAAATGTCGTCGTTTGTCAAGAAAAATATGTTAAAGAAGGTGAGAGGGATATACGATCCCAAATCTGTTGATATACGTGAACCTGCTGTTCACAAAAGTACTCGTGGACGTCCGAGCGCAAAGGACAAAAAGTCCCAGGCTACAAAAGTCCGAGACTTGAATAAAGAACCAACCGTAAATCACCGAAGAAGCACAAATTCAAGATCTACAAAAGTCCTGAACTTGAACATGTAACACCCCGAGATATTCGGAATAATTACAGCGCCGTAAACCCTTTAAGTAAGAATTTACAAGGCTAATTTGAAGAAATGTAAAAATAATACAACAGTACCATTAAAGTTCAAAATACAAAACTAGTTCAAACAGATCAAATGAGTCCATTATTACAACCATCTCAAAATATTAATAAGACACGCGTACTCGAGTACTAAAAATGAACCAGAAAAACAAGTCACAACAACAATAAACATCACTGAGCCCCTTCATCGTCATGTCGGTACTGTGACTGTTTTCCCGCTCCTCGGCTACCTGAACATCAAAACAAATGTCCACCCCTGAAGGGGTTAGAAAAACGATGCTAGTACAAGTATCATATTACACAAATCGAATATGCAACAACAATGCATAACAGAATACACAATACGGACTTCCGCTACCGAAATCCAACAATGCGAATCCACATGATTCCATTAATACAACATGGGTATTCCAATGATCCAGCGCCCTCAGCATAGATCCCAAGATGGTCCCGTCGGACCAACACGAGGTGGAAAAGCCGTCCAATGATCCAGCACCCTCAGCATAGATCCCAAGATGATCCCGTCGGACCAACACGAGGTGGACATTCGATCCAGCGCCCTCAGCATAGATCGCACAACATACACAAACACAACTTATGCATACATATATGCAAAATCGCTATGTCCATCAACATGAACATACAAGTAATCGATAACGAATATCATGACAATTCAATGAAATAAATCCCATATTCAACAACATGAATAAACCATATGCATGCTCAAAATCCAAACATTAATAATTTCAAAATACGATACTTGCCTCAAATATGGCAAGAATTAAATACTCCCACGAATGCCACACGTCCGAAGGTCGTCGCCCCTCGATCGATCACCTTGTACGAGGGAATAACAAAGAATTCAATAATCCTCCCGAAACTAACGCATGAGTACCGAACTCCTTAAGTTATAATCGAGTTATCAATAACGGACAATCGGTTCTCGGTCCTATTTTCCGACGAGTACTAAGTTTGGAAAAAGGCATGCGAATTCTTGAGATCGTAACGGAACACCAAGTGGGTTTCTACAATTCCGAAGACATTCATCATATCATTATATCCCGTGTTCCAAATCTAATTTCGATTATTAACACGAATGCTTGGTTCGGTTGCTACTACAATACATAACGAGATAATCACGTACAATCAAATTCTAGGTTAAAACATCTCTACGATTTTTGTTCTTTCGTGGTTAATTCTTCTTATCAAATTCTTCATTCAAAATGATTGTTCCAAATATCCTTGCTTAGTTCTAACTATCCTCAAGAAGATTAACAACAAGTCTTTCTAAGGCAAGAATCTAATAGAACACCCTTCACATTCAACTACTTGAATCCATCTTACACAGTGGTAAACCTTAGCATGTGTTCCCCAAAAGAGTGTTACGAAAACATCATCAAGTTAATTCATCTCAGGAAATTCCATTCTAAGGTTGGTAAGGATTATGGCTCAACTTAGTATCAAAGAAAACCTTAATTTAACCAATACAATCCTCTTTAACCATGGTGTTGAATTCATTTGACACAACAAGATCAATAATCTCAGGGAAAAGTTCATAATATAACTAAAAACGAAATCTCCATCTTGGTGTAGAGTTAACATACCTCAAACAAGGAAAGAACAATGAAATCCTTGAAGAAACTCTTCACCGGAAGCTTTATCTCCAATCCACAAGGTCTAAGCTTCTCAAAATCGGATTAAGATGATGATGTGAGGGCTATAAGGTGAGGGATAATCTTCAGAGCATGAAAATCGGCCAATGTGAGGGTTAGAAATGAAGTGGGGGTCGAGTTCTATAAATAGAATTATAAGCCATTACGTACGTTACCCAATGTCAATTATGTACGTAATCACATTAGCGTACGCTATACTCGAACATTAGCGTACGTTAACGTTTGGCCAGAGCTCATTGGACTGTTTCTGGTATTGGCTTACGTACGTTATAACACAAGCCTTACGTATGTAATGTATAGGACCTTAGCGTACGCTAAAAACAACCCTTAGCGTACGTCAAGTCCGGTGACTTGCATAGCTGGAAAGCCGTCCAGGTTCATGCGAGAGATCTCCTCGCATCTTCGTCAGGACCCATACGCCGACCCTTGTCTGATTTCGAGTTGACTATGTTTACGTATGTTAAGCTACACCTGTAACGTACATTATACTACAGTCGTAGCGTACGTTGTTGTCATCCTTTAGCGTACGTTAAGACGTGCAGAATTATGCATGCATGCATGGTAAAAGAATACAAAAACGTAGGCATACGAGTACGGGGAACTGATCATCGATTAATATGTCACAAAGTCAAATCTTACCAGATCGAATACAGGATAAATACACATTAATTATCCGGACATTACATACTACCCCTCTAAAAAGAAGTTTCGGCTCGAAACTTAAAACAAAAACAATTTCGGGTATCTCGACCTCATACTATCTTCCGTCTCCCAAGTTGCTTTTTCGACTCCATGTCGAGACCACTGAACTTTAACAAAGGAGATCAATTTATTCCTCAATTGCTTGACTCGACTCTCAAGTATCTTGATTGGCTTTTCTTCGAACGAGCCATCATTAGCCACTTCAATCTCGCCAAAATCAATGATATGACTGGGATCCGGTACATATTTCCGTAATTGGGATACGTGGAATACATTGTGGACGTGACTCAGTGATAGCGGTAAGGCCAACCTATATGCCAACTCTCCAACTCTCTCGAGGATCTCAAATGGTCCGATATATCTCGGACTCAGCTTGCCATTCCTCCCAAAACAGAAAATTCCCCAGGTAGGGGAAACCTTCAATAGTACATGGTCGCCAATCTCAAACTTTAGTGGGCGACGGCGCACATTAGCATAAGACTTCTGTCGACTCTGGGTAGCCAACAGTCTTTCACGAATCAGAGCTACCTTCTCTTGAGTCTGAACTATCAATTTTGGTTCCGTCCCAATCAAGTCAGAAGAATCATCCCAACACAGGGGCGATCTACATCTTCTCCCATATAATGCTTCAAACGGTGCCATCTTAATGGAAGCATGCCAACTATTGTTGTAGGTGAATTCAATCAACGGCAAATGAACCTCCCAATCGGTTGACCAATCTAAAGCGCAAGCTCTTAGCATATCTTCTACTGTCTGTATAGTCCTCTCGGACTGACCATCCATTTGAGGATGATAGTCCGTGCTAAAGTTCAACTCGGTTCCCAAGGATTTATAAACCGCCTTCCAAAAATGCGACACGAAGTGACCATCTCGATTCAAAATAATGGTCTTCGGTGTACCATGCAATCGGACTATCTCTGAGATAAATACTCGTGCCAATTTCTCGGGTCCCCACGTGTCTTTAATTCCTAGGAAATGCGCCAACTTGGTTAGTCGATCAACTACAACCCAAATCATGTTCATTCATGTCTTGGTCCTTGGCATACTGGTGATGAAGTCCATCGATATATCCTCTCACTTCCACTCAGGAATCGGAAGTGGCTTCAACATTCCGATAGATCGCTGATGTTCAATCTTAACCTGCTGACAAGTTAAACACTTAGAAACATATTCTGCTACATCCTTCTTCATATTTCCCCACCAGAAATTTTGTTTTAGATCCTTATACATCTTACTGGTACACGGGTGAATAGAATAGGGCGCGATGTGAGCTTCCTTCAGAATTATCTGTCTCAAAACATCATCATCGGGAACGCAAAGTCGACTCTGGAATCTCAGAACTCCATCATCTTGTATCACAAATCCTGGGGCTTTCCCTTTCTTTACTTCGTCACATAACCGAAGAATCAGAGAATCGTTCAACTGCTTAGATTTGATTCCCTCGACTAGTGACAAAGTTAGTTCCATCACGTATAGTTGCCCTTAGACTCCTGGTGACCATACTTCAATCTATTCGCAGACCAGTTCTTGTTGAATGCTGGTTTGGGACGTAAGCGCCTCTAACACTCGAAGAGAAACCGGTTTGCGGCTCAGTGCATCGGCTACCACGTTCGCTTTGCCTGGATGATAGAGGATTTCCAGGTCGTAATCCTTAATCAGTTCTAGCCACCTTCTCTGCATCATGTTTAACTCTTTCTGACTGAAGATATACTTGAGGCTCTTATGGTCTGTGAAGATCTGACAATGAGTGCCGTACAAATAATTTCGCCAAATCTTCAAGGCAAAGACTACAGCTGCTAACTCCAAATCATGAGTTGGGTAATTTACTTCGTATGGTTTCAATTGTCGAGAGGCATAGGCAATCACCCTATCCTTTTGCATCAACACACATCCTAGACCCTGATTTGAAGCGTCGATGTACACCATGAATCCCTCGGTTCCATCTGGTAACGCTAGTATAGGTGCTGTCGTTAGTCTCCTCTTAAGTTCATCAAAGCTAGCCTGGAATTTCTCATTCCACACGAATTTTTGAGTCTTCTGCAACAGCTGAGTAAGCGGACGAGCAATTTTGGAAAATCCTTCCACAAAACGGCGATAATATCCAGCAAGTCCTAAGAAGCTTCGGACTTCTTACACGTTATTAGGAGATTCCCATTCCAAGATTGCTTCGACTTTCTTCGGGTCCACCTGAACTCCGTCAGCTGATATCACATGCCCAAGGAAGGTTACTTCCCTAAGCCAGAACTCGCATTTTGAAAGTTCTGCATAAAGCTGTTCATTTCTCAAAGTGTTCAAAACGATACACAAATGCTCTGCATGTTCCTCTGTGTCTTTAGAATAGATCAAGATGTCATCGATGAAAACGACCACAAATTTATCCAAGTATTCTAAGAATACTCGATTCATAAATTGCATGAATACCGCAAGAGCATTGGTAAGTCCGAATGGCATCACCACGAACTCATAGTGCCCGTACCGGGTTCTGAAAGCAGATTTTGGTATATCCGATTCCTTAATTCTCAACTGATGGTATCCCGATCGCAAGTCAATCTTCGAGAATATTCTGGCCCCCTGTAGTTGGTCAAACAAGTCGTCGATCTGTGGTATAGGATACTTGTTCTTGATTGTCACCTTATTTAGCTCCCTATAATCAATACGTAATCGGAGGGATCCATCTTTCTTCCGGACAAAGAGAACGGGTGCTCCCCAAGGAGAAACGCTAGGTTGTATGTAACCATTCTGCAATAATTCCTCCAGCTGCTTCTTTAGTTCATACATCTCGGTTGGCGCCATACAGTATGGTGCTCTGGAAATAGGAGCGGCTCCAGGCTCTAATTCAATATTGAACTCTACTTCTTTCCGCGGAGGTAACCCAGGTAGTTCGTCAGGGAATACATATGAGAATCCGTTCACAACTGGAATAGATGAGAGCTATACCCCTTCTTCTTTCTTCATGGCATAGCACCAAAATCCGTGACAACCCTGCTTCAGTAATTTCACTGCTTTCATAGCTTTGATCAATTTTCCCGAGCTTCTCGGTCTCCATCCTTTGAATAAATGTTCAGATCCGTCATCAGCAATGATATAAATGACTCTCTTTCGGTAATTTAAAATAGCCCCATAACCGTTGAGCCAATCATCTCCGAGAATTAGATCGTCACCATGGATGTCAACCACAATAAGGTTTGATGGCCAATATCTCCCTCCTATAGATACTGGAAAATCTCTAATTTCTAGGGTTCCCATAATTCTCTCTCTGCTCGGCAAACCCACAACATAAGGCTCACAATCAAATAAACACGAGATTTAATGATATGAAAGAATGTGTAGCTCCTGAATCGAATAAGACACTAACTGGTTGCAAAAGGATCTGAATCGTACCTGATGCAACAACAGTGTTCTGATCGTTTGACTTCCTCATCTCGTACAGGCGTGGAGGAACGGACCCAGCACTGGACGCCTCTCCTTTCCCACCATTCTGCTGCTGAAACCCACTTTGCTGCGTCGGGTTCACACTTGTCTATTTCGGAACTGGTGCTGGAGTGCAAGTACCAAATGATCTAGTCATATTTCTGCAAAAATTCGCACAGTGCCCTTCTTGCCCACATTCAAAACAAGTCACAGAAGGAGCGGAACAATCACACCGAACATGCCCTGTTCGACCACAGTTATAACACTTCTTTGATGCGTCCAAAACTGTTGATGTTGTCCGGAACTTCTTTCCACCTTGAGAAGGATGCGGAGGTTTCCTAGACGAATAAAATGAAGACTGGCCCTTGCAGGGCCCACTACTCTTGTTCTCTGAGAAGTTGCTGGACACTTTCTGCTTCTTTGCCTCCATCGATTTCTCCACCGCCGCCTCTTTCATGTCGTAGGCCAGTGCTTCGTCCTGATACTGTCGCAAGGTAGTATACTCGAATCTGGACATATACTGCTGAATCTCCGGCTTCATCCGCATATCGAAATGAAAAATCTTCTCCGCCTCCGTCCTGACCAAGTGTCGCACACAAGTCAGCTAATGATTAAAAGTCTTGATTATGTCTGTCACAGATGCTTCCGAACTCTGCGGGGAAAAGAACTCTCGGACTCTAGCCTCTCTAACTGGACGAGGACAATACTGTGCTTCCATCATTGATCTGAATTTTGTCCAATCAGCATTATGATCCTCAGGTCGAACAGCTTCCCACCAGCCAAAAGCCTCCCCAGTCAGAAAATACTGCGCAATAGAAACTTTTCGGTCATCGGGACAGTTGATCCCTGCAAATATCTTTTCCAACTCCTTCAGCCAGTGATCCCAAGTAGGCATCTCAGCAGACCGTCAAATTTTGGCGGGTGCAATTTGACCACCTCTGTATGCCACTTGTCTCCCCGATTATCCTCGTTGCGTTGCTGGCCCATCGCTGTCTGCATGCGGTCAACCACTTGAGCGAACTGGGTCATCTGAGCGACCACCTGCTGAAGCACCCCTGGCATGTTAGGATTTGCGTTGTCATTCGCTGATCCCTGTTGTCCTCCAGAATGGGAATCGGTTCGACTAGCCGATATTTCTGGGGTAGTCGCTGAATCCTCCTGTCTCGCATTACCACGTCCGCGTCCACGACCGCGTCCGCGTCCACGACCTCCCCTCAACATACTGTAAACACGAATACTCAATATCCAGGGCAAAATTTTCAAATATAAAGTCCGTCAATATTGACAAAATAGAAATTAAGTAAAACGGTAGTATAAGAGATTAGGAGACTTACAACCACGGTCCACATGACGACGCTGGCTGAGCAGTGATGTTACAAACGACCCGTAAATGAAATAACGTAAACAGACCCAACTAAACCCGACTGCCAAGATATCCATGAATCTTATCTCCGATACCATATTCTGTAACACCCCGAGATATTCGGAATAATTATAGCGCCGTAAACCCTTTTAGTAAGAATTTACAAGGCTAATTTGAAGAAATGTAAAAATAATACAACAGTACCATTAAAGTTCAAAATACAAAACTAGTTCAAACAGATCAAATGAGTCCATTATTACAACCATCTCAAAATATTAATAAGACACGCGTACTCGAGTACTAAAAATGAACCAGAAAAACAAGTCACAACAACAATAAACATCACTGAGCCCCTTCATCGTCATGTCGGTACTGTGACTGTTTTCCCGCTCCTCGGCTACCTGAACATAAAAACAAATGTCCACCCCCGAAGGGGTTAGCAAAACGATGCTAGTACAAGTATCATATTACACAAATCGAATATGCAACAATAATGCATAACAGAATACACAATACGGACTTCCGCTACCGGAATCCAACAATGCGAATCCACATGATTCCATTAACACAACATGGGTATTCCAATGATCCAGCGCCCTTAGCATAGATCCCAAGATGATCCCGTCAGACCAACACGAGGTGGAAAACCCGTCCAATGATCCAGCACCCTCAGCATAGATCCCAAGATGATCCTGTCAGATCAACACGAGGTGGACATCCGATCCAGCGCCCTCAGCATAGATCGCACAACATACACAAACACAACTTATGCATACATATATGCAAAATCGCTATGTCCATCAACATGAACATACAAATAATCGATAATGAATATCATGACAATTCAGCAAAATAAATCCCATGTTCAACAACATGAATAAACCATATGCATGCTCAAAATCCCAACATTAACACTTTCAAAATACGATACTTGCTTCAAATATGGCAAGAATTAAATACTCCCACGAAGGTCACACGTCCGAAGGTCGTCACCCCTCGATCGATCACCTTGTACAAGGGAATAACAAAGAATTCAATAATCCTCCCGAAACTAACCCATGAGTACCGAACTCCTTAAGTTATAATCGAGTTATCAATAATGGACAATCAGTTCTCGGTCCTATTTTCCGACGAGTACTAAGTTTGGATAAAGGGATGCGAATTCTAGAGATCGTAACGGAACACCAAGTCGGTTTCTACAATTCCAAAGACATTCACAATATCATTATATCCCGTGTTCCAACTCTAATTTCGATTATTAACACGAATGCTTGGTTCGGTTGCTACTACGATACATAACGAGATAATCACGTACAATCAAATTCTAGGTTAAAACATCTCTACGATTTTTGTTCTTCTGTGGTTAATTCTTCTTATCAAATTCTTCATTCAAAATGATTGTTCCAAATATCCTTGCTTAGTTCTAACTATCCTCAAGAAGATTAACAATAAGTCTTTATAAGGCAAGAATCTAATAGAACACCCTTCACATTCAACTACTTGAATCCATCTTACACAGGGGTAAACCTTAGCATGTGTTCCCCAAAAGAGTGTTACGAAAACATCATCAAGCTAATTCATCTCAGGAAATTCCATTCTAAGGTTGGTAAGGATTATGGCTCAACTTAGTATCAAAGAAAACCTTAATTCAACCAATACAATCCTCTTTAAACATGGTGTTTGATTCATTTGACACAACAAGCTCAATAATCTCAGGGAAAAGTTCATAATATAACTAAGAACGAAATCTCCATCTTGATGTAGAGTTAACATACCTCAAAGAAGGAAAGAACAATGAAATCCTTGAAGAAACTCTTTACCGGAAGCTTTATCTCCAATCCACAAGGTCTAAGCTTCTCAAAATCGGATTAAGATGATGATGTGAGGGATATAAGGTGAGGGATAATCTTCAGAGCATGAAAATCGGCCAAGGTGAGGGTTAGAAATGAAGTGGGGGTCGAGTTCTATAAATAGAATTATAAGCCATTACGTACGTTACCCAATGTCAATTACGTACGTAATCACATTAGCGTACATTAACGTCTGGCCAGAGCTCACTGGACTGTTTCTGGTATTCACTTACGTACGTTATAACACAGGCCTTACGTACATAATGTATAGGACCTTAGCGTACGCTAAAAATCACCCTTAGCGTACGTTAAGTCCGTTGACTTGCATAGCTGGAAAGCCGTCCAGGTTCATGCGAGAGATCTCCTCGCATCTTCGTCAGGCCCCACACGCCGACCCTTGTCTGATTCTGAGTTGACTATATTTATGTACGTTAAGCTACAGCTGTAACGTACATTATACTACAGTCGTAGCGTACGTTATGGTAATACTTTAGCGTACGTTAAGACGTGTAGAATTATGCATGCATGCATGGTAAAAGAATACAAAAACGTAGGGATACGAGTACGGGGAACTGATCATCGATTAATATGTCACAAAGTCAAATCTTACCAGATCGAATGCAGGATAAATACACATTAATTATCCGGGCATTGCAGAACAAAAAACCTGCAAGACATAGTTCATACATGGGTCCCAGAGTTGAACAAAGTAGAAGACATAAGTTATACGTTCGAGATGGAGTTAGCGAATATTTGATGGAGCAAATTCCAGAGCTTTTCCATCCATACATCATAAGTATTTATAATGTGCGAGGTGATGGAAATTGTGGGTTTCGGTGCGTTGCTGTAGGTATTACTTACCAGGAAGATAGGTGGTCCGAAATTCGAGCTCTTTTAATCCAAGAGTTAGACACTCACATGGACTATTACACAAAAATGTGGTGGTATGATGGCTTTAACCAAATTCGGAGCTCGGTAGAATGGTTCCGTCCTGGATTTGCACCTAGGGCCTACTGGATGAGTATGCCAAACACGGGGTTGGTTATTGCTTCACTGATTAACCAGCCAGTTGTATCTATATCCTCACAACAAAGTTTTACGTGTTTTCCGCTTCTGTCCGGTCCAGACTTATTAGAAGAAAGTGGCCCTCTTGTGATTGCACGTGTGGGAGACGACGACTGTGCTCACTACATTTATGTGACGCTGGATGAAAATTCACCACTCCCCAATACTCACCCACTGTAACACCCTAAGATATTCGGAGTATGTTACAGCGCCGTGGACCCCTACATGGGACCCACCAGGCTACAACAAGCGGGTACCCCTCGACTAACCATCTCAGTTAGCGAGGACACACAATCAAATAATACAACATGTGAAAATCACACCTGAAGCAATCCGACGAAATGAGCAACCATCGACAATGTGGCAATTTAAAATAATACAACACGGGGTTTGAATTGAAAAGCCTAAGTACTCGCGAGTACAGTCTATTAGTTTATAAATATAGAAAACAACCAAATCTAAGTGGACAAAAGAAACAATTAAACCCAAGTGCACATGTCAACGACCCTGGCCAGCATCCTCGTACTGTCCCAGCGCCCGCTCGTCCGGATGATCATAACCTGAAATCCATAACAAGAATTTCCCCAAAACGGGTCCCCAAAGGGGTTAGCAATTACGCTAGTACAAGTAATCAAGGCAAACCAATCGCTTACACATTTCATAGTACATGCATCGATATCATTTTCAAAAGCCAAAACCAGACATGTCTTTTCCGGAAATAAACAGTCAAATAATTTGCCGTGGGAACAGGGCTATACCATTGATCCCGCTCCGTGATCCCTAAGGACCCTCCCGAGCTGGCCATATTATAAAACAAATCACGCACACGCATCGCCTTGGGAACAGGGTTATACCATTGATCCCACTCCGTGATCCCTAAGGACCCTCCCGATCTGGCTAGCGAAACAAACTCGTGAATCCAGGGCTATACCATTGGATTCCCTCCGTGATCCCGTCGGACCCTCCCGAGGTGAGCAATCACACACAAAATACATTACCATTTCACGTTAAGCATAAAGGTTTCCAAAAATACTTGCCTTGAATTAATGACGACGCGAAGAACGAAAGGAAAGTCGCCGGCGAACGCTAGGAACCAATGAGACCGAACCTAACGATTCGAAGAATACAATCACAACCATTTTTAAACGAATACGGAATTGGAATACACCCGAAAACCCGCCTACGATTCATGTATATTCGTATATAAACAACAACGAGGGCGGACCACAACCAAACCCTCTCGATTCCGTAAAAATCACGAAATATACCATGAATCCGTAGGGAAACTAAGAACACCAACAAGATTGATCATATTCATCATGAATCCATCAACAAAACGGAACGGATCGGAAGAAAATCCCAAAACCCCCAAATTATCCAAAAGTAGGGTTCTAAGAGATTACCTTGGATTTAGGATGAGAAACACAAGTGGATGATGTTAATCTACACCAAGAATTCAAGCAAAAGAATCTCTGAAGTGATTGGAAGGAGAAAATCGCCTCAAATCGCCTCAAATCGCCTCTGGAGTCGCTCGGCCGCGGAAGAAGGAGAGAAATGAGAAACTGTGTTTATCTCGGTCAACTCCCTGGTTTATATAGCCAGGGAGTGTTAGAGCACGCTAAAACCTCAAGGTTAGCGTGCGCTAACGGGATAAGATTCCAAACCCTACCGTTAGCGTCCCAGTCCAGTAGCCAGGTAATTGGCCGCTAGCGTGCGCTACTCGACACGTAGCGTGCGCTAAAAACTTCTCGGTAGCGTGCGCTATCGACCAATAGCGTGCGCTACCTGGACATCAGTCGAGTCCAGTAGCCAAATGCCCAAAACTCACCTGACCCGTTAGCGTGCGCTACCATACAAGCGTAGCGTGCGCTAACTAGCATCTGATTGAGTTCAGTAGTAAACTGTCCAGTACTGGACAGTTACGCTAGCGCGCGCTACTGAACAACTTAACGTGCGCTAATCTCCCGACATTAGCGTGCGCTAGACAAGATAGCGTGCGCTAATCCGATAGTCCAGAGGCCTGGGAGTTAAACTGCCACCCCCCAGGGTTACTCGCTAGCGTGCGCTACTAAGGGACCCCTAGCGTGCGCTACGCAGAAAGAGTAGCGTGCGCTAGGTACGAAATTTGAACGGTCCAAAAAACACCGGAATGTGAACGAAACATCCAACGGAACATCTCAACAGGCATCATAACGTAGAATGGGTCCACGGCAACCCCGAAACGGCGGATCCGCAAGACAATAACGGGAATAAAATCTATAGATAATAGGAAAGATACACTGAAAGATACACGAGGGTCACTACTATCGGAAAATACGCCGAAAAAGAAAAATACAAGGGAAAGAAAAATGCGGATATTACATTCTACCCCTCTAAAAACAAGTTTCGTCCCGAAACTTAAGAAACAAACAACTCAGGGTACCTAGCACGCATGCTATCCTCGGTCTCCCACGTTGCCTCCTCGACACCGTGTCTCGACCACTGCACCTTGACCAAAGGGATGGTCTTATGCCTCAGTCGTTTCTCCCGATGTTCCAAAATCTTCAAAGGGTGCTCCTCAAAAGCAATATCCTCGGCGACGTCAATCTCATCATAATCGATGATGTGACTAGGGTCCGGGACGTATTTCCTCAGCTGGGAAACATGAAAAACGCTATGAACATGACTCAGGGCCGGGGGCAACGCCAAACGGTATGCCAACCCACCGACTCGCTCGAGAATCTCGAAGGGTCCAATAAATCTCGGACTTAACTTCCCCTTTTTCCTGAAACGGAAAATTCCCCTCGTCGGCGACACCTTCAGCAAAACGTGGTCCCCCACCTCGAATTCTAAAGGTCGACGACGAACATCGGCATATGACTTCGCCGACTCGGGCGATCAACATCCGTTCTCGAATTAATTCTATCTTCCGTCTCGTTTCTAAAACGACATCCGGTTCAGTCCCGACCAAATCGGACGCCTCATTCCAACAAATCGGCGATCGACACCGCCGCCCATAAAGTGCCTCATACGGTGCCATCCGAATCGACGCGTGCCAACTATTGTTGTACGTGAATTCGATCAATGGAAAATGCTCCTCCTGATCGCTACTCCAATCGAGGGCACAAGCACGCAACATGTCCTCGAATATCTGGATGGTGCGTTCCGACTGTCCATCTGACTGGGGATGAAAAGAGGTACTCAAATGCAAACGGGTACCTAACGCCTTATGCACCGCCTGCCAAAAGTGCGATACGAAACGGCCATCACGATCCGAAACAATAGACTTCGGAGTACCGTGAAGTCTCACAATCTGCGCGATAAACACACGAGCTAACTTCTTCGGGCCCCAAGTGTCCTTGATGCCCAGAAAATGTGCCGACTTGGTCAGACGATCAACAATCACCCATGCCATATTCATGCCCGACCTCGATCTCGGCAAACTCGTAACGAAATCCATCGATAAGTCTTCCCATTTCCATTCCGGAACGGGAAGTGACTGCAATAACCCAGCCGGTCGCTGATGCTCGATTTTGACCTGCTGGCAAGTCAAACATCTCGCTACAAACTGTGTGACCTCCTCCTTCATATCATTCCACCAGAAGTTCCTCCTCAGGTCCTTGTACATCTTACTTGAACCAGGATGAACGGAATAAGGTGTGGAATGGGCCTCACGCAAAATACTCTGTCGTAACTCTGGATCGTTCGGCACACAAAGCCGACTCTGGAATCTCAAGACACCATCTTCGTGAATCACAAATCCACGAGACTTTCCTTTAAGGACGTTCTCTCGGATTTGAGTAATCATCGGGTCCCCTGATTGTTTCAGCTTAATTTCATCGATCAAGGACGACGAAATCTCTAAAGCACAAAGTTGCCCGACAGCTCCAGGCAACAAAACCTCAACATCTAACCCGATCAAAGCCCGCCGAAGCTCAGATTGAGGCGTAAGGACCTCAAGCGTTCGCAACGCAATCGGTTTCCGACTCAAGGCGTCGGCCACGACGTTCGCCTTGCCCGGATGATAAAGAATTTCGAGGTCATAATCCTTAATCAGCTCTAACCACCTCCTCTGCCTCATATTCAACTCCCGCTGAGTAAATATGTATTTCAGACTTTTATGATCGGTAAAAATCTGACATGTAGAGCCGAAAAGATAGTGACGCCAAATCTTGAGTGCAAAGACTACCGCCGCTAACTCCAAATCGTGAGTAGGGTAGTTAAGTTCATACGGCCTTAACTGTCTCGACGCATAGGCAATGGTCTTGCCGTGCTGCATCAATACGCACCCGAGACCCTGACCCGAAGCATCGCTATAAACGGCGAATCCCTCGTTGCCACATGGCAACGCCAAGACCGGGGCTGAAGTCAAACGCTTCTTCAGCTCCTCGAAACTCGACTGCCTCTCATCGGTCCAGACGAACTTCTCGGATTTATGGAGCAACTGAGTAAGTGGCCGAGCTAGTTTTGAGAAACCCTCGACGAACCTACGGTAGTAGCCAGCCAAACCCAAGAAACTACGGACCTCCTTCACATTTGTGGGTGATGCCCAATCCAATACTGCCTCAATTTTCTGCGGATCCACACGAACCCCTTCGGCTGAAATCACGTGACCCAAAAACATCACTTCCTTCAGCCAGAACTCACATTTCGAGAACTTCGCATAGAGTTGCTCGGTCCTCAAAATGTCTAACACTATCCGCAAATGGTGGGCATGCTCTTCCTCATTCCTCGAATAGATAAGAATATCGTCAATGAAGACGACGACACACTTATCCAAATACTCGATAAAGACTTTGTTCATCAACTGCATGAACACCGCCGGCACATTAGTTAACCCGAAGGGCATAACCACGAATTCATAATGTCCGTATCTCGTCCGAAAAGCTGTTTCGCCACGCCGACTCTCTCACCCGGCCGATAGTACCCGATTTCAAATCAATCTTCGAGAATACCGCACTCCTCAGAATCGATCGAACAAGTCATCAATCCTCGGCAAAGGATACTTGTTCTTGATGGTTACCTTGTTTAGTTCGCGATAGTCGATACACAAACGTAGTGAACCATCCTTCTTCCGCACAAACAGGACCGGTGCGCCCCAAGGCGAGGCACTCGGTCGAACATACCCCGACCCAAGAAGCTCACTCAACTGCTTCTTCAACTCTACCATCTCTGAAGGTGCCATGCGATACGGCGCCTTCGAAATCGGAGCCGCACCCGGCTCTAACTCTATAGCAAACTCAACCTCACGATCCGGTGGAAATCCCGGTAACTCGTCAGGAAATACATCAGGAAACTCATTAACGACTGGAATCGACGAAAGCTCGACTCCACCATCCTCCGCCTTCAAGGCATAGCACCAATAACCAGTACACCCCTTTCGCAGGAGACTCATCGCCTTCAAGGCATTAATAACGAACTTCTGGTTTCCCCTCTTTCGCCCCGCGAAAGAGTGCTCGTCTTGTCCTCGGCTAACATAGTGATGATTCTCGTGCGGTAGTTCATGATTGCGCCATGCCCCTCGAGCCAATCATCCCCGAGAATTAAATCCTCACCCTCAATATTAACGACAATAAGGTTAGAGAGCCACGCTCTCTCACAAATAAACACAGAGCAGTCTCGGACCTCTCGATCACCGACAATTCTATCACCGCTAGGAAGTTTAACGATGAAAGGCTCACAAGGTGACAAACAGTCGAGACTCAAACGGCGTACACACTCTAGAGAATGAATGAATGCGTAGCACCCGAATCGAAAAGCACACTGATAGGATGGAAATGAATATGAACGGTACCTGTCGCCACAGTAGCTGCTGGATCATCGGCTCTTCTCATCTCATAGATACGCGGCTGAGCAGAGCCGACACTAGAAGCTCCACCCCTAGCGGGCTGACCCCGACCCCTACCTCGGTTGGCACTCGGTGGAGGCGGCGGAGCAAATGAGCTCTGGTTCACACTCGGCTCCATAGGTGCTGGGTGAGAAGAACGGGCACCGCGAAGCTGTCTGAGCTGATCACAAAAAGAAGCCTTGTGGCCCGACTGACCACAAGTATGACAAGTTAAAGGCGGGCGAGGACAGTCCCGGTTCTTATGACCCGATAAGCCGCAATTAAAGCATGTGGGCTCACGAGCGGGGGTTCCGGCGGCACCCCGAAAGCTCCCAGAGAAACGAGCCGAACCGCCCGTAGAAATAATCGGAGCTCGAGATTTCGGCTGGCCTCCACTCTTGGGACCAGAAAAGTTTCCGACCGACTTCTGCTTCTTGCTCTCACGAGCCAAATCACTCGCCGTCACTGACATATCATAAGCGAGGGCCCTACTCTGATAATCCTTCAAGGTAGTGCAGACGAGCCAAGACATATAGTCCCGAATGGGCAGCTTCATCCTCCTGGAAAAGTGGAAAATTTTGTCGCTCTCAGCGACAACTTGGGTCTTCACATAACCCAACTCCTTGTTAAAATCAGCGATAGCTTGGGATACGGGAATATCCCGAGGTTGAGCATCGTAGAAAGCATGCACTCGAGCCTGTCTGACCGGCCACGGACAATACTCGGTTTCCATAAACTCCTGAAACTCGGCCCACGAAGCAACATGATCTTTGGGACCAACGGCCTCCCACCAATCTGTAGCATCTCCCGTGAGAAAGTATTGAGCAATAGGGACCTTACGGTCCTCGGGACAGTTGGTAGCAGTGAAGACTTTGGATATCTCCTTGATCCACCCTTCCCAGCCGATCGGGTCCGAAGCTCCCGAGAACTGAGGAGGATGCATCTTGATGACATCCTGAAGCCAGCGATCCGCTCCGCCCCGATTAGCATGGGCCTGATCGGGGTTCTGGACCACCTGAGCTATAGCCGCCATCTGGTTAACCATTTGCTGCATAACAGCCGCAATACCAAGATCGGCGCGCTCTTGAGAAAAAGCATGACTGTGACGGTCACCGGTACTGCCGGCTCCCGAAGAACGCGACGTGGCCGCCCCACCGGCTGCCCCACGTCCTCGGCCGCGCCCACGACCACGACCACGACCACGTCCACGGTTTCCTCCGGCATCCATACTGAGGTTGAGAGATAACAGAAGTATATTGATAATGAGTAAGGGAGGAAAAGCAACTACGATTCAAAGGTGGAAATACAATGCAAGAAACAAAAGAGCCGAATAAGAAAACTTACGAGCCTTTGGAAGTAGGGATCTTTGGCGGCGGTGTGACAATGTGCAAAACAAATACGACTAGACCCAAATAACCGACAAGCCTAGGTATCCAAAAACCTAAGCTCTGATACCATTTCTGTAACACCCCAAGATATTCGGAGTATGTTACAGCGCCGTGGACCCCTACATGGGACCCACCAGGCTACAACAAGCGGGTACCCCTCGACTAACCGTCTCAGTTAGCGAGGACACACACTCAAATAATACAACATGTGAAAATCACACCTGAAGCAATCCGACGAAATGAGCAACCATCGACAATGTGGCAATTTAAAATAATACAACACGGGGTTTGAATTGAAAAGCCTAAGTACTCGCGAGTACAGTCTATTAGTTTATAAATATAGAAAACAACCAAATCTAAGTGGACAAAAGAAACAATTAAACCCAAGTGCACATGTCAACGACCCTGGCCAGCATCCTCGTACTGTCCCAGCGCCCGCTCGTCCGGATGATCATAACCTGAAATCCATAACAAGAATTTCCCCAAAACGGGTCCCCAAAGGGGTTAGCAATTACGCTAGTACAAGTAATCAAGGCAAACCAATCGCTTACACATTTCATAGTACATGCCTCGATATCATTTTCAAAAGCCAAAACCAGACATGTCTTTTCCGGAAATAAACAGTCAAATAATTTGCCGTGGGAACAGGGCTATACCATTGATCCCGCTCCGTGATCCCTAAGGACCCTCCCGAGCTGGCCATATTATAAAACAAATCACGCACACGTATCGCCTTGGGAACAGGGTTATACCATTGATCCCGCTCCGTGATCCCTAAGGACCCTCCCGATCTGGCTAGCGAAACAAACTCGTGAATCCAGGGCTATACCATTGGATTCCCTCCGTGATCCCGTCGGACCCTCCCGAGGTGAGCAATCACACACAAAATACATTACCATTTCACGTTAAGCATAAAGGTTTCCAAAAATACTTGCCTTGAATTAATGACGACGCGAAGAACGAAAGGAAAGTCGCCGGCGAACGCTAGGAACCAATGAGACCGAACCTAACGATTCGAAGAATACAATCACAACCATTTCTAAACGAATACGGAATTGGAATACACCCGAAAACCCGCCTACGATTCATGTATATTCGTATATAAACAACAACGAGGGCGGACCACAACCAAACCCTCTCGATTCCGTAAAAATCACGAAATATACCATGAATCCGTAGGGAAACTAAGAACACCAACAAGATTGATCATATTCATCATGAATCCATCAACAAAACGGAACGGATCGGAAGAAAATCCCAAAACCCCCAAATTATCCAAAAGTAGGGTTCTAAGAGATTACCTTGGATTTAGGATGAGAAACACAAGTGGATGATGTTAATCTACATCAAGAATTCAAGCAAAAGAATCTCTGAAGTGATTGGAAGGAGAAAATCGCCTCAAATCGCCTCTGGAGTCGCTCGGCCGCGGAAGAAGGAGAGAAATGAGAAACTGTGTTTATCTCGGTCAACTCCCTGGTTTATATAGCCAGGGAGTGTTAGCGCACGCTAAAACCTCAAGGTTAGCGTGCGCTAACGGGATAAGATTCCAAACCCTACCGTTAGCGTCCCAGTCCAGTAGCCAGGTAATTGGCCACTAGCGTGCGCTACTCGACACGTAGCGTGCGCTAAAAACTTCTCGGTAGCGTGCGCTATCGACCAATAGCGTGCGCTACCTGGACATCAGTCGAGTCCAGTAGCCAAATGCCCAAAACTCACCTGACCCGTTAGCGTGCGCTACCATACAAGCGCAGCGTGCGCTAACTAGCATCTGATTGAGTTCAGTAGTAAACCTGGCCCAAGATCGATGCTGACGCTAGCGCGCCATCGAACAACTTAACGTGCGCTAGTCTCCCGACATTAGCGTGCGCTAGACAAGATAGCGTGCGCTAATCCGATAGTCCAGAGGCCTGGGAGTTAAACTGCCACCCCGGGGTTACGCTAGCGCGCTATTTAAACAAACGTAGCGTGCGCTACTAAGGGACCCCTAGCGTGCGCTACGCAGAAAGAGTAGCGTGCGCTAGGTACGAAATATGAACGGTCCAAAAAACACCGGAATGTGAACGAAACATCCAACGGAACATCTCAACAGGCATCATAACGTAGAATGGGTCCACGGCAACCCCGAAACGGCGGATCCGCAAGACAATAACGAGAATAAAATCTATAGATAATAGGAAAGATACACTGAAAGATACACGAGGGTCACTACTATCGGAAAATACGCCGAAAAAGAAAAATACAAGGGAAAGAAAAATGCGGATATTACACCCACAATGGGGGCGTACAGACTTCCTAATGCATCCACATGGGAAACTTTATATTCCAATCGACAACGCATGTATACTGAAATTATTGAGAATATAAGAGCACAAACATAGTAAATGATTACTGATTTATGTTGTAAATATAAGAGCACAAATATAGTAAATGCACTATATTTGGTGTTGTTTTTAAATAATATGTTAATGTTGTTTTTGTTGTTTAGTTGAATAATAACAGTTGTTGTAGTTGTTTAATGTGTTAATGTTTAACGTGTTGTTGTTGTTTAATTAAATAGAAATACATTAGACGAATACAAAAAACATAACACAAAAAACATAACAAATAAATACTAAAAAAAAATATTACACAAAAAATACATAACAAATAAACACTAAAAAAACATAACACATACAAAAAAAAGACAACAAAAGAACGAAAAAAGCAAACAAAAAAAAGGACAAACTCTCCCTGGCTACTAGGGAGGGTCTTCTTTGTAATATAGGGGGTCTTAGACTGCTTTTTCAGACCGAATGAATCAATCGAATCGAATCGAATCGAATCGAATCGAATCAATTAAATCAAATATATATTAAGGGTAAATAATAATAATAATAATAATAATAATGGTAAATAATAATAATAGTAATTAATAACAACAACGATAATAGTAATATTATTAGCAGTGGTGGATCCAGGATTACATGATCAAGGGGGCAGGATAAAAAAAATCAAAAAAATTCCAACAAAAGAAATAATACTCAAAAGATAAACATTATCATTTTTATGAAAAGTTGCTGCAAATTGCTTCAAAATTGCACAAAATTGATTTAGAACCTGACGATCCTGACCTAGAAAATTTCATAAATCTGAACATGATATCCCTTAGTCCTTAGACAATTCATCAAACCACAAAACAAACACAAGATAAACAAAATAACTAAATCCCAGTTCTAATCAGAGCAGTCCCATGTTTTTTTTCTTCCACAATTAATTATGTTTGGGACATTTGGGCTTAATGGGTTATTGGTTGGGATTGGGGTTGGGCTTTTAGTTTTTTATATACGAGGCATTATCCAACCCGTGCGATGCACGGTCTTTGGTTAAATATCTACGTGTTTTGTACGTAATGTTGGGGCAGACGGTTGAATGAGCAGATGGCAGAATTTAAATGCCTTTTAGAGAAGTTTATATGTTTTTTTATTGTTATTGTCTTTTTATTTTAGTCTATGTAATTAGTTATATGAAATGAGGCTTTACTAACCCGTATGTTGCTCCGGGGTTTTTTTTGGTTTATTCAACCCGTGCGATGCACCGATTGTATCTAAGATTTCATAGCTAAAATTTAACAATCTTGTAATTTATACTATCATTTAAAAGTTCATTTTAATCACCTTGTGTATTAGAAGGTGCATGTGTTTTGTACGTAATGTTGGGGCAGACGGTTGAATGAGCAGATGGCAGAATTTAAATGCCTTTTAGAGAAGTTTATATGTTTTTTTATTGTTATTGTCCTTTTATTTTAGTCTATGTAATTAGTTATATGAAATGAGGCTTTACTAACCCGTATGTTGCTCCGGGGTTGTTTTTGGTTTATTCAACCCGTGCGATGCACCGATTGTATCTAAGATTTCATAGCTAAAATTTAACCATCTTGTAATTTATACTATCATTTAAAAGTTCATTTTAATCACCTTGTGTATTAGAAGGTGCATTTGCATTGTGATGTTTATCATAACTTTTGTATTTAAATTAGTTTATTTATATTAAAAGTTACAATTAATAGTCTCTTCATATATTTACAATTAAAAGTTACAATTAAATCTCCCTTCCACATTAAATTAAGGGGGATAAGTATTATATAGTATAGATATTATAATATAATATGTAAAAAAATAGTTTTTTTTTCAAGGGGTCAGATGACCCCTCTTGCCCTGCAGTGGATCCGCCACTGATTATTAGTAATAATAACAATAATAATAATTAAGATTAATAATAATAAGAAGAAGAAAAAGAATCGAGCCGAATCAATCGAATCGAATTAATCGAATCGAATCAATCAATCAATCAACTGAATCAAAAATGTCAAGAAAACAGGGCCTTAATAAACCCCATGAAAGAATATCCGGTAGCCTTTCTTACTTTCCTTCCTCGTACCATGCTTGTTGAAAGCTCCTTGTATTTTTTTAAATAAAGTTCCTCTTCTAAAGTTATGGAATCATCTTAACCACTTATCATCTACTGTATTAATACAATAAGTTAAATTATAATTATATAGTGTAAGTTTATTAGTAGATTGATATGAGTATATTTATTTGGAACGATGTATATATTAAAAGTGTATATTTATGTGTATTTTTATTTGATAAAAACTATTTTTTTTAAGATAATAATATTTTAGACGATAAATTTTATTTGATGATAGCATGTCCGCTCTAACATCCACGTACCCAATCCCATCCAGCTCAGTGCCCACCTGCCTACAACCAAGTTGTTCCAGGCGGTCATCGAATCTCTCAATCCATCCAAATCAAAGAGTGATCACAGGAGCCCGGTTTACCTGACCGAGCTGGGATGCTACGTGGAGGTTCGATCAGGTGGAGGGCCGACCAGAATGCAGAGTACGAAAGTTGATCATGATCGAGCAGAACGACAGAGGATGGAGGACCGAACTCGATGAAGGCCCCGAGCCGGCCTGGCAATAGATAACCATCGCAAGAAGCATGCAGAACAATGGCAGTTATTGCGACCTGTCCTGCCCTTCTCGAGGCTCTGTCAGATGCTGTCATTCGTTCTTGAAATATTATTCTGACAGGTACTTCGGGTGCATCCCAACATTCCCTATTTATCACTCTTTTGATTGGCCAAAGTCATTTAGGAGTATGAACTTGTCTCCGTCCAACCAAGTTTGGGCATCCATGAAAATCCGTCAGTTAAATCTAACGGACTTGCTGACTTGTCCGTTAAGTGACATGTGTCACCTTATGATTGGTCCACATAATAATCAAAAAATAATAAAAAAATAAAAATTAAAAAAATATAAAAAAATCTGAAATTTTTTGAAAAAAATCCAAACTTCATTTTTTTTAAAAAATATCTGGAATATTAATATTAAAAACTATATATTTTTATTTAAAGTTGAAAAATAAATAAAATTAGGAAGAGTTGAGAAAGATTGAGAATTAGGAAGAAGAGAGTAGAGTTGTTGCAGTGAAAGAAGGTTATGAGGAGGGGGTATTTATAAGATGATTTAAAAAAAAATTCAAATTATGGCCGCTAATCCCGACTGATTAGTGCATAATTGATCTAAAATTCATATACAAAATATTCATTTTTCCGGGCATAATTGTACTGATTTGTGATTAAAAATATATATTTTACAGATATGTCCAAACATGAGCTAAAAATGATTATTTTACAGATTACTGACATGAAGCATCAAAAAGGACGGAAAACAAGATCAAATCTAACGACGGAAATTTTTCAAGGCAAAACGACCATATAACACGGCGCAAAAAGGACCGTGTTATGTAGGCCGTTTCACATACGGCGCAACAAGGGCCGTGTCTTGGGCCGTTTCACACACGGCCGGCATTTAGCGCCGTGCCCTCGCGCGTATTCCGGAAGAGACCGAGTCACCATAAAACGGCGCACAACACGGGGCAAACTTGGCCGTTTTTCATCGCCGTTTTTCAGCAGATGCCATGCAAAATTAGTCCACTTTTGACCAACTTGTGAACTCAACCACAAGATATTTTTTTGGTCAAAAATCTGAAAATTCAAAGACATGGGTGAAATGTGAACAAAGAATTAAAAAAATGATATTACAATAGATATTTTGAATTAAATAATCAATTGTATTCTTGAAAATCACCTATAAAAGGACATCTTCATCTATTGCAAAATCACCAATTATTACCAATTCTCAAACCCATCTTCTTGCTAAGAAATACTTCTTTTTTTTAGCAATATATTTTCCTTAGAACTTTCAATTATAGTTTGTATTTTATTTTTGGTTTGAAGTTTTTCTTTCATTTAGTTTGTAATTGAAAAGTGCTTGATCAATAAGCACTTAGTATTTTACTTTCAATTTTTGTAAGCTTTAAACAAGTTTGAAGTTATATTTTGAAGTTTGTTTCTTGCACTTTGATTCATCATATTCAAGTAAGTTTTATCTATTGTCATTAAGTTCTAGTAATTAAAAGTTTCTATATATATATATATTATATATATCAATTATTTCTATTATAATTTTAGTATGTATAAACCAATGAGTAGCTAATCTTTCTTCCTAGGGGAAGGGGGATTTCTATTAGGTTATATATTGAGTATTTGATTGATTTAAACTATTTTTAGGACTAATTGATTTAAATAGAGATTGATCATATCCTATTTTTACTAATGAAACCTTCTTGATTGATTGTTGAGTGAATTGGAAACATATCTTTTCAATCTATCAAATGTTAATCTTGTTATCAACATCTTAAGATTGCGAAAGTGGTTAAGACATCTTTGATTACGAACGTACGGAGGTGAAAAGTTGATTACTCGATAAACGATCGTTTATCCTAAAAATAGTCAAGTTAGAGAAATGAAAGGACTAATTGGTTTAAATAGAGATTGATCATATCCTATTTCTACTAGTGAAACCTCCTTGATTGATTGTTAAGTGTATTGGAAACACATCTTTTCAATCTATCAAGTGTTAATCTTGTTATCAACATCTTAAAAAGTGGCGATGATTAAGACATCTTTGATTACGAAGTACGGTGAAAAGTTGATTACTCGATAAACATTCGTTTTTTCTTTTATATCCGTATAAATCAATTCCGATACTTAATTAAAAACCTAATTTAATGAACCCGTAATCCCCTAGATTTTATAAATTCCCAACTCATTTTAATTCTATTCATTTTCACTAGTTAAAAATAGTCTAATATAAATAGTCTAATTTTAATATAAATAGTCTAGTATAAATAGTCTACAAAAAAATAGTCAAGTTAAAAATAGTCTTAATATAAATAGTCTTATTAAAAATAGTAGTATTAAAAATAGTAGTATAAAAAAATAGTCTAGTTAAAAATAGTCTTAATATAAATAGTCTTATTAAAAATAGTAGTATTAAAAATAGTAGTATTAAAAATAGTCTAGTAAAAATAGTCTTATTAAAAATAGTTTAAATTAAAAATAGTGCATTTTAATTTAATTAATATTTAAAAACCCAAAAATATATTTTAGAATATTTTAGTATTTATTTCTTGCAATCTATACAAAATATTATACGAAGCCCTGTTGGACAATCCTCGAGAGAAAAGACCTTGGTAGAACTTACAACAAACTACTTCTACCTCGTATATATTTGCGAGCGACTCAAGAATTCCTATTTTTAGGATAAGTTTTTGACCGATCGAATTTTAGGAGTTGTTTGAGTCGCTCGCAAATATATACGAGGTAGAAGTAGTTGTGGTAAGTTCTACCAAGGTCTTTTCTCTCGAGGATTGTCCAACAGGGCTTCGTATAATATTTTGTATAGATTGCAAGAAGTAAATACTAAAATATACTAAAATATATTTTTTTGGTTTTTAAATTAACTAAATTAAAATGCACTTTATTTTAAACCAAACTATTTTTAATAAGTCTATTTTTATTAAGACTATTTTTAATAAGACTATTTTTATTAAGACTATTTTTAACTAGAATATTTTTAACTAGTGAAAATGAATAGAATTAAAATGAGTTGGGAATTTATAAAATCTAGGGGATTACGGGTTCATTAAATTAGGTATTTAATTAAGTATAGGAATTGATTTATATGGATATAAAAGAAAAAACGAATGTCTATCGAGTAATCAACTTTTCACCTCCGTACTTTCGTAATCAAAGATGTCTTAATCACTGTCACTTTTTTAAGATGTTGATAACAAGATTAACACTTGATAGATTGAAAAGATGTGTTTCCAATACACTTAACAATCAATCAAGGAGGTTTCACTAGTAGAAATAGGATATGATCAATCTCTATTTAAACCAATTAGTCCTTTCATTTATCTAACTTGACTATTTTTAGGATAAACGATCGTTCATCGAGTAATCAACTTTTCACTTCCGTACTTTCGTAATCAAAGATGTCTTAACCACTTTCGCAATCTTAAAATGTTGATAACAAGATTAACATTTGATAGATTGAAAAGATATGTTTCCAATTCACTCAACAATCAATCAAGAAGGTTTCATTAGTAAAAATAGGATATGATCAATCTCTATTTAAACCAATTAGTCCTAAAAAATAGTTTAAATCAATCAAATACTCAATATATAACCTAATAGAAATCCCCCTTCCCCTAGGAAGAAAGATTAGCTACTCATTGGTTCATACAAACTAAAATTATAATAGAAATAATTGATATATATAATATATATATAGAAACTTTTAATTACTAGAACTTAATGACAATAGATAAAACTTACTTGAATATGATGAATCAAAGTGAAAGAAACAAACTTCAAAATATAACTTCAAACTTGTTTAAAGGTTACAAGCTTACAAAAATTGAAAGTAAATTACTAAGTGCTTATTGATCAAGCACTTTTCAATTACAAACTAAATGAAAGAAAAACTTCAAACCAAAAATAAAATACAAACTAAAATTGAAAGTTCTAAGGAAAATATATTGCTAAAAGAAAGGAGTATTTCTTAGCAAGAAGATGAGTTTGAGAATTGGTAATTTTGTAATGGATGAAGATGTCCTTTTATAGGTGATTTTCAAGAATACAATTGATTATTTAATTCAAAATATCTATTGTAATATCATTTTTTTAATTCTTTGTTCACACTTCACCCATGTCTTTGAATTTTCAGATTTTTGACCAAAAAAATATCTTGTGGTTGAGTTCACAAGTTGGTCAAAAGTGGACTAATTTTGCATGGCATCTGCTGAAAAACGGCGATGAAAAATGGCCCAGTTTGCCCCGTGTTGTGCGCCGTTTTGTGGTGACTCGGTCTCTTCCGGAATACGCGCGAGGACACGGCGCTAAATGCCGGCCGTGTGTGAAACGGCCCAAGACACGGCCCTTGTTGCGCCGTATGTGAAACGGCCTACACAACACGGTCCTTTTTGCGCCGTGTTATATGGTCGTTTTGCCTTGAAAAATTCCCGTCGTTGGATTTGATCTTGTTTTCCGTCCTTTTTGATGCTTCATGTCAGTAATCTGTAAAATAATCATTTTTAGCTCATGTTTGGACGTATCTGTAAAATATATATTTTTAATCACAAATCAAGACAAATTATGCCCTAAAAATGAATATTTTGTATATGAATTTTAGATCAATTATGCACTAATCAAATACCCCACACTTAAATTCTTGCTAGTCCCGAGCAAGACTCTTTATTAATCACACACAAAATAAAAATTAAAATAAGACATAAAATAAAAAATAAAAAAAATAATACACACAAATTTAAGAAAAATAATTATATATAAAGATAAAAAGAGATCAAAATGCCATTAATACATAATAACCAACTTTATACAGTAGATAAAAATGAATCAAAGATTCAAAATAAATCTACCAACGATTTTGAAGTTAAAACACGATTTTTATTTTTGTAATTCCAAAATGCAAGGTTTCCCCCCAAAAGGTTGATTGTTTCTTTCCCACTCGTGACTTCACACGACTCCCTTTAATGGTTGCTCTCGATCACTCGTTTATTTTTCGACTCAATATGAAGAAGAATTTCATTGGCGTCATCAAATATTGTGATTTTTCACGAAATTGAGTGTATTGAAATTCAGCCGCTAATTAATTCAAGTCTGTTCATAAACTACATCCCTTAGTGATAGCTTTCACACCGTTATTTGCTAACGTGTAGCTCTTTTCACCAACACAATTTTTATCTCTTTTTTTAATAGGTGATAGCTTTCACACCGTTATTTGCTAACGTGTAGCTCTTTTCACCAACACAATTTCTATCTTCTTTTTTTTTTAAAAGGTGATAGCTTTCACACCGTTATTTGCTAACGTGTAGCTCTTTTCACCAATTTTTCTGTGAGACGGCAGCTACGCACAAACAATGGTTAGTCCTTTATTTTTCGCAAAATTTTAAGACCCCCAAAATTAGGCAGCTGTTGCTGCTCAACACTTCTCCTTTTTGTCATTTTTTTAGGTGATAGCTTTCACACCGTTATTTGCTAACGTGTAGCTCTTTTCACCAATGACTCCTTTTTTTTTAGGGAATAGAATTTTTGCAGAAAATCATTTATTAGTTAAGCATGAAAAATCAAAAACTCCACAAATTAAGTAAATTTCAGTTCTATTTTTCATCAACCGACTGATTCTTCTTTTCTCAAGGTAACGAATGACTCGATTTTATATGATAACTACAAGGTTTGGAAAGAGAGATTAAGGCTCAAAAATTTTGGAATATACAATTTTTTTTTTACCGGTTAAAACAATTTTAGAAGCTTGTATATAGCTAATTTATTTGTGTTTATGGCCAGATCTAGAAATCTCACAAATCAAAATAATATATATATATATATATATATATTTATATATATATATATATATATATACTAAAAAAAATTAAGGCAAATAAAAACACACCAAAATACTAACACATACGGCCCCCAAAATTGAAAAAGAAATTGTCCTCAGTTTTTAAAAAAAATAAATAAAAAAAAGTAAGAGAAAAAAAATAAAAAATACTCCCTGTTATGAAAATTGATGCTTGAGCTATGCCTTTTTGGATCTGCATGAAAAAAATATACAAGGCAAACAACAACAACAACAAAAGTATACCCGGAAGTATCACACAATTTTTAAGATGCGCATCAAGAAAGTCCGAAGAGTCGCCTTACGCTGCCATCAATGCTTTTGTAAAAAACACACAATAAAAATTACAGCAATAAAATAACAATACATAAATCGCGAATAGATGCGCGTCAAGAGATCAAGAAGAAACTCCTTAAACTGCCACCATTTAGCACGATTATTACACACGCGAGAAAGTAAATATAACAAGAGGTCTGATATGGGGTATCAAAGGGAGAGGAATGAATCCACTTTTCGTTTTCTCACGGTAAAATCTTCCATCCAGACAATTTTAGCTAGAGCTGGATCTGGTTGAGGAACAAATTCATTGAGTTTTTTGATTAGTTCTTCTGGTGTGGTTGCAACGACTATGATTCGTTTAGCACGCTCGGAAATAAAACCTTTTTCAGCAGAATAGTCGATGAAAGATAACAAACCATCAAAGAAACCATTGACATTAAGCAGACCTATTGGTTTTTGATGAACATTTAGCTGGGCTCTAGTAACCACATGAAAAAGTTCCTCAAGAGTGCCAAAACTACCGGGAAGGGTGATAAAGGCGCCAGAATTATTTATCATGTGAGTTATGCGATCTTGCATATTTACAGATCTAAACTCATCTCCAATAGTTGACCCGGTAATTTTACTTTCAGCCAGAGGTTTTGGAATTATTCCCAACACTCTTACTCCTTCCATATAGGCAGAAGCAGCAGCTCCTTCCATTAGACTATTTTTAACTAGTGAAAATGAATAGAATTAAAATGAGTTGGGAATTTATAAAATCTAGTGGATTACAGGTTCATTAAATTAGGTTTTTAATTAAGTATCGGAATTTATTTATACGGATATAAAAGAAAAAACGAATGTTTATCGAGTAATCAACTTTTCACCTCCGTACTTTCGTAATCAAAGATGTCTTAATCACTGTCACTTTTTTAAGATGTTGATAACAAGATTAACACTTGATAGATTGAAAAGATGTGTTTCCAATACACTTAACAATCAATCAAGGAGGTTTCACTAGTAGAAATAGGATATGATCAATCTCTATTTAAACCAATTAGTCCTTTCATTTCTCTAACTTGACTATTTTTAGGATAAACGATCGTTCATCGAGTAATCAACTTTTCACCTCCGTACTTTCGTAATCAAAGATGTCTTAACCACTTTCGCAATCTTAAGATGTTGATAACAAGATTAACATTTGATAGATTGAAAAGATATGTTTCCAATTCACTCAACAATCAATCAAGAAGGTTTCATTAGTAAAAATAGGATATGATCAATCTCTATTTAAATCAATTAGTCCTAAAAATAGTTTAAATCAATCAAATACTCAATATATAACCTAATAGAAATCCCCATTCCCCTAGGAAGAAAGATTAGCTACTCATTGGTTTATACATACTAAAATTATAATAGAAATAATTGATATATATATAATATATATATATAGAAACTTTTAATTACTAGAACTTAATGACAATAGATAAAACTTACTTGAATATGATGAATCAAAGTGCAAGAAACAAACTTCAAAATATAACTTCAAACTTATTTAAAGCTTACAAAAATTGAAAGTAAAATACTAAGTGCTTATTGATCAAGCACTTTTCAATTACAAACTAAATGAAAGAAAAACTTCAAACCAAAAATAAAATACAAACTAAAATTGAAAGTTCTAAGGAAAATATATTGCTAAAAAAAAGAAGTATTTCTTAGCAAGAAGATGGGTTTGAGAATTGGTAATAATTGGTGATTTTGCAATAGATGAAGATGTCCTTTTATAGGTGATTTTCAAGAATACAATTGATTATTTAATTCAAAATATCTATTGTAATATCATTTTTTAATTCTTTGTTCACACTTCACCCATATGCTTTGAATTTTCGATTTTGACCAAAAATATCTTGTGGTTGAGTTCACAAGTTGGTCAAGTGGACTAATTTTGCATGGCATCTGCCGAAAACGGCGATGAAAACGGCCCACTTGCCCCGTGTTGTGCGCCGCTTTGTGGTGACTGCCTCTTCCGAATACGCGCGAGGACACGGCTAAATGCCTACGTGTGTGAAACGGCCCAAGACACGGCCCTTGTTGCGCCGTATGTGAACGGCCTACATAACACGGTCCTTTGCGCCGTGTTATATGGTCGCTTTGCCTAAAATTCCCGTTGGATTTGATCTTGTTTTCCGTCTTTTTGACGCTTCATGTCGAATCAGAAATAATCATTTTTAGCTCATGTTTGGACATATCTGTAAAATATATATTTTTAATCACAAATCAGTACAATTATGCCCGAAAAAATGAATATTTTGTATATGAATTTTAGATCAATTATGCACTAATCACCGACCCATGAGCTAGCCGTTGGACAATGACAACTACTCCAGCAAATCAGGTGGTGCCACGTGACATGGGCCCTGAGCAAAATACCCTTCGAATTTGAATAGTGAGGGTAGGCTTTAGGTGGGTCTCGGGCGGACTGGACTGCTGGTGGGATGGGGGTCGGGTCGGTTTAGGTTGGAGGCGAGTTGGGCTGGGCCTGGGAGACAGCGTCTGGGACCTACCACAACCACAGTGGCCAGCCACAGGTAGAGATATTAAGGCCAAAAATGGCTCCGGCCAGTCTAGTGGGCTTTAAACGGCAGCCAAAAAGTTCTGATTTAAACGGCCAGAATATCGGGCCTAACCCTAACCCTAACGGGCTTCGGGCTAAACGGGCTAAATATTTAAAAAAAATTATTTTTTATTTTTTATAAGTCATAAACAAAAAAAAAACAGTAACAATATATTTTATATATATAGTAACAACTATACTATAATTTAAATATAACAAAAAATACACTTTTATTTATATACATATATATACACACACTATATTAAGAAATACAATAATAATATATATATTATATATACTATTAATATATATTACGTATATAATATTAATATATATATTATATATATAATATTAATATGTCATATAAATATAGTATTGTTGTAAGTTGAAATTAACAATATATATATATCGGGCTTCGGGCTAAACGGTCCGGCCCAAAAAAGCCCGGATTTAAACGGGCTAGGAAATATCGACCCTAACCTGGTTTTTTGGCGGGTTAAACGGGCCAGCCCGCCGGGCCCGAGCCCATTTAACATGTCTAGCCATGGGCGAGGGTCAGACTAGCCCCCAAACCTACTGGTCAGCTCTACTTCTTCTATCCATTAAATCAAGTTAAAATTAATCAAAATAATTTTGTATTGTTATCATGATTATTGTGATAAATACTACTAGGGTTGTTAGCGGTCCGAGTGAACCCGAAACCCGGTCCAGAATCGGACCGAAAAACCCAGGACCGAAACTCACCCGACAATTAACGAGTTCGGATTCGAGTTCTAAATATTGAACCGAAACCGATAAGACCCGGACTGAGAAAACCGGAAAAAGACCCGGTAATATATATATATATATATATATATATATATACACACATACACTCACACACACCAAACAAGGCCTAAGGCCTTTGGTATATAAAATTTTTATTACTTGTTATTATATTTATTAATTATAGTAATAAAAAAATTAATTAATAACTTGATAATAATAGATCTAATTAATACAAAATAATTAATAACAATACAATATAATATAGATCTAATTAATACAAAATAATTAATAACAAAATAATTAATAACAAAATAATTCCCTTGTTTAAAACCACCAGGGAATTGGGATTTTTTTCCCATCCCACATTGCTTGGAGCAACAAATCTAGCTCCCATCCACTAGTATAAATAGGTGCTCACCCTTTCATTTTTTAACACATCAAACCTTAAGCCATCAATGGTGGTTCAAGCCCATTGGCTTGAGCCTTGTCTTGCGGCTTTGGGTTCATAACGAGTTCTTTTTTTGGTTCCTTGTGGTTTGAGTCTTCCAGCTTGAACTTGATGGTCTAAGCTTTATTAGCTTGAACTTGAGCATGGCTTGAACCTTGGTTCACCTCAGCCCATCACCATTTTGCTTAAGGTTTCATCCCACATTGGTGGGAGAAACCATCTAAAAGCCTTGGTATGAACTATAAATATGCCTCCTCCCTTCCACTACTCTCTCATTTCTGGATTCGGGTTTTTGGGTTCCGGATTTGGGTTTCGGATTCGGGTTTCGGATTCGAGTTTCGGATTCGGACCGGGTCTACCCGGTACCTATTTCGGACCGGTTCCGGATCTTAAATATGACCCGGTTTTCTTACCGGTCTGGACCGGGTCTATCCGGTACCTTACTGGACCGGTTCCGGGTCTGTCAAAAACCGGGCCGGACCGGTCCGATAACAGCCCTAAATACTACAATCTATGTGTTGTACTGTAATCAAAATAATATTTTATTTTATTTTTCTTATTTATAATTTTGAAAAAAGAACTGAGAAATATAAAATTCCTACGAAACCCTTAAAAAATTGAAAGTCTATACTTGTTTTTTCGAAATTTCTAAGTAATCCTATTTATAACATAATTATTATTAGATAATTATTAACATAATCCAAATGAAGGATAACTACATATAGTATATTTCATCTAAATTCTATTCCAAAATAAGTTAACATAAGTTGGATAATCATTATTAACCGAATTATCAAAATTATCTAGTTAACTATATAATTATCAAAATTATGTTAACTATGTAATTAACATAAGTTGATCATTATTAACATAATTATCAAATTATATTCCAAATAAGTTAACTACATATAGGATACCTCGTCTAAGTATGAAATCCAAATAAATTATCAAAATTTGAAATTATTTTATAATTGAAAAATAATTAATCAATAATTAGAGAAATTATCATATAATAATTAAATAATTTAATTTTAACTATTCATTTTGTTATTTTTGGGTGTTCTAGGTAAACTTAAATTCATAAAATATAAATAAACTAATTTTAAAATATTGAAAAGTGCTTAAAAATAAATATCATAAAAATGAAAATTAATGTTAAAGTTTAGAATCTAATCCTCAAAATAGATATATTAATATAAGAAAATTATATGAAATATTGTTAAATTCCAATAAAATCCAAATATTCTGAGATAATATAATTTCTAAAATAAACTAAAAAATATGTATGTAGCCTAGAATATGAAAAAAAACTGAAATAATTTAGCAATTTTAAAATTGAAAACATTTTAAGATTTATTTATAATTTTTTAAGCTAATTTGTATTTTTAGATTTAATTTTGTTCGTAGCATTTTTTTAATTTCTCAAAATATATCTGTATTTTCTAGAATGATTTTTTTTTTTGGAGTTTATGTAATTTTTTGAGTTTATTTGTAATCAAGGTCTATTATGTTTTTACGTACAATATATTTTTAGAATTTGAGTATGTTTTTGATATTTGGAATAGTTATGCTTATCTACTTTTATATCCATAGTTCACCTCTTTTTACTATACTGGGCAAATAGTATAGAATACACGAACTACACTGTATTTTTTAAATTTATTAACAAAATATTTTTATTTGAAGAATATATTTATATTTCTTTCAATATTTACATTATATTTGTTTAGAATTTATTGTCATTTTTGTATCTTGGTTCTTCATTTTATTTACATATTTCTATATCTATATATTAAGATGGATATATTTTATTGTTAGTTTTTATAGGATTAAATATAATATTAGCATTCATTTCTAATTTTTATGATATCTTTATAAATTTTCAACTAACATTTATTTTTTAGAATTTTTATGTACTTTTTGTATCTATTTGTACATCTTCAAAATTTATTTGCGTTTTTTGAAATATAGGATTAATTTATATTATTACAAATCTATTCAAAAATGATAAGAATTATTTGTACCTTATTTATGATTTTAGAAAATTATTTGTATTACCAGGATATTTCTTCTATTTATATTTTCAGTATTAATTTATATTTTTGGATTTATTTTTGCAATATTTATATTAGAAAATTTATTTAGTTTTAGTTTTATCTTCTAAGACTTATTGCATATTTATGATTTTTTGGTACTTTTTTTATTATTATTTTTATAAATATTTTTCTATATGTTTAGCGTTTATTTTTCATTTTGTAGAATTTACTTATATTTTTTGAATATTATTGTATTTACTAGGATTTATTTTGCAGTTTTTTCATATGTATTTGTGAATTTTAGAATTTATATGAATTTTATTTATAATTTTTGAATATTAATTTATAATTTAGATGATCTTTTATGTAATTTTCTACTTCTCAATTTATCTTCTCAATTGAAGACCACTGTAATTGAATTGTTTTAATCTAATTTTTAATATATAATAAAACTTTTATAAATTAATACTCTATAAACGAATACAATCTCCAATATAATAAATGTCTCCGGTCCCGACCGGGGTAATGCAAATGAGCATCAAATTTAATAAGATAATAAAATAATAAAATTTTGGAGACTTTTTTTTATAAGTATATATCCATCAATACAATAAAATAATAATTCTTAAATATTATGAATTTTATGATAATTTGTTAAAATATGAATCTATTGGTATCTGTTTTTTCTTAATACGTAAATCTAATTAGATTTTATCTGTAATTTTTGTAATTGCGCTAAAAATTTTGGTGTTAAGTTTTATAGCTGCAATAGAAACCTGTGAAGAGTTGTTGTCACGTCCAGAGCTTTCTTTCGCATGATTAGTTCCAACGGTGTTGAATCATCTTCAATTTTATCGTTATTAGGATCTTCAATAATATCAGCCTCAATTTACTCCAAATTTTGAACTTCTGAACATTCATCATTTTCAACTGAATAATTAAAAAAGTTATTGACGTCCATCTGATTGAGCTCTCCAGTATCCTTAATATATCTCAAGCTCATGAAGGCTATCTTGATTCTTGACAGTTTATCTCATTTTCGTTGCTTGAGACCGCTTCATCACTTATTATGCTGAATTTAAGAAATCACTATTTTAATTGATAAATTCTCAATTTATAGATATATTAATATCCGTCTAAATTAATAGAATTTTATGATACCAAGACTATTAATTTATAGATGTTTTAATACAATCTCAATACCTATTTAAATACATGTAATACAATATCTGTATATTTCAAAGAATCACCAAACAATTATAAATAGGGGTGTATTTCTGATCGAACGAACTGAACAGTTACCTTATCGAACGTTCGTTTGTTAAGAGTTCGGTTCGTTCTGTTTGTGTTCGATAAAAATGCAAACCACTTGCTCGTATTTGGTTCGTTAAAATTTCATATATTTAGTGTTCGTTCGTTAGCGTTCGGTTATTTGGTTCGTTTTGTTCGTTCGTTTGTTCGTTTTGTTCCAAAATATAAAAAAGCCAAAAGTATAAAGGGAAAATGAATTTTTTTGTCACTCAACTATTAGCTCTTTTAAAAACCTATCACTCAACTAAAAGTTTATTTATTGTAGGCACTAACGTTACACATGTTTACCGTTTTAGTCATTCCACTACCATTCCGTTAATTCTTTCAGTTTTCCGCTAAAAAAATTCAGTTTTCCGCTAATTTTTAACGTGGATCTGCTATACTAGTTAAAAAATTCAGAAAATAATACTTCCATGGGAAATTTAGTTTTTTTAATATATTTCAGAAAAAAAAAACTAAATAAAAAGGGAAGTTGTATAATATATCACAAATTAATGGGTCAACTTATAAATATGTTCCATTATAATAATATCATAATTATATGTCTTATTATCAGTTTTTAACTTAAAGGGAGACCAATATAGGCTTGATATATTAATTAAAAATATTTACAATTTTTAAATTTATTGGTTATAATTTTTAAATTTAACAATTAAAAATAGTTTTTCCTTAGAACAGACCCCACGAGGGCAAATTTTTAAATTTAACCAATGAAAATTATTTTTTATTTTTAGAACATAAAATATAAAAAATTATAATTTTCGCGAGTGAATACCCACATTTCAGAAAAATTACTTTTGTTTTTAAAAAGTTATACGGAGAATTGTATAAAATTTGAAATGAAATTATGCAAGTTGAAAAATTACTTTTCTTCTATTAAATACAATTAAAAAATATAATTAATCAAGATAATATAGAATATAATATAATGATAATATATATATATATAATATTTTAAAACAATAAAACAAATATATTTAACGAAATGACTAAAACGGTAAACATGTGTAATGTTAGTGCCTGCAATGATTAAACTTTTAGTTGATTCGTATGTTTCTAAAAGAGCTAATAGTTGAGTGACAAAAAAATTTATTTTCCCAATCATAAACAATATCTTATAAAAACTTGTACATTCCACTACGTGCCTCACCCCAAAGGTACTCATAATTTTTCTTATACCGAAGTTCCAAGCTTACACCTGAGTCCTGACTAATTATCGGGATAACAGCCCCGGCCCCACAGAACTGCTACCAGTTAAATCGCGAGATGTGTATCCGGTAGTGTTGTCACCGGGCCGTGAACCGCCGGTTCCGGGCCCAAACCGGCGGTTCACCAGAAAAGGTGAACCGTAATCGGCCCGGATATTCTTCAGAAGGGCTGGTTTCCGGGCCCGAAACCGGCAGTTCAAGGATGGGCCGAAAACCGGCGGTTCCCGGGCCGAACATGGGGTTCTTCATTTTTTTTATTTATTATTTTTTTATGAAATTAAATGAATTGTGTAGTTGTGTTTAAATTTCGAATGTTGAAATTATTTATGTTGTTTTTTATTTAATTATCAATAACTTGTAATATTGTTTATATCTTCCTTTTTCTAAACTAAATGATATGTGTTGAAATTTCTAAATTTTTTAATTTACAAGTGTTGAAATTTTGAAATTACTTAAGTTAATTTAATAAAAATATAGTAACTTATAGATAATTTAGAAATTCTTTATGTTGTGTTTTTTTTATGTAATTTATAATAACTTCAAATATTTTTACTGACTTTTTTTTTTGAAATTAAATTACTTGTGTTAAAAATTTGAAAATGTGAAATGCAATATGGTAAAAATAGTTTTAAAACATTTATAATCAAAATAATGCATAAAAATTGATATCTTTATTGATTTATATGATTCTATCTATTTACAAAAGAAATCCTACAAGGATACAATCTTTAAAATTGAATAAATAAACTAACTAATACTAACTAATTCACAATACTAGTAAAAAAGTAGAGAAGAGTATAGAACGATAATGTAAAGCAAGAGTATGTAGTGCTAGTGTAATTGAAATGTATAGTACTATATAGTACTTAGTAGTTATTACTTAGTAGTAATATAATGTAAAGCAAGAACAATAGTGCTAGTGTAATTGAAATATATAGTATTTAGTACTTAGTATAGTAGATATTATATAGTTGTAACACCCCGAGATATTCGGAATATGTTACAGCGTCGTAGACCCCTACATGGGACCCACCAGGCTACAACAGGAAAACTCCACTCGACTAAACATCTTGGTTAGCGAGGATACACATTTAAATAATATGACATAATAAGATACGCTCGGAACAACCGGCGAAATAAGCATCAACCAACAACGTGACAATTTAAAGCAATACAATACGGAGTTTGAAACGTAAAGCCTAAGTACTCGCGAGTACAATCTATAAGTTTAAAACTGTGGGAACAACCATATCGAAATGGACAAAAGAAATAAGTAGACTCAAATGCACATGTCAACGACCCTGCCAACATCCTCGTACTGTCCCGGTGCCCGCTCGTCCGAATAATCATAACCTGAAATCCATAACAAGAATTTCCCCAAAACGGGTCCCCAAAGGGGTTAGCAATTACGCTAGTACAAGTAATCAAGGCAAACCAAACGCTTACACATTTCATAGTACATGCACCAATATCAATTTCAAAAGTCAAAACCAGACATGTCTTTTCCTAAATAAATAAATCAAACAATTTGCCTTGGGAATGAGTCATATCATAAATTCCCGCACGAGGCCTCTAAGGACCCTCCCGACTGGCTATATTATAAAGCAAAACACGCACATGCATCGCCTTGGGAACATAGTCATATCATAGATTCCCGCACGAGGCCTCTAAGGACCCTCCCATGGGCTAGCTAAACAAACTCATGAATCCGGACGCAAACCTCGATTCCCTCCTTGATCCGTCGGACCAACACGAGGTGAGCAAATCACACACAAAATACATTACCATTCCACGTTAAGCATAAAGGTTTCCAAAAATACTTGCCTTGAATAATTGATGACGCAACGAGCGGAAAGGATAATCACCGATGAACGCTATGAACCAACGGAACCGAACCTAACGATTCGAAGAACATAATCACAACCAACTCTAGACGAATACGGAAATGGAATACACCCGAAAACCCGCCTACGATTCATGTATATTCGTATAAAAATAATAACGAGGGCGGACCACAACCAAACCCTCTCGATTCCGCAAAACTATGAAAGTATACCATGAATCCGTAGAAAAACTAATGATATCAACAAGATGAATCATATTCATCTTGAATCCAACAACAAAACGGAACGAATCGGAAGAAAATCCCAAAACCCCCAAATTATCCCAAAAGTAGGGTTCTAAGAGATTTTACCTTGATTTGACGATGAACAATGAATGATTAGAGATAGGTTGATGATATGAAGCTTGAATATACTTCTACAATGGTACTTGGGCGAAAATCGGGCGAAACCTAGCTCTGTGTCGTTCGTCGCGAAGAGAAGTGAGAGAGGTGAGAAATGAGGAAAATACGATTCTTTGTCGGTTTATATCTTGGCGGTGTTACGGCCGTAACATCCATAACATACGGCCGTAACATATGAACATTACGGCCAGTAACTCGCCGCCTTTACGGCCAGAATCGCTCTGTGAATGAAATCGGGCAAAATTTACGAACGACACTTACGGCCGTATCAAGACACCGTTACGGCCGTATCAATACTTACTACCGTAACTCAAACATGATACGCCTGTAACTCAGGATCGGACCAGAGGCAAGAAACGAAGCATTGTTACGGCCGTATGAAGGAAGATTACGCCATAACTCTCGATTATTACGGCGTAACATATACGACTTCATTAGTAACATGGCTCGTGACAAAGAGCCATAGTCTCAAACACTACCGACGAGGGGGTGATCGGAAATAGAACAAGAAAACAACAACATGTATCCATGACCAACGGATGCACTCACCACGGATTTGTAAATCGCGTTACGATGAAGCGTGATTCCGAATGCCCAGAGTTCAGGAACACCAAAGATACAAGGATACCCTAAACTTAAGAAAATTACGAAACGGCCCAAACGTTCAAAAACCGCGATACGACGTCGGATTAACAAACCGAAACTCCCAACACGAACAACTCAACTATACGAACTCGTGAAACCAAAGAAATTACAAAAGCGAACGAGTTCCATGAGAATCGAACGTCCATGCCATAATACATGACATAAAACAGAATAATATCAAAACATCACCAAGATCGTCCCAGATGGAGAAACTCCAAGAATAACATAGATTCAAAATGTCGACAAGGTTACAAGCGAACTACTAAAAAATAAAAATACACCAAAACGGGAATATCGGAAAATGAAGAAAAATGCGGATATTACATTCTACCCCTCTAAAAACAAGTTTCGTCCCGAAACTTAAGAAACAAACAACTCGGGGTACCTAGCACGCATGCTATCCTCGGTTTCCCAAGTTGCCTCCTCGACACCGTGTCTCGACCACTGCACCTTGACCAAAGGGATGGTCTTATGCCGCAGTCGTTTCTCCCGATGCTCTAAAATCTTCAAAGGACGTTCCTCAAAAGTAATATCCTCGGCGACGTCAATCTCACCATAATCGATGATGTGCCGAGGATCCAGGACATATTTCCTCAGCTGGGAAACATGAAAAACACTATGAATATGACTCAGGGCCGGGGGTAACGCCAAGCGGTATGCTAACCCACCGACTCGCTCGAGAATCTCGAAGGGTCCAATAAATCTCGGACTCAACTTCCCCTTCTTCCCGAAACGGAAAACTCCTCTCGTCGGCGACACCTTCAGCAAAACGTGGTCTCCCACCTCGAATTCTAAAGGTCGACGACGGACATCGGCATATGACTTCTGTCGAATCTGGGCAGTCAACATCCGTTCTCGAATTAATCCTATCTTCCGCCTCGTCTCTAAAACGACATCCGGCTCGGTCCCGACTAAATCGGACGCCTCATTCCAACAAATCGGTGATCGACATCGCCGCCCATAAAGTGCCTCATACGGTGCCATCCGAATCGACGCGTGCCAACTATTATTGTACGTGAATTCGATCAATGGCAAATGCTCCTCCCAGTCGTTGCTCCAATCGGGAGCGCACGCACGCAACATATCCTCGAACGTCTGGATAGTGCGTTCCGACTGTCCATCTGACTGGGGATGAAAAGAGGTACTCAAATGCAAACGGGTACCCAACGCCTTATGCACCGCCTGCCAAAAGTGCGATACGAAACAATAGACTTCGGAGTACCATGAAGCCTCACAATCTGCGCGATAAACACACGAGCTAACTTCTCCGGGCCCCAAGTGTCCTTGATGCCCAGAAAATGTGCCGACTTGGTCAGACGATCAACAATCACCCATACCATATTCATGCCCGACCTCGATCTCGGAAAACTCGTAACGAAATCCATCGAAATATCTTCCCATTTCCATTCCGGAACGGTAAGTGACTGCAATAACCCAACCGGTCGCTGATGCTCGATTTTGACCTGCTGGCAAGTCAAACATCTCGCTACAAACTGTGCGACCTCCTCCTTCATATTATTCCACCAGAAATTCCTCCTCAGGTCCTTGTACATCTTACTCGAACCAGGATGAATGGAGTAAGGCGTAGCATGGGCCTCCCGTAAAATACTCTGTCTCAACTCTAAGTCGTTCGGCACACAAAGCCGACTCTGGAATCTCAAAATACCATCCTCGTGAATCACAAACCCAGGAGACTTTCCCTTAAGAACATTCTCTCGGATTTGAGTAATCATCGGATCCTCTAACTGCTTCAGCTTAATTTCATCGATCAAAGATGACGAAATCTCTAAAGCACAAAGTCGCCCGACAGCCCCAGGCAACAAAACCTCAACATCCAACTCGATCAAAGCTCGCCGAAGCTCGGACTGAGACGTAAGGATCTCAAGCGTTCACAACGCAATTGGTTTCCGACTCAAGGCGTCGGCCACGACGTTCGCCTTGCCCGGATGATAAAGGATTTCGAGGTCATAATCCTTAATCAGTTCTAACCACCTCCTCTGCCTCATATTCAACTCCCGCTGAGTAATTATGTATTTCAGGCTCTTATGATCGGTAAAAATCTGACATGCAGAGCCGAAAAGATAGTGACGCCAAATCTTGAGCGCGAAAACAACTGCCGCTAACTCTAAATCATGAGTAGGGTAGTTCAGCTCATACGGCCTCAACTGTCTCGACGCAAAGGCAATGGTCTTGCCGTGCTGCATCAATACGCACCCAAGACCCTGACCCGAAGCATCGCTATAAACCGCGAATCCCTCGTTGCCACATGGCAATGCCAAAACCGAGGTCAAGTCAAACGCCTCTTGACTCCTCAAAACTCGATCGCTCTCGTCATTCCGCATTTAACTTCTCGGATTTCTGGAGCAACTGTGTAAGTGGTCGAACCAGTTTCGAGAAACCCTCGACGAACCTACGGTAGTATCCAGCTAAACCCAAGAAACTACGGATCTCCTTCACATTCGTGGGCGGTGCCCAATCCAACACTGCCTCAATTTTTTGCGGATCCACACGAACTCCCTCGGCTGAAATCACGTGACCTAAAAACATCACTTCCTTCAGCCAGAACTCACATTTCGAGAACTTCGCATAGAGTTGTTCGGTCCTCAAAATGTCTAACACTATCCACAGATGATGGGCATGCTCTTCCTCATTCCTCGAATAGATAAGAATATCGTCAATGAAGACGACGACACACTTATCCAAATACTCGATAAAGACCTTGTTCATCAACTGTATGAACACCGCCGGCGCATTAGTTAACCCAAAGGGCATAACTATAAACTCATAATGTCCGTATCTCCTCCGAAAAGCTGTTTTGCAGACGTCTGACTCTCTCACCCGGCCGATAGTACCCGATTTCAAATCAATCTTCGAGAATACCGCAGACTCCCGCAATCGATCGAACAAGTCATCTATTCTCGGCAGAGGTTAGTTGTTATTGATGGTCACCTTGTTTAGTTCGCGATAATCGATACACAAACGTAGTGAACCATCCTTCTTCCGCACAAACAGACTGCGCCCCAAGGCGAGGCACTCGGTCGAACATACCCCGACTCAAGAAGCTCACTCAACCGCTTCTTGACTCGACATCTCTGAAGGTGCCATGCGATACGGCGCCTTCGAAATCGGAGCCGCGCCCGGCTCTAACTCTATAGCAAACTCAACCTCACGATCCGGTGGCAATCCCGGCAACTCGTCAGGAAATACGTCAGGAAACTCACTAACAACTGGAATCGACGAAAGCTCGACTCCACCATCCTCCGCCTTCAAGGCATAGCACCAATAACCAGTACACCACTTTCGCAGGAGACTCATCGCCTTCAAGGCATTAATAACAAATTTCTGATTTCCCCTCCTTCGCCCCGCGAAGGAGTGCTCGGTGCCATCCTCGGCTAACATGGTGATGATCCTCGTGCGGTAGTTCATGATTGCGCCATGCCGCTCGAGCCAATCATCCCCGAGAATCAAATCCTCACCCTCAATATCAACAACAATATGATTAGAGAGCAAAGCTCTCTCACAAATAAACACAGAACAATCTCGAACCTCTCGATCGCCAACGATCCTATCACCGCTAGGAAGTTTAACAATGAAAGACTCGCAAGGCGACAAACAGTCGAGACTCAAACGGCGCACACACCCCAGAGATATGAACGAATGTGTAGCACCAGAATCGAAAAGCACACTGACAGGATGAGAATGGATATAAACGGTACCTGTCGCCACAGTAGCTGCTGGATCATCGGCCCTCCTCATCTCGTAGATACGCGGCTGGGCAGAGCCGACACTGGAAGCTCCTCCCCTAGTGGGCTGACCTCGACCATTACCTCGGCCGACACTCGGTGGAGGTGGCGGGGCAAATGAGCCCTGGTTCACACTCGGCTCCATAGGTGCTGGTTGAGAAGAACTGGCGCTGCGAAGCTGTCTGATCTGTTCAAAAAAGGGGGCCTTGTGGCCCAACTGTCCACAAGTATGACAAGTAAACTTCGGACGAGAACACTGCCGGCTCTTATGGCCCTGCACACCCCAGTTAAAGCATGTGGGTTCACGAGCGGAGGTTCCGGCGGCACCCCGAAAGCTCCCAGAGAAACGAGCCGAACCGCCCGTAGAAATATTTGCAGCCTGAGATTTTTGCTGGCCTCCACTCTTGGGACCAGAAAAATTTCCGACCGACTTCTGCTTCTTGCTCTCACGAGCCAAATCACTAGCCGTCACTGACATATCATAAGCGAGGGCCCTACTCTGATAATCCTTCAAGGTAGTGCAGACGAGTCCAGACATATAGTCCCGAATGGACAGCTTCATCCTCCTGGAAAAATGAAAAATTTTATCGCTCTCAGCGACAACTTGGATCTTCACATAACCCAACTCCTTGTTAAAATCGGCAATAGCTTGGGATACGGGAATATCCCGTGGTTGAGCATCATAGAAAGCATGCACCCGAGCCTGTCTGACCGGCCACGGACAATATTCGGTCTCCATCAATTCTTGAAATTCGGCCCACGAAGCAACATGATCTTTGGGCCCCACGGCTTCCCACAAATCCATAGCGACCCCAGTGAGAAAGTACTAGGCAATAGGGACCTTGCGGTCCTCGGGACAGTTGGTAGCAGTGAAGACTTTGGATATCTCCTTGATCCACCCTTCCCAGCCGATCGGGTCCGAAGCTCCCGAAAACTGAGGAGGATGCATCTTGATGACATCTTGGAGCCAACGATCTGCTCCGCCCCGATTAGCATGGGCCTGATCGGGGTTTTGAACCACTTGAGATATCGCCGCCATTTGGTTTACCATTTGCTGCATAACGGCCGCAATACAGAGGTCGGCGCGCTCCTGAGAAGAAGCATGACTGTGACGGTCACCGGTACTGCCGGCTCCCGAAGAATGCGACGTGGCCGCCCCACCGGCTGCCCCACGTCCTCGGCCGCATCCACGACCACGACCACGGTTTCCTCCGGCGTCCATACTGGTGTTAAGAGATAACAGAAGTATGTCGATGATGAGTAAGGGAGGAAAAAGCAAATACGATTCGAAAAGCGGAAATACAATGCAAGAAAACAAAGGACCGAATAAGAAAACTTACGAGCACTGGAAGTACCGAGATGCTGGCAGCGGTGTGACAATGTGCAAAAAAAAACGTGACTAGACCCAAATAACCAACAAGCCTAGGTATCCATAAACCTAGAGCTCTGATACCATTTTCTGTAACACCCCGAGATATTCGGAATATGTTACAGCGCCGTAGACCCCTACATGGGACCCACCAGGCTACAACAGGAAAACTCCACTCGACTAACCATCTTGGTTAGCGAGGATACACATTTAAATAATATGACATAATAAGATACGCCCGGAACAACCGGCGAAATAAGCATCAACCAACAACGTGACAATTTAAAGCAATACAATACGGAGTTTGAAACGTAAAGCCTAAGTACTCGCGAGTACAATCTATAAGTTTAAAACTGTGGGAACAACCATATCGAAATGGACAAAAGAAATAAGTAGACTCAAATGCACATGTCAACGACCCTGGCCAACATCCTCGTATTGTCCCGGTGCCCGCTCGTCCGGATAATCATAACCTGAAATCCATAACAAGAATTTCCCCAAAACGGGTCCCCAAAGGGGTTAGCAATTACGCTAGTACAAGTAATCAAGGCAAACCAAACGCTTACACATTTCATAGTACATGCACCAATATCAGTTTCAAAAGTCAAAACCTGACATGTCTTTTAAGGAAATAAACAGTCAAACAATTTGCCTTGGGAACAGAGTCATATCATAAATTCCCGCACGAGGCCTCTAAGGACCCTCCCGCACTGGCTATATTATAAAGCAAAACACGCACATGCATCGCCTTGGGAACAGAGTCATATCATAGATTCCCGCACGAGGCCTCTAAGGACCCTCCCGCACTGGCTAGCTAAACAAACTCATGAATCCGGGACGCAAACCTTTGGATTCCCTCCTTGATCCCGTCGGACCAACACGAGGTGAGCAAATCACACACAAAATACATTACCATTCCACGGTAAGCATAAAGGTTTCCAAAAATACTTGCCTTGAATAATTGATGACGCAACGAGCGGAAAGGATAATCACCGATGAACGCTATGAACCAACGGAACCGAACCTAACGATTCGAAGAACATAATCACAACCAACTCTAGACGAATACGGAAATGGAATACACCCGAAAACCCGCCTACGATTCATGTATATTCGTATAAAAATAATAACGAGGGCGGACCACAACCAAACCCTCTCGATTCCGCAAAACTATGAAAGTATACCATGAATCCGTAGAAAAACTAATGATATCAACAAGATGAATCATATTCATCTTGAATCCAACAACAAAACGGAACGAATCGGAAGAAAATCCCAAAACCCCCAAATTATCCCAAAAGTAGGGTTCTAAGAGATTTTACCTTGATTTGACGATGAACAATGAATGATTAGAGATAGGTTGATGATATGAAGCTTGAATATACTTCTACAATGGTACTTGGACGAAAATCGGGCGAAACCTAGCTCTCCAGGTCGTTCCGTCGCGAAGAGAAGTGAGAGAGGTGAGAAATGAGGAAAAATACTACGCCGCTGGGTTTATATATCGGTGTTACGGCCGTAACATCCATAACATACGGCCGTAACATATGAACATTACGGCCAGTAACTTCCGCCGCCTTTACGGCCAGAATCGCTCTGTGAATGAAATCGGGCAAAATTTACGAACGACACTTACGGCCGTATCAAGACACCGTTACGGCCAGATCAATACTTACGGCCAGAACTCAAACATGATACGCCGTAACTCAGATCGACCAGAGGCAAGAAACGAAGCATTGTTACGGCCGTATGAAGGAAGATTACGGCCATAACTCTCGATTATTACGGCCGTAACATATACGGCTTACGGCCGTAACATGGCCTGTGACAGCAGGCCATAGTCTGAAACACTACCGACGAGGGGGGTGATCGGAAATAGAACAAGAAAACAACAACATGTATCCATGACCAACGGATGCACTCACCACGGATTTCAGAAATCAGAACGTTACGATGAAGCGTGATTCCGAATGCCCAGAGTTCAGGAACACCAAAGATACAAGGATACCCTAAACTTAAGAAAATTACGAAACGGCCCAAACGTTCAAAAACCGCGATACGACGTCGGATTAACAAACCGAAACTCCCAACACGAACAACTCAACTATACGAACTCGTGAAACCAAAGAAATTACAAAAGCGAACGAGTTCCATGAGAATCGAACGTCCATGCCATAATACATGACATAAAACAAAATAATATCAAAACATCACCAAGATCGTCCCAGATGGAGAAACTCCAAGAATAACATAGATTCAAAATGTCGACAAGGTTACAAGCGAACTACTAAAAAATAAAAATACACCAAAACGGGAATATCGGAAAATGAAGAAAAATGCGGATATTACATTCTACCCCTCTAAAAACAAGTTTCGTCCCGAAACTTAAGAAACAAACAACTCGGGGTACCTAGCACGCATGCTATCCTCGGTTTCCCAAGTTGCCTCCTCGACACCGTGTCTCGACCACTGCACCTTGACCAAAGGGATGGTCTTATGCCGCAGTCGTTTCTCCCGATGCTCTAAAATCTTCAAAGGACGTTCCTCAAAAGTAATATCCTCGGCGACGTCAATCTCACCATAATCGATGATGTGCCGAGGATCCAGGACATATTTCCTCAGCTGGGAAACATGAAAAACACTATGAATATGACTCAGGGCCGGGGGTAACGCCAAGCGGTATGCTAACCCACCGACTCGCTCGAGAATCTCGAAGGGTCCAATAAATCTCGGACTCAACTTCCCCTTCTTCCCGAAACGGAAAACTCCTCTCGTCGGCGACACCTTCAGCAAAACGTGGTCTCCCACCTCGAATTCTAAAGGTCGACGACGGACATCGGCATATGACTTCGTCGAATGCAGGCGACAACATCCGTTCTCGAATTAATCCTATCTTCCGCCTCGTCTCTAAAACGACATCCGGCTCGGTCCCGACTAAATCGGACGCCTCATTCCAACAAATCGGTGATCGACATCGCCGCCCATAAAGTGCCTCATACGGTGCCATCCGAATCGACGCGTGCCAACTATTATTGTACGTGAATTCGATCAATGGCAAATGCTCCTCCCAGTCGTTGCTCCAATCGGGAGCGCACGCACGCAACATATCCTCGAACGTCTGGATAGTGCGTTCCGACTGTCCATCTGACTGGGGATGAAAAGAGGTACTCAAATGCAAACGGGTACCCAACGCCTTATGCACCGCCTGCCAAAAGTGCGATACGAAACGGCCATCACGATCCGAAACAATAGACTTCGGAGTACCATGAAGCCTCACAATCTGCGCGATAAACACACGAGCTAACTTCTCCGGGCCCCAAGTGTCCTTGATGCCCAGAAAATGTGCCGACTTGGTCAGACGATCAACAATCACCCATACCATATTCATGCCCGACCTCGATCTCGGAAAACTCGTAACGAAATCCATCGAAATATCTTCCCATTTCCATTCCGGAACGGGAAGTGACTGCAATAACCCAACCGGTCGCTGATGCTCGATTTTGACCTGCTGGCAAGTCAAACATCTCGCTACAAACTGTGCGACCTCCTCCTTCATATTATTCCACCAGAAATTCCTCCTCAGGTCCTTGTACATCTTACTCGAACCAGGATGAATGGAGTAAGGCGTAGCATGGGCCTCCCGTAAAATACTCTGTCTCAACTCTAAGTCGTTCGGCACACAAAGCCGACTCTGGAATCTCAAAATACCATCCTCGTGAATCACAAACCCAGGAGACTTTCCCTTAAGAACATTCTCTCGGATTTGAGTAATCATCGGATCCTCTAACTGCTTCAGCTTAATTTCATCGATCAAAGATGACGAAATCTCTAAAGCACAAAGTCGCCCGACAAACTGTGCAACAAAACCTCAACATCCAACTCGATCAAAGCTCGCCAAGCTCGACCGAGACGTAAGGATCTCAAGCGCTCGCAACGCAATTGGTTTCCGACTCAAGGCGTCGGCCACGACGTCGCCTTGCCCGATGATAAAGGATTTCGAGGTCATAATCCTTAATCAGTTCTAACCACCTCCTCCGCCTCATATTCAACTCCCGCCGAGTAATTATGTATTTCGTGCTCTTATGATCGGTAAAAATCGACATGCAGAGCCGAAAGATAGTGACGCCAAATCTTGAGCGCGAAAACAACCGCCGCTAACTCTAAATCATGAGTAGGTAGTTCACTCATACGGCCTCAACTGCCTCGACGCAAAGGCAATGGTCTTGCCGTGGCCGCATCAATACGCACCCAAGACCACGACCAAGCATCGCTATAAACCGCGAATCCTCGTTGCCACATGGCAATGCCAAACCGGTCAAGTCAAACGCCTCTTCGCCTCCTCAAAACTCGATCGCCTCTCGTCATTCCGCATTTAACTTCTGATTGAGCAAGCGTGTAAGTGGTCGAACCAGCTTCGAGAAACCTCGGCGAACCTACGGTAGTATCCGGCTAAACCCAAGAAACTACGGATCTCCTTCACATTCTGGGCGGTGCCCAATCCAACACCGCCTCAATTTTTGCGGATCCACACGAACTCCCTACCGAAATCACGTGACCTAAAAACATCACTTCCTTCAGCCAGAACTCACATTTCGAGAACTTCGCATAGAGTTGTTCGGTCCTCAAAATGTCTAACACTATCCGCAGATGATGGGCATGCTCTTCCTCATTCCTCGAATAGATAAGAATATCGTCAATGAAGACGACGACACACTTATCCAAATACTCGATAAAGACCTTGTTCATCAACTGTATGAACACCGCCGGCGCATTAGTTAACCCAAAGGGCATAACTATAAACTCATAATGTCCGTATCTCCTCCGAAAAGCTGTTTTCGGCACGTCGGACTCTCTCACCCGAAGCTGATAGTACCCCGATTTCAAATCAATCTTCGAGAATACCGCAGCTCCCTGCAACTGATCGAACAAGTCATCAATTCTCGGCAAAGGGTACTTGTTCTTGATGGTCACCTTGTTTAGTTCGCGATAATCGATACACAAACGTAGTGAACCATCCTTCTTCCGCACAAACAGGACCGGTGCGCCCCAAGGCGAGGCACTCGGTCGAACATACCCCGACTCAAGAAGCTCACTCAACTGCTTCTTCAGCTCTGACATCTCTGAAGGTGCCATGCGATACGGCGCCTTCGAAATCGGAGCCGCGCCCGGCTCTAACTCTATAGCAAACTCAACCTCACGATCCGGCGGCAATCCCGGCAACTCGTCAGGAAATACGTCAGGAAACTCACTAACAACTGGAATCGACGAAAGCTCGACTCCACCATCCTCCGCCTTCAAGGCATAGCACCAATAACCAGTACACCCCTTTCGCAGGAGACTCATCGCCTTCAAGGCATTAATAACAAATTTCTGATTTCCCCTCCTTCGCCCCGCGAAGGAGTGCTCGGTGCCATCCTCGGCTAACATGGTGATGATTCTCGTGCGGTAGTTCATGATTGCGCCATGCCGCTCGAGCCAATCATCCCCGAGAATCAAATCCTCACCCTCAATATCAACAATAATATGATTAGAGAGCAAAGCTCTCTCACAAATAAACACAGAACAATCTCGAACCTCTCGATCGCCAACGATCCTATCACCGCTAGGAAGTTTAACGATGAAAGACTCGCAAAACGACAAACAGTCGAGACTCAAACGGCGCACACACCCCAGAGATATGAACGAATGTGTAGCACCAGAATCGAAAAGCACACTGACAGGATGAGAATGGATATAAACGGTACCTGTCGCCACAAGAGCCTTTGGATCATCGCCCTCCTCATCTCGTAGATACGCGGGCCGGCAGAGCCGACATCGGAAGCTCCTCCCCAGTGGGGTGACTCGACCATTACCTCGGCCGACACTCGGTGGAGGTGGCGGGCAAATGAGCCACGGTTCACACTCGCTCCATAGGTGCCGGTTGAGAAGAACCGGCGCCGCGCCGTCGATCTGCTCAAAAGGGGGCCTTGTGGCCCAACTGTCCACAAGTATGACAAGTAAACTTTGACGAGAACATGCACTCTTATGGCCCCGCACACCCAGTTAAAGCATGTGGGTTCACGAGCGGAGGTTCGCGGCACCCGAAAGCTCCCAGAGAAACGAGCCGAACCGCCCGTAGAAATATTTGCACTGAGATTTTCTTTGGCCTCCACTCTTGGGACCAGAAATTTCCGACCGACTCGCTTCTTGCTCTCACGAGCCAAATCACTAGCCGTCACTGACATATCATAAGCGAGGGCCCTACTCTGATAATCCTTCAAGGTAGTGCAGACGAGTCCAGACATATAGTCCCGAATGGACAGCTTCATCCTCCTGGAAAAATGAAAAATTTTATCGCTCTCAGCGACAACTTGGGTCTTCACATAACCCAACTCCTTGTTAAAATCGGCAATAGCTTGGGATACGGGAATATCCCGTGGTTGAGCATCATAGAAAGCATGCACCCGAGCCTGTCTGACCGGCCACGGACAATATTCGGTCTCCATCAATTCTTGAAATTCGGCCCACGAAGCAACATGATCTTTGGGCCCCACGGCTTCCCACAAATCCATAGCGTCCCCAGTGAGAAAGTACTGGGCAATAGGGACCTTGCGGTCCTCGGGACAGTTGGTAGCAGTGAAGACTTTGGATATCTCCTTGATCCACCCTTCCCAGCCGATCGGGTCCGAAGCTCCCAAAAACTGAGGAGGATGCATCTTGATGACATCTTGGAGCCAACGATCTGCTCCGCCCCGATTAGCATGGGCCTGATCGGGGTTTTGAACCACTTGAGATATCGCCGCCATTTGGTTTACCATTTGCTGCATAACGGCCGCAATACCGAGGTCGGCGCGCTCCTGAGAAGAAGCATGACTGTGACGGTCACCGGTACTGCCGGCTCCCGAAGAATGCGACGTGGCCGCCCCACCGGCTGCCCCACGTCCTCGGCCGCATCCACGACCACGACCACGGTTTCCTCCGGCGTCCATACTGGTGTTAAGAGATAACAGAAGTATGTCGATGATGAGTAAGGGAGGAAAAAGCAAATACGATTCGAAAAGCGGAAATACAATGCAAGAAAACAAAGGACCGAATAAGAAAACTTACGAGCACTGGAAGTACCGAGATGCTGGCAGCGGTGTGACAATGTGCAAAAAAACGTGACTAGACCTAAATAACCAACAAGCCTAGGTATCCATAAACCTAGAGCTCGATACCATTTTCTCGTAACACCGAGATATTCGGAATATGTTACAATACTGCAGACCCTACATGGGACCCACCAGGCTACAACAGGAAAACTCCACTCGACTAACCATCTTGGTTAGCGAGGATACACATTTAAATAATATGACATAATAAGATACGCCCGGAACAACCGGCGAAATAAGCATCAACCAACAACGTGACAATTTAAAGCAATACAATACGGAGTTTGAAACGTAAAGCCTAAGTACTCGCGAGTACAATCTATAAGTTTAAAACTGTGGGAACAACCATATCGAAATGGACAAAAGAAATAAGTAGACTCAAATGCACATGTCAACGACCCTGGCCAACATCCTCGTATTGTCCCGGTGCCCGCTCGTCCGGATAATCATAACCTGAAATCCATAACAAGAATTTCCCCAAAACGGGTCCCCAAAGGGGTTAGCAATTACGCTAGTACAAGTAATCAAGGCAAACCAAACGCTTACACATTTCATAGTACATGCACCAATATCAGTTTCAAAAGTCAAAACCAGACATGTCTTTTCCGGAAATAAACAGTCAAACAATTTGCCTTGGGAACAGAGTCATATCATAAATTCCCGCACGAGGCCTCTAAGGACCCTCCCGCACTGGCTATATTATAAAGCAAAACACGCACATGCATCGCCTTGGGAACAGAGTCATATCATAGATTCCCGCACGAGGCCTCTAAGGACCCTCCCGCACTGGCTAGCTAAACAAACTCATGAATCCGGGACGCAAACCTTTGGATTCCCTCCTTGATCCCGTCGGAACAACACGAGGTGAGCAAATCACACACAAAATACATTACCATTCCACGTTAAGCATAAAGGTTTCCAAAAATACTTGCCTTGAATAATTGATGACGCAACGAGCGGAAAGGATAATCACCGATGAACGCTATGAACCAACGGAACCGAACCTAACGATTCGAAGAACATAATCACAACCAACTCTAGACGAATACGGAAATGGAATACACCCGAAAACCCACCTACGATTCATGTATATTCGTATAAAAATAATAACGAGGGCGGACCACAACCAAACCCTCTCGATTCCGCAAAACTATGAAAGTATACCATGAATCCGTAGGAAAACTAATGATATCAACAAGATGAATCATATTCATCTTGAATCCAACAACAAAACGGAACGAATCGGAAGAAAATCCCAAAACCCCCAAATTATCCCAAAAGTAGGGTTCTAAGAGATTTTACCTTGATTTGACGATGAACAATGAATGATTAGAGATAGGTTGATGATATGAAGCTTGAATATACTTCTACAATGGTACTTGGGCGAAAATCGGGCGAAACCTAGCTCTCCAGGTCGTTCCGTCGCGAAGAGAAGTGAGAGAGGTGAGAAATGAGGAAAATACTGGCTGTCGGTTTATATCTTGGCGGTGTTACTAGTAACATCCATAACATACGGCCGTAACATATGAACATTACGGTAACTACTTCGCCTTACAGTAATCGCTCCAAGAATGAAACTGGGCAAAATTTACGAACGACACTTACGGCCGTATCAAGACACCGTTACGGCCGTATCAATACTTACGGCCGTAACTCAAACATGATACGCCCGTAACTCAGGACTGGACCAGGAGGCAAGAAACGAAGCATTGTTACGGCCGTATGAAGGAAGATTACGGCCGTAACTCTCGATTATTACGGCCGTAACATATACGGCTTACGGCCGTAACATGGCCTGTGACAGCAGGCCATAGTCTGAAACACTACCGACGAGGGGGGTGATCGGAAATAGAACAAGAAAACAACAACATGTATCCATGACCAACGGATGCACTCACCACGGATTTCAGAAATCAGAACGTTACGATGAAGCGTGATTCCGAATGCCCGGAGGTTCAGGAACAACAAAGATACAAGGATACCCTAAACTTAAGAAAATTACGAAACGGCCCAAACGTTCAAAAACCGCGATACGACGTCGGATTAACAAACCGAAACTCCCAACACGAACAACTCAACTATACGAACTCGTGAAACCAAAGAAATTACAAAAGCGAACGAGTTCCAGGAGAATCGAACGTCCATGCCATAATACATGACATAAAACAGAATAATATCAAAACATCACCAAGATCGTCCCAGATGGAGAAACTCCAAGAATAACATAGATTCAAAATGTCGACAAGGTTACAAGCGAACTACTAAAAAATAAAAATACACCAAAACGGGAATATCGGAAAATGAAGAAAAATGCGGATATTACAATAGTATAGTAGATAATATTTAGTACTTATAGCAGATAGTATATAGTATTTAGTAGTATAGTAGGTGGTAATATATAGTATAGTACAATAAAACCTCTCAAAAAGAATACTCTATTAAGGAATAAACTCTATTTAGGAATAAAAATTTATGGTCCCAACTTGGGACTAGTTATAATTTGGAATAAACTCCATATTGTCATAATTCTTATATTTTCAAATCCCAACATAAGGAAATACACATCCATTTAGGAATAAATCATAATAAAACACACACACACACACACATATATATATATATAATTTTTATAATAGATTTAAGTTGATCTAAAATACTTGTTCAAGGTTGATTGTCACAAAGATTTAATCTTTTGTGTTGTAACCATATCCTTCAACTTGCGTGTGCCCATTAGCTCGTCCAAATGACCACCTTCTTGTTGAACCCAAAATATTTTCAACTTGTCGCATAAGCTTAAAGCTTATTCAGATGAATTTTTTTGTATTTCTATGCTATCATCCTCCGGATTATTTTCTTCATTTTCTTGCCTAACTCCTTCAATGATTTCTTCATCGGTTAAAGTATAAACAATTTTCTTGCCTAATTCCTAAGTTTACAACATATTACATACATATATCTACTAATTATAATATTTATATATTATACATGCACTTTAAAATTTAAAAAAAAGTCTTCTTAAAACTCTATTTTGTAACACCCCCAAGATATTCGAGGTATATTACAGCGCCGTAAATCCTTACGTGGGATCCACCAGGCTAAACGACCAAACATACTCAACGACTCGCGGAAACAACGAAATAACACCTCGTCATAAAGACGCAACACCAAAATTAATCCACCCGGTTCAACCGGCCAAACACAACACAATCATCCGACACAAACACAATAGACAACGATACAAACCGGACAAGTAAGTGTAATATCCACATTTTTTCTTTCCCTGTATTTTCATTTTTCGGTGTATTTCTCAGTTGTAGCGACCCTCGTGTATCTTTCAGTGTATTTCTTCCATCATCTATTGATCTGATTCTCGTAATTGTTGTGCGGAACCGCCGTTTTGGGGTTGCCGTGGATCCATTCTATGTTATGATGCGTTTGGAGATGTTCCATTTGATATTTCGTTCATATTCCGGTGTTTTGGACCGCTTATATTTCGTACCTAGCGCACGCTATATTTTCTGCATAGCGCACGCTAGGGGTCCCTTAGTAGCGCATGCCGTGACTGCTTCGTAGCGCGCGCTAGAGAGCAAGCCCTGGGAGTGGCAGTGCTGATTCCAGCCCTCTGGACTGGCGGATTAGCGTACGCTACGTAGTCTAGCGCACGCTAATGTCGGAGGCTAGCGCACGCTGAGATTGCCCGGTAGCGTGCGCTAGTGTGATTGTCCAGTACTGGACAGTTGCTACTGGACTCGATCAAGTGCCCAGGTAGCGCACGCTATTGGCCGATAGCGCGCGCTACCGATACACTTTTATCACATGCTACGTTTGGTCGATAGCGCGTGCTAACTGGATTAGGTGTGTACTGACAGTTGCTTCTGGACTCGACTGATGTCCAGGTAGCGCACGCTATTGGCCGATAGCGCGCGCTATCGAGAGGTTATTAGCGCACGCTACATTTTGAGTAGCGCACGCTAACGGCCAAAAATATGGCTACTGGACTGGAGTTTTGTCCCGTTAGTGCACGCTAACTTTGAGGATTAGCGCGCGCTAACACTCCATGGCTATATAAACCAGGGAGTTGACCGAGATGAACGTATTTTCTCATTTCTTCCTCCTCTCTGCGGCTATGGCGATTCCGGGCGATTTCTTGGCGATTTTCTTCCTCCAATCATCTCAACCATCAACTTCCTTGAGTTCTTGGTGTATAATAACAACATCAACACGAATCTTTCATCCTAATCCAAGGTAAATCTCTTAGAACCCTACTTTTGGATAAATTGGGGGTTTTGGGATTTTTGTCCGATTCGTCTCGTTTTGTCGGTTAATTCATGATGAGTATGATTAATCTTGTTGATATCATTGGTTTTCCTATGGATTCATGGTATACTTCGTGGTTGTTGCGTATTCGAGAGGGTTCAGTTGTGGTCCGCCCTCGTTGTTATTTTTATACGAATATACATGAATCGTAGGCGGGCTTTCGGGTGTATTCCAATTCCATATTCATTTAGGATTGGTTATGAGTGTGTTCTTCGAATTGTTAGGTTCGTAATTGTCGGTCCCTAGCATTCCTCTGCGTCTTTCCTTCCGTTCGTTGCGTCGTCTATTATTTAAGGCAAGTATTTTTGGAAACCTTTATGCTTAACATGAAATAGTAATGTATATTGTGTGTGCTTTACTCACCTCGGGAGGGTCCGACGGGGCCTCGGGGGAATCTATACTTCACTCTGGATTCACGAGTTTGTTTCGCTAGCCAGCTCGGGAGGGTCCTTAGAGGTCTCAGGTGGGATTCATGGTGGCGTCCTGGTCCTAGGCGATGCCTGTGCGTGACTTGTTTTATAAAGTGGCCAGCTCGGGAGGGTCCTTAGAGCCCTCGGGTGGGATTCATGGTGGCGTCCTGGTCCTAGGCAAATTGATTATTTGACTGTTTGTTTCCGAAAAAAGACATGTCTGGTTTTGGTTGTTGAAATGGTATTGGTGCATGTACTATGAAATGTGTAAGCGATTGGTTTGCCTTGATTACTTGTACTAGCGTAATTTCTAACCCCTCTGGGGACCCGTTGTGGGGAAATTCTTGTTATGGATTTCAGGTTATGATCGTCCGGACGAGCGAGCGCTGGGACAGTACGAGGATGTTGGCCAGGGTCGTTGACATATGCGTTTGAGTCCTTTTATTTCCGTTATTCCATTTGATATGGTTGTTGTCCACTTTTGAAACTTATAGATTGTACTCGCGAGTACTTAGGCTTTTCTCTTCGGATTAAGATTTATATTCGTCAAGTCATTTATGTTTGCCATTGTTGATTATTCCGCCGGTTGTACCGGGCGTACGATTTGATTTTCAATTGGATAATGTGTATTTTTACTGTGGTAAATTGTGTCTAGCCTGGTGGGTCCCATGTAGGGGTCCACGGCACTGTAATATACCCTGAATATCTCGAGGGTGTTACAGCAAGAATCTCCTAAGTACTCGAGTACTTCTATTAGTTTACAAATCGACGAATGGTAAAAAGGTGGAAAATAATAAGACACTATTCGTGCACAATCATCACGCACGGCCATCATCCGCATACTGGTCCAGCGCCCGTTCGTCTCGGAGAACTTGACCTGAAATTCATAAACGAATTTCTCCAAAATGGGTCCCCAGAGGGGTTAGCAATTATGCTAGTACAAGTAACCAAATGAACAACTTACAACTTACACATATAGTCAAGCATGCAATTCAGAAAACATCACTTGATACACACATTTCCGGAAATGCCATAATCAAATCACATTTGTAAAATGCACCACAATTAACCATCGATCCACACCTTCGTGGACCCCTACCGAGACCCGTCGGATCTAACCCGTAGTGGTTAAATGCAAAGCTCGTCGATCCACACCTCCGTGGACTCCTACCGAGACCCCGTCGGATCTAACCCGTAGTGAGCATACACACACACACAATTTCTCACGCAAAACTAATATGTCAAGATTGTAAGTTCATAAAGGGTACTTGCTGTTGCTACCCAAAATATTATCCGGAGATAGATATTGCTGGAATGGATGGGATAGCAAACAAATGCACGAGCACTTCCGTGAGAAAGATAAATAACACAAGATTTGCCGGGGTTGTTAGTCCCGGGCTTGAATGCTCTCGCGAGATATTATTAATACCGATATTCGGGGATACAAGTACTAATGTAAGAATACAATTACAATGAGTGTAAAGTTCCTTGTTATCTTAGCTAGTTAGCGTGTAGATTGCCGGAAGAACCAGATTTGATGCTCTGTGAGTTCTTGTAACAAAGGTGATGAACAGTCGCGGCGGTGAGAGATCGACCGCCTCTCACGGCGAGTATTTAGCTGGATGTTTGGGCTTCTGGGCTTATGAATCCCTTGGAATCTGTCTAGTGGAGACTTGCCGCTTCTGCCGATCGTCTTCTGGACGAGAGATTTGGAGAGAGAAGTCCTGAGATGGATTCCGGTGAGATAGCCGGGAGCTTGATGATATGTGTGTTCTTCAGTATTTCTGTGGATGTATCGGAATGTGAGAGAATGTGAACTTTTGGTGGAATGTATTTTCGGACGTAAGTCAAATGAATTCCGAACCGTATATTCAGTGAACTGGGAACCGTTGAGTGAATTCCGAACCGTTGGTTAAAATGAATTCAGAACTGAGAACCTTTTTCCAGTAGGAGGAGGTTCTCTATTTATAGGGCTTGGATACGCCGGGCGATCGCCTTTACTACAATATAATAATCGGGCGATCGTCTTTTAGCACATGGGCCTGTCCCTTCAAAGCCTGCAGGAGTTGTTGGCAGTCAACTGTGCGGTCCAATGGGGAGCTTACACGCGTCCTGAGTTGCTGTCGTGGGTGGTCCCACTGACAACTTTCGGCGCGCATGCTGGTAGGTGAGGTAGGTGACAGGCTGTGGTCAAATGTCTTGTCTGTCAGCAAAAGATCTTATCTGCTGGCGAAGATCTCGTCAGCGCCTTTGGTGGATCTGCACGTGGGTGCTTTCCTGAGATCCAGTCCTTGATGGTTTTGACGGGCGATCGTCTCGCCGGGCGCAGGTCGATTGCCCTTAGCCGGTTAGTAGAGTAGATCGCCAGCTGCCAAAGGGCGATCGCCCTGGGAGTCGATCGCTAGGTACCTGATGGTGGTTTGATATCTTCGACTTGGCGAGCTAGTCATGGTTTGACTGGAGTTGACTCGGTCGCTCGGCCTTATAGTCGATCGCCTGTCGGGATGGATAAATCGTGACACAACACTTGCCTCGATCAATAGACGGTGACACGAACGGAACGGAATAATCAAACGCGACCGCGAGGAACCGACGAAAACGAACCTAATGATTCGAAGAACACAATCACAACCACAACTAAACGAATACGGAAACGGAAAACACCCGAAACCCCGCCTATGATTCATGTATATCCATTTAACAACAACAATGAGGGCGGACCACAACCAAACCCTCTCGAATACGCAACAACTACGAAATATACCATGAATCCGTAGGAAAATGAAGAATACTAACAAGATTAATCATATTCATCATGAGTTACCAACAAAACGGAACGGATCAGACGAAAATGTGAAAACCCCCAAATCTTTCCCAAAATAGGGTTCTAGGAAATTTTACCTTGATTTGACGATGAACAATGAATGATTAGTGATAGGTTGATGATAAGAAGCTTGAATATACTCATACAATGGTGTTTGGGCGAAAAATAGGGCGAACCCTAGCTCTCCAAGTCGTTCCGTCGCGAAGAGAAGTGAGAGAGGTGAGAAATGAGAAAAATACGGCTGCTGCCAGTTTATATACTGGCCGGTGTTACGGCCGTAACATCCATAACTTACGGCCGTAACATAGGAACATTACGGCCGTAACTCTCCTGCCTTACGACCGTAACTGTTCCCAGGAATGAAACTGGGCAATCTGACGAAGCCGACATACGGCCGTATCAAAATGAGGTTATGGTCGTAACAATTCTCACGGCCGTAACTCTAGCGTGATACGCCCGTAACCTCTCACTGGACCAAAGTGCAGAAAAACGAACCTTTGTTACGGCCGTATAAAGGAAAGCTTACGGCTGTAACTCTAGAGTATTACGGCCGTAACATATACGGCTTACGGCCGTAACATGGCCTGTGACAGCAGGCAAAAATTGAATCATTTCTCGATGAGGAAATGATCGGGAAATAACAAGGCGTATCCACGACCAACGGATACACTTCCGACGGATTTAAACCAGCGACTAAAGAGATAAAAATGAAACGTGGTTTCGACTACCCGAGGGTTCGGAAAAGACAAGGATGGAAACTACCCCGTAACTTAGAGAAATTACAAAATGACCCAAACGTCCAAAAAATCGCGATACGACGTCGGGTCAACAAAACGAAACTCGCAACACGAACAACTCAACCATACGAACTCGTGCAACCAAGGAGTTTACCAAATCGAACGAATTCTACGAGAATTGAACGTCCAGGCAACAATATATGACATAAAATGGAATAATATCAAAACATCTCCGAAACTCGCCCAAATGGAGAAACTCCAAGAATAAAATAGGTTCAAAACATCGATATGGTTACAAGCGAGTCGCTAAAAACAAAAATACACCAAAACGGGAATATCGGGAAAAGAAGAAAAATGTGGATATTACATATTTAGGAATAACCTCCATTTAGGAATATTTTTTTATGTTCCCAAGGATATAACTTTCGAGAGGTTTTACTGTATATAGTATTTAGTACTTAGTATAGTAGATAGCATATAATATAGTAGGTAGTAGATAGTATATAGTATACTGGATAGTATTTAGTACTTAGTATAGTAGATAGTACAATAGATAGTATTTAGTATAGTAGATAGTATTTAGTATTTAGTATAATAGAATTATAGAGCAAGAGCAATTTAACAAGAACAATAGCACATAAAGAATGGAGGAGAATTATAAGTAGAAGAGAAGAGAGTGTGGAATTGTTAACACAATGTGGTGGTTTTAAAGATGGAAGAAGGGGGATATTTATAGATTGGGTGGGAGTTGGGAGAAATCTGAATTTGAATTTGAAAAAAAGAAATTAAAATTACCACCGGTTCCGGGCCAAACCGCCGGTTCACAGGCCCAGAAATTGCGGCCCGTAACCGGACCGTGCGTCATACTGGTTCCGATTCGGGAACCGGCCCGGAACCGTCGATTCCGGTTAAAATGTGGCAACACTAGTATCCGGCTCTCAGGTTCTTAAATATCTCCAACTACCGCACACAAGGAGTCGTCCCCCAAGTGATTACTCCATGCTGGACCCCCTCAAATCCAACCGCAGGGTCTCATCGAGATCTGGCCTTACATACTGCCGCTTGAAGCCCTCAATATTTAATTGTTCCACCAGCGTACCCCGGAGGGCTAGAGTCTCTTCTTTAATCATAGACTAAAGAGTCATAAACCCTTGAAAATTATTGTCCTCAGAGGGACCCGAACCCGGGTCTCCCACTTGAAGTGGAAGCCCGTGGCTAGTGAACCAAGTTCACTGGTTAGGTACTCATAATTATTGGATTCGAGTTTTGTTGTTGCATCTTTTCCTTTTACAACAATCGAATTGAGTCTTCCTATTATCAAGTTCGAGTTGGTTCCACGTGTTCTACGAATTAAAGTTCAGACCGGATATTAATGCTTTTTTCCACTTAATGCTAATCAAAGAAGACAGGAATCATTTCCGATTGAAAAACAAAGTAAACTACTCGGTACTCGATTCAAATTTGATTGGTAAAAATCCCGTTCGAGCTTGATTCGTTAGTATAATGTACCAAGTCTGAACATACTCTTTTACTCGATAAAATGTAAAGCTCGATTTGATTTAGATAAACACTAAAAAATATATATATAAATCATATTATTTGAGCTCCAGATCGATTAAAGTTCGTTCAAATCAACATCAAGCAGAGTGTTTAAAACTCGATAAAATCTCATACAAGCTTGAACAGATGTATGTTCGGTTCGTTTAGATTGCTTTTAGTATATTCCAAGATTCGTTAAACAACTTGATTCGACGACTCTCAAATAACTTGATTAGAAGGAGTTCTTTATACCCCATCTAGTAATGTTGGTGGAGTTCGAGCCCGTAATCTTTGACTTCCTAGTAACACCACTCTACTACTAGATCATACCCATTCGGACAACGTGATCATAAGAAGTTAAAATGTAAGCTTTAAAAACGGATTGAAGAAATTGGATAAAAATACACTCCATTCTACGAAAGGATAAAGACAAAGACAGCGCAGAATGGGTTTCGTACATTTTAAAAAACAGGCAGCAAACCGCCATTGGAGAACAGTACTACTACCTATGCTCCCGCCTCTCTCGCTCACTCTCTACTCTAGAGAGAGAAAATATAGAGAAGATCACAAAATAAAAAGCAAAAATCCCCTATTATCCATTTACTGCTCTTTTTCTCCCAAGTGTAGGTTCTTTCTTGTTGTGAGTAGACTATAATAGGAGAAGAAAAGGAGGCCAATGAAGGAAAGGAGCAGTGAAGAAAGCTTAATTTATGTGCAGAGGCGGCCAAATGAAACCTCGCATTCTCTTTCTATTTGCGATAATCGCATGAAGCGTCGCCGTTGCAGGGAGGATTCCTCTGTGTATAATTTCCTCTCTCTCTCTCCCTCCCTCCTCTCTCTCTCTCTCTCTCTCTCTCTCTCTCTCTCTCTCTCTCTCTCTCTCTCTCTCTCTCTCTCTCTCACACACACACACACACACACACACACACACACACACACACACACACACACACACCCAACATACGCACACACTTTTATCCATTAGTATTAGTTTTTGTTTTTGTTTTTAGCTGGAAAACGTTGATGTTTTTATCTTTATGTTCTTTTATTTCGTATTTGATTTTTCTTATATTTATAGGTTGCTAAATCTAGATTAATCAAATTAATGTAGAAAATGTGTAAGAAAAATTGATCCCAACTAAGTAGATAGATCTATCTTTTAATATTGCTTGCAATCATCATATGTTTGGACCAAGCCAGAGTTAGTTTTAGCTTATATTACACTAAAAAAAAACATTATTTTTCACATAAATTTTAGTTAAATATTATAATTTTATTTTGAAAGTAGACCAGGGCAGACCTATTCATGAAAATGGTGTTGCAAGTGCACCACCAAAATTTTATAAAAAAAAAATCATCTATACCTATATGAATATCTATTTAATCATCACTTTTAACACTTATGTATATGTGTGTATAAGTATTTATGTGCGTTTATTATTTTTATATTTTTTATCTATCCACTATTTCAAGTGGTTTAAGAGTTGAATCATTTCTATTCTTTCTTTTATCAAATTACATAGAATGTTTACATTACAGTCTGTTAGTGTCGAGTACCTCCTCTCGTAATTCTTCAGCACTACTGGAGGTGCTGTGTGAAATCCTAAATGTGTCCATATATAAAATGCTCTAATATACCATAATATATTTATCAAAATCTTAGTACTAAATAAATAAATAAATAAGGCATATAAGGGAGCATATAACAATCATAAATAAAGCTCAATATTAAATTGAATAACTCTAATAAAATGAGCTATCATTTTAAGTTTGTTAATGTTCTGTATTAAATCGAACCCTATGAGGATTCGAACTTGGGTCTATTAATAAACTTAATATTTAAACACATTTTTCAATCCAACCACAATACGAAATTTTAATCTGATATTTTTTTGGATAAAATATTATTTGTAGCCCTAAAAAATTGGAGATCTTATATGAGGCACAAGTCGCACCTCCTCAATACTTCATCCCCGTAGTCGATGCACAAGTAGAAATCCGGTGTTGGATCCGCCTATAAAGTAGACTATTCAAGTGGGTCGGATCTAGTTTAGTTCTTCAAATTCAATTTGCATCAGTGGAGATCTTTTTTTGTTCATTGACGAGCAAATAGGGTCCGAACGCTAGCCAAGACTAAAACCAAACCAAACCAAACATACCAAAGATATCCCGGGCGAGTGCAGGGGAGGAGTAAGATGTCTGTGACCATGCCCCTACTTATTACGGTAGGGAGAATTTGTTTCAAGTGAAGACCCCCAGCTTAGTGCACAACGGCAATCTTGTGTTATAAATACAAAGGAAAACAAATGCTTCGAAAAAGCTCGAGACCATACCTGAGCCCATGGCTTGATCCACATGGGACTTACCTAAGCGGAATTAGGCTACTTCACTCCCGATGAACGCTGCTCTAACAAAAGAGAGGTTGGCTCTGCGCACAGCTCCCTGTCAAAAATACACCACACGCAAAGACAATAGGATAAAATATACAATAAAAGTAAAAATGCAATGCTCTAGCAACAAAACTATAGCGTGAAACAAAATCACTAACATTCAGCGTGAAACAGATCGGCAAAATAAAGAACACCGGATTTATAAATTTGTCTATATATATATATGTCGTAGAATGTGGCTTCAGCCCGAAAGATTTCACTATAGAAAATATATTATTTTTACAACTTGAGAATACAAAATAAATATAATTAGCGTAATTAAAACTCCTTCATCGAGTAGGCGAAAACACGACCAATAAAAAAAAGTCGTCTTCGGATGCCGGTCAGAATCCTGATCAGCATGTGAGCAGCATCTGAAGACCATGCAGAAATGTAGACTCGTCTTTCAGTTTCTCTCTCTAACCCCCCAACCAACCAACCAACCAACACGTTTGATCAAGTCTCTCTACCTCTGTGAAATCTCTGCATGTATTCTCTTGATCCCGGGTGTAATCACTAGTGAAAAGAATCTGTGGCCACTGACTATCCTCAGTGAGTTCCTTTCATATAGTAAGATTATTTAAGATCCAATTAAAATCTAAACTAACATAATCTAATTACATGGATCAAATTCAAATAAGAGAAATATAAAGATTAAAATTCAAGCAGACATGCTAGCATCGGGTTGGAAGACTCATTAATTTCAATGGTCTTACGATTTTTCATCAACCGTCTGCAGGTCATGGTATAACTTGGACAAAACGAAGCCAGTGAAAGGATACAGATGCACCGAGTTTGATCACCATAGAAGAAAAGCCGACTCATCAAAGTATATTCATCTCGTAAAGGACTTGAAAAACCCACGACAGGAAAAAGCTACCATAAGTGATTCCGAGTTGGAGTTACAACAAGAACAAGACAACAAACTCCAAAGCTCAGGTATTTCGGCTTTTTTATGACGGATAACGTTTTGTTTCAAGAATTGATCGGCTAAACATTCTTCGTAAAAATATGTACATGCTTAGTTTTTATTAGCCAGAAAATAAAAATCATTCTAAAATCAACAGAAAGCGATTCTCTCGCTTCCGGTTTTGAAGATTCAGATGGTGATCAAGTGTCCTGGCGGCTATCAGGTAAAAAAAAGCTTCGATGATGGATGTTTTGTTAATCGTATTCTATTGCCATAAGTTTGATCTTCCAGCTTTCGTATTGTCAAGCATTTTCTTTTTTCATGCAGTCTAAGGGATCAAGTTAGTTTACGGTCCTCATGTTCGATTAATTAAGTAAAAATGCTGTCCTTTTATTGATACGTACAATAGCTCGACTGGCATTATGTTCATAAACTTTGTTGTTGAAGTTAAATTATAGATAATTACAAAACTTCCCCTGAGGTTTAGTCTAATACAAAAATATCCGGTTATCTTCGAATTTACGAACAGCCCCTTGAAGTTTGTATTTGTTTTCACAAGTTATCCCTTTCAATAGGTGCATTTTGTAAAACAACTAAATCAGAGATAATAATAGAACTTCCCCTGAGGTTTAGCATAATTACAAAAATATCCAGCTATCTTTTAAAATTACAAACAGCCCCTTAAAGTTTGGATTTCTTTTACAAATTATCCCCCTCAATAGGTGCATTTTGCGAGGCAACAACATATATCAATCAGGGTTATTCGTAATTTTTTTAGATTTTTTTTTTAATAATTATGCTAAACATCCAGCTCTCTAACATTCCTTGTGACTGCAGCTTGTGTGAAGAGAGAGAAGTCGAATAGGGATGACGATGCGACGGAAGCATCACTATTCGACGTGCAGGTGTTGGTTAAAGCAAGCTGTCGGGCAGAAAACGTACCTTTCGTTTGTCTGACAAGTCAGTCTAACGGCCAGGCAATCTTAGGACATCCTGTCGAAATCCACGAACTGAAAAGCGAGTTCTGCGAGAATCTATGTCCGGAAAACGAAAGCGGCGGTTGTAAGCCACTTGACGACGGAGGGAGTAGTTTTCCTCGACCTGTTTGGAGAACTGCCAGAAGAACACCTGTTTGTTACGTCACGAGTTCGAAAGACAGTGAAATCATTCGAGACTCGAAAATGCCGGCTGAAGAAACCAAAAATCCGAAAAAGCTCAATCAAGGGAAAGAAGCAAAAAGCAGCTGTGTTTCTGTGGGACTTATTTTCAGCAAGATACTATCAGCTGTTAGTCAGAAATAATCTACTGATATATATTTTTTTTTTGCTGCTAAAGAAGCTTGAGCTTATTGTTTTTTTTTTTTTTTTTTGGCTCATATGCAGAGATTTTTTTTTTTTTTTTTTTTTGTATCTTTCTAATGGTTTTTGTGAGGGGTGTAAATTGGAATATTTCTTTTTTTTTTTTTTGCATAAAGCATTTGTCTTATGTTATGATATATATGGTGTCATCCCTACCATTGGCCGGTGAAGCCGTCGCTCTGGGCCCACAAACCTAACGCGACCGATCGGCTCGGACAACAAGACTATGAGGGCCGGTTTTGTTGCAGCCTACCGAGGAAGGTGGGAAAGCCTTGTTTTAGCCAGCAGATCTTATCAAGGTAGAACCCTACACTCTTCTGGGCCAGTATTGAGAAATTGAGGGTGACACAAGCAAAGACATAACCGAATTATAACTGAAGCTCGACATGTTAGGGTCACAATCGAGTTTCGAGCATGAACATTAAATAAGTCATGTAATAGCTTGAACATGATTAAATCGTTTGAGCAGATATTATGTTGTTTTTTGCAATATTTATGATTTGATTGAATGTTGTTGGCATTAACAGTTTGGAATTTAAGATAATTATCAATTACGTGTAATTAAAATAATTCTCGGGTCGAATTAACTATACAATCCATTAAAAAAAAACATATAAATAGATGAGTTCGTAATATTTGAGACATACAAACGTTTTGGGTGGACTCCAAAGAACAAGCTTCAATAAGGAACACTCAACTTTGAAGAAGGAAGACTTTAAAGCTACAAGCTTCAATACCTTATAACAAATTTAAAGAACACTTTAAAGCTACAAGCTCCAATGCCTTGGCACAAACTAAATAGACAGAGTTAGGGGTGTGTAAATCAATCAAAACGAACTGAACATATATTGTTCAAACTTGATTTAATTGGTAACTGAAGTGAGCTTGAATGGACTGAACACAAATCGAGCTCCAATACTTTGATTTTTATACACATCTTATGATTTCTATTCTAACTTAATCGAGCTTGATCATAGCTTTATATCACCATCATCAACTGCACCTTAATCTCAACTATGTTGGGGTCAGTGACATGAAGATCATAGTGTCGATTAACGGTCTAAAATTAATTAACACTACAAATTCATGTAAAAAGCAAAGCAGCAAAATTTTGCGCCTGATTGCAACCTTCATAATGAGAAATGAGATAAAATTCCAAAACAGTTGATATCACAAGTTTTACCATTTGCATGGAAAACATCATAAGACCGTGATGAATACTTGATTGATATTGAAAAAAACATGTACATCTATCAAACAAAATATTGTGTTCAAACTTCGGTTCGTTTACTAACGAACTGAGCTCAAACAAGCTTTTTATCAAACGATCTTGTGTTGAGTATCGAGTAGTTTAGTTTAATTTTAAGCCCTAAAAACAGTCACACATGGACATGGTGAGAAATGAGCCAATAAAAATTGCATTTACATAACAAATTTAATAAGGGGATTTACCAGACTAAACGAAAGAATGTACTATGCAAACTACCAAGATTCGATCCTAAACCGGCAAAGGTAAAATTAACTGTCTTCGCCATTTACTCGAAAGGAAGAAAACAGGACATGGAGACGAGACAACTTTACATTAGTAGATCAAAAAAGTATCAAACAAAGAATATATAATTTTCACACTTGAAACCTCTTTTGAGGAAAATCACCTAGATGGGTTTCCGATGGCTGAGTATTCAAAGCAGAACTCGAAGGAACGGAAGGTAAAGCACCATTGCCTTGAGAGGTTGATCCACCCCATTTCGTCTCTCCATCTGATGGCTCCACGACATGAACTGCACCATCGCTCATGCCAAGTGCGAACTGACAAGGGTCTGAAGGATGCGCTGCAATAACAACGGGGAAGACATTGCCATTGCTATATACAGATCGGAAGAAAAATATGTTAGTGCAAAATATTTTATGAAAGAATCAGTAATCAACATTAGATGGTGTAGTTGGTCGCATTTCTGATGAAAAGTTTGAAATAGAGAACAACCAAAAATCATAAGTCACACACACACAAAAATAAAAAAATAAAAAAAATTGACATTCCCTCTCCGTCCCCATTAAAACTCACTTCCATTAACATCTCTCTGTATTTTTCAACGTGTACAGACATTTTCAAAATGATTACATCAGATTTTTCACCTAATGAACAAAACACATACCATTTTGCCCTACAAATTACGAATTGAAGTTTTTTCCGAGAACAAAATTTATGAATGAAGTGATTACTGCAGATAAAAGTCCATCGATGCAAACTTAAAAGGAACAATGCTACATCACATGCTGCAAAACATGTTGTGTTTATTAGTCAATCCCTGATATCTAAATTTATTAAATGGTTGTGACTTGTTCCTACATTCTCACGTTAAGCATGACCAATTCACACAGACACACACATATTACATATAGAGAGAGACAGGAGGATATTAATTAAGCACACTACCAGTGATGAGCAGTCTAATTACACCAAACCTAGCTATCCTTCAAAATTACATATCACTCAAGAAATGGGTATTTGTTAAGTAAACGCAAAGCTCAAGGGTGTTTGCAATACTCTAGGGAGTATCCGTGATTTTGCTAGAGAATTGGATTTTTTTGTGCTTAGGCTAGGCCTCGGGGATAGTTTTGTTGTTATCTCTCTCTCTCTCTCTCTATATATATATATAGGGTGGTTCTGGTGAGAATGAGATTTAGGTAAGAAACAAGAATGAATTTGATCCATAGATCTTGATTAAATAGATGGCTTAGATTTATTCCCACAAAAACGTATGCATGGAATGCAATATTTTAGTGCATCGATATTTTGATGCATATAATACATAGTTTTAATGCAATGCAATTTAGACGCACGAAATGCATATATTGCATGCATAAGCCAATCTGGACCGTACATCACAAAGATCAATGACTCAGATTTATTCTTATTTCTTACTCAAAAAGTCATTCTCATTTGATCCACCATATATATATATATATATATATATATATATATATATATATATATATGGTCTTGGTTAAAACATTTATGCTTCATATGACGAATGGAAATCAGGAGATTAAAGACAAAAGTGACCGGTGCCTCTTTCTCCTTAACAAGCTGAACAAGTACGTGGAGAGCAGGCATAGCAAAGTGGGTAAATACAAATATAGTATCACTGGAATTTAGCCTAGTACATACAAAACACAGTTATTGTTTTATTTAAAAAAAAAAAAAAGAGGAGCTTCTGGAATTTAGGGAGTGCTAGTAAAGAAAGGGGTAAGGTCTTCTTTATCAAAAGATAGAGCATCTAAGGGAGAATCCGACGTATGCTGGTTTCACAGGGGTGACCGAAGTCCGTCGATGGGAAACAAACAAAACAAATAAGGGTCAATAATCCAAGTATTCTCTGGTGAGAGAGAAGGAGCAGGATCCGAAGTAGGCTATTAAGGGAGACCTTTGATTGTGCGTTTACGCTTTGTTTAAGCTGCTTTTCATGCGCTTCTGTAAAGAAAGGAGCACAAAGAGGATAAGATAACACCAAACTCATAATTCTCAACTAATTATAGCTTCTGCTAAAACACATTTATGGTTAAAAAAAAAAAAAGGAGCTTCTAGAATTTAGGGAGTGTTAGTAAACACTCAAAACTCATGATATTATAGCTTCTGCTACATTGAATCACTTCCCTATAGAGAAGTTTTTGCAAACACTCCCCAAGTGCCTTAAAAGCTTAAAAAGCATCATGAAATTGGTTATTTCTAGAACTTTATGGGCTTTCTAGCAACAACTTGTGTACCTGGAAATGGACGAAGCAATATAAGCAGATGGTGCTATCCGAAGGTTCAAACTGTCGGAATCAAATATTCCAACAGCACCGTCACCAAATCCAGTAAAAATCAACATGCCGTCACAGGAATATAAAGCACTTGAAATGGCGGAGGAAAGTGAATCTCTTGGATACCACTGCATTTGAATTAAAAATTATTCTCACTAATCTCTTTGGTAAAGAAAAAAGACTGCATCAATAATACCATATTTAACGTATCAACATAAACGCCTAGATTAATAAAGTACTCCCTCCCCCGTCTCAAAAAGATATTCCACCTTCATTTTATGCACAAATTAGGAAAACTCTGTTGGAAATATAACATATACCCCAACATTCATTTTATGCCCTTATAATATCAATAACTAGTATTAATGACTAATCACAAAACGCATTATATAAGGGTATTTTAGACAAAGTATACTCTTTAAATGGAAAGTGGACTGTAATTTGAGACGAGAAAAGGAAAAGTGGACTATGTTTTCGAGACGGAGAGTATCTGACAAATAATCGGGGGTACTTAAAAAAAACTATCCAAGTAAAGTTGAAATAGACAACAATAACCCTTGTGGTTACAATCGCCTGCATTTCGCAGCAGCCATCAGTAGAGCTACCAGAAACTGACGACGTAATTAAATAATTTTACAAATACACCCCTCAACTTCTCAATATGTTACGAATAACTGCAAGTTTTGGTCCTGCAACAGCCAGACCAGAAGTTGGAGCTATTTGTAATGTATTGAAAATTGAGGGGTGTAACAGTGCAAAGTTTGATAACATCGCAAATTCCATCAGGTCAGCTAACAGTAGAGACAAAATGTCAGATGTAATCAAATCTAGAGGGTGTAATTTTCAAAGTTGAACAGCTTTTTCTTTTTTTTTTTAGGGGGAGGGGGGGGGGTCCCCAAACAATTTTTCCTAATTATCCCAAATTTTTCAACAAATTTCCAACATCTTGGGTCTGATGATAATCGATATGGTTTAATGGACAACTCTACCTAAGTTTAAATGTTGTTGGTGTTGCGTGAATAGGAAAATCTTGGAATAAAAGTCTAAAACTGATTTCAACAAATAAAGCAACAACTGAGGCACTCACCGACCGAAGACATTCAAGCTGAGCATCATATATAGCAATCTGGCTTTCATGAACAACCAATAGATGAGATTGATTGTTATGGAACTGAACTCTAGTTTCCCCTACCAGGAGATTGGGTTGACCAGGTGGCATCTGTATGGGACATGATTTCTTCTTCTCCCATCCATCAATGCTCCAGGCACACAGCTGCAATCAACATTGCAAAGTTAAGTATTGGGACCAAGACAATGTAAAATAATTAACTGATGCTTACTCTGTATGTATGTTGTTGTGCGGCGATTAATACGCCTCGATAGGAGATCGGCATCACGATCAGAGAAGCCAACCATGGAAGACATACTCTGGACAAACTCCTAGAGTTCGGCACAATACGGCGACCGTCTTTTGGTACCCAGCGATCGTCTTTTGATAGCTCACGATCGTCTTTAATGAGCGAACCAGAGGCGATCGTCTCATGCCACGTATGGATCCAGCATCCGTCAAAGTCGTCGAAGACCGAATCTTGGACGGTGGCCCACGTGCGGATCTTCAAAAGATACCGACAGATAGGATCTTTGACCCCAGCCTGTCACCTACCACACCTACCGACAAAGCCGCCGAAAGGTACAAAGTGGGTCCTCCCCAGACAGTTGCCCAGGACGCGTGCTGGCCTCCCATTGGCTCGCACAGCTGGCTCCAGCAGCAGCGCCAGACTTTAAGGGAACAACCCCACGTGACGGGACGACCGGCCACCTTATTATAATATAAAAAACGGCGGTCGCCCGCGATCGCCGGAGGGGTCCCAACTACCTTGTCCCCTATAAATAGAGAGCTCACTGCAGCAGCCAAGGGGACGCGAATTTTACTACGGATTCAGTGCAAAATACACACAAAAGAGAGAATCAAAGACTCTTTTGGCAACCACTTATACATTCATAGTGATATTCATACATATTCATCATATATCCCAAGCAAGAACTCACAGATTTACCTATCTGGTTCTTCCGGCAATCTACGCGCTCTAAAGCCTAGATAACTAGAAGTCTTTACACTCCTTGTAATAGATTCTAACATTAATATTTGTACTCGACAGTATATTTATTAATAACATCTCGCGAGAGCATTCAAGCCCGGGATTAACAACCCCGGCAAATCTTATGTTATCTATTTTCTCACGGAAGTGTTCTCGCATTTGTTTGTTACTCGATCATTCCAGCAATACTATCTCCGGATAATATTTTGGGTAACAATTGGCGCTAGAGGAAGGTCCTAATCTAAACCTTCATTTTTATTCCTACCGTCTCGAAGAACACTCACTGTTCTCCGGACATATACTTGAAGAAACACTCATTGTTCTTCAACAGAAAAACCTTCAGAAAATGACATGTGCGACGACCTCCAAGAGAGCCACCCTGAGATCCGCCGGAAATCTCGTTCTGGCCCGGACCGAATCCCAGCCCACGGCGGAAGGCGACCGTGGCGACGCTAGGCTCTCGCTACCGCCCCCAAGGGACGGTTCTAGCCTCTCACTCGATCAGTTCCAGACAGCGGAACAGATTGAGGAGGCTATAGCCATCCTCAGGGAGCGACGGAAGGCCAGCGATTCGCCCACCATCACTCCGTCGGCCATCCGTCGGGCAAGCAAACGGAAGCTCAAGGGGATCTATGTTGAGAAATCGACTGAAAGCCCCGAGCCGCAGGAGAAGGCTCTCGTGAGGCGGGACGATTCCGTCTTGGCCGCTGGAGCGATCCTCATGGCGACCGGGCACTGTGGCCCAAATGAGACATCGGAATCGAATCCTTTACCGGTAGTTCGGCATATCCGACTCCCGGGAGACAAATCGGTCGTGAGCCCTGCCGCCCAAGAAAGAACCCACCTGGCGAGGAGCTCGTCATTCACCACGGGGCTAGGGGATCGACATGATTGCCTTGGTTCGCGCCGAGAGCGATCGGCGGCGATCGAGCGGCAGCGATGGCCGCCATGCAATGCGGCTCAACGAGATGAAGGCGCTCTGGAAAATGGGGCAGCGCCGGAAGATCGATCGTTGAGCCAAGCGAACTACTCACGACTCAAATCGAGCTCGCCCCAGTCCAACCAACGATCAATCCCCCTCAAACACCTCTATATGAGGGGAGATCGGATCCGGAAACCCACTTGAGCAAGTTCCGGATCTACATGACCGGATGCGGAGCATCAGATGCGACCAAGTGTCGGATGTTCCCATTGACCCTAGGCGACCTCGCCACTGGTGGTCTGACTCACTACCACCTCGCTCAATCAACTGCTTTGAGAAATTGGCGAAAGACTTCACGTCGTACTTCGCCGCCAAAGTCGCTCGCCTTGAAGGCCCCCACCGCGTGATGAAAATCAGGCAGGGGAAGGACGAGTCAGATGAAAATTACATCGACCGAGTAGACGAGATAGTCCTCACCGGCGAGCCCATCAGCGACGAGCTCGCTCTCCACTCAGTCCTGAGCGGATTCCACGAATGCTCGCCCATGTTCAGGCACCTTACCAAGGACATCCCTACGACCTACTCGACCTTCCGCGTCAGAGCCGCCGACTTTTTGGCCAGGCAGAGGATGCTCTCCCTCCGCTTAGACGAGGGACCATCCGAAGAAGTAAAAGCGCCATCCCATGTCCAGAAGAAGGCGGTCGCCAAGCCCAGAAAGGCGGTCGCCAAACCGCCTGGCGAGTTCAAAGCCTTCGAGGATGTAGAGGTCCACCTCCTTCACACCCTCAACTTATCTCCGGCCCACATCTTCAACGCAATCAAGGGTCGCGAGTGGCTTTCCAAACCGAAGCCGATAAGGGACCACGGTCATCTAGACCGTAGCAAATTCTGTGCCTATCATAAGAGTCCCGGCCACAACACCAGCCAATGCCGCGACCTCCTCAGACAGCTCTGGCGACTGTTTGAGGAAGGCAAACTGGACAATTTGATCACCAAGCCAGAACCTAGGACGGAGAGGGCCGGAGGGCGCGAGCGCCGACCAAACGAAAGAACTCCTCCCAATCCGGTCGCCAGAATCGAGCATGAGCCGGAATACTCTGATGAGTCGATCCCTCCGATCAACCCGGGCGGTCGGATCAACATGCTTCAGGCAGGAGATGGAAACCTCGGGGGCCTTTCCCCGGTTTCTACCATGTCAAACAGGAAGCGAAAGGCCGAGCTGAGGGCGTTCGCCGGGGTCCATACCGTGGTACCTCCGGAGCCGACCATCTCTAAAGACGCACTCATCACCTTCTCCAACAAGGACAGGGAGGGAGTGCAATGTCCCAAAGAGGATGCACTAGTGATCTCCGTTTGTATCCTTAGGAAGACGGTCGATCGCGTGCTGGTCGACAATGGGAGTTTCTGCAACATCATATTCAAATCCGCCCTAGACCAACTCGGCAACTTAATCAAATTCATCAAGCCTTTCGACACCGTGCTCCAAGGGTTCGGCGACAACACAGTCCAAGCCTACGGGAGGATCAAGCTCTCCGTCGAGCTAGTATGCTTTTATGATCCCAAGGTTAGGATTACTAGGAACCTAAGTTTTGTAATCATAGATAGGCCCAGCATCTATAATGGGTTCCTAGGTCGCCCCTTTTTAGAAACCTTTGAGGCGGTCGCCTCATCTTTCTTTCTTGTATCAAATTCCCCACTACCGATGGGGCCAGTGTCTTGTAAAAGGAGATCAGCTAATGGCAAAAAGATGTTTGAATTACTCCTATGTTGTTACTTCTTTCAATACTTCCCATACTATATGTAACATTGAAGCGATCGACGACCAACCCATGGAGATCGACGAGCCGAGCACATCGTACCAACCCGACTCAGGGGACGCCCTCTCTCATCGATCGACGGACGACATCGAGCCAAGGATCGGTTTCGAGCCAAGTCTCGACATCGATCCAAGGACCGAGCCCGGAGATCGCACCAAACGAGAGGCGACTGTCCCCGTCGAAGAGTTGGAAAGCATTACGATGGATCCGATTCATCCAGAACGGGAAGTACAGATCGGCGCAAGCATCGACCACGAATTAAAGGGGGATCTGATCAACTTGCTACGTAAGAACATCGGAGTCTTTGCCTGGTCGCATCAAGATATGGTTGGCATAAGTCCCGAACACGCTTGCCATTATCTGAAGATCGACCGGGCAATGAAGCCTGTTCACCAGAAGCGTAGGAAGTTCGGTCCCGAGAAATACGCAGCGCTCGACATAGAAGTCCAGAAGTTACTCAACAACAAATTAATCGGAGTAGCCACGGACGAACCACAATGGGTCGCCAACGCGGTGCTCGTCAAAAAGCCAACTGGCTCCTGGAGGTTATGCATTGACTTCACCGACCTCAACGCGGCATGTCCAAAAGATCACTTTCCGATGCCTCATATTGATCACTTGGTCGATAGTACGGCAGGTTGCGAAATGATGTCATTTATGGATGCCTTCGCCGGATATCATCAAATCCCAATGGCGGAGGAAGACATAAAACACATCTTTCCACACGGAAAAGACATATACTTTGGGTCGAATGCCGTTCGGCTTGAAAACGCAGGGCGACCTACCAGCGACTAGTCAACAGAATGTTCGCCGATCAGATCGGCAAAACCATGGAGGTCTACATTGACGACATCGTGGTTAAAAGCCTCAAGAAGGAAGATCACCTCAACGATCTCGCCGAGACGTTCGCCATCCTTGAGAAGTTTAACATGAAACTGAACCCCAAGAAATGCAACTTCGGGGTGGGCTCCGGGAAATTCCTGGGGCACATCGTGAGCCAAAGGGGGATCGAGGCGAACCCCACCAAGATACAGGCGATCCTTGACATGCAGGAACCGCGAAACATCAAGCAGGTGCAACGCCTCACAGGTTGTCTAGCCGCCCTCAACCGTTTCATATCTCGGCTCGGCGATAAAAGTAAGCCATTCTTCGCGACCATCAAAAACAAGAAGTTCGCATGGACGAAGGAGAGTCAGGTAGCGTTCGCCAAAATAAAGGAATATCTATCTAATCCCCAGATCCTGGCAAAGCCGATCCCCGGTGAGAAATTATTCCTTTACCTAGCGGCCTCGGAGGTCGCACTGAGTGCCGTTTTGGTACGAGCAGAGGGACAAGTCCACTTGCCCATTTATTATGTTAGTCAAGCGCTCCACGATGCTGAAACACGTTATACACCATTGGAGAAGATCGCCTACGCCCTTGTCATGAGTGTTCGTAAGCTGAGGGCTTACTTCTTCGATCACCAAGTGGAAGTCCTAACAACTCTACCTCTAAGGCAAGTCCTACACCGACCGGACACCAACGGGCGACTCCTCAGTGGTCGGAGATCGCCCAATACGGTATCACTTACGCTCCTCGCACGGCGATCAAGGGCCAAGCTCTGGCGGACTTCGTGGTGGAATTAACTTTCCCTCACAGTCCGACCCAGATCGGCCGACCTGCCTGGAAATTATATGTGGATGGCTCGGCGACCAATTCGCGAGCGAGGTGGATTGTCCTCATCGGCCCGACGGTCAAAGTTTCACTAATGTCATGCGTTTCACTTCGTCGACCAACAATGAAGCCGAATACGAAGCCTTGGTAGGCGGGCTCGATCTAGCCCTCGCCCTCGATGTCCGTCGCCTCCATATCTTCATGGACTCCCTTTTGGTCGTGAACCAAGTCAAGGGAGAATATGAGGCGCGCGGCGAACAGATGATCAAATACCAAGAACTGGTCGCCGAAATGTGCACAAAATTTGAGGAAGTGCTAATCGAACAAGTCCCGAGAGAGCCTGATTCCCGTGCCGATGCCCTTTCCAAACTAGCATCATCGGATGGGCGGCCCGATTTCTCCAATATACAAATCACAAAGTCGGCAAGGCCGGCGATCGGCGAAGCACGGTTACCACGGTCACCATCGCCGAGAGAACCGGATGACTCCGTTCATCAAATACCTAAGGGCGGAACGGTCACGACGGCCGTATTAAAGCTCGCCAACTCCGGCCGTGCGACGGATATACCCTGTTGGACGACCGGCTTTACAAGCGAGCCTTCACCTTCCTCCTCAAGTGTATTACAGGAGGAAGGCCGGCTCGTTCTAGCCGAGATCCATGACGGATTTGCGGAAACCATGCGGGCGGGCGAGCTCTCATCCATAAGACAACCAGCGAGGTTTTTCCGCCATCACTTGAAGGATGCGATCGCTATGCGGATCGTGTCATCGGTGTCGAGATAATGGGCTGACATTAAACTCTCCCCGACAGCTCACCTCCATGTACGGCCCTTGGCGTTTGCCTGATGGGGCATCGACCTTATTGGTCCCTCGCCAACGGCTCAGTGTAAATTTGCTATCGTAGGGTCGACTATTTCACCAAGTGGCGAGGCCGAGCCACTAAACAAGATCGGCTAGAACAGTGATCAAGTTTATCTGGAAAAACATCATATGCCGATTCGGTCGCCCTGCCACCATCTCCGACAATGGAAAACAATTCGACGGCACAGAAGTCATGCATTGCGTGAAAAGTGGGGAATCAAAGGTTATTCTCGGCACCTATCACCTCGATTTAACGAGCAGGCGGTAGAGGCAGTGAATAAGATCCTCAAACACACGATTAAAGCGCGACTCGAATCCAGGCAAGGACGATGGGCGAGCGAGCTCCCAGACGTTTTGTGGTCCTACCGAACGACGACCCGCAATTCAACCGGCGAAACCCCATTCGCCCTTGCCTTCGGAACAGAAGCGGTAATTCCTTCAGAGATCGCCGTCCTCAGCCATCGAACCGAACAGGAGATGACGACCGACAACGATGTGGCCCGAAGAATCGACTTAGACATACTCGAAGAACGACGACTGACCTCAGAAATGAAGAACACAATCCACAAAAGGAGAGCCGAGAAGTTCTTCAATTCAAAGGTCAAAGAAAGAAGGTTTCAAGTGGGCGATCTCGTCCTCAAGAAGATCCAAACCCACACAGGCGTTTTCAGTCCGAACTGGGAAGGACCCTTCAGAGTATCCAGATGGCTAACTAAAGGAGCCTACGAACTGGAACATCCTGACGGTACTCCGGATCAATACCCCTGGAACGCAGTGCATCTGAAAAAATACTACCAGTAAAAATTTTGTATTCAATTTCAATGATGTACAAGGAATATAATGAGATTTTTTCCTATCCCATCTATTCTGGCGATCGCCCCACCAGGCATATCGCATACCGCCGACGAATCGTTGATCATGGCGATCCGAGGTAAAATCAATACAGCCATGATCCTGGAGGTCGAGGGAACCGACAGCTTCGCCCATGAAAGGTTCCTTTAGGCTGAAATCGCCCACCCTTCGTTTAAATACGAGGCTGGCGTAGCCGAAGGACCCTCCAAAATAATCAGTAGACACGGTCGCACGTCCTCAGGGTACATCATCTAACATGATGATCCCGGACAATGCGACGTGCCACTACCCCCGTCTCAACGTACACCGTCGAGGGTCGCCATCTTCATGGCAGGCCGAGGTGAAAGCAGAGCTGACAAGCCGCGGACGTGGAGTCGAATAAGCCGACAACGCCCCGCGCAAGGACTCCTCCAGACCAAGATCGCCCGCCTTTCGTTTTAACACAAGGCAGGCGTAGCCTAACGGAGGACCCTCACAAAAAGTGAGTCGCGGGATACACAATATCCCTCGCACACAAAGACACGATTGGGGAGGTCGGTCGATCGAACACCCCAACCGTACATGATTCTTCAGAATCGGCAAAACTGAAGATAGCTCGCCAGACAGACTAGTTTTTGTTCCCTTACTTACAATAACTAAACAAAAACAAGGGGGCAGAGATGGGTCGAGCTAATCCCAAATACGATCGAACAAAAAGGACCCACGCACGATCGGCTTCGCTCAAACACGCGCAGGACGACCGGAGTCGTTCGACAAAAACTACAAGTAAGAATTCCGATCCAAAACATATCAATACATTCAATACTCTGACAATCGGTCGGATGAACAAGACGTCGAATGCAATCATACACATACTTGTAAAAATTCGCATGCAAACATTCAAAGGCGATCGTATGTAAAGAGACAGTATGAAAAGAGGAACATTTTATTCATAACAACACAAGTTTCGTACATTACGGGGCCCGAAGGCATTACAAAAGGAAAACAAAAAAGTACAAGTTCCAAAGGAAAACAAAAATATCTCTCAAGGCCCCGCCGGCTGGTCATCGCCCTCAGGTTGCGGATCGGCCTGGGATCCCCTATCGGCCTCGGGATGAATGAGTTTACCAGTATACCAACTCAAGTCGATCCCGAAGTTGACGAAGTCAAGGATCGGCAAGGAGAACTCCGGGTGCAGAGGATGCTCGAGGGCATAGGATTTGAAGCTCTCCATCAAGGGACCGATCTCGATCCCTGCTTTTTAGCGGCTCGAACAGCGTCTGCATAAAGCCCGATAAGCGAACTTCGACGAGCGCAACGTTGAGGTAGGATCGGCCTCGATCGCCTTCAGCTGCCCCTTCAACTCCACGGCCGTCTTCTCAGCCTCCGCCAGCTCGACCATCTTGGCGACATTCTCACCCTTGGCCTTCTCCAGCTCCTTCTTCGCCGCCTCCAGCTCACCGCTGAGCCGATCCACCATCACCTTCAGCCCGGCCGCCTCCTCCTGCGAAGCCACATACTTCTGGCGGGTTTCCTTCTCCTTATCACGGGACCGGTCAGCAGCCTCCTTAGAGCGGCTCAGCTCCTGCTTCAATCGATCAACGTCCTGTTTAGCCCTTTTGGCCGTCTCCTCATACTCCTTCTACATAGACTGGATCCGGTTAGCAAATTCAATGTTTTTATTCCGGGCGGCCTCGAGGTCGCTATGGAGACGAGCAGTAGAGGGTCGCCCTTCAAAATCCCTAGCAGCTTGGACGGCCATCGTCGCCGTCTGGAGAGCCAGGGCAACGGTCGCCTGCATGGCGTCTCCAGATCGCCGACAAGCGATCGCATCAAGATCGGTCATCCAAGCCTTGGGCAGAGAGGTGATAGACGGACGTAAGTTGGGACTTCGAGGGACTGTTGCGGAGCCTTACTCGACAAAAAGTCCAGCACCATAGGAGCGACGTCCGGATCGGCGAGACGAACCCTGCAGCACAAACCAAAGAAACCAAGGAGTTAGCCTATACCTTACTCAAAATGCCTAACTCGGAAATTCCGATCTTCTCATACCTATTGACCAGCTCGGGATCGCGACCGAAATAAGGCTTGCCCCGAGAGGTTTCCGCCTCAGCGATCGCCACTTTCTTTGTGGGGCCGCCCGATGACCGGGAGCCGGACGCCGAGGGCCTAGGGCCTGATCCCTCCGTCATCGGGATGGCGGAAATAGGAGCCGCAGCAACCGGAGGCTCAAGAATAGATACATCCGCCTCAGTAATCGGCAGGGACTCCTCCGACCTCCGCCTCTTGCGGCGCTGAAGCTGTTCCTCTCCCTGAACCACCGGCTCGGCGACCGGTACCTCAGCAGGCCTCATCACCGGAGCAAGGCGAGACGTCGTCGCAGGAACGCGACCAGTCTTCCTGCCCAAGTGAAGGCGACCGATGAGTCCTGGATTCGACATGGCAATCTCTGGTGGTGGCACGGCAAGTCGGGGAAAATGAACCTCTGGCAAAAAAAAAAAAAAAAAAAAAGAAAGAAAAAAAAAAAAGTTAATACTTGAGCGCTGCGACCTTCTGAAGACGATCATCAAGCAAGGAAGCACCACTTAAGCTCATACCTGGAACTTTCAAGTGTCGAGGGAAGCGAAACAATCGAGCTCCCAACCGATGATTTTCGTTATCACGCGAGCGAACGTCAATAAAGGAATCCGGCAAGGCACGAATCCGCTCCCAAACGATCAAGAAATCGAAAGGGAGATCGTCGAGCGCTGGAACGAGAGGTCCTGCAAAAAGAAAACAAAATTAGATCAATCCAAGACAAGCTCAATCAAGGGGAGAATTAAAATCCTTACTCGGATTCCTCTCCCGAAAAGCGGTGGGGATCTCCAACTCCTCATCCGGCCGGTCACTCGATGCCGATCGCCACGCTCCGCCGACCCAGCACCACTTCGCCAGGTCGCCTCGGGACTTGCTCGGCACACCGAGGACCACTCTCCCCATTCGGCCTTGGATATGATTGCCGCCGATCGTCCCCTTCTGCGAGGCCAATTTAAACAGATAATTCATCTCCAGCGCAGTAAGGTGGCGGAACAACCGGTGGCCGCCAAACAGTGTCAACGTGCAGATGACATGTAGCCAAGCGTTCGGCGTCAGTTGGAGCGGCGCCAAATTCCAGGCGATCAACAGGTAGGAGACGGCAAATGGCAGAGGAAATCGCAGGTCGGCCTCCATAATCATCTCGCTGACGGCAACCATACCCTCTGGCGGTTGATCGGCACGTTCATTCTCCGAGGGCACGTGCAGAAAAACGTCAGAGGGGATGTGATATTTCACCCTCCAGCGGCTCAGGTCTTTCTTGGTCGCCGAACTCCGGATCTTACCGAGAGTCCACGAAGACGGGTCGGCGGCCCGGAAATCCGTCCGCTTCACATGTTCATAAGGATGAGCGGCGGAGTAGGCGTTGAAGTCGAATTCCGGACAGGGTCCGGCGATCCCCTCCATAATCTCGGCAAAAGCCATATAGGCAGGGCCGAAAACACTCTGTCGTTCCCAGGCTAGCCGCTCCTGTTCATCCTCATCCGCCGGCGAGCCCCCCTGTTCTGCCGTCGCCGCCGTCTTCGCCACTGCGGCCTCGTTGAAAAGCTCTTCGAGTTCTGCGGGTGCAATCCCCGCACGAATGGCCTCAACGGCCGTTTCCATATCGACTCCAACAGGAATCTCCTCCCGGTCAGGCGAAGTCGTGGCGGCAGAAGAACTTCCGGCCTCGAAGGTTTTGGATCCTCCCGACATATTATAAAAAGAAGAGGGAGATAGAAGACTGGTTTTTCTTACCTAGAGAAAAGAAGATCGGCACAAGAAGCTCCAGAAATTTTTGCAGAGTTTCGGCTATGGATGCAAGGACGCGTAAAGAGTGAAGGAGAAGAAGCCCCGGCCCTTTTATAGATGGAGGCAGGGGTCTAAATGCAAATAGGAGAAATCTCGAGGGCTGGATCGCAACCGTCACGTGGGGACATATTAAATACTGCCCTCGAATCCCGCGTACGCGTCTTTCGAGGGCACGCCAGCCGACAAGTCTGACAAACCGTCGGACTCCCCCAACAGCGGCGCGACGCGTGTCCCTGCCACTTTTAGAAAGCCCGCCTTCATTTCCCGCTGCTCCCGGCACGAAAGGAGATCGTCCATATTTGAATTCAGATCGGCTAAACATTGGCGATCGCCAACAGTGCCACCTCACCCCGTGTTTTCAACATCGAGGCGAGCTGGGGGGCAATTGTTGTGCGGCGATTAATACGCCTCGATAGGAGATCGGCATCACGATCAGAGAAGCCAACCATGGAAGACATACTCTGGACAAACTCCTAGAGTTCGGCACAATACGGCGACCGTCTTTTGGTACCCAGCGATCGTCTTTTGAAAGCTCACGATCGTCTTTAATGAGCGAACCAGAGGCGATCGTCTCATGCCACGTATGGATCCAGCATCCGTCAAAGTCGTCGAAGACCGAATCTTGGACGGTGGCCCACGTGCGGATCTTCAAAAGATACCAACAGATAGGATCTTTGACCCCAGCCTGTCACCTATTCATCCCTTGACAACATTCCTCCATGCCTACAAAACCCCCAGCCGCGGAAGAGAAGGAACAAAGTGAGAAAATGCGTGAAAAACCCGTCTGCTGGGCCTTAAATAGGCACCCTGCCGGCCGCCTTACGTACGTAATCGGCCATGGCTTACGGCCGTAACGGCCGTGGCGAGCTCTTCGCCAGGCTGCCGGCAGTGTTACGTACGTAACCGGCCAAGGCTTACATACGTAACCGGCCTTGCGGCCGTAACTGCCGGGCCTTTACGGCCGTAACTCGGCCAGGGGTGGCCTGGCCCCAAGATGCCCGGCCATGACTCGGCCGAGGCCAACTCCGACGGCCCGGACGACCCCGAAACCCGAACCTGAGTACGAATCGAAGATACAGTTATGAAATACTCGCAAAGACGAATTCGAGCACTAAGAGAACACACGATTCCGGTGGTCGGAAGGCTCGAAATTCGACAACGGAAAGTAATTACGCCAAACTTTGGGAAATTATGAAAATGGCCCAAAACGTCCGAAATACACGATACACGATCGAAACACCAAGCCAAAGCTCGCAACATGAATATTAACATTAAGTGAACTTACGAGAAACTCAAAACAACAGTTTCAGACTACCACACCTACCGACAAAGCCGCCGAAAGGTACAAAGTGGGTCTTCCCCAGACAGCTGCCCAGGACGCGTGCTGGCCTCCCATTGGCTCGCACAGCTGGCTCCAGCAGCAGCCCCAGACTTTAAGGGAACAGCCCCACGTGACGGGACGACCGGCCACCTTATTATAATATAAAAAACGGCGGTCGCCCGCGATCGCCGGAGGGGTCCCAACTACCTTGTCCCCTATAAATAGAGAGCTCACTGCAGCAGCCAAGGGGACGCGAATTTTACTACGGATTCAGTGCAAAATACACACAAAAGAGAGAATCAAAGACTCTTTTGGCAACCACTTATACATTCATAGTGATATTCATACATATTCATCATATATCCCAAGCAAGAACTCACAGATTTACCTATCCTGGTTCTTAGGCAATCTACGCGCTCTAAAGCCTAGATAACTAGAAGTCTTTACACTCCTTGTAATAGATTCTAACATTAATATTTGTACTCGACGGTATATTTATTAATAACATCTCGCGAGAGCATTCAAGCCCGGGATTAACAACCCCGGCAAATCTTGTGTTATCTATTTTCTCACGGAAGTGTTCTCGCATTTGTTTGTTACTCGATCATTCCAGCAATACTATCTCCGGATAATATTTTGGGTAACAACATGTGTGTGTGTGTATATATTTATATTATATATATATATATATATATTTGGGGTCAGGATCTTGTGAGAACTTTTCCTGGTGTGAGAACTAAGCATACTGCTATAATACATTATATGTGGTGCTATCACCAGTTTAAACACTGCTAATAAGAAAGGTACTGACAACTAAGACCGGTGGCAGATTTGTAAATATAGAAGACGAGTGTGAGGCTGGTAATAGCACTACCTATATATAGGTAAAAAATCTCATTTGAACCACTACACCAGGAAAAAAATCTCATTTGAACCACTACCTATATATAGGTAAAAACACTTCTAACTGAACTATACTTGCCTGTGCATCAGCCCCAGATGAAACCAATATGTTCAAACTCTGGGAAAATGCAAGCCCTGAAATCCGTTTCTGGTGACCCTTGAGGTTGGTTTTGACCTATTGCAAGAACATTAAATTCACCAAGTACATCAATAAAAGAATAGTAACTAAATGTACCACATTTCGGAAAAAATGACAACATATCCAAGTGGATCAACAGAATGCAGACTGCGTCACTCAGAAATGATAAAATGAACACCTTCAGCGTCATTCATCTATCTTGCATTTCTAAAAATGAAAGCGCCTTACTCCCAGTACACATCAACAATACCAGCAACCAGGAACATCAAAGGACTCCAAATAAAAGATAGCAGGACCTCATCCGACAAGAATGTATCCTCATATTATTTTCACATAAGTAGAGCACGATCAACCAAGTATGTTCTCAAACTGAAACTACTGGTTACTGTCTGAGTATAGAACTACAGATTTATTTAATTTGAATGTAAGATCATGATTACGTCACTCGAACAATTTTGGCCTCCTTTTAGAATTTTCTTGGGTATCAAAGGTTCAACTTACAAAAAGATAAAAGTACAAAATGAAATTTGTTGGCATAAGATAAGCTCTAGTGCCCGACAAGATGTTTTAACTAGCATTTTCAATGTTAGAGAGCACGACGGCATTCCAACTTCCGTTGTAACTATAAAACACCTCATAAGCCTTAAGCTACTAAACATCCTATATGATGCTTTTACTAGAACAAAAAAAAAGGCTCGGCCAAATAACCTTATAATCCTTCCAAGACCAAAGATCTATCAATATAAGCTGGGAACTGCCAACATTATAAACAAATATATATTATATTCCCTGCTGAAGAGAGAATATGAATGCGCTCAGGAGCTATACTGTTTGTTTAAAATAGAATACAGTCCCCGGTGTCTATCTGAGCCAGAGAGAATTCACCTCATCAACCCTGACATTATAAATCTGTATTGTAAAATCTTCCATTCCAATAGCAATTATATTGTTATCTTGAGGATGAAATGCCAGATAACTTGCTGCAGTAGGTGGTGGCATGAAAGTTGTCATGACCTGACCAGAATTTATATAATGTTAGCTTTGAATAGAGCAAACACAAAAAAGGTCGTAAAAATATTATGCAGAGAGAATCTACAATGGCAAAAAAGAAGAAGAGGATTTTCAAATGACGACGTAAACAGACCTTAAAAGTCATCATGTTGAACAAGGAGACCTTTCCCCCTGAAGCAGACATGACATACGAATCATTTTTAGACAAGGCAATACATGCAACAGAGTCTTCAGCTGGATTCGCATCATTCATGTCATTAGACATGAGAGCCCATTAGTAGGCTGCCACAACTGTGGCACATAGGCGGCAGAAGACTGAAAGTACACATCGCATCATCTATATTAATTTAAGTAAAAAATGCTCATGAAACCATACGCCATAATATCAATAAATAATAAGAGAAGTCGTCATCAAAAAGAAAAAGAAAAAATAAGAGAACTAAAAAATACCCTCTGAGATTTAGCCAAATTATAAAGAAAAAAGGTTATCTTTCAAAAATTCAAATCCCCCTGCCATTTGTCTTTATCTACAAAGTGCACCCTCAAGAGAGGATATTTGTTAGGTAAATTGCACCCTCTGTGAGGGGTACTGGTAATTTTGCAAGATAATTGAGATCTGAATCATCCCTAATAAAAATGCATAAAAAAAATTAAAGAAGAGAGTAACATTATAGTTCTGACCTTTCCAGATGGATTGCGTTCGTTGCGCTGCCACTTCCACAGTTTATGAATAGCATTCGAAGTCAGAGCTAGCACAGCTAATCCAGAATTTGTGTACAGAAACCGCACAACCTGCTTAATACAAAATACATAAACGGGAAAGCCAAAAGGGACCATCAAATATATTGAAATCAAATGCAGTCTCAGGATATACAGCTACATGCATTAAGAATTGGAGTTCTAGATCAACAATTACGACAAGCATCAGCCCTTAAAGATCTTATTCAATCGAACACTCTAATCAAATAAAGGAGAGGAACCCAGTCATACTTTGCTAGGTGTCAGAGGGTCAGGCAATTTCAGAGCCCTGAGTTGAGACGGGTCAGATATGTCAGGGAACTTCCAGCTTTTAATTTTCTCAGGGAACTTCCAGCTTTTTTTTTTTTTTTTTTAATTCCTATTTTCTTTTATTTCATGTTATCTTTAAATTTATTTTTCAGGATTTTTTTTTTCTTTTTTTCTTTTTTTTTTTTTTTTTACATTCATTCTCTTTTTTTATTTGCTTTTTTTCTCTACTTTTTCCCTCTTTTTTCCTTTTATGTTATTTATGTAACGATTATTGACGGTTTCAAAGTTTGATTCATGTTAGCCGACCCCAAATCATTTTGGGACTAAGGCTTAGATGTTGTTGTTGTTGTTGTTGTTGTTGTATCATGAATCCTTGGTTTTACATCAGCTACCCTGCTGATTTCCATGCTAGCCTGAATATTCAATTCAGATTAAATGAGCGGACGATTACAGAATAATACAGAATTTTGTAAAGAAGCCACCAACTTAACAATTAAGAGACTAAAAGTCGAATTGAAAATGAGAATATTGCCAGGAGGGACATTGGCTGCTGAACTCTATCATTACGCTCAAGCATTGGAGATACTGAGGCAGAAGCGTTTCCAATGGGACCTACTCCACCAGCAATAGCAGGCTGTACAAAAAAAATAGCATAGGAGAAAATTAAAACCAAAAATGTATAAAGAAATCAGATAATACAAGAGAACATATGTTACTTTGACATTGACAGCTTCAGAAAGACCACGGGACCCATCAAATGCTCTGGTCTCCAGCATTCTCAACATGCGCAGCCCATCACTATTCGCCAAGATTTTGATTCCATTTTCACTAGTTGTAACAGCCAGCAATGAACCCTCCTTGTTGAATCTTAATCTAGGGCTTGCCTGCAGGTATGATGCAGAGTAATTTTGGAATTTTCCATTTATCAAGACACTAAGGAGATCAATTAATGATCTTCATATACAAGGGATACTAACGGGTAGTCCGCCATCTCCATCTGTATAAGTAAGCATGTTTGTAGTATCCATGTCCCAGAATTTTAACTGAAACTCGTCACCAGCTGCTAAGAAACGGTTCCTCGTCGTGTCAAATTGCACAACACCCAAAGAACGCTTCCGGAAACCAGAGAATGGCCTCTTGATGGCTCCTTCACTTTCATTCCACTCAACCAGATGAGATTCACCCTCCTTGCTTGTTCCACAAGAGAAAAGCCTGAATGGAATATATAGTTATACAAATTACTAATCAAGCTCCACTTTTCCCACACCTGGAAAAGTCAATTATGTTTAACGAGTTGGTCCCATCCTGTGACGATTTCAACAAAATTGAATGCCAACTCATCCGTCGAAGTTTTAATCTAGATTCCCAGCGCTCATAGTGCCAAACGTTCAGATTCTTCAGAATAAGTGAACATTTTCTTCTCAACTAAAAGGATAGTAATAACTAATCTGAAACCTTTATTTCACACTCAGGCTGTTCTAGGATGATGACGGATTATAATTGAGCTAAAGAAAATGTTTTTTTCTTTGGGTTCCATCATAAAATCCTAGTATATTCCACATTAGATTAGATATATTTCTGCATTCTCATAAGAAGCTGAGAAAGACAGAGATCAAGTGACAATTCCATTGTCCATCCACGATCAACGACTACAGTATTTCAGCAAGTGATTAGTACATTATATAGCAAATTTACTGTCTGCATTTTTCACTGCACTACTACCCTCCAATATCTAGAGCACAAATTATGGTTCATACCATTTCCAAGGTTGGTGACAGAAAAACTTGTATCCACTTAATCAATACTCCCTCCATCCATGAAATATGTCCGGTTAATTCCCTTTCGGTACGTCCACGAAATACGTTCTCTTTCTATTTTTGGAATTGGCCCCCAACCTGAATCTCACAACTTGTATCCCCAATCTTTCCATTTAATTACAAAAAAAACACCCATTGCCCACCTTTTCAATCTCACGAGTCACAATCCATTAATCTATTCATTTATAATGTGGGTCCCCTTCTACACTCACCTTACACACATTACAATTTATTAAAATCCGTTCCACTAAAGTCTAGGAACGTATTTCGTGGACGGAGGGAGTACATATTTAACATAATATTTAATACTATTTTTGGGGTGGTTAATGTTAAACATCTTTTGTCCCTGAATGATCTAAGTCTGTCCAACCCACATTTTCTTGGGAAAGATTAACAGCACAGGAATTGTTTAGTACCTGGCTCCATCAGCACTGTATGCCATTGTCGTGCACCAAAGTCCAGGGGCATCATAATCTACTCTTGATCATGGTTATCACGGCGCCAAGGCGAGGCGAGGCGCTCGGCTACCGCCCGGACGCCTAGGCGACAATTAGGCGTTAAATAAAAAATATATTTAATAAATAATAATAATTAATATTTCACTATTAAAATTAATAAACAACATTATATTAAGTCCACATTTTATAATTAAAGCCATAAAATTCAACACAAATAAATAAAGGGTACGAAGTTCACATAAGTAGCAAATACAATAACAGTTTTGTACTAGCATGCGCTATAAGCGCGATAGCATGCGCTATAAGCGCGATAGCGCTAATTACCTATGCAACTTGGGTTTGTACTAGAAAACCCTAATTAAAGATCTGCCACTGAAACACTAATACTGGCGCATGAGGTTAATATCAGAAACCCTAGTTACTAATATGCCACTTAAATACTTATAACAATTAACACATCAAGTCAGAAAAACTAAAAGTTCCAGCAACGCAAGCCTCATACTTCAGAAAAAAAAAAGTTCCGCAGCAAAGACTTCACTTCATGCCTTTATAAGGAGCGGCGGACGGCGACCGGCGTGGATGGATCGGACGGGCGGCGCGGAGACGGCGCGGAGACGGCGGACGCAAAAGGACGGCGGCAGACGCCGCGCTCTCTAGCTCAAATCTAGGCGAGGCGATGGATTCAGCGGCTGGCCGACCGCCTTGCCGCTGGCGTCGCTAAGCGTGATAACCATGCTCTTGATCCCAAAGAATCATAAAGCCATGCTTTTATTTTCTCATCAATTGCAGTAGAGAAAATAAACTGCATACTAACTAGAATCAGAAAGCCCTCTCATTTTTATACATTAAAGGACACTATTCATTTCATATAGAATTCAATAAGGCAACTGTTAAAAATGAAGAAGAATCAAACTACTAATATAATACCTGAATATTTTCTTTATAATGAGGACAGCATATACAGGAGCTTCATGGCCCTCAAATGTATACATCCTGCGACCAGCGACAGCATCCCACACCTGTAACACGAGAGTAAATGAGAAAACCAAAATACAAGATTGGGAGACTACTATCTTAAATGGGTGCTACCTTAATTGTCTTGTCATCCCCACATGTAACTATGCAAAGCTGCTTATTGGGATGAGCAAAAGCAATATCATTCACGCCACCAACATGAGCATCTATCTACAAGTTGGATAAATTAATCAATACTTGGAACCCCATATGATCTTCACACATTAGAGAGAGAGAGAGAGAGAGAGAGAGAGATGGAGAAACCCTCACTTCCAAGTGTTGTCTTAACTCCCCAGCTGAATTGTACGTATATATCTGAACAATATGCTTGGAAAAAGCAACACCTACGAAATTAAAGCATGTCAAATATCAGCAACTACCAAGCAAGAGGAAGAAATTACGTGCATGCAAGTAACATCACAAATTTGTTGTACCGAGTATAGATCCATCCAGGCCCCATACGCATCTATTAACAGATGTGGTAGCATCTTTCACCATAATTGTCTGACATCAGCGAAGTGGAAGTTTTCAAAAGTATAAAATCAATAGTACTTGAAATACAATTATATTTAATATATAGGAGCAACATAAGATTTACACCAAATCTCATATAAATGAATAGCACATTAAATACTTACATGGAATGTAGTTTAGCATATTAAATACTTACTCGGAATGCAGTTGAACAAGCTGATATGTCCCAGACTCTAAAGGTTTTAAGTGCTAACCTATCACGGGAACCAACCTCCCATATGCTAATATCACCAACATTTGTTCCAACTACAATGAATCAATGACAACGAGATCAGCATAGTCAAGCTATGTATCAATGACAAATTCATTTCTAGCATCTGTCTTGCGAGATATACAACATAATGGAGATTCGAAGTTGTGTGAAAGAATGAAAACCAAAAATCAGTCAGGAATTAGAAGAACATGTAAAATCAACATGGAATTGAAAAGAAAAATAGAAGTTCATCAGGAATTAGAAAAAGAAAAGGGAAATTAATTAGTGAGCAACCTAGAAGAACAGTTTGTTGTTGTGTGTGGAAATCCATGCTCATAACATTAGACCCTTGGCTAAGGTTCCACACAACAATTTTAGGAAGATCATCTGGTGAATAGATATTAGGCGGATGAGTAGAACCAGAAAATGAGACCTACAATATCAAAATGTGTCACAATATGTAGGTGCATCTGTTGAAAGATTGTGCAGAACTTCCCGAAGGTTCTAGAATAATTAAGTCCTGAAGGTTCTAGAATAAATTAAGGAGTTAATTATGCATTTATGGTTCATGCACTAGAAGGTTCATTGTCTAGAAAGTTCCAATACTTTTCTGCATCTAATAATCATCTAGAATATTCTACTGCTACTATAACTCAGCAGATTTGTATCAAATTAGTATTAAAAAATCAGAATACTTCTTAAGTAAAATCCCTGCTCTCTCTTGTGTAAACCAACAGTGTTGTGTGTGTTTTAAGTGCAGTTTTACGCGACTCTTAAGTCGATCTTGGGCTGCAGTTAGTGTGTCTCTGCAGTTTGAGAGTGTCCATAATTCTCTCAACTTGGTATCGGAGTGTGTTTAATTCTTGTGTTCGATGGAAATTGCTCGCGAAAAAGGAAGGCGAAAAATTGGTTTAAGGCGAGAAAATCTACTATTGTTCTTTGGTGTTTGTATTCCAGGAGATGGATATCAACGGTGGAGCATTGAATCGGTTTGGAATGGAGAAACTAACAAACAACAACTATCAATATTGGAGGATGTGCATGAAAGCATATCTTGAGGACAAGATCTTTGGGATATCGTTGATGGAGGTGATCTTGATTTGCCTCAAGATACACCGAGAAAATTTCAAGCAAGAAGAAAATGGAAGATTAAGTGTGGAAGGGCCTTGTTTGCTTTGCGAGGCTCTATTCACAAAGATTTGATCGATCACATTCGAGATAAGGAGTCTCCAAAGATGTGTGGGACACATTGGAGAAGTCATTTACTAAGAAGAACACGGCCGGACTTGAGTTTTGGAGAATGAACTAGCAAATACAAATCGAGGAGCATGACAATTGCTCAATATTTCCGTAAAGTAAAGAGCTTATGTCTTTGAAATTTGAGCTTGATCCGGAGGAGCCCATCAAGGAGGCACGAATGCGAAGATATCTTATCCGTGGCATAAAGAAGGAGTATACCCCGTTCTTGACATCAATACAAGGATGGGCAAATCAGCCTAGCATTGTCGAGTTGGAGAATCTACTTACCAATCAAGAAGCCCTAGCTATGCAGATGGCAAAAGCTTCAATTTCTGATAATGACGAGGCATTGTTTGCTGGAAGAAGGCGCTACAACTACAAGAATTGGAAGGAAAATAATTTCAAGGAAAGAGAGCACTCAAAGGGAAGGAATTTCAGCCGTGGGGAGCATTGGAAAATGACAAGCTCAGATGAAAGAAGGAACTGGCCCAGAAAGAACTTTAAAGAAAAAGAGATGAATTCGGAAAATTCGCAATATGAGGCCAGGAAGAAGATAATTTGCAACAGGTGTGGCAAACCTGGACACATTAAGAAGTTTTGCAGATCAAGATTCGTAGAAGGAAATGCAAGCATTTCTCAAAACAAGGAGGAAAATTCTGATGATTGGGGAACTTGTCTTTCAACCGAGATGACAAATTTGGAGAACTTTGTACAAGAACCCGCACTAACTTCAATAAATGGAGGCTCTTTAGAAGAGGGTCTTGCAACCATCGATTATTCAAAAGATTGGATCATTGATTCAGTTGCTCTCATCATTTAACACGATGATTCCTTACTTTCATTGCAAAAGGAATACACGGAAACAAAGCAATTGTAATGACGGACAACTCCATTCATCCGGTTGAAAAGGGGGAAATGTCAAGGTGAAGGCGGTCTGAGGACACCTGTAAATCTGACCAGTGTGTACCATGTTCCCGGTATGACAAAAAATCTGATTTCTGTTTCTCAACTAACAAATTCTGGTCGATATGTTTTATTTGGTCCAAGTGATTTCAAAATTCTGGAAAACGTCAATGGCATTGATGCAAATACAGTATTGGAAGGGAAGAGAGTTAATTCTCTTTATGTTCTATCGGCAAGTGAAGCCTTTGTGCAGAAAACAAGCCGACAATATAAAGCATCTTTGTGGTATGCTCGCTTGGCTCATGTGAGTTATGAGAAGTTGAAAAATATTTCAGCAAACAATATTGTTAACGGGCTGCCTCACTTGGGAAGTTTTCATCATGAAGGTGTTTGTGAAGGTTGTCAATATGGTAAAGCACATCGTCTTCCATTTGGCAAATCTTCAATCAGATCTACAAAACCTTTGCAGCTGATCCATTCTGATTTATTAACAAGCAATGCGGTAAGTTATGGTGGCCTTCATTATATGCTTGTTATTGTTGACGATTATACAAGATTTTCTTGGGTGTTTTTCATGAAAGAGAAGTCCGACACATTCTCAATCTTCAAGCAATTCAAGAGGAAGATTGAGGGGGATCTTCAAAGAAGGATCAAGTGCTTGCGAACTGATAATGGAGGGGAATTTACATCCAACGAGTTTGCTGATTTTTGTGAAAGGCATGGAATAAGAAGACAATTGACATGTCCAAGAACATCGCAGCAAAACGGAGTTGCTGAACGGAAATTAAGGCACTTACAAGAGGTAAGTAGAAGTTGGATGCATGCTAAAAGTCTTCCTCAAGAGCTATGGGCAGAAGCTATGCGATGTGTGTAACACCCCCAAGACATTCAGGGCATATTACAGCGCCGTGGACCCCACACTGTGGAATCCACCCGGCTAACATACCAACAAGACCTTTGCCAACGACAACCATCAACAATAAAATGACGATTCAAAATAAAAGAGTACAATCCGACCAATAGAATCCAACAACAATCCATTTCCCAAAACGGGAACACAACATTAACAATTTTGCAAAAGAAGTACTCGAGTACTTAAACCAATTTTTATAATACATAAATCCCAGAATCAGACATCAATAATAATAACCGACAGACATGACACCGAAAATCATTTACTGGACAATATCATGCTTGCCCATCATCCTCATACGGCTCGAGTGCTCGCTTGTCCCCACGATCAATACCTGAAATACAAAAAGTATTTCCCCCATTTAAGGGGTTAGCGACAATTGCTAAGTGCAAGTACAATCCATTTGAACTACATTCTAATCGGATGAATAATGCGCGAAAATCATTTTAGAAGACATTTTATATTAGGAATATTTACGATGCACAAGCAAACACATTTTCCTCCAACCAAAACAATTCAAAGTTAACCTTGATACGTGACTCACGGCCACCGTACCCAGAGCCGTCGGACATCCACGGTGGTCAACCACGATTCGTGATACGCACACACACGGCAATACGTATCCACAGAGGCCCCGATCGGACCGTCCACAGGTGAACATACACATATCCTCCCACAACAACCACGTATAGCCATAATTCAAATCTTAGAACATGTAAACAAATGTAAAGTACTTGCCTTTGAGACATTCTTGAAGAAAGCAGAGATGAAACACGACTACGAACGGTCGGGTGGAAAACGGCGGTTCTAGCGAAGGATCAAGCACAACCACGAGGAACCGACGAGAATGAACCTAACGATTGAATAGACAATCACAACCACTTCTAAACGATTACGGAAATGGAATACACCGGAAACGCCTACGATTCATGTATATTCAAACAAAAATAACAACCAGTGCGGACAACAACCAAAACCACTCGATTTCGCAAAACCATGAAAATATACCATGAATCGTAGGAAACTAAGAATACCAACAAGAATAATCATATTCATCATGAATCCATCAACGAAACGGAAAGAATCGGACAAAACCCCAAAATCCCCAATTATCCAAAAAAGTAGGGTTTTAGAACATTACCTTTGGAGATTCAAGAACTAAGATCCGTAGAACTCGCGTTAGATTGATTATCCGAGCCTCACAACCGAAAAGAATTGATGAAAATCGACCCCGGATGAAGAACTCTCCCCTCTAAATCCTCTCTCGCGATGCGGTGGAAGAAAAAGAAGAAATGAGTACATTCACGCTCAAAACGACACATTTATAGTGTAACTTCAGTAGAACTATCGGCCGATAGTGGCCGATAGCCCAACCGATACCCATACGAAATGCCGGTGAGTCTATCGGCCCACCCTATCGGCCGAAAGGCTCCCGGAAGTGATCGGCCGATACCCATGCGAAATCTGCGTGATGAAGTCTATCGGCCCACCCTATCGGCCGAAAGGCTCTGGGCCAGTGCCGACAGTGTGATCTTCCACTAAAGCGACCATAACTCTCTCGTCAGGACTCGATTGACTCACCGTTTGAACCATTGGAAAGCTAACTCGATTTTCTATAATATTGCAAAGATTTATAATTTTTGGAGTCACCAAAAATTAATGGTGATCTAACAAAGTCTAATTCATATGAGGAAAGTTGAAACAATGAACAATAACGAGAATACAAATCAACGGTTTGTGGAAGGACACTTGAAAAGTACACGAGGGTCACTACGATCGAGAAATACACCAAAAACGAAAATACAAGGAAAGAAAAATACGGATATTACATTCTACCCCTAAAAATAAGTTTCGTCCGAAACTTAAGAAACAAACAACTCCGGGTACTTAGCACGCATGCTATCCTCGGTTTCCCAAGTTGCCTCCTCGACCGTGTCTCGACCACCGAACTTTGACCAAAGGGATGGTCTTATGCCTCGTCGTTTCTCACGATGCTCCAAATTTTGAGAGGACGCTCTTGAAAGTAATATCTTCACAATATCAATCTCGCCATAATCGATGACGTGACTAGGATCTGGAACATATTTCCTCACTGGGAAACATGAAAACGCTATGAACATGACTCAAGGCCGGGGGTAACGCCAAACGGTATGCTAATCCACCGACTCGCTCGAGAATCTCGAAGCGGTCCAATAAATCTCGGACTCAACTTCCCCTTCTTCCCGAAACGGAAAACTCCCTTCGTCGGCGACACCTTCAAGAAAAGCGTGGTCTCCCACCTCGAATTCCAGTCGGCGACGGATGTCGGCATACGACTTGTCGACTCTGGGCGATCAACATCCGTTCTCGAATTAACTCTATCTTCCGCCTCGTCTCTAAAACGACATCCGGCTCGGTCCCGACTAAATCGGACGCCTCATTCCAACAAATCGGCGATCGACATCGCCGCCCATAAAGTGCCTCATACGGTGCCATCCGACCGACGCGTGCCAACCGTTGTCAGACGTGAATTCAATCGGTAAATGTTCCTCCCGATACTACTCGATCAAGAGCACAAGCACGTAACAAGTCCTCGAACGTTTGGATAGTGCGTTCGATTGTCCCATCCGATCGGGATGAAAAGAGGTACTCAAACGCAACCGGTACCAACGCCTTATGCGCACTTTGCGAAGTGCGATACAAAGCGGCCGTCACGATCCGAAACAATAGACTTGAGTACCGTGAAGCCTCACAATCTGTGCGATGAATATACGAGCGGCTTTTACGGACCCAGTATCCTCGATGCCCGAGAAAATGTGCCGACTTAGTCGATCGGTCTACAATCACCCATACCATATTCATACGGTCTTCGTCCTCGGTAAACTCGTAACAAAATCCATAGAGATGTCCTCCCACTTCCATTCCGGACGGAAGCGGTTTCAATAATCCTACCGGCCCGATGCTCAATCTTGACTTGCGACAAGTCAAACACTTAGCTACAAACCGAACTACCTCCTTCTTCATATCGCTCCACGTAAATTCTTCCTCGTGTCTTTATACATCTTACTCGAGCCGGATGGGTGAGTATGGTGACGCATGAGCCTCTCGCATAATGCTCTGTCTCGATTCAGTCGTTCGGAACACACAAACCTCGGAATCTCAACACGCCGTCCTCATGAATAACGAATCCGGCTTTCCCCTTTCCTACACTCTCTCGAAGTGAATAAACATCGGATCCTCTAATCGTCCCGACTTAATGTCTTCGACGAGAGATGAAGAAATCTCAAGAGTACGCAGGAACTCTCTGGCGGTCTGATCTCAATGCTCAACCTCATAAACTCGCCGAAGTCCCGATCGGGCCGTAAGTAACTCAAGCGTCCGGCGATACCGATTTCCGGCTCAAGGCATCTGCCACCACATTAGCCACTGCCGGATGATAAAGGATCTCAAGATCGTAATCCTTGTCAGTTCAACCATCTCCTCTGTCTCATATTAAGCTCCTTCTGCGTGAAGATGTACTTGAGCTCTTGTGGTCGGTGAAAATCGACACGACGAGCCATACAAGTAATGGCCTTGATTTTCAACGCAAACACAATGCGGCCAACTCAAGATCGTGCGTAGGGTAATTAAATTCATACGGTTTCAACCGACGGAAGCATAGCAATCGTCCTCCGTCTGCATAAGTACGCATCCGAGCCCTTGGCGAAGCATCACTATAAGCGGAGAAACCATCATTACCACTCGGTAAAGCCAACACGGGAGCGGTCGTCAACCGCTTCTTCAACTCCTCAAAACTATTACGCCTCTCATCGGTCCACACAAACTTCTCCGACTTACGTAACAATGAGTCGGCCGGTCGAGCGAGCTTAGAGAACCCTCGACGAATCTACGGTAATACCGGCTAATCCCGTAAGCTGCGGACCTCTTTCACGTTCTTGGCGGCGCCCGATCTAACACCGCCTCTACCTTATGTGGGTCCACACGAACACCCTCGGCCGAGATCACATGACCGAGAAACATAACCTCCGTAGTTAAAACTCACATTTCGAGAACTTAGCAAAAGATCGAGTTCTCAAAATGTCTAACACAATATGTAGATGACGGGCATGCTCCTCCTCGCTCCTCGAGTAAATCAGGATGTAAATCGATAAAACGACTACACACTTATCGAGGTACTCGATAAAGACTTTGTTCATAATTTGCATGAACACGGCCAGTGCGTTAGTTAGCCCAAAAGGCATAACCACAAACTCTTAGTGACCGTATCTCGTCCAAAGGCCGTCTTGAATATCGGTATCCTTCACTGAGTGATAATACCCGATCTCAAATCAATCTTCGAAAACACGGTTGCCCTCGCAACCGATCAAACAAGTCATCAATCCTCGGGAGCGGATACTTGTTTTTGATGGTCACTTTGTTCAACTCTCGGTAGTCGATACACAAACGAAGTGACCCATCCTTCTTCTTCTGAATAGGGCCAGGTGCGCCCCAGGCGAAGCGCTCGGTCGAATATATCCCATGTCTAGCAACTCTCCCAATTGTTTCTTCAACTCAAGCATCTCGGCGGGCGCCATACGGTATGGCGTCTTAGAGATAAGTCTTTGCCGCTCTAAATCGACGGTAAACTCAACCTCTCGGCCGGCGGCAAACCGGCAACTCATCCGGAAAAACGTCGGGATACTCACATACTACGGAATAGACGAGAGCTCGACTCCCCTTCTTCCGATCTCAAAGCGTAACACCATAACCCGTCTGACCTCCTCGAAGAAGTCTCACCGCCTCAAAGCGCCGATCACTAATCTCTCGCTACCCCGCTTACGCCCACAAAAGAATGCTCGGTACCATGTAGGCTAACATCGAAACATCCTCGTTCTATAATTCATGATCGCCCCATGACGGTCCAAACAATCCTCACCCGTAATCAAATCCTCATCTCTAATATCTCATGATCAGTTAGAAGGCCAACCCTCCCCGCGATACTCACCGGAAAATCTCTAACCTCACGATCCCCACGATGCTATCCCCACTAGGAAGTTTAACAACAAAAGGCTCACAAGTAACAAGGCAATCAACATGCGGCGACGCACACAATCCATAGATATAAAAGAATGCGTAGCACTTAATCGAACAATACGGAAATAGGATGATCAAGGATGTGGACGGCACTGTGGCCACCGTCGCGTCAGGATCTCTGCTCGTCTCATCTCATACACACGGGGCGGAATGGACCCGCACTAGAAGCTCCCCCTCTGTAAGGCCGACCACGACCTCGACCTCTACCAAAACTCTGCTGCGGTGAGAAGCTGCCGGTGCTGATTCACACTCGGCTCTCCTGCAGTGGAGCAGATATCCGAGTAATTGGAGCCCGAGCCGCATCCGTACAAAACTTAGCACGGTGACCCATACGACCACAAGCAAGACACTGGATAGGAGGCCTATCACACTCACTCATCATGTGGCCGGGACGATGCGGTTGAAGCACGTAGGACCACGAAACGGAACAGCGGGAGCAGATCTAGAACCGTTTCCTCGACCAGTGATGGCAACCGACTCAAGACTCGCGAACTGCATCGAGTCCTCGGATATCCTCTGACTTGCCTCCCAAACCGGCCGGTGGTTTTCTGTTTCTTTCCTTCGGTTGCCGTCTCCGCATGAAAACGACATCTCATAAGCCATCGCCTTATTCGATATTCTTTCAAAGTCGTGCACCCTGCACTGGACATGTAGTGGCGCACCCTCGGTTTCATCCGCATGTCAAAGTGGCGGATCTTATCAAGCTCATCGCGGACTTGGTTTCTCACATAGTGTAGCTGGCGATTGTAGTCCTGATGGCTTGAGATATAGGTACATCTTGGGGCTTAGCCTCAAAGAAGGCTCGGATCCTCCTCTTTCACCGGCGAGGCGGTATTCATCTTCCATCGAGATCTCGAAACTCTACCCATGTAGTCGCCTGGCCACACGGTTTCACCGCTTGCCACCACGTCGCGCCTCCTTGGCGAGGAAATCTTGAGCAATGGGTACTTTCCTCTCCTCGGGCAATTAGCGGCCTCAAACACTTTCTCCATCTCGAACATCCAATTCTCCCAACCGGAAGGGTCAAGCACCATCAAGCTGCGGAGGACGCATACGAATCACGCCTGAAGTAGCTTATCATTGCCGGACCCGGTGGCGGAACCGGTTGGCATTAGCATGGCCGACGTAACGGCTGAGTCGCATGGCGTCATCCGGTTCGCTACTTGCCGCAATATGTCGGCCACTCCAACATTCTCATGAGCATTACGGAGCTAGCGGTGGTCTGTGACCTCCGAACTAGGGGAACACTGCTCGACAAAGAGGGCATCGCCGAATCGGTTCCCGAGTGATCGGACATGGCCGCCCCACCGCGCCACGTCCCTACTGCGTCGCGACCGCGTCGCGTCCTCTACCAACAGGAATTCTCAAGGAGCAACGGGTAAGTACTATTCAAACTCAAAACGCAAAGATACTAAGACGAAATAGAAGCAGCGGGAAACGAGTCAAGTTAGAGAAACTTACGAGCACCGCGCATCGAGATGATGGCATAGCGGTGATCTGTCCCAAAACGACACTTAACTAGACCCAAATAACCGAAGCGGCTAGGTATCCATAAACCTAATCTACGATACCATATTCGTAACACCCCAAGACATTCAGGGGCATATTACGGTAGCGTGGACCCCACATGGAATCCACCCACTAACATACCAACAAGACCTTTGCCAACGACAACCATCAACAATAAAATGACGATTCAAAATAAAAGAGTACAATCCGACCAATAGAATCCAACAACAATCCATTTCCCAAAACGGGAACACAACATTAACAATTTTGCAAAAGAAGTACTCGAGTACTTAAACCAATTTTTATAATACATAAATCCGAATCGACATCAATAATAATAACCGGACATGACACCGAAAATCATTTCCGGACAATATCATGCTTGCCCATCATCCTCATACGGCTCGAGTGCTCGCTTGTCCCCGATCAATACGAAATACAAAAGTATTTCCCCATTTAAGGGTTAGCGACAATCGCTAGTGCAAGTACAATCCATTTGAACTACATTCTAATCGGATGAATAATGCGCCAAAATCATTTTAGAAGACATTTTATATTAGGAATATTTACGATGCACAAGCACAAAACACATTTTCCTCCAACCAAAACAATTCAAGTTAACCTCGTACGTGACTCACGGCCACCGTACCCGCAGAGCCGTCGGACATCCCCGGGTGGTCAACCACGATTCGTGATACGCACACACGGCAATACGTATCCCTAGAGGCCCGTCGGACCGTCCACAGGTGAACATACACATATCCTCCCACAACAACCACGTATAGCCATAATTCAAATACTAGAACATGTAAACAAATGTAAAGTACTTGCCTTTGAGACATTCTTGAAGAAACAGAGATGAAACACGACTACGAACGGTCCGGGTGGAAAGCAGCGGTTCTAAACGAAGGATCAAGCACAACCACGAGGAAGCGAGAATGAACCTAACGATTCGAATAGACAATCACAACCACTTCTAAACGATTACGGAAATGGAATACACTGGAAACCCGCCTACGATTCATGTATATTCAAACAAAAATAACAACGAGGGCGGACCACAACCAAACCCTCTCGATTTCGCAAAACCATGAAAATATACCATGAATCCGTAGGAAACTAAGAATACCAACAAGAATAATCATATTCATCATGAATCCATCAACGAAACGGAAAGAATCGGACAAAACCCCAAAATCCCCAATTATCCAAAAAAGTAGGGTTTTAGAACATTACCTTTGGAGATTCAAGAACTAAGATCCGTAGAACTCGCGGTAGATTGATTATCCGAGCCTCACAACCGAAAAGAAATGATGAAAATCGACCCCGGATGAAGAACTCTCCCCTCTAAATCCTCTCTCGCGATGCGGTGGAAGAAAAAGAAGAAATGAGTCATTCACGCTCAAAACGACACATTTATAGTGTAACTCGCCAGAACCTATCGGCCGATAGTGGCCGATAGCCCAACCGATACCCATACTGAAATGCCGTGAGAGTCTATCGGCCCACCCTATCGGCCGAAAGGCTCCCGGAAGTGATCGGCCGATACCCATGCGAAATGCCGTGAGAGTCTATCGGCCCACCTATCGGCCGAAAGGCTCTGGGCCAGTGCCCGACAGTTGTGATCTTCCACTAAAACGACCATAACTCTCTCGTCAGGACTCGATTGACTCACCGTTTGAACCATTGGAAAGCTAACTCGATTTTCTATAATATTGCAAAGATTTATAATTTTTGGAGTCACCAAAAATTAATGGTGATCTAACAAAGTCTAATTCATATGAGGAAAGTTGAAACAATGAACAATAACGAGAATACAAATCAACAGTTTGACAGGAAGGACACGCTGAAAAGTACACGAGGGTCACTACGATCGAGAAATACACCAAAAACGAAAATACAAGGGAAAGAAAAAATACGGATATTACAATGTGCTTGTCATGTAATAAACAGATTGCCCTCAAAAGTTATTAACATGAAAACTCCCTATGAACTTCTCTACAAGGAGAAACCATCGGTTTCATATTTTAGAATCTTTGGCTCTACATGCTATGTCCATGTTTCTGATAAGCTGCGTGCTAAAATGGATGCCAAGGCAAAGAAATGCGTGTTTGTTGGCTACGATCCTAATAGAAAAGGATGGCGATGTATGGATCCCGACACACTCAAAGTTGTGACATCCAGAGATGTTATCTTTGATGAAACATCATCTTACTATGTGCAGCCTATACTAACACATATTCCAGATTCTTCAAACAATGAAAATGAAGATGTACATGATAAATCAAATTCTCCAAGTCCAAGTGCGGCTTACGAAGATTACGCGGTGAAAGTGAGGCAACTCATGAAGAAAATGAAGAAAACGATAGAACTCAAGAAAGTGATCAGCCGCCTCGACGATCACAAAGAGCACGCAAGAGGAATGAAAGATACAAAGACTACACTATAGGAGCTGATTATGATAAAATAACAGAATGTTTCTTTCTTTGGCCCATTTGATGAATCCGAACCATCGGCGTATGAAGAGGCTAAAGGTAATCAAAATTGGGAAGGCGATATGGATGACACTTTATAAGAATGAGACATGGGATCTAGTTCCTAAACCTAAAGGAGTTCAAAGATTTCTTGCAAATGGGTTTACAAAGTCAAGCGTAAATCGATGGAAGCATTGATCGATATATAGCGAGGCTTATGGCGCGTGGTTTCTCTCAAAAATATGGGTCGGATTATGAAGAAACTTTCAGTCGATTTGCAAAGATAACGTCCGTTCGAGCTATTTTATCCATGGCCGCCTCAAAGGGATGGAAACTTTGGCAACTAGATGTGAAGAACGCATTTCTTTATGGAGACATTGATAGGGAGATTTATATGGAGCAACCTTTGGGGTTTAAATCAAAGAATTTTCCAGTTACGTATGTCGGATCAAGAAAGCTCTTTATGGGCTCAAACAAGCCTTTGCGCCTGGTTCGGAAAAATTGCTCGAGATCTAAGCTTTTGTGGTTATGTTTCCTCAAGTCGATGCGAGTTTATTTATAAAGAAAGATTCAAAGGTGCACATTCTTGTGTTATTATATGTCGATGACATGATAATAACCGATAATGATGAGAAAGAAATAAACAGGTTGAAAGATGAACTTGCCATCCGATTTGAGATGAAAAATCTAGGAGAACTAAAGCGCTTTCTCGGTTTGGAGGTATCAAGGTGCAAGGAAGGCATTTTTGTTTCTCGAGGTCAGTATGCTAAAAAGATCCTTGAGAAATTCAAGATGACCAATTGCAGACCAGCAGCTACTCCAATGGAGCAGAATTTGAAGTTAAGAGCTAATGTTGGGAAAGAGCTCAAGAATGGAAAAACGTATCGGACTTTGGTTGGGAGCTTAATATATTTGACAATTACAAGACCTGATATTTCATTTCAAATGGAGTTGTTAGTCAATTTATGCAAAAGCCAAGGAAGCCACATCTGGATGCAAAGAATAGGATCCTTCGTTATCTTAAGCATACGATGAATTATGGGTGATGTATAAAGAAGGCACATAGATTTTCTTAGTGGATTCACCGTGCAGATTAGGCAGTGATCCCTCCTCAAGACGTTCTACATCGGGTTATATTTTCGACCTTGGTTCAACTGCTATCTCGTGGTGTAGCAAGAAGCAAGCAATCGTAGCATTATCAAGTACGGAGGCAGAGTATAATGTCGCTACACTCGCACAAGAGTGTGTATGGTTAACGAGATCGATCAAGGACATTTCTCATTCTAAAATGGAACCGGTTGAGCTATATTGTGACAATATGAGTTCAATTCGACTAGCCTCAAATCCTGTTTTTCACGCAAGAACTAAACACATTGAAGTGCACTATCATTTTATACGGGAGAAAGTGTTGCAAGAAGAGATTGACTTCATCAAAGTTGATACAAAAGAACAACTTGCTGATATATTTACGAAGGCAATACCTAAGGCGAAGTTTGAGTTTCTTAGAGCACAACTTGGTTTGGTATCCGAAGTTCGCACAAAGGGAGAGTGTTGAAAGATTGTGCAGAACTTCCTGAAGGTTCTAGAATAATTAAGTCCTGAAGGTTCTAGAATAATTAAGTCCTGAAGGTTCTATAATAAATTAAGGAGTTAATTATGCATTTATGGTTCATGCACTAGAAGGTTCATTGTCTAGAAAGTTCCAATACTTTTCTGCATCTAATAATCATCTACTGCTACTATAAAATGTACTCAGCAGATTTGTATCAAATTAGTGTTAAAAAATCAGAATACTTCTTAAGTAAAATCCCTGCTCTCTCTTGTGTAAACCAGCAGTGTTGTGTGTGTTTTAAGTGCAGTTTTCTGCCCAGCTCTTAAGTCTGATCTTGGGCCTGCAGTTAGTGTGTCTACTGCAGTTTTGAGAGTGTCCATAATTCTCTCAACTGCATCGGCATCAAACAGGCAGTGTAAGAAGTCAAATAACTGCCCAACCTCATCAGGTTGTCCAGTACGAAGACGTTTCATCAAATGCTCAGAATCAGCAGTCTGAATCCATTCCGGGCACACCTGGAGGAGTCCTCTGACGTTTCAAAAATGCAGCTGGGAAAAACAGGTGAGACAACATATTTCACATCATTTCTTACGATGTATACTTAATCACAAATAAAATAGATGCAAACCATTTAAAACAACTTACCAGAACTAGGTGCCTGAATAAGGCCATGAGGAGCTGCAGCAACACCAGTGTGAGGTATAGACGGGTTAGCAGCTGACATCCAACCTGCAATTGCACTTGGAGATGGAGAAACAACTGGCTGGAGAGAGAGAGAGAGAGGGAGGGAGGGAGAGAGAGAGAGAGGGGGGGGGAGAGGGAGAGAGAGAGAGGGAAAGAAAGTTAGATGCCAAAAAAAAAATATATCTCAGCTTGCAGTCAAGCGTTATCATTCAGCTTACACCATGGCCAAGAGGAGGAAAAACACCAGGTATGGGGACAGGTCCACCAAGAGGGTTATTAATAGGAGGCGGAGCTACTCGAAGCACAAGTGTGATCGATAAAGAGTGTTCTTATATCAGGGTTTGGACGTGGATTTTTGCAAAGCTGATGCTGCCAGTTAAGACTTGAAAAAAAAAAAAAAAGGTCCAAGTCAAAATGACATGAAAATTGCTAAGCCCTGAATGAAATTTCTAAAAAAAATGCATATAAGGAGATGATTACAGAGAGAATCTAACTATTTATTGTGGATATTAGATTGTTGGTATATACCTTTGGTTAATGAGCGTTCTTAATCTAGAAGCCTTAAATGCAGGTAATGTGAGTTTGTCGCGAAACAAAGGGTTTGCCTCTATAAGCTTTTTAAGCTCAACGTACCAACTTTGTGTCCCCATACTTGGAGAGCTCCTCATTCTGCCTAAAATATTTGCCACAACGATCAAAAAACGAGGTTCAGAACTAAAAAGTAACTAATAGTCAAATATGTTACCTAAAGTTGTCGAGAGTCAATAGCTTGGTGATCTCTTTAAAGAGATCTTCATTAAAATAGGCAAACACCCTGAGATCTTTAACAAGAATCTCAACAGCTTTAGCTCAATCTTGTCTGAAAAGTACACGTTAATAACAACTGTCAAACGTCATACACGTTTATTTAAACTGTTATATCATGGTTTTCAGATAATGCATACTTGTCAAGAGCTTCAAGATATTTCTGCTTTCTAATCTCAAAGAATATCTTCATAGAGTAGCGGTTGTCCTCAACCTTGGTAAATCCACTTAAATAACGCTCAACTTCCTCCCATTCACCAGCTTGGACTTGATCCTCGAAGTACTTCATATTGAAGAAAAATCCAAATTCTTGCTCGAATTTAGATGAATTATTTTGTGAGAAGCAACTTCCGTTGACAAGCCATAAAAAAAGTAAAGCAATACAACATTAGACGTACCTGGGCTTTCAGGCCCGTCGGTTTTGGCCCTAAACCGGCCCTAAGTCAACGGTTTTAGCCCGATCACGGCCAGCGGGCCCGAACCGACCGGGACCAAAAGCTAGGGCCGGGCTAGGGTTTGGGAATTGGAACCGCGGGCCGATTTCAGCCCGCCGTCCTAAAAGGCCCGGTTTGCATCAGACGTCGACGGGCCGGGCCGACTGACTGCCTAACGGCTAATTCGAAAAATGGCAAGAAAAAATGAGCGATCACGCTAATCGCTAACGGCTATGTCCTTTTAGCCGTTGGCCCCTTCCCCACCACGAAACTTCCCCTTCAATCCCCCATTTTCCCTACCCATCCCCACTATAAATACTACATCTTCCTAACTCAAAATTCACCAATAATCACACTATAATTCTCTCTAAAAATTCAATCTCTACTCTCTCTACTATACTCTCTATTTACTATCTCTATGTCTACCTCAAAGAATAACACTAACAAGAGGCGAGGGCAAGGCCATCAACTTGGCCAACGAAGTGGAGGAGGAAATTTTCAACCTCAAACTCAAAGGCCTAGAAGGGCCGATTCGGAGGAAATTTCTAGACAAGTCGCGAACGAATTCAAGCCGAAGAAGATGCCCGATTTGAAGAAATGGTTCATACGATGGAGAGCACGGATACGAATTTCGTGGCTCAACAAATGATGATGAACATGAAGAGGACGAAGAGCACGAAGAAGACGAACAAAACCAACCTCCTCCTCCGCCAACAAGTAAGCCTAAGCCTCTCAAGTCCGAAATCTTCGTTAAACATTTTAAAAGAGAATTGGCTCCTATCAACGAAGGAGAACCTCCTTTATCCGATGGTCGAAAGAGATTCATTGCTTATTGCAACTATTGCACAAAGCACTACAAATGGATCGAGAAGGGAGGCTACGGAACACTACAAAGGCACATGGAGGGGTTTCATCCATTCGAGTATGGAATATCTACTACTCAAACGCAAATTCGAGGTACTACTAGTTCAAATTCGGCGACGGGTATGTCTTCTTCCGCTTTATTTAAATTTGAAAAAAATCGATATGAAGATGCTTGTGCTAGATATTGTGCCATGGAAAAACAACCTTTTAATTATGCGGATAGAATAACGTATGAAGCTTCTTATAAAGATGGTTTGGGGCCTAATGTTAGCAAGGTAGCTAGAACTCAAAAACAACCTTTTAATTATGCGGATAGAATAACCTTTTAAACATGCAAGGTGTGATTTATTTTATGGTTCAAAAATGGCTCAAGTATTTTAGGGAGATTCCTATGGTTTTCTTACTTGCTAAGTGCTTAGATCCTAAATGGAAGTATGATGGTGTTTGTCAAATGCTTGGTATTTATTATGATGCTTTTGCTCAAATGGACTTGAGTGATGTTGTAATTGATGGTGAAGGGGTCTTCTTTGATCTTCCTTCCGTGCCACAAATCAAGATAGATCTTGATAGGAGTTTGAGATCTATTTTTCAAGAATATAGATTAAAACATGGTAGTGAGTTTCCTTCTTCTACAATGCCTTCATCTATGATGCCTTCATGTGATTTTCCTTTTGAGATGAATGAAAGTGATCCTTTAGTTCAACAAATGCATGGAATGATGCAAAATAGAAGCAATGAACTTCCAATGGGGCAAGGTAATAGTGAATTAGATATGTTCTTGCAAACTCGTTTTGTATTTGGTGTTGAAGATAGTGGTCCGTCGATCGATGTGTTAAAGTGGTGGTCAAAGAGAGAGGAGTACCCAATACTCTCCATCATTGCAAAGGAGTTATTTGCCGTCCCGGCATCCACCGTGTCCGTAGAACAAGCCTTTAGCATCGGAGGACTTATGCTAGATCAAAGAAGATCAAGGATGGAGCCGGCGAACATTGAAGCTACCATGTTGCTCGACGATTGGTGTAGGGCCGACCTTAGAGCTCAAGAACCGGAATGGGACGATGCAAATGAGAGCGAAGATGAAGCCTTCACCGAGACGGATCGATCGGATGTGGAGTAGAGAGCTCAAGTCCTTTATTATTATTATTTTTCATTTCAAGAATTCAAGTGTAAAACTTCTTAAATTGTGCTTCACTTATTTGTTGTACTTTTCCTCATTTTTAATGCAAAATTATTGTCCTTATTTATTTGCAAAATTATTGTGTCCTTATTAATTTGTAATTTTCCTCTTTCTTAATGCAAACTTATTTGTTATAATTTTCCTTATTCATTTTTCAACAATTTAATGAGTTTTTAAATATTTAAAAAAAAATCAAAACATTAAGAATTATCATTTTCTATTTATAAAAGTAATAAATATACAAGAATAAAATAAAAAATAATAATAAAAGTTAAAAAAAAAAAAAAAAAAAAAACTGGGCGGCCCGGCCCGGGACCGCCGGTTTTAGCCCGGCTCTGGACCGGCGGGTTTCTAGCCCGGCACGGGAGGCCGGGCAAGTTTACGGGCCGGGCTCGGTCCCTTGTTTTGGGGACCGAGGACCGCCGGTTCGAGGCCCGAAACCGGCGGTTCCGGCCCGGCAGCACGTCTATACAACATAGCCTATGGTGCAAGCAACAAATGCTTTTAAGTTTTCTCTTTCTAGGCAATTTGTTGTGAGTGCATGGGAAAGCAAAGCGAAATAAATTGGCATGTCTTTTCCGTATTGGCTAAGAAAACAATTAAACTGTCTTATGGAAGTGTGTTCGAAAATTAACAATCCCCGGCCTGGTGTCCATTAAAAAGAAAGAAATATGCACATATACTCTCATCCCTAGTTTTATCAAGATTCTAGCCGTACACTCAGATCAAACGCTATGCAACATAAACATTGTGTTCACTGCATCACATATGGAAGTTCATAATCAGTAATGGGTCGTAATAAATAATAAGTGTGAAACTAAGGCCTCTCCGGAAACAACTTACTTATGGACGGTCTCCTTGGACTTCTCCTCATCCAAGAACTGCAGTATGAAGAAAACCAGTTCTCGACTCAAGGACGACATAGTGACACGTCCTGTTACCCCAGCCACTCCAGCGGGAATATCCACTAATAACCCATATTAAATCTAACAGAGTAAGGAAGAAACCTAAAACAACTCTTCAATTTTCAACCAACTTTCAGACAAACATCACGAGCATTTTCCTTCTCAATGAAACATTACATCCTACATTATTCAAATCTCTGCCAAGATCAATTTTTTAAGAACTCTAAATGCAGGAAGATTTTCTGATTTTAAAATCAGAAACAATATAAGCCTGCAGTTTATTTCCAAACCATTTACTGACCATTTTAATTTCAAAACCAAAATAAACGACCCAAATGCCAATAGAGATAACAAAATAAAAACAAAAAATGCAGATATAATTCCCCAGAAAAGGAGAGAAAACCTGTAATGTTGAATTAGATCTTCAATTCCAAACAAAATAAGACATCATAATTCAACCCCAAAATTCTAGGACCATATTTCCATATCACACCCCCCCCCCCCCCCAACTCTCTTTTTCTCATAAAAAAAACTTCTAAAATTCAAAAAAACACAAACATGAGACAAAATTGTACGGTTAAACCTCGATAAATGAATGTTCGATAAACGAATAACCTCGCCAAATGAATAATTTTCTCCGGTCCCAACTCTTTATAACATGTTCAAATTTTCTTTCGATAAATGAACAATTCCGCTAAATGAATATTTTTCTCCAGTCCCGATCATATTTATTTATCGAGGTTTTACTGTAATATTTCCGGATCTGAGTGCACATCCTGACAAACAAAAAAGAATGGCTCACTCGCAATTCGCAGAGCTAGGGTTTTTTCTGGCAGAAAGAAGAAAGCCTTCTTTCCTTTTTTTTACTCCATTTCTCTCTCTCTCTCTCTCTCTCTCTCTCTCTCTCTCTAGCACCACCCAACTTTCCTATTCTGCACTTATCCTTGCCTCCCTCCCTCCCTCTCTCTACGCTCGTGTTATGTGAAACCTCACTCAACTTTTTTGTCTGGAACAGACTGCAGCAACTGCTTCTTACATACAGCAGCAGGATGCAAGGCGATAGTGAATAAAAATATGACAACGATCGTTGTTTTTTGGGGTGTTTTCTTTTCTTTTCTTTTCTTTTCTTTTACCAGTCGAGCCGGCTCGTTTAGGTAAACGAGTTCAAAGTACTGATCGAACTCGACTTTTTTAATTTACGAGTCGATCCGAGCCGGCTCGTTTAGCTAAACGAGTCGATCCGGTCGAGCAACTCGTTTAAAATTACACTTAAACGAGTTTAATCTTGTGTCCAAGATCGGTTCGTATTATAAACGAGTTTGAACTGACTCGTTTAACTAAATGAATCATATTCTATGTTCGAGCTCGATTCTTTAACGAGCTCGAGTCGAGCCGAGTCCTAATAAACGAGTTCATTAAAGAGCGGGTTGAAGAAAAATTTGCGGATTGGAGCTAATTAACCTCATCATGGACCAAATGAAACAGCTAATTTAAGTGTTTGGTGAAAAGCGGATTGAATAAGCTTATTGTCCTCAAAAATCTAATTTTGGAAACGCTACTTTTAGCAGCCTTATGAAAAGAGCGGATTGAATTATTCCATCTAAATTATATTTTTACCCTTATGATATGAATTCTCCGGGAGAGGCGGATACGTATCGTTCGGAGTGTGCGTAAGAACTTTGAGGCGATAGACAAATGGACATTTCAAAGGGCAACCGACAAAATAACTATCATGATTAACATAAAAATGATAATTATTTTGCGAGGCAAAACCTTTATCATCGTGGTTGAACTCATCGGATGCAATTTCAAGACCGAAGAAAATTGCCTCGTAATCATCTTTCATGCCAATCGGGTGTGATTTCACTTGTGAACAAATTTCACAATCGCATTCGTCAAAAACAGGAGGTTTTGACCAATCAACAACAAGATCTAAACTTGAAGATTCGGAGAACGGATAACAGAAATCAAACATTTTTTATTTCTTTTTTTTTTTTTGAAAAGAAAAATTGATAACAAAATACCTCAACAAAAAAATTCGTTGAATAAATCGCCCAAGGAGATGACATTGGGCTCTGATACCACTTATGATACGAATTATCCTATATAGCGGCAATCCGACCTGCAATGTTGTATGGCTCTGAATGTTGGGCGATGAAGAATTCGCTTGAGAGCAAGTTGGAAGCGGCTGAAATGAGAATGTTACGCTGGTCGTGTGGTCGCACAATGTTAGATAGAATCTCGAACGGGGTCTTCACGAACGCACTAGAAGTGGCGCCCATTTCAGCGAAAGTTAGGGAAGGGAGATTGAGATGGTTTGGCCACGTCCGCAGGAGGCAGGCATCTGCTCCGATGAGGAGGGTCGAGAGTTTAGTAGTTGTTGGGGAGAGGAGGAGAGGCAGACCGAGGAGGACGTGGGAGGAGCAGCTGAGATTAGATTTGAAGGCCTTAAACCTTTCCGAGACCATGACTGTTGATAGGCGCGCTTGGAGGCGCCAGATCAGAGTTGTGGATTCTTTAGTTGGGAGTGGTGCTGTAGTTGAGAGCCTCATGGTTGGGTTGTCTCGGTTAGCTTTGACCTAGAGCATTGCATTTTTACATTTATTGTATATTTTATCCTATTACCTTTTGCGTGTGGTGTATTTTTGACAGGGAGCTGTGCGCGGAGTCAACCTCTCTTCTGTTTGAGCAGCATTCATCGGGAGTGATGAAGCCAATTCCTCTTAGGTAAGTCCCATGTGGATTAAGCCATGGGCTCAGGTATGGTATTGAGTTTTTTTTTCGTATCATATGCTTCCCTTTGTATTTTTCACTCAATATGTTGTTGTGCACTAAGCTGAGGGTCTTCACGGAAACAGCCTCCCTACCGTAATAGGTAGGGGCATGGTCTGCGTACATTTTACCCTCCCCAGACCCTGCTCTGAGCGGGATATACTGGGTATGTTTGGTTTGGTTTGGTTTGGTTTAGTATGAAATCTTTTTTTATTTTCTAATTTTTTTATTCTAATCAATATTATACCCTATCTAACTCGGGCATTAATATTATGTATTCTGAATAACTATTTTTTATGGTTACTGACAACTTAAATTATTAAAATAAAAAGAGTAAGTATGTAAAAGGAATAAAATAATTTGCAGTGGTGTTTACACTAATTAATTTAAACACCCATGAATATAAAAAAATAAATTTTTTTATTAAAATTAAATATTATAATTAATGGATTAACTTTTAATAAGTAAAAAATAATAAATATTAATTGACGTCACTATTTAGTATTTTATGGCGATTAAGTATCATATATATATATATATGTGTGTCTTTATGTGTCGTTTTACTATCTTGGGTTAAACAAACTGTTATTAGTTATTAGTTAATTTTACCAAACACTTTCATTTCATACAAACCTTTGGTACAATCAGTTATCCAAACCAGCTAATGTAATCAGAGATGTTAAACGGGCTCGGGCCCGACGGGCTGGCCCGTTTAACCTGCCAAAAAATCGGGTTAGGGCCGATATTTTCTAGCCCGTTTAAATTCGGGCTTTTTTGGCCGGACCGTTTAGTTGGCTTGATATATATATATATATATATATATATATATATATATATATATATATATATATATATATATATATATATATATATATATGTGTGTGTGTGTGTGTGTGTTTGGGTTATTCTAAAAAGGGTCTCTTAATAAAAAGTGTAGGAAGGATTGTGGGAGTGACATGAGTCATCCCCATTCCACATCATATGACATGTTACACCCCCACCCCCACCCACCCCACCCCCCCCCCCCACCCCGCGAACAAAAAAAAAATTCCTGCCAAATTTTTTTTTTTGGGGCAATTTTTTTTTTTCCCGCCAAAATTTATAAGTGCATCATATTTATAAAGTTACTACATCACAGTTATAAAGTTACTGCATCACAATTATGATTTTAGTGCATTAAGGTTATAAGTTACTGCATCATAGTTGATGCACTTAACTATAAACTATGATGCAGTAACTTATAATAAAGACACACCAAAACTTATTAGTGTGATGCACTAATGATATAAAAAAAGTGTAGTATTTGTATAAAAAAGAATCATATTTAATTTTGAAGCAATTACATACATATATGATGCAGAGAAACTTAGGATGATGCAGTTTCCTATAACTATAATGCAGTTACATACATGATTCACTTACTTATAACTATAATGCAGTTACATACATATATGATGCAGAGAAACTTACGATGATGCAGCTTCTTATAACTATAATGCAGTTACATACAAGATGCAGTTACTTATAACTTATAACTTATAACTATAATGCAGTTACATACATATATGATGCAGAAAACTTAGGATGATGCAGTTTCTTATAACTATAATGCAGTTACATACATGATGCAGTTACTTATAACTTATAACTATACTGCAGTTACATATATATATGATGCAGAAAACTTAGGATGATGCAGTTTCTTATAACTATAATGCAGTAAACTTATAACTATGATGCATTAAAACCCAGATACATCACCGTTATGAAATTTGATGCATCATAGTTATAACTAATTTTTATAAATGTGATGCACCAAAATAAAATGGTGCATCATAGTTATAAAATTTTGACGGGAAAAAAAAATTGGCCCCCCCAAAAAATAATTTTGGCGGGAAAAAAAAAATTCGGGGTGGGGGGTGACACATGTCATATGATGTGGAATGAGGATGACACATGTCATTCCCACAATCCTTCCTACACTTTTTATTATAAGACCCTTTTTAAAATAACTCCACCTTATATAGGTATATATATATATATATATATATATATATATATATATATATATATATATATATATATATATATATATATATATATATATATAGGGAGGGTTATAATAGAAACCACTCCCTATGTGTTAACTAGGAACCAACCTACACTCTTGATCGAATTTATTTAGACGCCTCAGATTGATTTCATTTTATTTAGTTATGAATATTGAATTGCTTAGTATCTCTAATTAGTCAACTATGAAGGGTAGTTATGGATTTGGCTTATAACTCTCTAATTATCTCATGCAATGATTATGAAAAAATAATTATGACATTAATCATCTTCCTATATATATCCTTAATCAAGCATACGTTTTATTAGGTGCTTAAATTATTATGATATCAAGAATTTATCTAAATTCGTATTTATAAGGTTCTTAATTCGTATTATTAAGCTTGTTATTATAATTTTAATCAAACAAGGAATATTAGTTGCTTACTTTATACATAATTTAAGCTTACATACGACTACTACAATGCTTATAATTTTATTATGGCACTGAAGATTTAATTATATTGGTACATATAAAGGTTCTTGTAATAGTTTATTAAGCAAGAGGTATGCTTATTTATACAAAATCAAATATTTAGTTTTGATTGTATAGCTTGCTATTTTTTAAAGTGATACAGTTTGCTATTTACTGGCTTATCGATTGCTTATTTATAATCAAATTGATGCTTAAATCATATAAATACAAAAGTTTTATTGTTGGTTAATTTGCCTACATGTTGCGCTTTGAAGCAAAAGCTTTTACGAAATTAATGTCTATCTATTTATTTAATTTAAATTTGTTAATTGAATTTATATTATTTTAATGTAAATTTACCTATAATTTATATGGAGATTGTAGTGTTGGTTGTATATGGAGGTTGTTTACAAATTTACATTTAAATGTGGTTTATTTTAGTTGTGTGAATTGCTTAGATAATAAATTTTGAATTGCTTATTAATAATGAGAAAGATATGTTTACTTTGAATTGCTTAATTAGATAATTTTTATTGGTTAAGATAATTGGATTGCTTATTTATAGTTATTTGCTTACATTGCTTATTTACAATAAGAATGAGGCTTAAAATTTGCTTACACATTGCTTACCGATAATCTTGAAAGTGTTGAGTTAGTCGAATAGATAAAAGTTTATTTTCAGTTAATAATATCGAAATGGGTGAACGACAAAATAAGGAGAAAAGAAATATTGATTTTTTTTTTATTAAAACAACACAATAATCTGTAAAATGTCCACCAAAATGAGAGATGAGAGTAATGGAATAGAAAAGTTATGATTGAGAATAGATTAATGAACCTACCAATTAAGGATTCTACGGTTACCATTAAGTTTAAGTTACTATAATGCCATTTTGTATAATAAAATGAATGAAACAAAAATGAAAGAAGCAATAAATATCATTCGTTGATTTAAAAATTTGAATGGATTAGATTAGTTCCTAGTTAACACATAACAAAAAGTTTCTATTTATATATATATATATATATATTGTTAATTTCAACTTACAGTAATACTATATTTATATAACATATATTAATATTATATATAATATATATTAATATTATATATGTAATATATTATTACTGTGTTTGTTAATATAGTGTATATATATATATGTATATACATAAAAGTGTATTTTTTGATATATTTATTATAGTATATTTGTTACTATATATATAAAATATATTGTTACTGTTTTTTTTTTGTTTATGACTTATAAAAAATAAAAAATAGATTTTTTAAATATTTAGCCCGTTAGGGTTAGGGTTAGGGCCGATATTTCCTAGCCCGTTTAAATCCGGGCTTTTTTGGCCCGGACCGTTTAGCCCGAAGCCCGCTAGGGCTAGCCCAGAACTGCTAGGGTTAGCCCGTTTAACATCTCTAAATGTAATCAACTAGTCTAATCAGCTAATGCAATCATCCATCAGCTAACAGTGATCCGTTGATTTCCAAACACCCCCATAATATTTAACAATTATATTTTAAATGTATTTTGATGTTTGTACATTATATCTCTAATCTACGAATCTAAATATATATTATATATGGGGTTAACAATTTTATTTATCGATCAATTTCTTCTTCTTATCACATATTTGTAATACCCGGGACTCTCGGCTTCGATTATTTTTGAATTTTGTCGATTGTGCAGGTCATTTTGTTTTGTGGACGATTTCTTGGTCTGGCATGATAGACTGTGTTGTGATATTCGTCGGGTACGACTTTTCGTTTCGTAAGTCGAGCTAATTGTATGTCCTGTTTTGTTATTATTCGTCTTCTTCTGGATCGTTGTTGTGGCCCTATCGTAATTTTCGGTTCGTATCGGAGTCGTTTTGCAACCGGAGGTTTACTGGCCGGACCTGTAACACCCCCAAATCCTATTGGGTTATTACAGTGCCGTGGACCCCACATCAGGTGATCCACCAGGCGAACACGACTAAAATACAACAAACTGACCAAAATGGGAAATCACAGACCCTACTATGACGTCCGACATACTATTCCCATATGGAATTTCAACGACAAGAATGGGCCTACATGGCCAAAATAAAAATACAACAACATCCACGAGCCTTGCTCGGATAATTCAAAATGACAACGACTGAACAAAATTGGAGTACTCCAAACTGTCTAACCAACATGAACACCAAAATATCTCGGACTAGTATCGCTCGAATGCCTCGTCGCCGTCGTCATGCCCCTGTGTCTCAACTCTCTCCTCGCAAGCACCTAAAATATGAAAACATGTTAGCCCACGAGTCGGTCATCCAGAATAATGAATATCAAATACATGCACAACATGATATGCATCCAAAGGCAGAATAAACAGTACAACAATGGTAGTACGAGATGCTCACAAACCAAAGTAAGAATCGAGCATTCGTGGAACACTATGCCCGCGGCATACGATCAATACCTGCTCAATAGGTTAGAACATAAGTGCCCAACGACGAATCATCAATATAGAACACAACAATACATTACCCGAAGGTAAATCAAACCAACGCTGAAATAAATAAGGATCACAATGCCCGAAGGCTCCAACGGAAATACCGATACATCACAATGGCCTGAAAGCCCTCAGCCGAAGCTGCCAAAATATCACGATGGCCTGAAAGCGGAACAGCCCGAAGCTGTAAATCATCACAATACAGATCTCAAAGAAACAAACATTGATCGAACATACCCCTCTGGCGTATGAACGCTCAATCACAAAACGTCGAACTCATCCAATATTATGGACGATCAAAGTTGTACGGCTCAAAGATGGACATCACAGTACGCCCGATCCGAAAATGTGTCCGTGCACATGTCCGCCCCGTATATGGAATCCAGAATATACGTGGGAAAATGTACCTAATTAGCCTCACAAAACTACGTCTCGTGTGCACAGTCCAATACGGAATAATATCCACGCATGACTATATATGTGCCTGGCTAAAAATCCTACACAATAACCAATCGGAACGCAGATATGATTCCGGATATGTCACGATACAACATGACAACGAAACTCAAAGGATAACACATCCAATACAGATCATACGACTCACCAAGTGAACGATGACACACGAATAATGAAAGATCGACACGACCAACAATATTCAAACAACCATCCTGGGATCAAAATCCCTAAGGACCGATTAACACGAGCAACGATCACAACACAACAGTTCGGGAAATCCTCAACCTTCAACGGTCACAAAATTACCGAGTTCACAAGAATAATAGTGTGCTGCCTTGAATCGGTCAACACGACAATAATAATTCAACGGATGGGAACTATCCTCGACAGTCCCAATTCAATACTCCGATTACCGTAGAACGGCCAATCGATAACAATTATACAACGGATGGGAATTATCTGTTTGACAACGGATGGGAATTATCTTTGATAATCCCAATTCAATATATCGATTACCTTTAGAGCGGACAATCGATAATAATTATACAACGGATGGGAATTATCTTTGATAATCCCAATTCAATATATCGATTACCTTCAGAACGGTTAACCGATAATAATTATACAACGGATGCCTCGGCACCTTTAATCGGTTACCGATAACGAAGATGATAATCGAATACGTCAATGCCTTCAATCGGCCAAAACGACATCAATAGAAAAACACTGATATCAATAACGACGATTCACAAAAATATCTTGATGGAACATCAATCAATAATAAAAATCGATACGTCGATGCCGCGAACCGGCTATCAACAACAATATCTCAAAGGAACATCAATCAACAATAACAATCGATATGTCGATACCGCGAACCGGCTATCGACAAATATATTACCAACAAGTATCGCAATGCCTTAAATCGGCCATTTACGAACAACAATAATATTTGGCATAATTTGCCGAAGGGTATCGTATCAAACAATCCCCTGATATCAACAAAATCATAAAGAGACCAAGTCTCGAAATGATACACACATTCATACACATTCATGATAACATTAATCTCATTGACCAGTACAAGTATAAAACTTGCCTCAAACCGAAGGCGAGAAAGTCCTTCCACGATCAACGTCCTACCACGAATCGATCAACGCGTCCTCCGACAATCACAAGCACTCGAACAACCTTGAATGAAATACAATTCATTCGATAACACGATATCGATCGAAAACAACACAATAGATAATTCCGATTCCAACACGAACACATACTATACTCGTATTTATCCGTATACACATATATATATATATATATATACACCAACCACCAGACACTTACTAAACACACACCCACTACACATTATATATATACAACACACACACACACACACACCGCACGTTATATATATATATTTACACCACACACTTCACAATTTATATATATATATATATGTACAACACACACCACACACACAGTATATATATATAACAGTACGTGTATATATATATAACACACAGTACAAACAATATATATATATATATATATATATATAAATATATCTACACACACATCTTACCAAAGAAAAGTCGATCGGACGGGCAACCTCGCCGGAACCAGGACTCGGCCGCCGGAAAACTGACCCGCCGGACTTTGTCTAACTCCAGTCCGTTCCCGTCCATGACCGGTATTCACCCAACTCTATCTCCGCCTGTAATTCCTCGCCGGAAATCTGTCAAGCCTCCGTTCCGCTGTCCGTTCCGGACAGAAACTACCTCCGGTCTCCGGAAACAATGGAGAAGCGTCCATGGCCGGAAACCATGAAGAACCGGCGCCTGAGCTCCATCTCGCCAGAAGAAAAAATATGCCGGAACAGCTCGACTAGATTTGCAAAGCCTTCCGATCCGGAAATTCTGACCAGGCCGTCGCCGCTCCAGTCACGAGCCGCCTGCCGCCGCCGAGCTCCGGTCGTCGCCGGAGATGTCAGTCCTCTACTCCGGTCGTCAACTCCAGTCCGTCGCCGGAAAGAGCCGGCTGCCATCCTTCAGCTCCACCTCGCCGGAAAAAAAATAATGAGGGAGAGAAGACGGGAGGGAGAGACGACGAGAGGGAGAAAGAAAGAGAGAAAGTGAGAATGAGAGAGAGAGGAAAGGGACGAGAGAGAGAGAAAGGTGAGGGGGGTGAGAGTTGATATATGTATATTATATATATATATAATCGTGAGACACATGAGGGAGAAAGGGAATCACATTCCAAAGTTGATAACATATATATATATATATATGATACCCCAAAGATACCCTCGCCCCGAAAGTTGACCACGAGGAAGGTTCCCACCACCTACCACGCATTACGTACGTAACTTCAGGGCGTAACGTATGTAATCGTAACAAATTAGCGTACGTAAAGTTACACAGGTAGCGTACGCTATGGCTATAAACTTAGCCAAAATTCCAAACTCGCCAAGCAACAACCAAACGACGAAACCAAACCGACGACCAGTATAAATATTTCGATCCCGAAATATTCTAATACAATATACATTGTATCGGTCCAAACAACAACACTTGTACAATTCCAAATGAATACGTACAACTCAACAGTAACACGAAAAAAAAATTACCCCCGGATATTACATACTCCCCCCCTTAAAAATAGTTTCGTCCTGGAAACTCAGGGTGCACAATTCGGGCACAGAATATTCATTAGGATAAGAAAACAACATCTCCAGGAATACTCCTCAATACGAGCAATTCCGCCTGAGCAACTGGGCCGACCCCACGGGTTCCCACGTCTCCTCTGCCTGAACAAGGCGAAAAATCAAGTGATAAAGACACTCAACTAAATGCGAGATTAGCTGAATCATGACTCCTGCTAGAGACCAGCCAGGAAGTCGTACTAACCGCATGACTAGTAACACCGGCGTACACATCCCGAGGGAGCCGCTCATTGTACATGCCTACAACCATCGGTGTACACTTCCCCGTTCTCGTCAGCATCGAACGCCCATGCAAACACGGACTCGCACCACAAAAGAAAATAACAACGCACGAATAGTCCTCGGGACCATATCAACCGCACGCCCAAGTCCTCACGACTTGACGTCTCGAATCACAATGAACGATTTACCCAGATCATCACAAAAATCTCGGGTACAGGGCCAAAAGGAAAGAAAATCACATCAAATGACTCAAGTGTGAAGATTCTCAGATACAATGATTACAAGATAGATTAACCATAAATGGTTCGCAACCACAATACTAAAATACAGACCAAGTCAAACATCAATCCAAAAGACAAAGAAAATACAAATCAAGGCTACATCTCAAATGTACCCGGAATCCACATCCTCCAGATCATCGAGTTCCTCGATCCCATTGACTCGAGGAAAACACAAATCTGAACTCGCTACTCCCCCTCGGGTGTCCATACCTCTGGCTCCCGAAGCCCGATATGACCCCTTGGATGAAGTACGGACTGAAGTGACAAAATCTCTCGAGGCCCGTGAGATCTCTCGAGATCTACTGGCACTAGAACTCCTGCGGTATTCTGAAGGTGTCCCTGCCTCCCACACAGAAAATAAATAATAGCTGGAACCGTACATCAAGTACTCACATGCCCCGCTGAATCACAGTTAAAACAAATAATAGTCGAACTCGGCGCCTGAGAAGAAGATGCTTTCCCAGCACGAAGCCGACTAGGAAATGACCTCTTGGACGTCGGAGCTCGATGTCCCTCTGAACGAATCGGCATCCAAGTCCTCTCACCAGAAGAAACTGAAGGATCCTTCTGAGTAAGCTCCTTGATCGAAAGCTCTGCTCCAAGAGCCTTCTCGATGAATTTGCCAAGTGAACTACAATTGTGATTGAACAACTGCATCCTCCACCGCGGGTTCAACCTCTTGTTAAAATACTTGATCTTATCCGCCTCAGTACGGATAACAGATGAAGTAAACTTAAGAAGTCCTTGAAACTTCTCAGCAATAACAATAACACCCTCGTCCTCGACGGATTCGGGGTTCAAAACCTCCGACAACTTGGCTTCACGAAGTGGAGCCGGATAATACCTCTCTAACATGAGAGTCTTGAACTCGATCCAAACACAATCACGATCGGTGGGTTCTCGAGCACGACTCCGAAAATGATTCGTCAGCCCCCAAATTATTGGTACGAGGTTTCGGGTGTCGGCCCACTCTGCGGCCTCTACCCCCTCTGTCACGTCCTCTTTCCAGACTGAAAGAATAACGTTCAATCATGACCATAGCTCAAATACGCCTCAACGGCCAGAATGCTAGGTCAACGCAAAACACGAGTATACATACTCAACAGATAAAGGATCACATCGATCGCGCTAATCATAGCCGATACAGAGTCCACATGCTCCAAAGCAAATAATCATAAATAAATTGCACCCGATCGTCACATACAAGTGTCAACAAAACAGGTTTAATCAATGACATAATGAATGTATGCACATAAAAGAGAATAGAGTCCTTACACAAGTCATACGAAGCTTCGAGGTCTTGCGATACTAGTCTTCACTGACGACGACTCGATGAAAGAATGACTCATACAGTCGTCCAACTATCACGACTCACAAAACCCGACTGTCTGCATTGTCATAACTCGACAGCCGCTACTACCGCCTTGGTAGAGCCACATAACACACAAGCCAGGGGTATCTCACAACCCAATTCTCTCGATACCATCTTCTCGTAACACCCCAAATCCTATTGGGTTATTACAGTGCCGTGGACCCCACATCAGGTGATCCACCAGGCGAACACGACTAAAATACAACAAACTGACCAAAATGGGAAATCACAGACCCTACTATGACGTCCGACATACTATTCCCATATGGAATTTCAACGACAAGAATGGGCCTACATGGCCAAAATAAAAATACAACAACATCCACGAGCCTTGCTCGGATAATTCAAAATGACAACGACTGAACAAAATTGGAGTACCCCAAACTGTCTGACCAACATGAACACCAAAATATCTCGGACTAGTATCGCTCGAATGCCTCGTCGCCGTCGTCATGCCCCTGTGTCTCAACTCTCTCCTCGCAAGCACCTAAAATATGAAAACATGTTCACCCACGGGTCGGGTCATCCGAATAATGAATATCAAATACATGCACAACATGATATGCATCCAAAGGCGAATAAACGAGACAACAATGGTAGTACGAGATGCTCACAAACCAAAGTAAGAATCGAGCATTCGTGGAACACTATGCCCACGACATACGATCAATACCTGCTCAATAGGTTAGAACATAAGTGCCCAACGGCGAATCATCAATATAGAACACAACAATACATTACCCGAAGGTAAATCAAACCAACGCTGAAATAAATAAGGATCACAATGCCGGAAGGCTCCAACGGAAATACCGATACATCACAATGGCCTGAAAGCCCTCAGCCGAAGCTGCCAAAATATCACGATGGCCTGAAAGCTGAACAGCCCAAAGCTGTAAATCATCACAATACACATCTCAAAGAAACAAACCTGACTGTCGAACATACCCCTCTGGCGTATGAACGCTCAATCACAAAACGTCGAACTCATCCAATACTATGGACGATCAAAGTTGTACAGCTCAAAGATGGACATCACAGTACGCCCGATCCGGAAATGTGTCCGTGCACATGTCCGCCCGTATACGGAATCCAGAATATACGTGGGACAATGTACCTAATTAGCCTCACAAAACTACGTCTCGTGTGCGATCCCAATGCGGAATAATATCCACGCATGACTATATATGTGCACGGCTAAAAATCCTACACAATAACCAATCGAACGCAGATATGATTCCGGATATGTCACGATACAACATGACAACGAAACTCAAAGGATAACACATCCAATACAGATCATACGACTCACCAAGTGAACGATGACACACGAATAATGAAAGATCGACACGACCAACAATATTCAAAACAACCATCCTGGGATCAAAATCCCTAAGGACCGATTAACACGAGCAACGATCACAACACAACAGTTCGGGAAATCCTCAACCTTCAACGGTCACAAAATTACCGAGTTCACAAGAATAATAGTGTGCTGCCTTGAATCGGTCAACACGACAATAATAATTCAACGGATGGGAACTATCCTCGACAGTCCCAATTCAATACTTCGATTACCGTAGAACGACCAATCAATAACAATTATACAACGGATGGGAATTATCTTTTTGACAACGGATGGGAATTATCTTTGATAATCCCAATTCAATATATCGATTACCTTTAGAGCGGACAATCGATAATAATTATACAACGGATGGGAATTATCTTTGATAATCCCAATTCAATATATCGATTACCTTCAAAACGGTTAACCGATAACAATTATACAACGGATGTCTCGGCACCTTTAAGCGGTTACCGATAACGAAGATGATAATCGAATACGTCAATGCCTTCAATCGGCCAAAACGACATCAATAGAAAAACACTGATATCAATAACGACGATTCACAAAAATATCTTGATGGAACATCAATCAATAATAACAATCGATACGTCGATGCCGCGAACCGGCTATCAACAACAATATCTCAAAGGAACATCAATCAACAATAACAATCGATATGTCGATACCGCGAACCGGCTATCGACAAATATATTACCAACAAGTATCACAATGCCTTAAATCGGCCATTTACGAACAACAATAATATTTGGCATAATTTGCCGAAGGGTATCGTATCAAACAATCCCCTGATATCAACAAAATCATAAAGAGACCAAGTCTCGAAATGATACACACATTCATACACATACATGATAACATTAATCTCATTGACCAGTACAAGTATAAAACTTGCCTCAAACCGAAGGCGAGAAAGTCCTTCCACGATCAACGTCCTACCACGAATCGATCAACGCGTCCTCCGACAATCACAAGCACTCGAACAACCTTGAATGAAATACAATTCATTCGATAACACGATATCGATCTAAAACAACACAATAGATAATTCCGATTCCAACACGAACACATACTATACTCGTATTTATCCGTATACACATATATATATATATATATATATATATACACCAACCACCAGACACTTACTAAACACACACCCACTGCACATTATATATATACAACACACACACACACACCGCACGTTATATATATATATATATATATATATATATTTACACCACACACTTCACAATTTATATATATATATATATATATATGTACAACACACACCACACACACAGTATATATATATAACAGTACGTATATATATATATATAACATAGTACAAACAATATATATATAGATATTTATAAATATATCTACACACACATCTTACCAAAGAAAAGTCGATCGGTCGGGCAACCTCGCCGGAACCAGGACTCGGCCGCCGGAAAACTGAACCGCCGGACCTCATCTAACTCCAGTCCGTTCCCGTCCATGACCGGTATTCACCCAACTCTATCTCCGCCTGCAATTCCTCGTCGGAAATCTGTCAAGCCTCCGTTCCGCTGTCCGTTCTGGATAGAAACTACCTCCGGTCGCCGGAAACAATGGAGAAGCGTCCATGGCCGGAAACCATGAAGAACCGGCGCCTGAGCTCCATCTCGCCAGAAGAAAAAATATGCCGGAACAGCTCGACTGGATTTGCAAAGCCTTCCGATCCGGAAATTCCGATCAGGCCGTCGCCGCTCCAGTCACGAGCCGTCTGCCGCCGCCGAGCTCCGGTCGTCTCCGGAGATGTCAGTCCTCTACTCCGGTCATCAACTCCAGTCCATCGCCGGAAAGAGCCGGCTGCCATCCTTCAGCTCCACCTCGCCGGAAAAAAAAAAAACGAGGGAGAGAAGACGGGAGGGAGAGACGACGAGAGGGAGAAAGAAAGAGAGAAAGTGAGAATGAGAGAGAGAGGAAAGGGACGAGAGAGAGAGAAAGGTGAGGGGGGTGAGAGTTGATATATGTATATTATATATATATATATAATCGTGAGACACATGAGGGAGAAAGGGAATCACATTACCCTCGCCCCGAAAGTTGACCACGAGGAAGGTTCCCACCACCTACCACGCATTACGTACGTAACTTCAGGGCGTAACGTACGTAATCGTAACAAATTAGCGTACGTAAAGTTACACAGGTAGCGTACGCTATGGCTATAAACTTAGCCAAAATTCCAAACTCGCCAAGCAGCAACCAAACGACGAAACCAAACCAACGACCAGTATAAATATTTCGATCCAGAAATATTCTAATACAATATACATTGTATCGGTCCAAACAACAACACTTGTACAATTCCAAATGAATACGTACAACTCAATAGTAACACGAAAAAAAAAATTACCCCCGGATATTACAGGACCTGTACGAAACGGCAGTGAAAACGGCGCTGCCGAGCGCCGTGTCCTGCGCCGGGTCGGCCAGGACTAGCAGATCTGCCGAGACACGGCCGAGAACCCTCGCCAATTTTGCGCCGGGTGATGCGCCGTGTCTGACACAGCCGAGACACACGCGCAGGCGTTTTGCGATGGGTGTTGCGCCGTGTCGGCCAGGTCGTGCACTGACCCGAAACCGGCGGTAGACACGGCGCTGGTCTGGGCTGTTTGTTGCGCCATGTTCTGCACGGGTATAAATATGGCAGGACAGTCGGGTTTACACCCATTTTTCCCATTTCTTCCTTTCCTTTCCGCGGCTGGGGCTTGGAGGGCACGAGGAGATATTGTTCCACTGTAAATCCACGAAATTCCCGAGTCCATAACATCGATTAATCCTTACATAACTTGCTCCGATCGATCGAATCATGGTAAGTTTTCTTAAAATCTAGTTTTGGGGATTTCGTTCGATTTGTCCGTTTAGTCCGTTTTAACTCAGAATAGTGATGGGTTGATGATTGTTAAGCTATATTATATCAAATTCCTTGTTGTTCCATGGTTGGATTGCCGAGGATTCGCCGTTTTATTAAGTTTCTTACCGACGCCTTGAACGTGTTCGATAAAATATCACAAAGGGGATTCGGGCGTTCTACGATTATTCTTCCCCGTTCATTCGTTAATTTATTGATGGTATGATGTTAGGATCATATTCCTCGCAAAGAACTCGAGTCGGAACTCTTCCGTTCGTCGTTTTCTTCAAGCTTTCCCATCGAGGGTGTATTCATTGTCTTCGCCGGAGAATTGTCGGTGTTCGAGGTTTCCCAGTTGAGCCGTGTTATTTGGAGTGTCCGGTATCGATTGTCGAGACAAGTATCTTGCCCATACATTATGTGTTTTGTGGATATAATGGTTGCTAATCGTCGATATGTGCTAAATAAATATTTGTAACAATTTTTCAAAGAATCGGTATATTTACCATCATGGTTTTCCTAAAGGTGACCCGTGTGTTTCGGGAATTAATATGCTTAATGAATATGTGTGCTAGTGTTAAGTGTAGGAATGCCTTACTTTCGTGTGATGCCATTTTATGTGATTAAGCCGTGGTAAATTTATAGTTCTAACCTTTTGTTAAGATGTGTGCGTGGAGAAGTGTGGTTACCGATGATCTTGTGACATTGTATGATAAATGCTGTAACTCCTTTATGAGGAGGTTGTGCCATTCGGTGTGGTTGTAAAGGTATTCTACCTCGTTGCTATGTGTTTGTTGCTAGTTGCACCACTGGATTATGGAGTTGATGGTATTGTTACATTTTGTATGTGTCGGACAATATGGCCATTCTAGCAAGGTACATCGACTATATATTTTGTGTGTTTGACCTTTGAGAGTTGTGGTTTTGTAAACTATGAGTTGTGAACGCTAGTGTGCGTAAGTTGTTCTTCCACCCGGGGATGGTTCGACGGGACCTCTGGGGGCCGATACTAATGGGTACGGCCGCGGAAGTGGTTTCCCACCCGGGGATGGTCCGACGGGGCCCCTGGGGATTGCTACTAATGGGTACGGCCACGGGTCACCAGGTGTGGTTTTTCGTGATGCTGATGTTGATGTTTTTATGATTACTTGTGATATGTCCGGAGTATCACAATGCTTTGTGCTTGGGGTCGAGATACATTATATATCGAGTCTTGGTATTTGGCTATAATGGCATAAGAATAATGTATTATGTGTAATGTGTCCTTGTAAGTGAATTGAAGTGGATGATCGGGTCGTGGACCCTGTGTTTTGTGACCGGAATGGTTGGGTCGTGGACCCCGTGTTTTGTTAACGGATTTGCATTTTGGAAAATGAACTTCGGGGCTGTGACCCTAAATGGCTTTCGAGGAATTAAGAACTTTTCAATTTCAAATGTTTTCAAAACTCCCGATATTTAGAAGTGTTTTCAAAGTACTTACTTGTTTTGTTTCTACTTTCAAGACTTGAACTATTTTAACTAAATGATATATCTCGGGAAGTCTTTCACTGTATTCTCGGAATGTGTTGTGTATGGCTCGTATTTGCACTTTATACTTGTACTAGCAAAACAGTACAGTTTTGCTAACCCCCGAAGTATTCGGGGGTGGATGTTTGTTCTGCATCCAGGTACATGCAGGTTCTGGGAGCAAAACACAGGATCGGTGCGAAGGATGATGGAGATAATGATACTAATCACATGAAGACCAGTTTTGGGTGCAGTCGGTCGGAGTTCGTTGTATTGTCTTTCTGCTGTTGTACTTTTTGTTTATTAGTGTATTTTACCCTTGCATGGGTACGAGCCGATATAGAAATGTATACTTTCATTTGTTTGTTAGTGATAAAAGACTAAATCGGTCTATTGGCTCGTTATTTTGTTACGTCGGTATGTAATGTAATGTAGTGTATTGTTTTGATGTCTAGCCTAGTGGATCCTTACGGAGAGGGTCTGTGGTGTGTAATATTCCGGTTTGATTTTGGGGGTGTTACATTTATGGTATCGGAGCTTAGGTTGAGGAAACCTAGGCTGTCGGGTCGAGTTGAGTGTTGTCGAGTCCTGTATTGTCAGATTTTGTCTGACTGAGTCGTGTCGCGACACGTCATCTGGGATGTCGGTCGTGATTAGTATCATGGTGCAGCTATCATCTTCGTGCGATCTGTGGATATAAGTCTCCCTACTTCATATTGTGCCTCGAGCTGCACGAGCTAGTTGTGTGATTCAGTATTTTGGGGTACAGTTTGAATGTGATTTATGGTTATGTGGCATATATATGTTGATTCTCGTCTTGTGCTAGAATGAAGAATGTTATTGTTGAATGTATCTTCGTATAAACCGTTTTTCTTGCAAGAGTAACAACCTTGGAATTTTTAGTTTTTGAATGCTTTCGGGGAGTCACATAATTTTTTTTAAATGTCCTCCAAGGGAGGAAAAAGTTTGATTTTCATGACCTCAAGGCTGAAACTGAAAGTTTTGGAAACCAGAATTATTGATAATTCTTTACCATTGTGTACTATAAGTTTTCAAAATACAAGTTTTAACTCAAATGAGGTCTGCAAAATATACTCAAGACGTGACTCTCGTTTGTAACTTTCGGTTTCATGAATGTTAGTCAGAAGATGTGTATTGATGATATTATCGCCGTTTGGGGAATGGTGCCCAGTTTTATGATTAAGATGGTAGTGTGAATGCCGAGTCATTCGATATGTGCACGTTGAGATAACCCTCCATGCTGAGAGGAGAAATTTCGGTTTTGAATGATGATTGTCTTTTGATGGTTGCTCGTGAGATGTTGTAATTATGTGAATCGATGACATTCAAACTCGTATGTTGTTGCTTATTTGTAACCTTCGAGTCTAGTGTTGCCTTGTATATGTTCGCAATCATATTGTGGATTAAAGCAGTTAGCACAGGCTTTGTACGAGGCTACCGCACGCTAATGTGGCATGTTTAACGCACGCTAATCTTTGTTGTAACGCGCGCTAATCAGCCTGGGCAGAGGCTATGGAACCGCATTTTTAGCCGTCAGGTCTATGTTTTGCAGTCAATCATATGCGACTGTATTCTATATGTGTTGTCTAAGCGATGACAACTGTTGTGTGGGAATATGTGTTAGGACTCTTTGTAGTGCTAGGTGATAATTAATTATGTTTAAATTATGTCTGATGTGTGTGTGTTCGAGAACGCCTTCTGTTGCGATATTTCCTACACGCAAGTGCACGTCATCGTTTACAAGTAATAAAGTGATAAGTAGAGTATCGTTCCCACGAGGATTGAATCTCTAACTACCGATGTTTTCGTATTCCAATTTTATATGAACAATCGAATTTGGGTTTTGCGATTAATAACTAAAAGAATTACTAAAAGACTAAGCAGTAGAAAACAATATCTTGGATAACAGAAATCAAATGATGAATAAGTCTAGGGTTCTGAATCCACCTTAGTTTATCCGAATTTACTCTCGATTATCCGTAATAAATAATTTTCCCAATTTATTGAAGGCGGAGATTGCTAATATATTCTACCGCCTCTCCCGAGGTCAATAGATTTATCTAAGGGCGAATAACGCACTCTATCCCTAGGTGAATTAATTCGTCGATAGGCAAAAAGCATGAAATCTCCTAAAGGCCACGTAGTTCCTATGAGTATATTCCTATCTCACAGAATAAAACGGTCCTCACCAATAGTTCCTCACCAAATCTCCTCTCCCGATTCGAAGTGAATGATTAAATCAATACAACTATTGGCCAGATAATTGCAAGCATTAAACATAATTGGGAAAACTCAATAAAAAGGTAATTAATTGGATAATCTCAATCAATTCGTCAAACAAAGGTTTCATCAAAACCACAGATTAGGGCTTTAGCGACATACTAAAAGCGAAAATACAGAATAAATAAACGAAAGCATAAAATTCAAACGCAGATGAAGCTCGGATTCCTCCGTTCTTGACTTCCGCCTTCGCCCTTGAAGTCTTCGCTTCCCTCTTCTTCTGCCGTCTCTAAGCTTAAGCTCTCCAAGGTTAAAGATCCAAAGATTCCCAGATTATTTAATTAGGGTCTTAAACCCTATTTATAGCTCACATATCCTCCAAATCGCGTCCGTATTAGTCGGTCGAAAATCAAGCCAAATGGCTCAAAATCCGCGCGGCATACAAAAACCGCCAAGTGTGCCGCGGCTCACTAAACTCGTGCCGCGCACATCGCCTTCACCAATGCAGGCGTTAATTAATTCTTCGTGCCGCGGCTCACTGGCCGTGCCGCGGCACAGATCTGATTCACTCTGCGCTCGTGGTGTCTTCTGTGCCGCGGCTCGGCTTCCTTGTGCCGCGGCTCGAGTCCAGATTTGCCGTTTCGCCGCTTTTGCCTCGTTTTAGCTTAGGACTTCAATTTCTGTCAATCATACAAAATTAAGGCATTAAAAGCTCATTTAGACGATTTCACTCTCCAAAATACTACAAAATAATGATAAATAAGCGTATAAAAATACGCCTAACAAATACCCCCAAACTTAAGCCTTTGCTTGTCCTCAAGCAAAAAGAATTAGATTCAATAAAAGAATGTCGTGAATCATCGTGCAACTCATAGTGTTCAACCTAATCAATACTATCTGTAATTCTCTCTAAATAATACGAGTGTCATAAAAGCGAGCCAGACCGAGAATAATGATTCCGCAAAGTAATCAAATTCAGTCCTAATCACTCGTTCATGAAGAAAATCCACTCAAAGATTAACAAAACGTGAGTCAAATCGACCAATATGAAAGGCTAAAATAAACAAGCTAGTTTGTTCCGTCCACGCCTAAAGGCACAATTTTCACGAGTTTCATAACAAATAAACCTCGGACAGTATCCCCTTATATATATATGCTCAAGAATTTGATTCGAGTTGACCACTAGGTTAGGATCTCGGGATGTTTCATCGGGATAATCCTAGGGTGGAAACTCCATTCTCATGTATTGGAAAACCGTTTGACATAAAAGACACTCATGGGGCACATGGATGCTTCTAGTTACTAAGTTCCCGTCTACAGCGGAGAAACAACTCGAATACATAATTTCCGCATGTCCGAATCAAGGTTGCCGTTTTACGCGAGAGTAAACAGCGGGTCAAGCGAATACCACCGGTTACTAGGCTCCCTATCATTGGCACATGTGAAATATCTCAATCACTAGTCTAATCAGGGTCGTCATTTTACGCGAGAGTAAACAACGGGTCACGCGAATACCCCCGGTTACTAGACTTCCCTTCATAGAACACATTATCTCGACTTTTGGGAAAAACTGACCGACTCTAAACTCAATCTAAGTGCCAACACGACTAAAGAAACAGTACGACTCACTATCCGGAAAATGTAACCAAACGTATTGACGGTGATTTAAAAACAAGTATGTATCGTCTCTTATCTGCCAAGACCTCTACAATCACGAAAAATTTCGGACCTAATTGAATACTAAGCAGAAATAACTGACTACAACTCGACTAAAACTCGACCGCTTCTTCAGAGAGAAAAACAATGTCGTAACATCAGTATCACACAAATAGAAGCACGAAAAATTCACGAATAAAGAAAACTAAGACAAGCAAGGCTATCTAAAAAAATTTTTACGCAAAGTAATGAAAAGTGCAACGAAATAAAGTACAGCAAGAAAATAAAGTACAACAATGAATGTAGAAACTGAAAGTAAATCCCCCCCCAAACTTAGGACGTACATTGACCTCAATGGACAAAAATGATATGCAATAAACGTAATAGGTCAAGTACTCCTCTCGGCTGCCAGAGCCGGTGCCGGCATCGTCGGTGAGGAGGGTGGTGTGGCCGGCCGGCGGTGCAATAAATGGCCCGTCGGGATGCATGATATGGGCCGTCCATGCGGCGAGGTACTCGATGATAAGCATCCTCGCAAGAAGACGCCTCGCCGCTCGTCGCCCGGCGGCTGCTCTCGCATCTCGGCTGCGCGGCAAAGAATAACGCTCTCCCGCTCCGCCCGCTGCTCCTCCCGCATGGCAGCCATCAATCTCTCTCTCTCTCTCTCTCTCCTCAGCTCCTCTCTATGCTCCTCTCTCTGTCTCCTCAAATCCTCCCGCAGCCCATCAAACAACTCCTCCAACCTCGCTCTGTCGGGCTGTGGGCCGGCATCTCCATGCGTCAACAAAAGCGGCTCGGGGGATCCCTCGTGAGCCGCCTCTAGCAAAAATCCTCTCCCGAGCGCGGCCGCGCTCCTCCCCACCGGTCAAAGTGCGATATGATGCGGTGGTCGATCGGAGCTCGGGGCAAGCATCGGCTCGTCGTCCGACCACGTCGGCCCGATCCGCATAAAGCGCAGATGAGGGAGGGGTGCTTCAACCCGTCTTGGCCCCCCTGGATACTCTGGAAGATAGATCGGACCAGGATGGGGGCCACATCGAAACGCAGCCCGGAAGTGATAGCAAAAAGTATCCGGGCGCGGGAGAGAAAGACTGTACGGATCTGGGAGGTGGGGTCAATGCGTGCGCAGATAAAATAAAGCCAGGCACGCCCGAGCCGGCTGAGGCGCGAGCTCCTGAAGTGAAAAGTGGAAGAACTTTGTGCTCGCTGCTCCCAGTCGGTACCGGGCTGTGCAATGGTCTCAAGTAGGGCCTCCTTAGTGAGGCTAGTCATCACTCGGTCATAGGCTGACTCGTCAACCACCGAAAACCCAAAAAGCCTCCGAATAGCGGCCGTGGAGAAATCAACTGTAACCCCTCGAACGTCGACCTGAGTCCGAGACTCTAAAGACGGCAACGTATGCCCTGCCCGAATGTGCTTCAGCAGAGCGCTGGCGTAAAACTCCTGCACGATCGAGATAACCGCTGGCTCGGGAGGTGCGGTAAATCTGGCCCACCCCATCTCGTCAATCATAGTGAGCAATTCCCCGTCCTGAGGAGCTGGAGTAAAACCTCTCTCTGGAATAAGTGGTCGTGGCCGGATCTTTTCATTGAATATCTTGTGAATTTCGGGGTCCGAAAATTGGTGCCCCTCCGCCTTGGCCCGACCACGAGAGGTCTCCCCTCGAGTAGGGGATGACTCGGTCCTAGCTCTCTTGCTTAGCTTCTTGGTTCTCGCCATAATCAGTCCTGAAAAGTGAAACACGAGGGTTTATTCACGCAAAAATAATAACAATGATCTATGCTCGGTTAAGGATGTCCAGCCAGAAATTCCGAATTTAAGAAAATAGCGCATACGTGAGAGAAGGATGAAATTGGACTTAACATGTAACCTGGATGTAAGGGTTGGGCTTGCTGTAAATTCAAAACGTATATGTTGCACGAAAATTCAAAACGATTGCTTTTTCAAAGAATTTTTTTTCATTTAGGCAATTTATCAGACACCTTGAGGGCACAAGTTTACTTGAAGAATAAACATAGTTATAGCTCGATTCAACCCTCAAAAATCAAAACATAATTCAATCATCATCAACGCAACACATTCAACTCATTGATATTCCGATTTAACCATGAAAATTCGATAAAACTACCATGTTATTCTCTAAACAATCCTAAAACTTTCGAAGAAGAATAAGCATGTTCCATTCATCCAAAGCAAAAACAACTTCCAAAATAAACCATAAGCAAGTCAAGATTAAAGATTGAAACATACCTTTTGAAGATTGCAAGAAAAATCGCAGGAAAAAACAATGGAAGAACGCTTCCGGCCGCTACCGGGAGGGAAGAAGAAAGGAAGAAGGCGTACCTGGAAATGCCGGCCGCACGCGTGTTATATGTTACCTGGGCCTTTCAGATTCCGCATAGTGTGCCGCGGCATAGGGTACAGTCCTTTTGCCTGTGTTCTCGTTTTGTCGTGTGCCGCGGCTCAAGTTTCGTGTGCCGCGGCTCAGTGCTCAAGTGTGCCGCGGCTCATTTAAGCCATGCCGCGGCACAAGGTACAGTTGGTTTGGCCTCCCCTTGCGATTGATGTGTGCCGCGGCTCACAATACCTGTGCCGCGGCTGATACTTCAGTTTCTTCCCTGGGACTTTCCTGCACAGAATTTTGAGAAGAAGACGTTAAAAACAAGAGGCAGAAGCAAATTGAAGCACAAAAATGATGAAAAATAAGAATCACGAATACAAGAAAAATAAAGAAATGTAAAAAATCTACAACTACGAACTCGGGTTGCCTCCCGAGAAGCGCTAAGTTTATAGTCTTCAGCCGGACCTATTGGAAAACATTAGTTCGCTTTTCGCAAACTCCATTTGGTTTCCGCCCCGTTCATCGAACCGTTCATATTTTTGTTAAAATTATGACCATTGGTCATCAGCGGTTCGACTTTTGGTTCGGTCATCAAATATTGTTTGCGAAAAGGTTTCGACGTGAATAACTTCCCGAAACACCCGGTTTCTCCATGACTAATTGTCCGCTTGGCTTGCGGCTCACTCTCCTCCTTCACAAACGCATTCAAGACTGCAGCAGATTTTTCCTCATGCTCGAGGAACGCCACTCGGTCTACATCCTTCTTAAGACTTGGACCTTTTAACACAAAATCTGAATTTTTCCAACGACGATTTTTTCGGTGCTTTCCTCTTTCAACAACATCCACACTTTCAATTTGTGACCCTTTATCAGCACTTCCGGGACATGGGAACGATTTGAATACTTGAAAAGTAACTTGCTCGTCTTGGACCCTCAGAGTTAACTCCTCCTTTTCCACGTCTATAAGGGTTCGGCCCGTCGCTAGAAATGGTCGTCCCAAGATGATTGGAATATTTTCATCTTCCTCCATGTCGAGTACGATGAAATCGGCCGGAAAGATGAACTTATCAACTTTAACTAAAACATCCTCGATTAATCCTTTCGGATACTTTATCGATCGATCCACCAATTGTAAGGAGACTGTTGTTGGCTTGGCTTCCCCAATATTCAGCTTTTTGAAAATCGATAGAGGCATGAGGTTGATACTCGCACCAAGATCGCATAGTGCCTTATTAAATGAAAGATTCCCCATGGTGCACGGTATGTTGAAGCTTCCCGGATCTTTCAATTTAGGTGGGAGCTTCTTTTGAAGAATTGCACTGCACTCCTCTGTCAAGGCAACCGTTTCAAACTCCTCAAGCTTTCTCTTCTTCGATAATATCTCTTTCATGAACTTGACATAACTCGGCATCTGTTCCAATGCGTCGAACGGAATATTTATGTGAAGCTTTTTGAACACATCAAGGAACTTAGAAAATTGTTTGTCCGCCCTTCTTTCCGTAGTCTCGCGGAAACGGGATGGGGACACACATGTCTCGAGTTATCCGGCTTCAAATCCTTCGACTCTCCGGCTTTAAATCCTTCTCTTCCTCAATTTCCTTCTTCTCTTTACCCCGCCTGGCCGATCCAAAGACTCTTTCCCGCTTCTCAAGCCGATTGCGTTTAGACTCTCTCGAGGATTTGTCTCGTTGTACTGCAATGCTCCTCCGACGAGCCGTCAACACATTAGCGATTTGGCCCACTTGGACCTCCAAGTTCGAATGGAAGCGAATGATTTTGTAATGTAGCTTCCGACGGGTCATAAATTGACTCGTATTTGCCGCCAATTTTGCAAGTGCTTCCTCGAGAGACACTTTGGGAGCGGAAGGGGCTGCTGTTGATTCTCAGGCGAACGGGACCGGTGTGAGTTTTGTCCGTTTCTCCATGAAAAGTTAGGATGATTGCGCCACCCGGATTATAAGTATTGAGTACGGGTTATTCGGCCGATTCCCACTTCCCACAAATTTAGCTTTGCTCCATCGATTTTGCTCGAACGGATTTCCAACTTGACATTCCGCTCGGATGTGATCCGTTACACCAATTGCATGTCTCTATGGTAACGGGGCTGGTGCGTGCGAAAATGCTGGAGTCATGTGTCAAAGCAGCGACTTGAGCTGACAAAGTGGAAATCGGGTCATTGCTTGAAACTTCCATGACTCTCTTCGGTGTCAATCTTTCTGATGGCCATTGGTATGCGTTTTCGGCCATATCTTCCAAAAGCACGTGTGCCTCGGCCATAGATTTTCCCATGAAGGTCCCACCAGAGGCCGCATCCACGAGAGTGCGTGTAGAAGCACTCAAACCATTATAGAACGTATGAAGCTGAAGCCAATCAGGAATGCCGTGATGAGGGCATCTTCGCAGCAATTCTTTATATCGCTCCCACGCCTCGTGGAGCGATTCCATATCGTACTGACAAAAGGTGGCTATTTCGTTTCTCAACCTTGCCGTCTTAGCTGGTGGGAAAAATTAGGCAAGGAAGGCTTGCGCTAACCTCTCCCATGTTGTAATCGACCCCGGCGGTAAGGAATTTAACCAAAACTTTGCTTTATCCCTCAAAGAGAAAGGGAAAAGCCTCAATCGGATGGCATCGTCAGTGACACCATTAGTCTTGAATGTGTCGCATATCTCAAGGAAAGAAGCAATATGGGCATTCGGGTCGTCCTTCGGCAGTCCACAGAATGGGCTCGCCTGCACCATCTGAATAATAGCAGGCTTGATCTCAAAATTATTAGCTTGGATAGTGGGACGCCGAATTCCCGAAAAATTAGCGTTGACCTGCGGCATGGCATAATCTCAAAGAGCGAGTTCTGGTTGAACTTGCCGCACTTGGTTATCTCCTCCTTGGACTTCGATATTCTCAGCCATGTTGACCGTCATCTGCAACTCTCTTTTCTCCTTTTTGTTCCTTCTTAGAGTGCGCTCGAGCTCGGTATCCAAAGGTAGTAGGCCTTCGTTACCGAGTTTTCTCATGCACTACACGAAAGGTCCTGAAAGGAAAAACAAATAAACGAAATTAAATACACAAAAATAAAAATAAAACGTTCAAATTAAGACTCGAAATACTTAAATCGATATTAGAAAATTTCAATCCCCGGCAACGGCGCCAAAAACTTGTTGCGATATTTCCTACACGCAAGTGCACGTCATCGTTTACAAGTAATAAAGTGATAAGTAGAGTATCGTTCCCACGAGGATTGAATCTCTAACTACCGATGTTTTCGTATTCCAATTTTATCTGAACAATCGAATTTGGGTTTTGCGATTAATAACTAAAAGAATTACTAAGAGACTAAGCAGTAGAAAACAATATCTTGGATAAAAGAAATCAAATGATGAATAAGTCTAGGGTTCTGAATCCACCTTAGTTTATCCGAATTTACTCTCGATTATCCGTAATAAATAATTTTCCCAATTTATTGAAGGCGGAGATTGCTAATATATTCTACCGCCTCTCCCGAGGTCAATAGATTTATCTAAGGGCGAATAACGCACTCTATCCCTAGGTGAATTAATTCGTCGATAGGCAAAAAGCATGAAATCTCCTAAAGGCCACGTAGTTCCTATGAGTATATTCCTATCTCACAGAATAAAACGGTCCTCACCAATAGTTCCTCACCAAATCTCCTCTCCCGATTCGAAGTGAATGATTAAATCAATACAACTATTGGCCAGATAATTGCAAGCATTAAACATAATTGGGAAAACTCAATAAAAAGGTAATTAATTGGATAATCTCAATCAATTCGTCAAAACAAAGGTTTCATCAAAACCCTAGATTAGGGCTTTAGCCTGACATACTAAAAACTGAAAATACAGAATAAATAAACGAAAGCATAAAATTCAAACGCAGATGAAGCTCGGATTCCTCCGTTCTTCAGCTTCCGCCTTCTGCCCTTGAAGTCTTCTGCTTCCCTCTTCTTCTGCCGTCTCTAAGCTTAAGCTCTCCAAGGTTAAAGATCCAAAGATTCCCAGATTATTTAATTAGGGTCTTAAACCCTATTTATAGCTCACATATCCTCCAAATCGCGTCCGTATTAGTCGGTCGAAAACTGGCTTCGAAACAGCTCAAAATCCGCGCGGGCATACAAAAACCGCCAAGTGTGCCGCGGCTCACTAAACCTGTGCCGCGGCACATCGCCTTCACCGAATGCAGGCGTTAATTAATTCTTACGTGCCGCGACTCACTGGCCGTGCCGCGCACGCAGTCTGATTCACTCTGCGCTCGGCTGGTGTCTTCCTGTGCCGCGACTCAGCTTCCTTGTGCCGCGGCTCAGAGTCCAGATTTGCCGTTTTCGTCCGTTTTGCCTCGTTTTAGCTTCCGGACTTCAATTTCCTGTCAATCATACAAAATTAAGGCATTAAAAGCTCATTTAGACGATTTCACTCTCCAAAATACTACAAAATAATGATAAATAAGCGTATAAAAATACGCCTAACACCTTCCTGAAAATTTCATAAAGTTTCGACGGTTCGATTAATCAACGGCTCTGTGTGTACTTTGAAAATTATTTGGAATTGCGAGCCGGCCTCGGATTCTCAAATAAAACCTCGACGGTATTTGAAAGAGTTGTTTTAAAGTACATGTAGACATTTTGTAAAATGTTACCGTCGTTGATTTTCATGTAGTGTTGGGAGGATTTTCGAAAATGATCTTAACGTATTGTTATATTTTCAAATAATTCGAGCACATGATTTTCAAAAATCTTTCACACCATAAAAATATTTTATTTCAAAAACTAATACGATTTTTATTTTCAAAAATACATAGTGAAAGATGAAAAATCTCACTCGATGTAAACTTCAACTCCGATTTGGAAAAGTTTCCTGCATCGATTAAAGTATGTACGAATGGTTTGATGACCTTGCGTGGTTACCTGGTTTGTTATTCACGGTGATGCTGGTGTGTAGTGGCGTGGTGGTTTTGACAATACCGGTTGCACAGAAAATATTATTTTTTAAATGATTTCAAAGTGAGATGGTTAAAGTTTGTCGTTTACAAGTTTTGATGCAAACAACCCGAGGTACCAAAAATACTTTTAAAATTTTATTTTGAATAGCATACAAATCCAAGGAATTCAAATGATATCATTTAAAAGGGGTACCTCGTGGATTTTCTTATCAAGTTGCTATTAGTTACCTTATGTGATATGTCGTGCTGGGATGGTACTTTAGCATTTATTTTTGTGAAGTGCCATCGTATCGAGTGAGAATCCACTTCGTATGCCGAGGGACAAAGGATGCGGTCTTGACTGCGGTATAGTTGGTCAAGGAGATCAGATGCGGGACCAAGAGGATATGGCCGGGAAGGTTGCTATTCCATCACTTCGTTCTCATTGTTTAGGTTTGAGGGACGAAACCTCTTTTAAAAGTGATATGATGTAATACCCACATTTTTTTTCTCGCTTCCGTTTCGTTCGATCGCATTGACTCGATTGTGTTAGTTGATGTTTCTGACCTTGTGTTTTTTCTCACCTTTGTCATTCGAGCGAGTTATGATATTGTCCTAAATTGATCTGTATATCGTTGTGATCTTTCCAAGTTCGGATCGATTTTCTGTGAATAGTGTGCGAAATTAACACCTCGTGGTTCCTACAAGTTTATTGATGTCTTGATTTGAGATGTGAACTTCAGAGTTGATCGTTGTTGTTCGATCATTGCTATTCGCTCATGGTTGTCCAATCATTATTGTTTGATCTCGAAATCGTGATTATTGAACATCTGGGCCACTTCGAAAATTCCATAAGTGTTGGGAAATTGTCTTCGTATTTGATCTTCCAAACATCTGAGGTTATTGAAATTACATTCTTGTTCAACATTGGACTTGTGTTTTGGTTGTTGTCTGCTCGGATTTATCAACCTTAGTGGTTCATGTTCGTTGCTTTTCATAAACATTCTTGCGTATTGAATCGGACCTCAGTAGCTCTGTACTGCATGAAGCTCTTGTGCGCTGTAAATATCAGATAACGTGTGTTATCTAGAATCGCCTTGCTCTTGTTTTAAGTTTCGGGATGAAACTTATTTTTAGTAAGGTAGATGTAATACCCGAGACTCTCGGCTCCGGTTATTTTTGAATTTTGTCGGTTGTGCAGGTCATTTTGTTCTGTGGACGATTTCTTGGTCCGGCATGACAGACTGTGTTGTGATATTCGTCGGGTACGACTTTTCGTTTCGTAAGTCGAGCTAATCATATGTCCTGTTTTGTTATTATTCGTCTTCTTCCGGATTATTGTTGTGGCCCTATCGTAATTTTTGGTTCATATCGGAGTCGTTTTGAAACCGGAGGTTTGCTGGCCGGACCTGTACGAAACGGCAGTGAAAACAGAGCTGCCGAGCGCCGTGTCCTGCGCCGGGTCGGCCAGGACTAGCAGATCTGTCGAGACATGGCCGAGAACCCTCGCCAGTTTTGCGCCGGGTGATGCGCCGAGTCTGACACGGCCGAGACACACGCGCAGGCGTTTTGCGATGGTTGTTGCACCGTGTCGGCCAGGTCGCGCACTGACCCGCAACCGGCGGTAGACACGGCGCTGGTCTGGGCCGTTTGTTGCGCCGTGTTCTGCACGGGTATAAATATGGCAGGACAGTCGGGTTTACACCCAGTTTTCCCATTTCTTCCTTTCCTTTCCGCGGCTGGGGCTTGGAGGGCACGAGGAGATGTTGTTCCACTGTAAATCCACGAAATTCCTGAATCCATAACATCGATTAATCCTTCCATAACTTGCTCCGATCGATCGAATCGTGGTAAGTTTTCTTAAAATCTAGTTTTGGGGATTTCGTTCGATTTGTCCATTTAGTCCGTTTTAACTCAGAATAGTGATGGGTTGATGATTGTTAAGCTATATTATATCGAATTCCTTGTTGTTCCATGGTTGGATTGCCGAGGATTCACCGTTTTATTGAGTTTCTTATCGACGTCTTGAAGGTGTTCGATAAAATGTTACAAAGGGGATTCGGGCGTTCTACGATTATTCTTCCTCGTTCATTCGTTAATTTATTGATGGTATGAAGTTAGGATCAGATTCCTCGCAAATAACTCGATTCGGAACTCTTCCGTTCGTAGTTTTCTTCAAGCTTTCCGATCGAGGGCGTATTCATTGTCTTCGCCGGAGAATTGTCGGTGTTCGAGGTTTCCCAGTTGAGCCGTGTTATTTGGAGTGTCTGGTATCGATTGTCAAGGCAAGTATCTTGCCCATACATTATGTGTTTTGTGGATATAATGGTTGCTAATCGTCGATATGTGCTAAATAAATATTTATAACTATTTTTCAAAGAATCGGTATATTTACCATCATGGTTTTCCTAAAGGTGACCCGTGTGTTTCGGGAATTAATATGCTTAATTGAATATGTGTGCTAGTGTTAAGTGTAGGAACGCCTTACTTTCGTGTGATGCCATTTTATGTGATTGTCGTGGTAAATTTATAGTTCTAACCTTTTGTTAAGATGTGTGCGTGGAGACGTGTGGTTACCGATGATCTTGTGACATTGTCTAATAACTGCTGTAACTCCTTTATGAGGATGTTGTGCCATTCGGTGTGGTTGGAAAGGTATTCTACCTCGTTGCTATGTGTTTTTGCTAGTTGCACCATTGGATTGTGGAGTTGATGGTATTGTTACATTTTTTATGTGTCGGACAATATGGCCATTCTAGCAAGGTACCTCAACTATATATTTTGTGTGTTTGACCTTTGAGAGTTGTGGTTTTGTAAACTATGAGTTGTGAACGCTAGTGTGCGTAAGTCGTTCTTCCATCTGGGGATGGTTCGACGGGACCTCTGGGGGCCGATACTAATGGGTACGGCCGCAGAAGTGTGAACGCTAGTGTGCGTGAGTTGTTCTTCCACCCGGGGATGGTTCGACGGGACCTCTTGGGGCCGATACTAATGGGTACGGCCGCGGAAGTAGTTTCCCACCCGGGGATGGTCCGACGGGGCCTCTGGGGGTCGCTACTAATGGGTACGGCCACGGGTCACCAGGTGTGGTTTTTCGTGATGTTGATGTTGATGTTTTTATGATTACTTGTGATATGTCCGGAGTATCACAATGCTTTGTGCTTGGGGTCGAGATACATTATATATCGAGTCTTGGTATTTGGCTAGAATGGCATAAGAATAATGTATTATGTGCAATGTGTCCTTGTAAGTGAATTGAAGTGGATGATCGGGTCGTGGACCCTGTGTTTTGTGACCGGAATGGTTGGGTCGCGGACCCCGTGTTTTGTTAACGGATTTGCATTTTGGAAAATGAACTTTGGGGCTGTGACCCTAAGTGGCTTTCGAGGAATTAAGAACTTTTCAGTTTCAAATGTTTTCAAAACTCCTGAGATTTGGAAGTGTTTTCAAAGTACTTACTTGTTTCGTTTCTACTTTCAAGACTTGAACTATTTTAACTAAATGATATATCTCGGGAAGTCTTTCATTGTATTCTCGGAATGTGTTGTGTATGGCTCGTCTTTGCACTTTATACTTGTAACACCCCGAGATATTCGGAATAATTACAGCGCCGTAAACCCTTTAAGTAAGGATTTACAAGGCTAATCAGAAGAAATGTAAATATAATACAACAGTACCATAAAAGTTCAAATTACAAAACCGGTTTCAACTGAACAAGTGAGTTCATTAATACAACCATCTCGAAATATTATTAAAACACGCGTACTCGAGTACTGAAAATAATCCAAAGGACAAGTCACAATAACAATAAACATCATTGAGCCCCTTCGTCGTCACGTCAGTACTGTGGCTGTTTTCCCGCTCCTCGGCTACCTGAACATCAAAACAAATGTCCATCCCCGAATGGGTTAGCAAAACGATGCTAGTACAAGTATCATATTAAACAAATCGAATAAGCAACAACAATGCATAACAAAATACACAACACGGACTTCCGCTACCGGAATCCAACAATGTGAATCCACAAGATTCCATTAACACAATATGGGTATTCCAATGATCCAGCGCCCTCAGCATAGATCCCAAGATGATCCCGTCGGACCAACACGAGGTGGAAAAACCCGTCCACTGATCCAGCGCCCTCAGCATAGATCCCAAGATGATCCCGTCGGACCAACACGAGGTGGACATCTGATCCAGCGCCCTCAACATAGATCGCACAACATACACAAACACAACTCATGCATACATATATGCAAAATCGCTATGTCCATCAACATGAACATATAAACACTCGATAACGAATATCATACAATTCAACGAAATAAATCCCATGATCAACAACATGAATAAACCACATGCATGGTCGAAATACCAACATTAACAAATTACGATACTTGCCTTAGAATGAAGATAAGGGTTGTTACTACGAAGAAGAATCTTCAACTAGCTCGAAGAACTCTCACTCGATCAATCCACCAAAACCCGAACCTTCAACGAATAATAACACCGGTATAACTAACGGTTCCGGATAATTGGTTTAATCATCAAGAACATCAAAAAGAGCTTTGATATACTCAAACATATCAGCTTTCTACGCTGCCCTATATCAATTCGGATTTGAATCAACATTAGGATACTAACCCGACAAAAACACGTAGTATCCTACCTAAGATGAAATGTATCCTACGGTGGGATTCTTCAATACATCACAGGATATTTCTTCTTACAATGATTCTAATCATGTTATTCATTTATCCAAACCAATCAATATATCAAAATTACTCCGTAGAACACCGCAAGAACTTGATAACTAGGTTCACTTGATACATCATCTTCATCTTCAAGAAAAATATCCTAAGTTCAATCCATTCAATGTCCCAATACGTATAATTCCATTATGTAATACATAAGAACTTGATAATCTCCATAAACTGGCCATAATCGGTTTTGTAGCTTCATGATTGTGCTTAGGAGTTCAAACACTACAAGGTTCAATATTCTATACGATGAAGAAGTACCGAAACATCGAAAATATCCTTCTAACAACATGTTGTTCGACCACGCAGGAATTTAACTGACTAGATAATCTCAAAACATGTTCAAAACATCCTTAAGAATACTTAATCCAATTGGTGAAGAATCACCTACCTCAAAATAGTGAAGAACAAGGAGGAACTTGAAGAAATTCAACACCGAGAGCCTGAACACCAATCTCCAATGGTCTAAAATCTTCAACTCGAGCTAGGATGATGATATGAGAGGTTTAGGATAGAGAGAGAGACTCTCTAAGTCTCAGAAATCGAGTATGGGAAGTGGTGCAATCTTAAAAATGAAGAAGAGTGTTGTCCTATATATAGAAAATGGTTATTAGCGCGCGCTACGACTCTATCCCTAGCGTGCGCTAACGGGCTTGCAGCCTACTGACTCTGACGGGTCTCGGCATAGCGTACACTAAACAGCCTTACATGCGCTAAAATCAACAATTAGCGTACGTTAACAACTATTATTAGCGTGTGCTAACGGCTGAACGAAAGTTCACTGACCTCACTGTACTAGACTTAGCGTGCGCTAGCCTCAAAACATTAGCGTGTGCTAAGCACTGTTGACTCGACTTTTCCAAAAGCCGTCCAGATTCATCCCGACATGTTCCGACCAAAATCCACGGCTGATCTCACCTACCACCCTGTCTTAATCAAGTTGACTACGTGTAGCGCGCGCTACAACTCATACGTAGCGTGCGCTAGCTAACTCAATTAGCGCGCGTTAATGCTAAGATGTTAGCGTGCGCTACAAGTGCACAAAAATGCAAGTATGAACAACATGCATGAAATCATACGCTCAACAACACAGGATCATGAAATACGGAGAAAAATACTCAGATCAAAATGAAATAAATACAGTATCACGAGGTTCAAATACACATCAAAATCTCGGGTATTACATCTTATCTCCCTAAAAAGAAGTTTCGCCCCGAAACTTAAGATGAAAACGACTCTGGATATCTATCCTTCATACTGTCCTCCATTTCCCAAGTGGCCTCTTCGGCTCTATATCATGACCATTGTACTTTAACCAAGGGTATTAGTTTATTCCTCAATTGTTTGATCCAACTCTCAAGTATCTTGATTGGTTTCTCCTCTAACGATCCATCATTAGCCATCTCGATCTCGCCGAAATCAATGATGGGATCTGGTACATACTTCCGTAACTGGGATACATGAAACACATTGTGAACATGACTCAGCGATGGCGGTAAGGCCAACTTGTATGCTAAATCCCCAACTCTCTCGAGGATCTCAAATGGTCCGATATATCTCGGACTCAGCTTTCCTTTCCTTCCAAAACGGAAAATTCCCCGGGTAGGAGAAACCTTCAACAGCACGTGATCCCCAATCTCAAACTCCAACGGGCGACGGCACACATCTGCATAAGACTTCTGTCGACTCTGGTCAGTCAACAGCCATTCCCGAATTAGAGCTACCTTCTCTTGAGTCTGCACTATCAACTCTGGTTCCATCCCAATCAAGTTAGAAGAATCATCCCAACACAGGGGTGATCTACATCTTCTTCCATATAACGCTTCAAATGGTGCCATCTTAATGGAAGCATGCCAAATATTATTGTAGGTGAATTCAATCAAGGGCAAATGAACCTCCCAGTCGGTTGACTAGTCTAAGGCACAAGCTCTAAGCATGTCTTCTACTGTCTGAATAGTCCTTTCGGACTGACCGTCCGTCTGAAGATGATAAGCCGTGCTAAAGTTCAGTTCGGTTCCCAAAGCCCTGTGAACTGCCTTCCAAAAGTGCGATACGAAGCGACCATCTCGATCCGAAATAATGGTCTTCGGTGTACCATGCAATCGGACTATCTCTAAAATAAATACTCGTGCCAATTTCTCGGGTCCCCAAGTGTCTTTAATTCCTAGGAAATGAGCCGACTTGGTTAGTCGATCAACTACAACCCAAATCATGTTCATTCCCATCTTGGTCCTTGGCATATTGGTGATGAAATCCATCGATATATCCTCCCACTTCCCCTCAGGGATCAGAAGTGGCTTCAACATTCCAGCAGGTCACTGATGTTCAATCTTAACCTACTTACAAGTCAAACACTTCGAAACGTATTCTGTTACGTCCTTCTTCATATTTCCCCACCAGAAGTTTTGTTTTAGATCCTTATACATCTTACTGCTGCCCGGGTGAATAGAATAGGGCACATTGTTAGCTTCTTTCAAAACATCATCATCAGGAACGAAAAGTCGACTCTGAAATCTCAGAACTCCATCATCCTGCATCACGAATCCTGGGGCCTTTCCTTTGTTCACTTCGTCACATAATCGAAGAATCAGAGAATCACTCAATTGCTTAGATTTGATTTCTTCCACTAACGACGAAGTTAGTTCCATCACACACAGTTGCCCTTGGACTCCCTGCGACCACACTTCGATTCCTTTGCGGACCAGTTCTCGTTGAATACTGGTTTGGGATGTGAGTGCTTCCAACACTCGAAGAGAAACAGGTTTACGGCTCAGTGCATCAGCTACCACGTTCGCTTTGCCTGGATGATAGAGGATTTACAAATCATAATCCTTGATCAATTCCAGCCACCTTCTCTGCCTCATGTTTAATTCCTTATGACTGAAAATATACTTGAGGCTCTTATGATCTGTAAAGATCTGACAATGAGTGCCATATAAATAATGTCGCCAAATTTTTAGAGCAAAGACTACAGCTGCTAACTCCAGATCATGAGTCGGGTAATTAACTTCGTATGGTTTCAACTGTCGAGAGGCATAGGCAATCACCATATCCTTTTGCATCAATACACATCCCAGACCCTGATTTGAAGCATTGCTGTATACCATGAATCCATCAGTTCCATCTGGTAACACTAGTATAGGTGTTGTCGTCAGTCTCCTCTTAAGTTCATCAAAACTAGCCTGGCATTTCTCATTCCACACGAATATCTGAGTCTTCTGCAACAGCTGAGTGAGCGGATGAGAAATTTTGGAAAATCCCTCTACAAAACGGCGATAATATCCAACAAATCCTAAGAAGCTTCAGACTTATTTCACGTTATTAGGAGATTCCCATTCCAAGATTGCTTCGACTTTCTTCGGGTCTACCTGAACTCCATCAGCTGATATCACATGCCCAAGGAAGGTTACTTCCCTAAGCCAGAACTCGCATTTGGAAAGTTTCGCATAAAGCTGTTCATTCTTCAAGGTGCTCAAAACAGTATGCAAATGCTCAGCATGCTCCTCGGGGTCTTTCGAATAGATCAAGATGTCATTAATGAAAACGACCACAAACTTATCTAGGTATTGTAATAATACCCGATTCATCAATTGCATAAATACCGCAGGAGCGTTGGTAAGTCCGAATGGCATTACCACAAATTCATAGTGTCCGTACCGGGATCTGAAAGCAGATTTTGGTATGTCTGATTCCTTAATTCGCAACTGATGGTAACCTGATCGCAGATCGATCTTCGATAATACTCTGGCCCCCTACAGTTGGTCAAACAAGTCATCGATCCGAGGTATAGGATACTTTTTCTTGATCGTCACCTTGTTTAGCTCCCTGTAATCAATATATAATCGGACGGATCCACCTTTCTTCCGGACAAAGAGAACGGGTGCTCCCCAAGGAGAAACGCTAGGTTGAATGTAACCCTTCTGCAATAATTCCTCCAGTTGCTTCTTTAGTTCATACATCTCGGTTGGCGCCATACGGTATGGTGCTCTGGAAATAGGAGCGGCTCCAGGCTCTAATTCAATATTGAACTCTACTTCTCTCCGCGGAGGTAACCCAGGTAGTTCATCAGGGAATACATCTAAGAATTCTTTCACAACTGGAATAGATGAGAGCTTTACTCCTACTTCTTTCTTCATGGCATAGCACCAAAATCCGTGACAACCCTGCTTCAGTAATTTCCTCATCTCGTACAGGCGCGGAGGAACGGACCCAGCACTGGATGTCTCTCTCTTCCCAACATTCTGCTGCTGAAACCCACTCTGATGCATCTGGTTCACACTTATCTCTTTCGGAACTGGCGCTGAAGTGCGAGTACCAAATGATCTAGTCATATTTCTGCAAAAATTCGCACGGTGCCCTTCTTGCCCACATTCAAAACAAGTCACAGAAGGAACAGGACAATCACGTCGAATATGCCCTGCTCGACCACAATTATAGCACTTCTTTGATGCGTCCGAACTGTTGATGTTGTCCGGAACTTCTTTCCACCTCGAGAAGGATGTGGAGGTTTCCTAGATGAATAAAATAAAGACTGGCCCTTGCGGGGCCCACCAATCTTGTTTTCCGAGAAGTTCCGGACACCTTCTACTTCTTTGCCTCCATCGATTTCTCCACCGCTGCCTCTTTCATGTCGTAGGCCAGTGCTTTGTCTTGATACTGTCGCAACGTAGTACACTCGAATCCGGACATGTACTGCTGAATCTCCGGCTTCATCCGCATATCGAAATGAAAAATCTTCTCCGCCTCCGTTCTGACCAAGTGTCGCACACAAGTCAGCTGATGATTAAAAGTCTTGATTATGTCTGTCACAGATGCTTCTGAATTCTGCGGTGAGAAAAACTCTCGGATTTTTGCCTCTCTAACTGTACGAGGACAATATTGTGCTTCCATCATTAGTTTGAATTCCATCCAGTCAGCATTATGATTCTCAGGTCGAATAGCTTCCCACCATTCAAAAGCCTCCCCAGTCAGAAAATACTGGGCAATAGGAACTTTTCGGTCCTCGGGACAGTTAATCCCCGTAAATATCTTCTCTAACTCCTTCAGCCAATTATCCCAAGTAAGTGCCTCAGCAGAACCGTCAAATTTTGGTGGGTGCAATTTGACCACCTCAGTAAGCCATCTGTCTCCCCGATTATTCTCGTTATGTTGCTGTCCCATTGCTGTCTGCATGTGGTCAACTACCTGAGCGAACTGGTTTATCTGAGCAACCACATGTTGAAGCACTCTCGGCATGTTAGGATTTGCGTTGTCATTCGCTGATCCTTGTTGTCCCCCAGAATGGGAGTCGGTTTGACTAGCCGATAATTCTGGGGTAGTCGCTGAATCCTCCTGTCTCACATTACCACGTCCGCGTCGACGACCGCGTCCGCGTCCACGTCCTCCCCTCAACATACTGTAAACACAATTACTCAATATCTAGGGTAAATTTTCAAAAATAAAGCCCGTCAATATTCACAAAACAGAAATTAAGTACAACGGTAGTATAAGAGATTAGGAGACTTACAACCACGGTCCACATGACGACGCTGGCTGAACAGTGATGTTACGAACGACCCGTAAATCAAATAACGTAAAATGCACCCCAAAACCCATTGCCAAGATATCCATGAATCTTAGCTCTGATACCATATTCTGTAACACCCCGAGATATTCGGAATAATTACAACGCCTAAACCCTTTAAGTAAGGATTTACAAGGCTAATCAGAAGAAATGTAAATATAATACAACAGTACCATAAAAGTTCAAATTACAAAACCGGTTTCAACTGATCAAGTGAGTTCATTAATACAACCATCTCGAAATATTATTAAAACACACGTACTCGAGTATTGAAAATAATCCAAAGGACAAGTCACAATAACAATAAACATCACTGAGCCCCTTCGTCGTCACGTCGGTACTGTGGCTGTTTTCCCGCTCCTCAGCTACGTGAACATCAAAACAAATGTCCACCCCCGAAGGGGTTAGCAAAACGATGCTAGTACAAGTATCATATTAAACAAATCGAATAAGCAACAACAATACATAACAAAATACACAACACAGATTTCCGCTACCGGAATCCAACAATGCGAATCCACAAGATTCCATTAACACAATATGGATATTCCAATGATCCAGCGCCCTCAGCATAGATCCCAAGATGATCTTTGTAACACCCCAAACTAGGCGGATATTACAGTGCCATGGACCCCCGACTGGGACCCACCAGGCGAATGAAAACTGATGAATTAAATAATATAATTTTAGTACCGAACCACATTATATTACCAAATACTCCGATGAGGAGCTTAAGTACATTACACCAGGACAAAACAGAATACAAGTATATTTTATATGAAGATAAAATACACCACCCTGAATAAATAAACATCTCATACGGAATTTGCAGCGGAAATACAACTAAAGGGAAATAAGAATTACTGAAGTGACTGAAATGACTGAAATAAATGGGATGACTGGGGCCCCCTACTAGTATCACTGGGACTCCTCGCCGTCAACATGCTCTTCCCGTGCCTTTGCCTTGCCGTGACCTGAAAACAAAATCCCCCAACGGAGTCAGTTATACAGAACAACAATCCTCAAGAGTTGAAAATACACAATCATGATTTAACTGAAGTTATGAAATATCCTTAGTTATGAATTACGCTGAAGAGGAGTATCATAGTACGCCCGTAATGTTCTGTGCAAGTGTACAAGACGAATGACCGGACACACCCGTCCTTGTACCTAATTAGTCTCACGGAGTTAAGCTTTACCGTGTGCACGGTCCAATGTATCGGTGAACCCAATACATGACCATCGTGTGCCCGACTAAAAATTCCACACAGCCACACCCGGCCACGCAATATGAACCCAGAAGGTCATATGAACGAGAATGACCACAATGAATATCAATGAATAATAATTCGCCAAGGCCAAGATGACTCACCGAGATGAAAATAATAGTGACGTGATTGATAACCCAATGAAATGATTTGGAACCGTCGTTCCTCGTGAATGAAATGATTATTCGACAATTACAAGTCTCAATATGATTAATACCATGATGAATGAGTTATGATTATGAATGAACAACAACAAAAGGAATGAATATCCTTTTAACCGAGTAAGAATTAACTTACACAACACCGGTGACAATTATCCTTCCACGAACAACATCCTAATGGAGGTATCGGTTGCTCGAACAACCTTGAATAAATACAATTACCAACAATCCGTTCAATCTACGAATGAAACACGAATAGAACGAACTCAAAACGTCGATACGATTAAACCAAGTTCATTGGGGCATTATATCGAACACTTTGTGGCCAACTTCGATTGATTACAACCAAACCTCAATAATACCAACATCAAATCCCCAAGAAGTGTTTCAAACCAACAAACATCTTCAATACGATCAATAACCTGTTATGAATATCCAAAATCGTGATTACAACAACGATTAATCGAAAACCCCCAAATCCAACTCAATATTCAAAGTGTTCTTGAACAATCCGTCAATAATCCAATGAATAATCAAACATATCCATAATCATGCGTATATCACTTCATACAACAAGATTTTAACATCCAAAACATCATTTCTCAACACAAATCGAAAATCCAAGAGGTTTGATGAAAATTACCTTTGAAGATCCAAGCACTATGATCCGGAGAAATACGCGATAGATCGGTGATCCGGGCTTCACAACCGAATGAAAATGATGAAAATCCAACACTCAAGTGATAGATGATGAAGATCCTCTCCCTCAAGTCTCTCTCTCCCGTATGAAGGTGAAGAAGTGAAGAAATGAGCTGAATCTCGCTCAAAAAACACAATTATAGGGTTGGCGCCTGTGTGCAGCTCGGCCGAAGTGTGCCGCGGCACAGGGCCAAAAATGCCTCCCAGTGGTCGGCAGTGTGCCGCGGCACTGCCGGCATGTGCCGCGGCCCGGACAGGTGTGCCGCGGCAGTGACTCGGCAGTGTGCCGCGGCCCTGCCGGAATGTGCCGCGGCACAGAGTACAGAATGATCGGCCAAAAACTGGAACATGTGTGTGCCGCGGCGCACACTCCTTGTGCCGCAGCCCACACCCCCTTGGGTCCTAAAATGATGAAAAATGACTCGGGAAGAGAATAAAAGCAATAGGAATCGATATTAGGGAACCAATAACACGAAATGGAAGTACGAAAACCCCAAAATGGTGGTTCTAAGCCATGATTACAAGGGTTCGTCCAACAAGAACACGATTTGAACAATGAAGAGATTTGAAATGACATGAATTCCATCGTCAACAACGACTAATGAATCAATTACCACGATCAAGATACTACTCTTGTCTCGATTCCCGAATAAGGTTGAAACAATGAACAATATCGATACACAACTCGAAGTTATTCCGAATGGTGAACACAGATGAATGATTATAACGAGTGAAAAAAAATTATATAATGACAATTACCGAATGAAATTACTGAATGATAATGACTGAATTAAGACTGGGTATTACATACACCCCCCTTAAAAGAGTTTCGTCCCCGAAACTAAGGGTCAAACAACTCGGGATAACTCTCCCGCATACTATCCTCGGTTTCCCAAGTAGCCTCTTCGACTCCGTGTCTAGACCACTGAATTTTGACCAAAGGGATCGCCTTATTCCTCAACTGTTTGATTCGCCGCTCTAAAACTCGTATAGGATGCTCCTCATACGAATGATCATCCGAGATCTCAATTTCGTCGAACTGAAGTATGTGACTCGGGTCGGCAACGTACTTCCGCAACTGAGAGATGTGAAACACATTATGAATTCGGCTTAACGCCGGAGGTAAAGCCAAACGATAAGCTAGCTAGCCTACTCGTTCCAAAATCTCAAACAGTCCAATAAACCTTGGACTCAACTTTCCCCGCTTTCCGAAACGGAAGATACCTCGACTCGGGGACACCTTGACCAACACGTGGTCACCTGTCTCAAACTCTAATGGTTGGCGACGATTGTCTGCATAAGATTTCTGTCGACTCTGAGCGGTCAACAAACGACTCCTGATCAAAGCTACCTCGTAAGGCGCCATCTTGATCGAAGCATGCCAACTATTATTATACGTGAACTCGATCAATGGTAGTTGGGCTTCCTAATCGTCTTTCCAATCGAGGACGCATGCCCTCAACATGTCCTCTAATGTCTGAATGGTTCTCTCTAATTGTCCGTCGGACTGAGGATGAAAAGCGGTACTGAGATTAAGCTGAGTTCCCATAGCACGATGAATTAATTTCCAAAAATGAGACACAAACCGTCTGTCACGATCGGAAACGATACTTTTAGGAGTACCGTGCAGTCTCACTATCTCTTTGATGAATAACTGGGCAAGTCTTTCGGGACCCCAAGTATCTTTAATCTCAAGAAAATGAACTGGTTTAGTTAATCGGTCCACAATTACCCAGATCATATTCATGCCACGACGACTCGTCGGCAAACTCGTGATGAAATCCATTGAAATATCCCCCCATTTCCACTCCGGAATAGGGAGCGGTTTCAGCATACCCGCCGGTCGCTGATGTTCAATCTTGACTTGTTGATAGGTTAAACATCTCGAAACAAATTTCGCAACTTCTCGCTTCATATTACTCCACCGGTAATTTTGTTTCAAGTCTTTATACATCTTGCTAGATCCCGGATGAACAGAATAAGGGTAGCATGAGCTTCTCTCAAAATCGAGTTTTTCAACTCGTCATTCGCCGGTATGCACAACCGATTCTTAAATCTCAAAAGTCCATCCTCGTGGACCACGAATCCAGGGGCTTTACCCTGAGCCACATCCTCACGGATGCGCAACAATGATGGGTCCGAACCCTGATTCTCTCTGATTGCCTCCTCAAGTGGCAATGAAATCTCTAACATGCAAAGTTGCCCTTGCACTCGCTGAAGCCAGACCTCGATCTCGGGTCTAAGGAATTCCTGTTGAAGTTCTTTCTGAACTGTTAAACGAGCAAGCATCTGTTCCTGAACGGACTTACGAGTCAAGGCGTCGGCGACAACGTTCGCCTTCCCCGGGTGGTAAAGGATCTCAATATCATAATCTTTGATTAATTCCAACCACCGTCTCTGTCGCATATTTAACTCCTTCTGAGTAAATATATACTTTAAACTCTTATGATCGGTGAATATCTGACAAGTAACGCCATAAAGGTAATGACGCCAGATTTTCAAAGCGAACACCACGACTGCTAGCTCCAGGTCGTGGGTCGGATAATTAACCTCGTAAGGTTTCAATTGCCGTGAAGCATAGGCAATAACCTTCCCATTCTGCATGAGCACACATTCGAGACCCTGCCCGGACGCATCACTATAAACCACAAATCCTTCCGTCCCATGCGGCAAGGAAAGTACAGGTGCTTAAACTAACCGGCTCTTGAGTTCCTCAAAACTCCGTTGACACGCGTCGGACCACGTGTATTTCTTATCCTTTTGAAAAAGGTTCGTCAAGGGTTGAGCGATTTTAGAAAATCCTTCCACAAACCGCCGATAATAACCGGCTAATCCGAGAAAGCTTCGGATTTCCTTAACATTCTTCGGAGGTAACCAATCCTGGATAGCCTCTGTCTTATGAGAATCAACACGCACTCCATCTGATGAAATTACATACCCGAGAAAAGTCACTTCGGACATCCAGAACTCGCATTTGGAAAACTTTTCATAAAGTTGTTCTCGTCTCAACACGTCGAGAACCTGATGAAGGTGAACCTCGTGTTCCTCTCGGTCACGAGAATAAATCAAAATGTCATCGATGAAGACAACAACAAACTGATCCAAAAAGTTTATGAAAACTCGATTCATTAACTCCATGAATACCGCAGGTGCATTAGTCAATCCAAACGGCATAACCACAAACTCATAGTGACCATAGCGTGTTCGAAACGCCGTCCTCGCGATATCCGACTCTCGAATCCGCAACTGATGATATCCAAATCTTAAGTCGATCTTGGAAAATACTAAAGCTCCCTGAAGTTGATCCAAAAGATCATCAATACGGGGTAAGGGATACTTATTCTTGATTGTCACCCTGTTCAACTCCCGATAATCAATACACAAGCGAAAAGAACCATCCTTCTTCTTGACAAACAACACTGGTGCTCTCCACGGGGATGCACTCGGAAGGATATAACCTTTCTCGAACAATTCCTCAAGTTGATTCTTCAACTCCCGCATTTCGGTCGGGGCCATCCGGTACGGTGCCTTCGATATTGGAGATGTACCGGGCTCCAACTCAATTGTGAATTCCACATCTCTCTGTGGAGGCAAACCAGGTAACTCGTCTGGAAAAACATCGGCATATTCCCTCACTACCGGAATATCCGTCAACATTACTGATGATTTCTCGGTTTTGGTCATATAGCACTAATAACCAACACACCCCTCACTGAGTAATCTCACTGCTTTCATCAAATTAATAACTCTTCCAGAACAGTTGGGATTACCTCCCTGAAACACACATTCGACCCCATCGTCTGAAATGGTAGTGACCATACGCTTACGGATACTAATGATGGCATCATGACGATCCATCCAATCAATACCCAAGATGACGTCGTCTCTCGGCAAATCTACTACGATTAGGTCCGCTGGCCATACATGACCATGAAGCTGAATCGGACAATTCTGAATCTAGCGATTTCCGATAATTCGTCTACCATCAGGTAGACCAATGACATAAGGTTCACAACTAGTAGCACTACCCAAATGTAATCTACTCAAACATGATTCGGAAATGAATGAATGCGATACACCAGTATAAAAAAGGGTACACACAGGTTGATATAGAATATCGAGTGTACCTGAGATCATTCGGGCCCCTGGATCATCGGTCTTCTTCATCTCATAAATCCGGGGCTTGCTAGTCCCAGCACCGGATGCTCCCGTCTGATGGCTAAAGGCTCCACCTTTGTTCGCTCCTGTCGTCTTGAACAACGCAGACTGAGTGGCCTGATTTTGAACAGCTGATTGTTTTGGGGCCTGAGATGACGCCGGAGTAGGTTTGGAGTCCCTACGGCAGAAACGGGCCTTATGCCCAACAACTCCGCAATTATGGCACGTGACAGACTGTCTCGGACACTTAGTGCTAACATGACCAAGATCCCCACAGTTAAAACAGGTGATGGCCGAACTGGCCGCTCGTGAATGAGATTCCGCGGGTTTAGACGTCACAGGGGGTCGCTCAAAAAAAGCAGAGCCCGCACGAGGTTTCTTGAAAGTGGCCTGACTGCCGTCAGACTGAGTACGGTTCTTAGACTTCTTGCTAGCAGATGAAGGTTGCTGCTTAGCAATCTCCTTAGCTGTAAGCTCATAGGTAAGTGCTTTCTCAATGAATTCGGCCAACGTGGTGCAATGATGATTAAGCAACTGTAGTCTTATACGTGGTTTCAGCCTCTTGCTCAAATACTTAATCTTATCCGCCTCGGAATGAATGATAGATGAGGCGAACGGAAGAAGTTCCTGAAATTTCTCGGCAATGGCGAGAACATCCTCGTCTGCTGAGGGGTCGGGAGTGAGTAATTCTGAAAGCTTGGCCTCTCTGAGTGGGGCCGGATAATACCTCTCCATCATGAGAGTCTTGAATTGATCCCAAGTACATGATCCGTCGGTGGGCTTCAACGACAACCACCAAAAATGAGCGCTCTTACCCAGATAGTAAGCCGCAACTGAAACTTTGTGTCCTTCGGGACACTCTACCATAGCGAATAACTTCTCGAAATGTTCGAGCCAATGAACAATATCCACCGGCTCAGATGAGCCTTCATAAGTAGGTGGCCTTTGGCGAGAGATGTCGCCGATGATACTGCTCACATTCCTCTCTTGCCTCTGAGGTGGCGGCGGAGGAGCCTGTTGATTTTGATTAGCTGAGTTATGCATCGTCTCCATCAGTTGTGCCATCTGAGTCATTTGGGCCATCATGCCCTGCATAAAAGCGAGTGGGTCAACCCGGACACCTTCTGACTGAGCCGTGTCCCGGGTATGACTCCCCGATAGTGAATGATCACGTCCAGGTGAATGAGTGGCAGCGTCACTGCTCGAAGAATTAGCATTATTCCTCGCGTTCGCACGTGTATTCACACGAGCTCTCGGGATTTGGCCCGCACCACGGCCTCGTACTCCTCATCCTATTCTTGCTCTCTCGATACTGAAGTAGGAAAGTCACATGATGATTATATTTTCCGTATGAATATCACGTTATGATTACGACATGAGATGATGAAAATGAGCATACGCTCTAACGCAGTGATTACATGAATGATCAACTGAGGTGACATGATTATCTGATGAAATTATTGAAATGATTATATTGAACAAGTTAACAAGATTAATTATATGATCTTCCTGATCAACAACTGACTAATGAAATGAATTGAGTGATTAACGAGCTAACATGACCGTCCTGGTCAAAATGAAAATGATGATTGAGGATTGTTAACTGATGAATTATGAATGAATGATTCTTGCCAGAAATTATACCATGGTGTTAGAAATCTTACATTTCTTGGTCTAATTGGCTCGGCATTTGCACAGGTCGCACGTGATGCGAAAGTCCAATGATCCTAGTCCGATGACGATGATTTCAAATGAGACATGACTCGGAAGGTAGTATTCAAACCACGCTCCGATACCAACTCTGTAACACCCCAAACTAGGCGGATATTACAGTGCTGTGGACCCCCGATTGGGACCCACCAGGCGAATGAAAACTGATGAATTAAATAATATAATTGTAGTACCGAACCACATTATATTAACAAATACTCCTATGAGGAGCTTATGTACATTACACCAGGACAAAACAGAATACTAGTATATTTTATATGAAGATAAAATACACCACCCTGAAGAAATAAACATCTCATACGGAATTTGCAGCGGAAATACAACTGAAGGGAAATAAGAATTACTGAAGTGACTGAAATGACTGAAATAAACGGGATGACTGGGGCCCCCTACTAGTATCACTGGGACTCCTCGCCGTCAACATGCTCTTCCCGTGCCTTTGCCTTACCGTGACCTGAAAACAAAATCCCCCAATGGGGCCGCCATACGTAACAACAATCCTCAAGGGTTGAAAATACACAATCACGATATATCTGAAGTTATGAAATATCCTTAATTATGAATTACGCTGAAGAGGAGTATCATAGTACGCCCGTAGTGTTCTGTGCAAGTGTACAAGACGGATGACCGGACACACCCGTCCTTGTACCTAATTAGTCTCATGGAGGTAATCGTTACCGTGTGCACAAACCAATGTATCACTCCCAATACATGTCCATCGTGTGCCCGACTAAAAATTCCACACATCCGCACCCGGCCACGCAATATGAACCCAGAAGGTCATATAAACGAGTATGACCACAATGAATATCAATGGATAATAATTCGACAAGGTTAAGAATGACTCACCGAGATGAAAATATTAGTGAAGTGATTGATAACCCAATGAAATGATTGGAACCGTCGTTCCTTGTGAATGAAATGATTATTCGACAATTACAAGTCTCAATACGGTTAATACAATGATGAATGAGTTATGATTATGAATGAACAACAACAAAAGGAATGAATATCCTTTTAACCGAGTAAGAATTAACTTACACAACACCGGTGACAATTATCCTTCCACGAACAACGTCCTAATGGAGGTATCGGTCGCTCGAACAACCTTGAATAAAAACAATTACCAACAATCCGTTCAATATACGAATGAAACACGAATAGAACGAACTCAAAACGTCGATACGATTAAACCAAGTTCATTGGGGCATTATATCGAACACTTTGTGGCCAACTTCGATTGATTACAACCAAACCTCAATAATACCAACATCAAATCCCCAAGAAGTGTTCCAAACCAACAAACATCTTCAATACGATCAATAATCCGTTATGAATATCCAAAATCGTGATTACAACAACGATTAATCGAAAACCCCCAAATCCAACTCAATATTCAAAGTGTTCTTGAACAATCCGTCAATAATCCAATGAATAATCAAACATATCCATAATCATGCATATATCACTTCATACAACATGATTTTAACATCCAAAACATCATTTCTCAACACAAATCGAAAATCCAAGAGGTTTGATGAAAATTACCTTTGAAGATCCAAGCACTATGATCCGGAGAAATACGCGATAGATCGATGATCCGGGCTTCACAACCGAATGAAAATGATGAAAATGATGAAAATCCAAAATCTCGGGTATTACAATACTTATACTAGCAAAACAATGGAGTTTTGCTAACCCCCAAAGTATTCGGGGGTGGATGTTTGTTTTGCATCCAGGTACATACAGGTTCTGGGAGCAAAACACAGGATCAGTGCGAAGGATGATGGAAGAAAATGATACTAATCACATGAAGACCGGTTTTGGGTGCAGTGAGTCGGAGTTCGTTGTATGGTCTTTCTGTTGTCGTACTTTTTGTTTATGAGTGTATTTTACCCTTGCATGGGTACGAGTCGATATAGAAATATATACTTCCATTTGTATGTTAGTGATAAAAGACCAAATCGGTCTATTGGTTCGTTATTTTGTTACGTCGGTATGTAATGTAATGTGTTGTTTTGATGTCTAGCCTAGTGGATCCTTACGGAGAGGGTCTGCTGTTGGGATTCGGTGATTAAAATCAAATTACGCAGCGAAAAATAAACCGGTCCAACCGGATAAAACCAAACCCCAAAAACGGACCGATCAAGCATCATATAAACGAATATAAATAACGAGGATGAAAAACAAAGAATACTTACCCTCGTAGTCCTTTGATAATATAATCTTCGAAGGAAAAACCCGAGCAAGCCTTTTCCCGATTACCGACACGAACACGAATCCAATTCGTTGTAGCTTATTTGAATGATCCAACACCGAAAATGCCGAATGTCTCTACTTCACACGCGTCGGATATTGATCGGAAAAATAGTATGTCAATTCGTTCTCAAAGAACACGGCTAGGAATCGACACAATATTTTTCTTCTCTTCTCTTCTTCCTTTTCTTTCTCTCTAAGTTGAACAAGAAAAATAAATGAAAAATAAATTTTTCTCTCCCCTCCCTTAAGAACTCACAGCTGAATTCTACTTCTTGTGGTGAGTAATGGTATTGTTTTATAACATGATTGAAAAGATACTAAAGATCAATATTATCATGTTATCTTTTGTCTTCATGTACAAAAACAACTCAAAATCACCCCACACTACATCATGACAACTAAAGGAAGTATCATGCAAGGTGGGAGGAAAATGAGGGGGGGCGGCCCACTAGATTTTAGGTGAGAAAACGAGCCGAGCCACTCGGTTCATGTACCGGACGTTCGCGTGTCTAGTCCGTTAAATACACTTCGTTTTATCCCAAATGTATTTATACTTAATTAATTAATCCAATTAATTAATTTATCAAATACAAAATTATAATAATATATTTCCAAGAAATAATTATTTATGAATTAAATTAATTACCCAGTAATTAATTTCAATTCACTAGACCGCATGATTTATCAAATAAATCAAATTAGATATCTAATATCCAATATTAATGAAGAGATAATAAATACATATTTATCCATCAAATATCCTTGTGCGCGACTCCGTAGTGGGTGGAACCAAGGAGTACGGGTAACACTGTAACACCCCAAACTAGGCGGATATTACAGTGCCGTGGACCCCCGACTGGGACCCACCAGGCGAATGAAAAAGGATGAATTACACAGGGTAAATGTAGTACCGAACCACATTACAACATCAATTACTCCGATTAGGAGTTTCATACAACACACCCAGGATAAAATAGAATACATGTGTATCTTATGTGACGATAAAATACACAACACTGAATGAAACGAGTATTCAAACGGAATGTCTGCAGCGGAATAAATAAAGGAAACATAAATGACTGAATAAGTGATGAACAGCATCGGGGCCCTTCTAGTATCACTGGACTCTCGACGTCAGCGTGTTCTCCCGTGCCTTTGCCTTGCCAAGACTAAAAACAAAATCCCCAAACGGGCCGCCATACGTAACAACAATCCTCAAGGGTTGAAAAATACACAATCATGATTTAATCAAGTTATGAAATATCCTTAGTTATGAATTACGCCAAGAGGGGTATCATAGTACGCCCGTAGTGTTCTGTGCAAGTGTACAAGACGAATGACCGGACACACCCGTCCTTGTACCTAATTAGTCTCACGGAGGTAACTGCTACTGTGCACACCCAATGTATCACTCCCAATACATGGCCATAACGTGCCCGACTAAATATTCCACACATCCGCACCCGCCACGCAATATGAACCCGGAAGGTCATATGAACGAATGACCGTAATGAATATCAATGAATAAATAATAATCGACAAAGTCAAGAATGACTCACCGAGATGAGAGTAATAATGATATGAATGATAGCTCAACGAAAAGATTGGAACCGCTGCTCTTATGATCAAGTGATTAATTGACAATAACAAGTTTTAATATGATTAATACAATGATGAATGAGTTATGATTATGAATGATCAACAACAAAAGGTATGAATATCCTTTTAACCGAGTAAGAATTAACTTACTCAATACGGTGACAATATTCCTTCCACGAACGACGTCCTAATTGAGATATCGATCGCTCGAACAACCTTGAATTATACAATATCCAACAACCCATTCAAAATACGAATCAAACACGAATATAACGAACTCAAAACGTCGATACGAATAAACCAAGTTCATTGAGGCATTAAATCAAACACGTTATGCCAAACTCCGATTGTTTACAATCAAACCTCAATATACCAATATCAAATCCCCCAAGAAGTGTTTCAAACCAACAAAACATCTTCAATATGATTAATAATCCAAGATGAATATCCGAAAACGTGATTATAACGATAATTAATCGAAAACCCCCAATTTCAACTCGATATTCAAAGTGTTCTTGAATAATCCCTCAATAATCCAATGAATCCTTATACAAACTCATAATCATATACATATCCCTTCATATAACATGATTATAACGTCCAAAACATCATATCTCAACACAAAATCGAAGTCCAAGGTGTCGAAGAAATTACCTCTTGAATATCCAATCACTTCGATCCGAAGAACACGAGTTTAATCGAGTATCCAAGCTTCCCAAATGATTGAAGGTGATGAAAAATACACACTCAAATGATAATTGATGAAGAAAACTCTCCCTCAAGCTTATCTCTTCGTATGAAGGTGGAAGAGATGGAAGAAATGAGCTGAAATGCTCAAAAAACGAATTTATAGGGGTTGACTCGGCTGACAAACTCGACCGTGCCCGCCTGACACGGTCGCGGCGCGCAGCTGGCCGACAGGGACTCGACCGTGTCCTGCTTGACACGGTCGCGGCGCGAAGGGGCCTACCGATAGTGACCCGTCCGCGGCGCTCGGCATTGACTCGACCGTGTCCTGGAACACGGCCGCCTCTCGGGCGCTGGCTCGCTTATCCGGAAGGGTTCGACTCGGCCGTGCCAGACGACACGGTCGGGTCCTGAGGCAGAAACTTCGGCATTTCCGGATGAGTACGGCACGGGCCGTGTCGGACGACACGGCCGAGTTCGGTCGGCAGTGATCGGCCAAAAACTGAAAAATGAGCGGGTGAGCTGAAATGACCATAACTCTCTCGTCCGGACTCCGATTGACTCACCGTTTGAACCATTGGAAAGCTAATTCGATGCTCTATAATATTGCAAAGATTTAGAATTTTTGGAGTTACCAAAAATTAATGGTGATCTAACAAAGTCGAACTCATATGAGGAAAGTTGAAACAATGAACAATAATGATACACAAGTCGAAGTTTTTCCGAACGGTGAACACGGTGAACGAACATGATTGATGAATGATTATAATTGAGTGAAAATACACTGAGTGACAATTACAGACTGATAATTACTGAATGAAAATGAATGAATTACAAACGGGTATTACATACTCCCCCCTTAAAAAGAGTTTCGTCCCCGAAACTAAGGGTCAAACAACTCGGGATAACTCTCCCGCATATTCTCCTCGGTTTCCCAAGTGGCCTCTTCGACTCCATGTCTGGACCACTGAATCTTGACCAAAGGAATCGACTTATTTCTCAACTGTTTGATTCGCCGCTCTAAGACTCGTATAGGACGCTCCTCATATGAATGGTCGTCGGCGATCTCGATTGCCGAATCGCAGATGTGACTCGGTCGGCAACATACTTTCGCAATCGAGAGACATGAAACACATTATGAATTCGGCTCAAAGCCGAGGTAAAGCCAATCGATAAGCTAACTCGCCTACTCGATCCAAAATTTCAAACGGTCCAATGAATCTCGGACTAACTTCCCCATTTTCCGAAGCGGAAAATACCTCGACTGGGATACCTTGACCAAAACATGGTCACCCGTCTCGAACTCTAGTGGTCGATTTACGATTATCTCGCATATGATTTACGTCGACTCGAGGCCAACATACGACTCTTGATCAAAGCTACCTTCTCTCGGGCTATAAGCATATCGGGTTCGGTGCCGATTGATTCGACAAGTCATCCCAACACAAGGGAGATCGACAACGACGACCGCACAAGGCCTCGTAAGGTGCCATCTTAATGGAAGCATGCCAACTATTATTATACGTGAACTCGATCAATGGTAGTTGGGCTTCCCAATCGTCCTTCCAATCGAGGACGCATGCCCTCAACATGTCCTCTAATGTCTCGTATAGTCCTTCTCTCGATTGTCCGTCTGACCGAGGATGAAAGGCGATCGAGATTGAGCCGAGTTCCCATAGCACGATGAACCGATTTCCAAAATGAGATACAAATCGTCCATCACGATCGAAACAATACTCTTAGGAGTACCGTGCAGTCTTACTATCTCCTTGATGAATAATCTGGGCACTTCTCTGGGACCCCATGTATCCTTGATCTCAAGGAAATGAGCTGATTTAGTTAAGCGGTCCACAATCACCGGATCGTATTCATGCCACGACGACTGTCAAAGCAAACTCGTGATGAAATCCATAGAAATGTCTTCCCACTTCCACTGGAATAGGAAGAGGTTTTAACATACCCGGTCGCCGATGTTCAATCTTGACTTGTTGTGAGTTAAGCATCTCGAAACAAATTCTCGCGACTTCTCGCTTCATATTACTCCACCGGTAATTTTGTTTCAAGTCTTTATACATCTTGCTAGACCGGATGAACAATAAGGGGTAGCATGAGCTTCTCTCAAAATCGAGTTTTTCAACTCATCATTCGGCAGACGCACAACCGGTTCTTAAACCGCAAAAGTCCATCCTCGTGGATCACGAATCCGTGGCTTTCCCGAGCCACATCCTCACGAATGCGCAACAATGCCGGGTCTCGAACCCCGATTCTCCTCGATTGCATCCTCAAGAGATGATGAAATCTCTAACATACAAAGTCGTCCCGAACTCGTGAAGCTGCACTCGATCTCAGGTCTAAGGAATTCCTGTTGGAGCTCCTTTTGAATTGTTAAACGAGCAAGCATCTGCTCCTGAACGGACTTACAACTCAAGGCGTCGGCGACAACGTTCGCCTTCCCCGGGTGGTAAAGGATCTCGATATCATAATCTTTGATTAGTTCTAACCACCGCCTCTGTCGCATATTTAAATCCTTCTGAGTAAATATATACTTTAAACTCTTATGATCGGTGAATATCTGGCAGGTAACGCCATAAAGATAATGACGCCAAATTTTCAGAGCGAACACCACGGCTGCTAGCTCCAGATCGTGAGTCGGATAATTAACCTCGTAAGGTCTCAATTGCCGTGAAGCATAAGCAATAACCTTCCCATTTTGCATGAGTACACATCCGAGACCCTGTCCGGACGCATCACTATAAACCACAAATCCCTCCGTCCCCTGCGGCAAGGAAAGTACAGGTGCTGAAATTAACCGGCTCTTGAGTTCCTCAAAACTCCGTTGACACGCGTCGGACCACGTGTATTTCTTATCCTTCCACAAAAGGCTCGTCAATGGTTGAGCAATTTTGGAAAATCCTTCCACAAACCTCCGATAATAACCGGCTAATCCGAGAAAGCTTCGGATTTCCTTAACATTCTTCGGAGGTAACCAATCCTGGATAGCCTCCGTCTTCTGAGGATCAACACGCACTCCATCTGATGAAATTACATGTCCGAGAAACGTCACTTCGGACATCCAGAACTCACATTTGGAAAACTTTCCATAAAGTTGCTCTCGTCTCAACACGTCGAGAACCTGATGAAGATGAACCTCGTATTCCTCTCGGTTACGAGAATAAATCAAAATGTCATCGATGAAGACAACAACAAACCGATCCAAAAAGTCGATAAAGACCCGATTCATTAGCTCCATGAATACCGCAGGTGCATTAGTTAGCCCGAACGGCATAACTACGAACTCATAATGACCATAGCGTATTCGAAACACCGTCCTCGCGATATCCGACTCTCGAATCCGCAGCTGATGATATCCAGATCTTAAGTCGATCTTGGAAAATACTGAAGCTCCCTGAAGTTGATCCAAAAGGTCATCGATACGGGGTAAAGGATACTTATTCTTGATTGTCACCCTATTCAACTCCCGATAATCGATACACAAGCGAAAATAACCATCCTTCTTTTTGACAAACAGCACTGGTGCTCCCCACGGGGACGCACTCGGTCGGATATAACCTTTCTCGAACAATTTCTCAAGTTGATTCTTCAACTCTCGCATTTCGGTAGGGGCCATTCGGTACGGTGCCTTCGATATCGGGGACGTACCAGGCTCCAACTCAATCGTGAATTCCACATCCCTCGTGGAGGCAAACCAGTAACTCGTGCGGAAATACATCGGCATATTCCTTACTACCGGAATATCCGACAACATTATCGATGATTCCTCGGTTTTGGTCATATAGCACCAATAACCGACACATCCTTGATCGAGTAATCGACCTTGCTTTCATCAAATTAATGACCTTACCAGAACAGCCGGGATTACCTCCCTGAAATACACATTCAACCCCATCATCTGAAATGATAGTAATCATACGCTTACGGACACTAATGATGGCATCATGACGATCCATCCAATCAATACCCAAGATGACGTTGTCTCTCGGCAAATCTACCACGATAAGGTCCGCTGGCCATACACGACCATGAAACTGAATAGGACAATCCTGAATCTCACGATTACCGATGATTCGTCTACCATCAGGTAGACCAATGACATAAGGCTCACAACTAGTAGCACTACCCAGACGTAGTCTACTCAAACATGATTCGGAAATGAATGAATGCGATGCACCAGTATCAAAAAGGGTACACACAGGTTGAGATAGAATATCGAGTGTACCTGAGATCATTTGGGCCTCGGATCATCGGTCTTCTTCATCTCATAAATCCGGGGTTTGCTAGTCCCGACCGGACGCTCCGTCACGACTATAGGCTCCACCTTTAGTCGCTCCCGCTGCTTTAAACGACGCCGATTGAGTGGCTCGATTTCAACGGCCGCTTCGGGGCCTGAGATGACGCTGGAGTAGGTTTGGAGTCCCTACGGCAAAAACGGGCCTTATGCCCAACAATTCCACAGTTATGACACGTGAAAGACTGTCTCGGACACTTGGTGCTGACATGACCAAGATCCCCACAGTTATAACAGGTGATGGCCGAACTGGCCGCTCGAGACTGAGATTCCGTGGGTTTAGACGTCACAGTAGGTCGCTCAGAAAAAGCAGAGCCCGCACGAGGTTTCTTGAAGGTTGTGTGACCGCCTTCAGACTGATTACGATTCTTCGATTTCTTGCTAGCAGACGAAGGTTGCTGCTTAGCAATTTCTTTAGCAGTAAGCTCATAGGTAAGAGCTTTCTCAATGAATTCGGCCAACGTGGTGCAATTATGATTAAGCAATTGTAATCTCATACGGGATTTCAGCCTCTTGCTGAAATACTTAATCTTATCCGCCTCGGAATGAATGATAGATGAGGCGAACGGAAGAAGTTCCTGAAATTTCTCGGCAATGGCGAGAACATCCTCGTCTGTTGAGGGCCTGGGGGTGAGTAATTCGATGCCTTGGCCTCTCCGAGTGGGGCCGGATAATATCTCTCCATCATGAGAGTCTTGAATCGCTCCCAAGTACATGATCCTTCGGTGGGCTTCAACGACAACCACCAAGAATGTGCGCTCTTACCTGGTAGTAAGCCGCAACTGAAACTTTGTGTCCTTCGGGACACTCTACCATAGCAAACAACTTCTCGAAATGCTCGAGCCAATGAATAATATCCGCCGGCTCAGACGAGCCCTCAAAAGTAGGTGGCCTCTGGCGAGAGATGTCGCCGATGATATTGCTCACATTCCTCTCTTGCCTCTGAGGTGGCGGCGGAGGAGCCTGTTGATTTTGATTGACTGAGTTATGCATCGTCTGCATCACCGTGTCATCTGGGTCATTTGGGCCATCATGCCCTGCATAAAAGCGAGTGGGTCAACCCGAACACCTTCTGACTGAGCGGTGTCCCGAGTACGACTCCCCGAAAGTGAATGATCACGCCCTGGTGAATGAGTGGCAGCGTCACTGCTAGATGAGTTAACATTATTCCTCGCGTTCGCACGTGTGTTCGCATGAGTTCTCGGGATTCGGCCCGCACCACGGCCTCGTCCTCCGCGTCCTCTTCTTGCTCTCTCTATACTGAAGTAGGAAAGTCACATGATGATTATAATCCCCGCATGAATATCACGTTATGATTATGTCATGAGATGATGAAAATGAGTATACATGTTCTAACTTAGTGATTATATGAATGATTTACTGAAGTGACATGATTATCTGATAAAATTCTTGAAGTGATTATCTTGAATAACTTAATAAGATTAATAATATGACCATCCAGATCGACAACTGAGTAATAAAAGGAATTAAGTGATTAATGAGTTAATATGATCGTCCTGATCATTAACTGAGTATTGAAATGAATTAAGTGATTAATGAGTTAATATGATCGATCCGATCACAATGAATGATGATGTTTGAGGATTGTTAATTGATGAATGATGAATGAATGATTATTGCGAGAAATTATACCATGGCGTTAGAAATCTTACAGTTCTTTGGTCTCGATTGGCTCGGCATTTGCACAGTCACACGTGACACGAAAGTCCAATGATACTAGTCCGATGACGATGACTTCAAATGAGACATGACTCGGAAGGTAGTATTCAAAACCACGCTCCGATACCAACTCGTAACACCCCAAACTAGGCGGATATTACGGTGCGTGGACCCCCGATCGGGACCCACCAGCGAATGAAAAGGATGAATTACACAGGTAAATGTAGTACCGAACCACATTACAACATCAATTACTCCGATTAGGAGTTTCATACAACACACCAGATAAAATAGAATACATGTGTATCTTATGTGACGATAAAATACACAACACCGAATGAAACGAGTATTCAAACGGAATGTCTGCAGCGGAATAAATAAAGGAAACATAAATGATGAATAAGTGATCGAATGCATCGGGGCCCCTTTCTAGTATCATTGGGACTCCTCGACGTCAGCGTGTTCTCCCCGTGCCTTTGCCTTGCCAAGACCTGAAAAACAAAATCCCCAAACGGGGTCAGTTACCAGAACAACAATCCTCAAGGGTTGAAAAATACACAATCATGATTTAACTGAAGTTATGAAATATCCTTAGTTATGAATTACGCTGAAGAGGGGTATCATAGTACGCCCGTAGTGTTCTGTGCAAGTGTACAAGACGAATGACCGGACACACCCGTCCTTGTACCTAATTAGTCTCACGGAGGTAATCTGTTACCGTGTGCACAGTCCAATGTATCACTCCCAATACATGGCCATAACGTGCCCGACTAAATATTCCACACATCCGCACTTGACCACGCAATATGAACCTAAGGTCATATGAACCAGAATGACCGTAATGAATATCAAGGAATAAAAAAAAATCTGACAAAGACAAGAATGACTCACCGAGATGAGAGAAATAATCATAAGAATGATAGCACAACGAAAAGAATGGAACCGCTGCTCCTTATGATCAAGTGATTAATTGACAATAACAAGTTTTAATATGATTAATACAATGATGAATGAGTTATGATTATGAATGATCAACAACAAAAGGTATGAATATCCTTTTAACCGAGTAAGAATTAACTTACTCAATAATGACAATAATCCTTCCACGAACGACGTCCTAATTGAGATATCGATCGCTCGAACAACCTTGAATTATACAATATCCAACAACCCATTCAAAATACGAATCAAACACGAATATAACGAACTCAAAACGTCGATACGAATAAACCAAGTTCATTGAGGCATTAAATCAAACACGTTGCGGCCAAACTCCGATTGTTTACAATCAAACCTCAATATACCAATATCAAATCCCCAAGAAGTGTTTCAAACCAACAAAACATCTTCAATATGATTAATAATCCAAGATGAATATCCGAAAACGTGATTATAACGATAATTAATCGAAAACCCCCAATTTCAACTCGATATTCAAAGTGTTCTTGAATAATCCCTCAATAATCCAATGAATCCTTATACAAACTCATAATCATATACATATCCCTTCATATAACATGATTATAACGTCCAAAACATCATATCTCAACACAAAATCGAAGTCCAAGGTGTCAAGAAATTACCTCTTGAATATCCAATCACTTCGATCCGAAGAACACGAGTTTAATCGAGTATCCAAGCTTCCCAAATGATTGAAGGTGATGAAAATACACACTCAAATGATAATTGATGAAGAAAACTCTCCCTCAAGCTTATCTCTTCGTATGAAGGTGGAAGAGATGGAAGAAATGAGTGAAATGCTCAAAAACGAATTTATAGGGGTTGACTCGGTGACAAACTCGACTGCGTCGCCGACACTTGCCGCGGCGCGCACTGCCGACAGGGACTCGACCGTGTCCTGCTTGACACGGTCGCGGTGCGAAGGGGCCTACCGATAGTGACCCGTCCGCGGCGCTCGGCATTGACTCGACCGTGTCACGAACACGGCCGCCTCGGGCGCCGGTTCTCGCTTATCCGGAAGGGTTCGACTGCCGTGCTGACGACACGGTCGGGTCCCGAGGCGTAACCGCATTTCGGATGAGTACGGCACGGGCCGTGTCGGACGACACGGCCGAGTTCGGTCGGCAGTGATCGGCCAAAAACTGAAAAATGAGCGGGTGAGCTGAAATGACCATAACTCTCTCGTCCGGACTCCGATTGACTCACCGTTTGAACCATTGGAAAGTTAATTCGATGCTCTATAATATTGCAAAGATTTAGAATTTTTGGAGTTACCAAAAATTAATGGTGATCTAACAAAGTCGAACTCATATGAGGAAACTTGAAACAATGAACAATAATGATACACAACTCGAAGTTTTTCCGAACGGTGAACACGGTGAACGAACATGATTGATGAATGATTATAATTGAGTGAAAATACACTGAGTGACAATTACAGACTGATAATTACTGAATGGAAATGAATGAATTACAAATGGGTATTACAAACACTTAGCCAGTCTAGTGCTTCGTACCGTAACCCAACTAAGAATGAATGATCGGATCATTCCAAAACCATTATGTCGTGAATACCGTATACGTATAAACCCTTCAATCATATGTCCCGGTCAAGTATTAGGGTCACGAAAAAGTCAAACCCTACTGTAACTTGACACTATGCTTTCTGTTAATGCAAACTGAGATCATCGAGCTCTCGTGTATCAAATACAACTAGCTCTAAATGCTTTGGCCAAAGACTTATAATCTCATTTGCCATTAACCGCATAGGACATTTACCTGCTCACTTATAGGAGAGAGAATTCTATCTTGGTATTCAGTAGAGACTTCTACTTGCCCACTAAGTTGCATTTCGAGGTTAACCCCACCCATCGGCGATTGGATCGAACTACTCTAATGACTAACTTAATGTCACAAGCACATCTCCTACTGAAACCTCAAGTCAAAGGTCCACGTATACCTATCACAACCTTTCGATCTAGTCATTGACAATCCCTGAGTGATATCCATGTGACCGAATCGAGGTGAGTCGTGTTCGAGTATACTAATCTCACTAGCATACCTATAACGTGTGCTCCTACTAACCCTTAGTGAATACCGGCACTATACATGTCAAAGTACACGTTATACAAGTATTGTCTAAACTTATTGCCTAGTTAAGATTTATCGACTTGCGAACGAGTTAAGCATTCGAGCTCTAAACACTTCGAGTGCCTATATCCTTATCTCCATAAGGAGTAGAATGTTTGCTCTCAAATGCAAGGACTAGTATTCTATATACCAAATCACAATGCCAGTGATATACAATAATATAGAAATAATTATTGCCTTGTTAAATTTTCATAATTACAATACATATGCTCTCACTCTCTCATCCTCTGAGTGGCATTCGAGGGCATATCTCTAACAATCTCCCACTTGCACTCAATGCCACAAACTATGGTATCTAATACCCATACTCTCCAGATGTCTCTCTAAGACCTTCTGAGATAGTGGCTTGGTAAGTGGATCAGCAACGTTATTTGCTGTGTCTACTCTCTGCAGTATAACATTTCCTTCCTGAACCATTTCTCTCACAAAATGATATTTTATCACAATATGTTTGGTTTTGTGGTGAGCCCTAGGCTCCTTAGCCTGTGCAACAGCTCCGTTGTTGTCACAAAACAGCGTCACGGGCTTCTCCGCATTAGGAACCACTTGAAGTTCCTAAGTGAACTTCTTAATCCAAAAAGCTTCTTTAGCAGCCTCCGTGGCTGCCTGATATTCGACTTGACATGTAGAGATAGCAGTCAAACTTTGCTTGGCACTTCTCCAAGAAACTGCCCCACCATTCAGAGTGAAGATATACCCTGATGTGGACATCTGAGCATCTATGTCCCCCGAAAAATCTGAGTTCTGTATAGCCCATCACTCTAATTTCTCCACCGCCGTATGCAAGAACCAAGTCTTTAGTCCTCCTTAGGTACTTAAGAATGTTCTTTACATCAGTCCAATGTTCCTGCCCTGGATTTGACTGAAACCGACTTACTACGCTCACAGCATAGGCAATGTCTGGTCTAGTGCAAATCATAGCATACATGAGGCTACCTACTGCCGAAGCATAGGGCACCTTACTCATTTCCTTTCTGTCTTCCTCACTTTGAGGACACATCTCTAAGGAAAGTTTTGCACCATGTTGCATAGGAAAGAACCCTCTTTTAGAATCTTCCATCCTAAATTGCTTTAGGATCTTTTCTATATAGAGGGCTTGGGAAAGACCTAACATTCTTTTCGCTCTATTCTGGTAGAGACGAATACCCAGAATATAGGTAGCTTCTCCCAAGTCTTTCATTGAGAACTCTTTAGTAATCCAAGCTTTCACAGAACTGAGCATTCCTACGTCGTTTCCTATAAGTAGAAAGTCATCTACATATAGTATTAAGAATGTAATTTTGCTCCCACTAACCTTCTTGTAAATACAGGGCTCCTCTTCATTTTGGACAAAATCAAACTCTTTGACTCTCTCGTTAAAACGAAGATTCCAACTCCGTGAAGCTTGCTTCAGTCCATAAATGGCACGCTGAAGCTTGCATACTTTATGAATATTGGTTAGAGATATGAATCCCTTAGGCTGTTCCATGTAAATCTCCTCCTCGAGGAATCCATTTAGGAATGCCGTTTTCACATCCATTTGCCATATTTCATAATCTAAGTGGGATGCTATGGCAAGCATCATGCGAATAGACTTAATCATAGCTACAAGCGAGAAGGTCTCGAAGTAATCGATTCCTTCTCTTTGGGAATAACCCTTTTCCAAAAGCATGACCTTATAGGTATCAACCTTGCCATCTCCATCAGTCTTTCTTTTATTGATCCATTTGATTCCAATAGGCACTATGCCTTTAGGACGATCTACTAAATTCCAGACTTGATTAGCATGCATTGAGTCTATCTCAGCTTCCATAGCTTCTTGCCACTTGGTGGAGTCAACAGCTACCATCGCTTGGTCGTATGTAGAAGGATCATTTTCTTGACTACTTTCTGTCAACTCATGGACATCCAGTTCCTCTTGATGCAGATAGCCATACCTCTCAGGTAATTGAGAAATTCTACTAGACTTGCAAGGTTGTGTTTGTATTTCAGAAGGTTGGGTTCTAATATCTTGCATAGGTGTCTCATTTGGTGTTCCTTTTATTTCTTCCATAGAAATATTTCTACCTGCCTCTCCTTCCTGAATAAACTGATCTTCCAGGAAGTGTGCTTGTATAGCAATGATGATCTTATGATCTTCGTGCATGTACAATAGATATCCCATGGAATCCACTGGATATCCTATGAAATGGCCTTTTCAGAGACCTAGTTTTCAATTTCTCTACTTTAGTCTTCTTGACATAAGCTGTAACACCCCAAACTAGGCGGATATTACAGTGCCGTGAATCCCCGACTGGGACCCACCAGGCAAATGAAAATGATGAATTAAATAATATAATTGTAGTACCGAACCACATTATATTACCAAGTACTCCGATGAGGAGTTTAAGTACAGCGCACCACGACAATACCGAATACTAGTATATTTTATATGAAGATAAAATACACCACCCTCAATAAATAAACATCTCAAACGGAATTTGCAGCGGAAAATACAAATGATGGAAATGACTGAAATGACTGAAATGACTGAAATAGACGGAATGACTGGGGCCCCCTACTAGTATCACTGGGACTCCTCGCCGTCAGCATGCTCTTCTCGTGCCTTTGCCTTGCCGTGACCTGAAAACAAAATCCCCCAACGGGGTCAGTTATACAGAACAATAATCCTCAAGAGTTGAAAATACACAATCATGATTTAACTGAAGTTATGAAATATCCTTAGTTATGAATTACCCTGAAGAGGAGTATCATAGTGCGCCCGTAATGTTCTGTGCAAGTGTACAAGACGAATGACCGGACACACCCGTCCTTGTACCTAATTAGTCTCACGGAGTTAAGCTTTACCGTGTGCACGGTCCAATGTATCGGTGAACCCAATACATGACCATCGTGTGCCCGACTAAAAATTCCACACAGCCACACCCGGCCACGCAATATGAACCTAGAAGGTCATATGAACGAGAATGATCACAATGAATATCAATGAATAATAATTCGCCAAGGCCAAGATGACTCACCGAGATGAAAATAATAGTGACGTGATTGATAACCCAATGAAATGATTTGGAACCGTCGTTCCTCGTGAATGAAATGATTATTCGACAATTACAAGTCTCAATATGATTAATACCATGATGAATGAGTTATGATTATGAATAATCAACAACAAAAGGAATGAGTATCCTTTTAACCGAGTAAGAATCAACTTACACAGCACCGAAGAAGAATGTCCGTCCACGAACAACGTCCTAAACGAAATGCCGGTCGCTCGAACAACCTTGAATAACAATAATTACCAACAACCGTTCAATACACATATCAAGCAACGAAACACGACTAACCCAAAAGTCGATACAACGATAATCAAACTCATTGAGGCATTCTAACGAATACGAAACAAACCACACAACTTCGAAAATATCCAATCCCAAATATATCGAAACCAACACCAAAATGAGTATTTTGAACTATCAAAAACACTTCAATGATATCAATAATCCAATAGGAATCCATAATTCAAGATTACAACAACATCAATCGGAAAATCCCCAATTAACCGAAGTCAACCCCTAAGGGTTCTTTAAATAATCCCTAAAATAGCCATTAAATCCGTAGGAATATATTTATCCAAGGTAGATAATCCATATCTAACATATTTCAACAATAATCCAAGCTTACACGAAGAAATCGGAAGGAAAAACCCAAAAATCCGAAATTCTAGATCCAAGAGATTAATACCTTAGATTTGATGTTAAGGAGATGATGAAGTGATGATAATCCAAATCAAAGACTTGAATATGATGATAGGTGATAGCAGCTCGAAGAGAACACTCCAGGTCGCCCGAAATCGCCCGACGTCGCTCAAAAACGAAGAGAAGTGAGAAAATGACGAAACTCAGGCTAACTGTCCAATATATACTGCTCCAGATTAGCGCACGCTATGACCTGCTATTTAGCGTGCGCTAACGAGTTGTATGAACATTCCAGTGAACTCTGGCTGACCCGTTAGCGTACGCTACAACTTGGTAGTGTGCGCTAACTCTATCCCAATAGCGTGCGTTAACTCCAATTGTTAGCATGCGCTAGCTAAAAATCTGTTGTCTAGTACTGAAGTCCAGAAACCGTCTGTCCTCTGATCTGATCTCGGTAGCGTGCGCTACAACCAATATTTAGCGTGCGCTACAATATCGATTGCGTACGCTAAAAACAACTCATAGCGTGCGCTATGAATTAATCCAATGCAGTCCAGTAGTCACTGGACTCAACCTGATCCGTCCTTAGCGCGCGCTACACCAAATATTAGCGTGCGCTACTACAACCCACTAGCGCGCGCTACTTACCACTCGTAGCGTGCGCTACGAATAACTCACCTGCAGTCCAGTACCTTCTGGACTGCAGCCAGGGTTGCATTAGCGTGCGCTAATGCTGAGTGGTAGCATGCGCTACCTGTACTCAATTAGTGCGCGCTAGAAAGAGTACGTAGCGTGCGCTACTCCTCACGCATAGCCCACAATGAAAATGACAATGATGATAAACACGGCACGAAACTCCAATTAGATAAGTGATGAACGACGATTGATACACGATACAATGACTCTGAAGGATGAATACCATGATTGAATAAGAGTGACAAACGATCATTAACGAGTGAAAATTACTGAATGATAAATACTGAATTACAACCGGGTATTACATACACCCCCCCTTAAAAGAGTTTCGTCCCCGAAACTAAGGGTCAAACAACTCAGGATAACTCTCTCGCATACTACCCTCGGTTTCCCAAGTAGCCTCTTCAACTCCGTATCTAGACCACTGAATTTTAACCAAAGGAATCGTCTTATTCCTCAACTGTTTGATTTGCCGCTCTAAAACTCGTATAGGACGCTCCTCATATGAATGATCATCGGGGATCTCGATTTCGTCAAATTGAAGTATGTGACTCGGGTCGGCAACATACTTCCGCAACTGAGAGACGTGAAACACATTATGAATTCAGCTCAAAGACGGAGGTAAAGCCAATCGATAAGCGAACTCGCCTACTCGATCCAAAATCTCAAACGGTCCAATGAATCTCGGACTCAGCTTACCCCTCTTCCCAAAACGGAAGATACCACGACTCGGGGATACCTTGACCAACACGTGGTCACCTGACTCAAACTCTAATGGTCGACGACGGTTATCTGCATATGATTTCTGTCGACTCTGAGCGGTCAACAAATGACTCCTGATCAAAGTTACCTTCTCACGGACGGCTATAAGCATATCGGGCTCGGTGCCGATTGATTCTGATAGGTCGTCCCAACACAACGGAGATCGACAATGACGACCATACAAGGCCTCGTATGGTGCCATCTTAATCGAAGCATGCCAACTATTATTATACGTGAACTCGATCAATGGTAGTTGGGCTTCCCAATCGTCTTTCCAATCGAGGACGCATGCCCTCAACATGTCCTCTAATGTCTGAATAGTCCTCTCTGATTTCCCGTCGGACTGAGGATGAAAAGCGGTACTGAGATTAAGCTGGGTTCCCATAGCACGATGAACTGATTTCCAAAAATGCGACACAAGACGTCCGTCACGATCGGAAACGATACTTTTAGGAGTACCGTGCAGTCTCACTATCTCTTTGATGAATAACTGGGCAAGTCTCTCGGGACCCCAAGTATCCTTGATCTCAAGGAAATGAGCTGATTTAGTTAAGCGGTCCACGATCACCCAGATCGTATTCATGACACGCCGACTCGTCGGCAAACTCGTGATGAAATCCATAGAAATGTCTTCCCACTTCCATTCGGGAATAGGAAGAGGTTTCAGCATACCCGCCAGTCGCTGATGTTCAATCTTAACTTGTTGACAGGTTAAGCATCTCGAAACAAATTCTGTGACTTCTCGCTTCATATTACTCCACCAGTAATTTTGTTTCAAGTCCTTTTACATCTTGCTAGACCCCGGATGAACAAAATAAGGGGTAGCATGAGCTTCTTTCAAAATCGAGTTTTTCAACTCGTCATTCTCCGGTACGCACAACCGATTCTTAAATCTCAAAAGTCCATCCTCGTGGACCACGAATCCAGGGGCTTTCCCTTGAGCCACATCCTCACGGATGCGCAACAATGATGGGTCCGAACCCTGATTCTCTCTGATTGCCTCCTCAAGTGACGATGAGATCTCCAACATACAAAGCTGTCCCGAACTCGGCTGCACTCGATCTCGGTCTAAGGAATTCTCGCCAAGCTCCTTCGAATCGTTAAACGGGCAAGCATCTGCTCCTGAACGGACTTACGATTCAAGGCATCGGCGACAACGTTCGTCTTGCCCGGGTGGTAAAGGATCTCGATATCATAATCTTTGATTAATTCCAACTACCGTCTCTGTCGCATATTTAACTCCTTCTGAGTAAATATATACTTTAAACTCTTATGATCGGTGAATATCTGACAGGTAACGCCATAAAGATAATGACGCCAGATTTTCAAAGCGAACACTACGGCTACTAGCTCCAGGTCATGGGTCGGATAACTAACCTCGTAAGGTCTCAATTGCCGGGAAGCATAGGTAATAACCTTTCTATTCTGCATGAGCACACATCCGGGACCTTGTCCGGACGCTTCACTATAAACCACAAATCCTTCCATCCCCTACGGCAAGGAAAGTACAGGTGCTGACATTAACCGGCTCTTGAGTTCCTCAAAACTCCGTTAACACGCGTCGGACCATGTGTATTTCTTATCCTTCCGTAAAAGGTTCGTCAAGGGTTGAGCGATTCTAGAAAATCCCTCCACAAATCGCCGATAATAACCCGCTAATCCGAGGAAACTTCTGATTTCCTTAACATCCTTCGGAGGTAGCCAAACTCGAATAGCCTCCGTCTTCTGAGGATCGACACGAACTCCGTATGAAGAAATTACGTGTCCGAGAAACATTACTTCGGACATCCAGAACTCACATTTGGAAAACTTCCCATAAAGTTGTTCTCGTCTCAACACGTCGAGCACTTGATGAAGGTGAAACTCGTGTTCCTCCCGGTCACGAGAATAAATCAAAATGTCATCGATGAAGACAACAACAAACTGATCCAAAAAGTCGATGAAAACCCGATTCATTAACTCCATGAATACCGCAGGTGCATTAGTCAATCCAAATGGCATGACCACAAACTCGTAATGACCATAGCGTGTTCGAAATGCCGTCCTCGCGATATCCGACTCTCGAATCCGCAACTGATGATATCCAGATCTTAAGTCGATCTTGGAAAATACTGAAGCTCCCTGAAGTTGATCTAAGAGATCATCAATACGGGGTAAGGGATACTTATTCTTGATTGTCACCCTGTTCAACTCCCGATAATCGATACACAAGCGAAAAGAACCATCCTTCTTCTTGACAAATAACACTGGTGCTCCCCACGGGGACGCACTCGGTCGAATATAACCCTTCTCGAACAACTCCTCAAGTTGGTTCTTTAATTCCTGCATTTCGTTCGGGGCCATCCGGTACGGTGCCTTCGATATCGGGGACATACCGGGCTCCAACTCGATCGTGAATTCCACATCCCTCTGTGGAGGCAAACCAGGTAACTCGTCTGGAAAAACATCGGCATATTCCCTCACTACCGGAATATCCGTCAACATTACTGATGACTTCTCGGTTTTGGTCATATAGCACCAATAAGCAACACACCCCTGATTGAGTAATCTCACTGCTTTCATCAAATTAATGACCTTACCAGAACAGCCGGGATTACCTCCCTGAAACACACATTCAACCCCATCGTCTGAAATGATAGTCATCATACGCTTACGGACACTAATGATGGCATCATGATGATCCGTCCAATCAATACCCAAGATAACGTCGTCTCTCGGCAAATCTACTACGATTAGGTCCGCTGTCCATACACGACCATGAAACTGAATCGGACAATTTTGAATCTCACGATTACCGATAATTCATCTACCATCAGGTAGGCCAATGACATAAGGCTCACAACTAGTGGCACTACCCAGACGTAGTCTACTCAAACGTGACTCGGAAATGAATGAATGCAATGCACCAGTATCAAAAAGGGTACACAAAGGTTGAGATAGAATATCGAGTGTACCTGAGATCATTCGGGCCTGTGGATCATCAGTCTTCTTCATCTCATAAATCTGGGGCTTGCTAGTCCTGCACGACGCTCCGTCACGCTGCTAGGCTCCACCTTTAGTCGCTCCTGTCGTTTTAAACGACGCTGATTGAGTGGCCTGATTCTGAACGGCTGACTGCTTAGGGGCCTGAGATGACGTCTGAGTGGGTTTGGAGTCCCTACGGCAAAAACGGGCCTTATGCCCAGCAATCCCACAATTATGACACGTGATAGTCTGTCTCGGACACTTGGTACTGAGATGACCAAGATCCCCACAGTTAAAACAGGTGATGGCCGAACTGGCCGTTCGAGACTGAGATTCTGCGGGTTTAGACATCACATGAGGTCGCTCAGAAAAAGCAGAGCCCGCACGGGGTTTCTTGAAGGTTGTCTGACCGCCTTCAGACTGATTACGATTCTTCGATTTCTTGCTAGCGGACGAAGGTTGCTGCTTAGCAATTTCCTTAGCAGTAAGCTCATAAGTGAGAGCTTTCTCAATGAATTTGGCCAACGTGGTGCAATTATGATTAAGCAACTGAAGTCTCATACGGGATTTCAGCCTCTTGCTGAAATACTTGATTTTATCCGCCTCTGAATGAATGATGGATGAGGCGAAAGGGAGAAGTTCCTGAAATTTCTCGGCAATGGCGAGAACATCCTCGTCTGCTGAGGGGTCGGATGTGAGTAATTGTGACAGCTTGGCCTCTCTGAGTGGGGCCGGATAATACCTCTCCATCATGAGAGTCTTGAAATGATCCCAAGTACATGATCCTTCGGTGGGCTTCAACGACAACCACCAAGAATGAGCGCTCTTACCCAGATAGTAAGCCGCAACTGAAACTTTATGTCCTTCGGGACACTCTACCATCGCAAATAGCTTCTCGAAGTGTTCGAGCCAATGAACAATATCCGCCGGTTCAGATGAGCCCTCGAAGGTGGGTGGTCGCTGGCGAGAGATATCGCCAATGATACTGCTTACACCCCTCTCTTGCCTCTGAGGTGGCGGCGGAGGAGCCTGTTGATTTTGATTGACTGAGTTGTGCATCGTCTCCATAAGTTGTGCCATCTGCGTCATTTGGTCCATCATGCCCTGCATAAAAGCGAGCGGGTCAACCCGAACACCCTTTGACTGAGCTGTGTCCCGGGTACGACTCCCTGATAGTGAATGATCGCGTCCACGTGAATGAGTGGCAGCGTCGCTGCTCGATGAATTAGAATTATTCCTGGCATTCGCACGTGTGTTCACACGAGTTCTGGGAATTCGGCCCGCTCCACGGCCTCGTCCTCCGCGTCCTCTTCTTGCCCCCTTCATACTGAAGTAGAAAAGTCACATGATGATTATATTCCCCGCATGAATATCACATTATGATTATGACATGAGATGATGAAAATGAGCATACACTCTAACACAGTGATTACATGAATGACTAACTGAGGTGACATGATTATCTGATGAAATTATTGAAATGATTATCTTGAACGAGTTAACAAGATTAATGATATGATCTTCCAGATCAACGACCGAGTAATGAAATGAATTGAGTGATTAATGAGTTAGCCTGACCGTCCTGGTCAAAATGACAATGATGATTGAGGATTGTTAACTGATGAATTATGAATGAATGATTATTTCCAGAAATTATACCATGGCATTAGAGATCTTACAGTTCTTGGTCTGATTGGCTCGGCATTTGCACAGGTCACACGTGATGCGAAAGTCCAATGATACTAGTCCGATAACGATGATTTCAAACGAGACATGACTTGGAGGGTAGTATTCAAAACCACGCTCCGATACCAACTCTGTAACACCCCAAACTAGGCGGATATTACAGTGCCATGAATCCCCGACTGGGACCCACCAGGCAAATGAAAATGATGAATTAAATAATATAATTGTAGTACCGAACCACATTATATTACCAAGTACTCCGATGAGGAGTTTAAGTACAGCGCACCAGGACAATACCGAATACTAGTATATTTTATATGAAGATAAAATACACCACCCTAAATAAATAAACATCTCAAACGGAATTTGCAGCGGAAAATACAAATGACGAAAATGACTGAAATGACTGAATTGACTGAAACAAACGGAATGACTGGGGCCCCCTACTAGTATCACTGGGACTCCTCGCCGTCAACATGCTCTTCCCGTGCCTTTGCCTTGCCGTGACCTGAAAACAAAATCCCCCAACAGAGCCGCTATACGTAACAACAATCCTCAAGAGTTGAAAATACTCAATCATGATTTAATCAAGTTATGAAATATCCTTAGTTATGAATTACGCCAAGAGGAGTATCATAGTACGCCCGTAATGTTCTCAGGCAAGTGTACAAGACGAATGACCGGACACACCCGTCCTTGTACCTAATTAGTCTCACGGAGTTAAGCTTTACCGTGTGCACGGTCCAATGTATCGGTGAACCCAATACATGACCATCGTGTGCCCGACTAAAAATTCCACACAGCCACACCCGGCCACGCAATATGAACCCAGAAGGTCATATGAACGAGAATGACCACAATGAATATCAATGAATAATAATTCGCCAAGGCCAAGATGACTCACCGAGATGAAAATAATAGTGACGTGATTGATAACCCAATGAAATGATTTGGAACCGTCGTTCCTCGTGAATGAAATGATTATTCGACAATTACAAGTCTCAATATGATTAATACCATGATGAATGAGTTATGATTATGAATAATCAACAATAAAAGGAATGAGTATCCTTTTAACCGAGTAAGAATCAACTTACACAGCACCGAAGAAGAATGTCCGTCCACGAACAACATCCTAAACGAAATGCCGATCGCTCGAACAACCTTGAATAACAATAATTACCAACAACCGTTAAATACACGTATCAAGCAACGAAACACGACTAACCCAAAAGTCGATACAACGATAATCAAACTCATTGGGGTATTCTAACGAATACGAAACAAACCACACAACTTCGAAAATATCCAATCCCGAATATATCGAAACCAACACCAAAATGAGTATTTCGAACTATCAAAAACACTTCAATGATATCAATAATCTAATAGGAATCCACAATTCAAGATTACAACAACATCAATCGGAAAATCCCCAATTAACCGAAGTCAACCCCCAAGGGTTCTTGAAATAATCCCCAAAATAGCCATTAAATCCGTAGGAATATATTTATCCAAGGTAGATAATCCATATCTAAGATATTCCAACAATAATCCAAGCTTACACGAAGAAATTAGAAGGAAAAACCCAAAAATCCGAAATTCTAAATCCAAGAGATTAATACCTTAGATTTGATGTTAAGGAGATGATGGAGTGATGATAATCCAACTCAAAGACTTGAATATGATGATAGGTGATATCAGCTCGAAGAGAACACTCCAGGTCGCCCGAAATCGCCCGACGCCGCTCAAAAACGAAGAGAAGTGAGAAAATGACGAAACTCAGGCTAACTGTCCAATATATAATGCTCCAGATTAGCGCACGCTATGACCTGCTATTTAGCGTGCGCTAACGAGTTGTATGAACATTCCAGTGAACTCTGGCTGACCCGTTAGCGTACGCTACAACCTGGTAGTGTGCACTAACTCTATCCCAATAGCGTGCGTTAACTCCAATTGTTAGCGTGCGCTAGCTACAAATCTGCTGTCGAGTACTGAAGTCCAGAAACCGTCTGTCCTCTGATCTGATCTCGGTAGCGTGCGCTACAACCAATATTTAGCGTACGCTACAATATCGATTGCGTACGCTAAAAACAACTCATAGCGTGCGCTATGAATTAATCCAATGCAGTCCAGTAGCCACTGGACTCAACCTGATCCGTCCTTAGCGCGCGCTACACCAAATATTAGCGTGCACTACTACAACCCACTAGCGCGCGCTACTTACCACTCGTAGCGTGCGCTACTAATAACTCACCTGCAGTCCAGTACCTTCTGGACTGCAGCCAGTGTTACATTAGCGTGCACTAATGCTGATTGGTAGCGTGCGCTACCTATACTCAATTAGCGCGCGCTAGAAAGAGTACGTAGCGTGCGCTACTCCTCACGCACAGCCCACAATGAAAATGACAATGATGATAAACACGGCATGAAACTCCAATTAGATAAGTGATGAACGACGATTGATACACGATATAATGACTCTGAACGATGAATACCATGATTGAATAAGAGTGACAAACGATCATTAACGAGTGAAAATTACTGAATGATAAATACTGAATGATAATTACTGAATTACAACCGGGTATTACATACGCCCCCCCTTAAAAGAGTTTCGTCCCCGAAACTAAGGGTCAAACAACTCGGGATAACTCTCTCGCATACTATCCTCGGTTTCCCAAGTAGCCTCTTCGACTCCGTGTCTAGACCACTGAATTTTAACCAAAGGAATCGTCTTATTCCTCAACTGTTTGATCCGCCGCTCTAAAACTCGTATAGGACGCTCCTCATATGAATGATCATCGGCGATCTCGATTTCACAAATTGAAGTATGTGACTGGTCGGCAACATACTTCCGCAATCGAGAGACGTGAAACACATTATGAATTCGGCTCAAAGCCGAGTTAAAGCCAATCGATAAGCTAACTCGCCTACTCGATCCAAAATCTCAAACGGTCCAATGAATCTCGACTCACTTACCCTCTTCCCAAAACGGAAGATACCACGACTGGGGATACCTTGACCAACACGTGGTCACCCGACTCAAACTCTAATGGTCGCATTTACGCTATCTGCATATGATTTCTGTCGACTCTGAGCGGTCAACAAACGACTCCTGATCAAAGCTACCTTCTCACGGACGGCTATAAGCATATCGGGCTCGGTGCCGATTGATTCTGATAGGTCGTCCCAACACAACGGAGATCGACAATGACGACCATACAAGGCCTCGTATGGTGCCATCTTAATCGAAGCATGCCAACTATTATTATACGTGAACTCGATCAATGGTAGTTGGGCTTCCCAATCGTCTTTCCAATCGAGGACGCATGCCCTCAACATGTCCTCTAATGTCTGAATAGTCCTCTCTGATTGCCCGTCGGACTGAGGATGAAAAGCGGTACTGAGATTAAGCTGGGTTCCCATAGCACGATGAACTGATTTCCAAAAATGCGACACAAGACGTCCGTCACGATCGGAAACGATACTTTTAGGAGTACCGTGCAGTCTCACTATCTCTTTGATGAATAACTGGGCAAGTCTCTCGGGACCCCAAGTATCCTTGATCTCATAGAAATGAGCTGATTTAGTTAAGCGGTCCACGATCACCCAGATCGTATTCATGACACGCCGACTCGTCGGCAAACTCGTGATGAAATCCATAGAAATGTCTTCCCACTTCCATTCGGGAATAGGAAGAGGTTTCACCATACCCGCCAGTCGCTGATGTTCAATCTTAACTTGTTGATAGGTTAAGCATCTCGAAACAAATTCTGTGACTTCTCGCTTCATATTACTCCACCAGTAATTTTGTTTCAAGTCCTTGTACATCTTGCTAGACCCCGGATGAACAGAATAAGGGGTAGCATGAGCTTCTTTCAAAATTGAGTTTTTCAACTCGTCATTCTCCGGTACGCACAACTGATTCTTAAATCTCAAAAGTCCATCCTCGTGGACCACGAATCCAGGGGCTTTCCCCTGAGCCACATACTCACGGATGCGCAACAATGATGGGTCCGAACCCTGATTCTCTCTAATTGCCTCCTCAAGTGACGATGAGATCTCCAACATACAAGGTCCCCTCGAACTCGCCAAGGGCTGCACTCGATCTCGGGTCTAAGGAATTCTCGCCAAGCTCCTTCGAATCGTTAAACGGGCAAGCATCTGCTCCTGAACGGACTTACGATTCAAGGCATCGGTGACAACGTTCGCCTTGCCCGGGTGGTAAAGGATCTCGATATCATAATCTTTGATTAATTCCAACCACCGTCTCTGTCGCATATTTAACTCCTTCTGAGCAAATATATACTTTAAACTCTTATGATCGGTGAATATCTGACAGGTAACGCTATAAAGATAATGACGCCAGATTTTCAAAGCGAACACTACTGCTGCTAGCTCCAGGTCATGGGTCGGATAACTAACCTCGTAAGGTCTCAATTGCCGGGAAGCATAGGCAATAACCTTTCCATTCTGCATGAGAACACATCCGAGACCCTGTCCGAACGCATCACTATAAACCACAAATCCTTCCGTCCCCTGCGGCAAGGAAAGTATAGGTGCTGACATTAACCGGCTCTTGAGTTCCTCAAAACTCCGTTGACACGCGTCGGACCACGTGTATTTCTTATCCTTCCGTAAAAGGTTCGTCAAGGGTTGAGCGATTCTAGAAAATCCCTCCACAAATCGCCGATAATAACCCGCTAATCCGAGGAAAATTCTGATTTCCTTAACATCCTTCGGAGGTAGCCAAACTCGAATTGCCTCCGTCTTCTGAGGATCGACACGAACTCCGTATGAAGAAATTACGTGTCCGAGAAACGTCACTTCGGACATCCAGAACTCACATTTGGAAACTTCCCATAAAGTTGTTCTCGTCTCAACACGTCGAGCACTTGATGAAGGTGAAACTCGTGTTCCTCCCGGTCACGAGAATAAATCAAAATGTCATCGATGAAGACAACAATAAACTGATCCAAAAAGTCGATGAAAACCCGATTCATTAACTCCATGAATACCGCAGGTGCATTAGTCAATCCAAACGGCATGACCACAAACTCGTAATGACCATAGCGTGTTCGAAACGCCGTCCTCGCGATATCCGACTCTCGAATCCGCAACTGATGATATCCAGATCTTAAGTCGATCTTGGAAAATACTGAAGCTCCCTGAAGTTGATCTAAGAGATCATCAATACGGGGTAAGGGATACTTATTCTTGATTGTCACCCTGTTCAACTCCCGATAATCGATACACAAGCGAAAAGAACCATCCTTCTTCTTGACAAATAACACTGGTGCTCCCCACGGGGACGCACTCGGTCGAATATAACCCTTATCGAACAACTCCTCAAGTTGGTTCTTTAATTCCTGCATTTCGTTCGGGGCCATCCGGTACGGTGCCTTCGATATCGGGGGCATACCGAGCTCCAACTCGATCGTGAATTTCACATCCCTCTGTGGAGGCAAACCAGGTAACTCGTCTGGAAAAACATCGGCATATTCCCTCACTACCGGAATATCCGTCAACATTACTGATGACTTCTCGGTTTTGGTCATATAGCACCAATAACCAACACACCCCTGATTGAGTAATCTCACTGCTTTCATCAAATTAATGACCTTACCAGAACAGCCGGGATTACCTCCCTGAAACACACATTCAACCCCATCGTCTGAAATGATAGTCATCATACGCTTAAGGACACTAATGATGGCATCATGACGATCCATCCAATCAATACCCAAGATGACGTCGTCTCTCGGCAAATCTACTACGATTAGGTCCGCTGGCCATACACGACCATGAAACTGAATCGGACAATTTTGAATCTCACGATTACCGATAATTCGTCTATTATCAGGTAGGCCAATGACATAAGGCTCACAACTAGTGGCACTACCCAGACGTAGTCTACTCAAACATGACTCGGAAATGAATGAATGCGATGCACCAGTATCAAAAAGGGTACACAAAGGTTGAGATAGAATATCGAGTGTACCTGAGATCATTTGGGCCTCTGGATCATCGGTCTTCTTCATCTCATAAATCTGGGGCTTGCTAGTCCCGGCACCGGACGCTCCCATCTGCTGGCTATAGGATCCACCTTTAGTCGCTCCTGTCGTTTTAAACGACGCTGATTGAGTGGCCTGATTCTGAACGGCTGACTGCTTAGGGTCCTGAGATGACGTCTGAGTGGGTTTGGAGTCCCTACGGCAAAAACAAACCTTATGCCCAACAATCCCACAATTATGACACGTGATAGTCTGTCTCGGACACTTGGTACTGAGATGACCAAGATCCCCACAGTTAAAACAGGTGATGGCCGAACTGGCCATCCGAGACTGAGATTCTGCGGGTTTAGACGTCACAGGAGGTCGCTCAGAAAAAGCAGAGCCCGCATGGGGTTTCTTGAAGGTTGTGTGACCGCATTCAGACTGATTACGATTCTTCGATTTCTTGCTAGCGGACGAAGTTTGCTGCTTAGCAATTTCCTTAGCAGTAAGCTCATAAGTGAGAGCTTTCTCAATGAATTTGGCCAACGTGGTGCAATTATGATTAAGCAACTGAAGTCTCATACGGGGTTTCAGCCTCTTGCTGAAATACTTGATTTTATCCGCCTCTGAATGAATGATGGATGAGGCGAAAGGGAGAAGTTCCTGAAATTTCTCGGCAATGGCGAGAACATCCTCGTCTGCTGAAGGGTCAGGTGTGAGTAATTCTGACAGCTTGGCCTCTCTGAGTGGGGCCGGATAATACCTCTCCATCATGAGAGTCTTGAACTGATCCTAAGTACATGATCCTTCGGTGGGCTTCAACGATAACCACCAAGAATGAGCGCTCTTACCCAGATAGTAAGCCGCAACTGAAACTTTGTGTCCTTCGGGACACTCTACCATCGCAAATAGCTTCTCGAAGTGTTCGAGCCAATGAACAATATCCGCCGGCTCAGATGAGCCCTCGAAGGTGGGTGGTCGCTGGCGAGAGATATCGCCAATGATACTGCTTACACCCCTCTCTTGCCTCTGAGGTGGCGTCAGAGGAGCCTGTTGATTTTGATTGACTGAGTTGTGCATCGTCTCCATAAGTTGTGCCATCTGCATCATTTGGGCCATCATGCCCTGCATAAAAGCGAGCGGGTCAACCCGAACACCCTCTGACTGAGCTGTGTCCCGGGTACGACTCCCTGATAGTGAATGATCGCGTCCAGGTGAATGAGTGGCAGCATCGCTGCTCGATGAATTAGCATTATTCCTGGCATTCGCACGTGTGTTCACACGAGTTCTGGGAATTCGGCCCACTCCACGGCCTCGTCCTCCGCGTCCTCTTCTTGCCCCTCCATAATGAAGTAGAAAAGTCACATGATGATTATATTCCCCGCATGAATATCACATTATGATTATGACATGAGATGATGAAAATGAGCATACACTCTAACACAGTGATTACATGAATGACTAACTGAGGTGACATGATTATCTGATGAAATTATTGAAATGATTATCTCGAACGAGTTAACAAGATTAATGATATGATCTTCCAGATCAACGACCGAGTAATGAAATGAATTGAGTGATTAATGAGTTAGCCTGACCGTCCTGGTCAAAATGACAATGATGATTGATGATTGTTAACTGATGAATTATGAATGAATGATTATTTCCAGAAATTATACCATGGCATTAGAAATCTTACAGTTCTTGGTCTGATTGGCTCGGCATTTGCACAGGTCACACGTGATGCGAAAGTCCAATGATACTAGTCCGATGACGATGATTTCAAACCAGACATGACTTGGAGGGTAGTATTCAAAACCACGCTCCGATACCAACTCTGTAACACCCCAAACTAGGCGGATATTACAGTGCCGTGAATCCCCTACTGGGACCCACCAGGAAAATGAAAATGATGAATTAAATAATATAATTGTAGTACCGAACCACATTATATTACCAAGTACTCCGATGAGGAGTTTAAGTACAGCGCACCAGGACAATACCGAATACTAGTATATTTTATATGAAGATAAAATACACCACCCTGAATAAATAAACATCTCAAACGGAATTTCCAGCGGAAAATACAAATGATGGAAATGACTGAAATAACTGAAATGACTGAAACAAACAAAATGACTGGGGCCCCCTACTAGTATCACTGGGACTACTCGCCGTCAGCATGCTCTTCCCGTGCCTTTGGCTTGCCGTGACCTGAAAACAAAATCTCCCAACGGAGTCAGTTATACAGAACAACAATCCTCAAGAGTTGAAAATACATAATCGTGATTTAACTGAAGTTATGAAATATCCTTAGTTATGAATTACACTGAAGAGGAGTATCATAGTACGCCCGTAATGTTCTGTGCAAGTGTACAAGACGAATGACCGGACACACCCGTCCTTGTACCTAATTAGTCTCACGGAGTTAAGCTTTACCGTGTGCACGGTCCAATGTATCGGTGAACCCAATACATGACCATCGTGTGCCCGACTAAAAATTCCACACAGCCACACCCGGCCACGCAATATGAACCCATAAGGTCATATGAACGAGAATGACCACAATGAATATCAATGAATAATAATTCGCCAAGGCCAAGATGACTCACGGAGATGAAAATAATAGTGACGTGATTGATAACCCAATGAAATGATTTGGAACCGTCGTTCCTCGTGAATGAAATGATTATTCGACAATTACAAGTCTCAATGTGATTAATACCATGATGAATGAGTTATGATTATGAATAATCAACAACAAAAGGAATGAGTATCCTTTTAACCGAGTAAGAATCAACTTACACAGCACCGAAGATGTAACACCCCCAGATTTAACCGGAAATATTACAGCGCCGTGGGCCCCGAGATGGAACCCACAAGGCTAAAAGAAATTTTTGCAAACATTTACAAATGCCCAAGAGGCCAACGACGGTACTATCTTTAAAAATTCACAAAGACTTATAAAATCCATTTCTCAAAAACCGTCGTAAAAACTCATTTGAAATCGCGAGGCTAAACAGCCGACACTCAAACGTTTAGAAAACGACTTCCAAAGCAACCTCAGTTACCAGATACCAAAAGGTCATTTCAAAATACTCACGCAGCGGAAAAAGACCAACCACAAGGATACTCTAGCAGCGGAATACGAGAACCAATAAAAAAAAACTTAATGCACACAACATGTCCTAGCTAGTATCCTCCGGGAAGCTCATCTCTTCACGACCGCTACAAGCTCGATACTCCAAGAACCTAAAAAGAAATCCCACGACGGGGTCAGCCATAATATCCAACAATGATAACCGTCACATCACATTAAGAATACATACCAATGAGAATAAGAATACGACCAATGTAATCTTACCGCCATGACTTTACTTACTCAAGTAATTCTCATCAGAATAACCATTTTCACATTTCACATCTTGTACTCGATTAACCAATAAACTCAAACATAAAATCTGTATTGTACCTCGAACAATACTCAAGATCCTCAAACTATCGTAACCAACTCACGATACGGAAATCTACCATTTCTGACCAATACGATCCATCGAATAATATCATCAAATCCCAAGACGATAACCGATCGTCCATCAAAGACAAAGACCAAAGAAAATACGGAACATACCTCGAGATATGATGTGCCACGATAATCATATCACTAATCCGAGATCGATCAATGTAATACGGACAAGGTCCTAACACAAGACCTACAAATGCATACTCATATGACAACGTCAATATGCTAAAAACAATAACAACTATGTATACTCAATGGAAATCCCATGATCCAGCGCCTCAAAGATAGATCCCAAGATGATCCTACAAGATCAACACGAGGTGGATAACCAACAATATACATATGCACAACAATAACACAATCTTGGGTAATCCAACGATCCAGCGCCTCAAGATAGATCCTAAGATGATCCCGCTTGACCAACACGAGGTGGAAAACCCGTCCAATGATCCGGCCTCAAAGATAGATCCCAAGATGATCGTCGGACCAACACGAGGTGGACATCCGATCCAGCGCCAAGATAGATCGCGCGATCCCATCGGATCAACACAACATAAACAACACAATATGCATACATATATGCAAAACAATATGTTCATCATCATGAACAACGCAACATGAACGACAATATGACAAATCAATTAAGACGACCTCATGTTCGACAACATGAATGATAATACGCATGATCAAATCACTAACTCTAATTGAATCGATATAAGATACTTGCCCCGAGTCCTTCGGGAGAAATCTCGATGTCCAATCATCACCGACGATTATCCTCAATGCTCGGCGATCCATACGAACAATGAACTATAGATACTCATATCCTCGTCTTTACCATAATGTAACCTTGATACTCGAACATACCAATAACGAGATAAGCATATACATTATGATTTATCTCCCAGAATCGAAAGAACGATATGCGATCCGAATACCTGAGTTCACAATAATAATCATCACTATATGCATTATAAACGAAATGAAACTGAAACCATTCATTAAATATTATAACCGAGCAAGTAATAACTTGCCTCGATACCGTCTGACGAAGTGCTACGAACACATTGTCTTTGTCTACGAGCTCCTCGGCCGATCAAAAGCAATACAATGGACATACTCAACGCGACCGCAATATCCGGTTATAATCACCGATCAACAATCTCAACCTATCGAAGAAATCAAATAACACATATCCGATAACAATCAACAACCGACAAACTAACCAATCGAACTCAACGGTTCAACACAACCTCGAATAAACACAATGTAACCAACCAAGTCAAACCATCACGAATTCCTAATCAAAACACAAAAATACCGCATCGCCGCCTACTTAGCGCACGTTAAACGCATAACGTAGCGTGCGCTAAGTTTCTCCGTTAGCGCGCTAGGCAAGAACGTAGCGTGCGCTAATGCCGTGTAGTGGCATGCATTTCAAGCATCGTCTAACACTTCCATCATGACAATGATCAACTCATCTCGAGATTAAGGATTTCATAACAATCATGACATATAATTTAATAGCTCTTCAAGAACACGAATTATCCAAATTCACGTTCATGATCCATAAAATGATAAAATCCGATGTGTTCTAACATCTAAAATCCTTATTCATCATGTTCTTCGACATACAATTCATATAACTTCAAGAATCACAGTAGCATCACCATAATCGTTACCATACGAAGTAACCAACGACAAAACATCAAAAATCCGAATTGAAGAAGGGAATTACATCAACATATATCTTGAATTCCATCCAAAACCATACGAAACATATCAATACTCATATATTGATAACAACACTAACTTAGTACGGTAATCCAACTCGTTGTCATGCTCATCAACTTGTTTATATGATAATCATCAACTCAAGAACATCATATACAATCCAAAACGAAATCTCAAAGTGAAGAGTAATTACCTTATTTTGAAGGAAAGGATTGATTTCCAAGAATCACCAATGATTTCAAGAACAAAGCTTCACTCCATGATTCCCATCTTTAATCTTGTTAAAGAGGATCATCCTCGTGTTTAGGAACTCCAAATGTTCTCCCAAGGTTGTCTCTATCGGGTGAAAGGAAAGAAATGGACGAAATGTTTCATGACCCCGTTTGTCCCTTTATATAGAATACCTTACTAGCGTGCGCTAAACCCCTTATGTTTAGCGTGCGCTAGCCTTAGCGTGCGCTAATCGACTTTGTTAGCGTGCGCTATCAAGCCTGAGGCTACCGTCTTGCTTCAGAAACTACCTTACGACGTAATGCCCATGCATTAACGTCGTAAATCATCATGTCTAGCGCACGCAAGTCCTTACTCTTAGCGTGCGCTATCCGAAGTTGACTTACTACGGTGTTCACCTACCACTTGCCCCCACATTCCGACAAAGATCTTACAAGGATAAGATTCCTTGTTGATCGATATATATTTAGCGTGCGCTAAGCCTAATCTTTAGCGTGCGCTAATACTTCAGGACAACAACCGTTGACTTACGAACGTGCGCAGCAGCCGGGTCCATACGCAGATTCCTTCTGATCGGACTACATTAGCGTACGCTAACCTATGAACGTAGCGTGCGCTAATCCTGCACGATAGCGTGCGCTATGCATGAATATCAGCGTGCGCTAATAAGGCTATACTTAGCCATTTTCCACAGTTCTTGTCCAACGTCTCGACATACCAAAAACGAACATAAGACACACTGAATCCAATAATATCATCATACGATATACCCAATATCAAAAGTACGACAACCTGATACACAATATCCTCAAATGTAGCGTCGACCAAATACGACAATTATACCAATATCGACATCTCGGTCCTTTATTTATTTTATCCTTACTGCATGATTCCATCTTTGTACAATATAACTCGGATAAAATAATATCAAACAACAGTAGTAGAAATTCCGGATATTACATTCTACACCCCTTAAAATAAGTTTCGTCCTCGAAACTTGCCATCCGTCATAGAAAACAAACAAACATACTGTTCAACCCAAAATATCCCAAAACCATCACGACAACGATCAATCATCATCATTACCGAATATCCAAAAGAGCATACTTACAAATACGCAGGTCGACGATCTCCGGAGATACTAGCCAGCAATCTCACTGTACAGTCTCAATACGCTTACGATCACAATTCCCTGAGTCTCAACAAAATATATCATCTTCGGATGAAACAATCTGCCCGAATCAAATCCTGTCTGCCTGATTACATAATCAAGTCTCAGTTCCGATAAGACGAATAATACACAATACATCTGCAAAACAATTGCCCAAAAACAACGACACGAATTCCGAAACATCAACACAAAATCCGAACGCTCAAATGATCACCAGCAATGATCAACAATCAATCGAATTTATCATCGACATGATAAATTCCAATCTGACCAACCAGAGGTCAAAACACAATCGGGAATATCATCATCGTGATAAACTCCAATATTACCGATGAACGATCAACGAAAATCGAGAATACCTTCACACGGTAAACTCCAACACGATCAACACAGACCCACAGAAACAGATATACGAAAGAATAACATTCTCAAACGACAAATCAGTCACGCACCGTAGATCTCAATAAACATACCCAAGTGGCGAACATTTTCCTCGGCATACGAACAACGAATCGCAAATCGACGAACATACCAATTCATACGCGGAGTGGAAACGACCACTCAATATCCAAAACAACCAGTATGGGGTCACCATCCCCAAATCTACGCTTACAAGGAAATCATTCCAGAATCACTAAGGTAAAATCGCGCTACTATCATACCAATGGAATCACATAGCACCTATGTTCCGGTTTCACAAAATCCCAAGTTTTCAAAATAATATTATGCGCATGAATCTACAACACGCAACATATTTCTCTTATCCGATAAATCAACCGATCATCCGTGGATAACCAAACTACCATACTAACGTTCGAATCTCTTTCATAGTACCATACTGATGTACTATCCAGTTCGTGAGTCTCACTCAGAACTCCACCACGATATGCATTATGCACTAAATGCGCATGTATATCCATCACATTTTCAAAACCAGTTTGAAATCATATATTCTTGTCACGAAGACAATTTTCGAAAGTTCTTTCAAGAGTTTGAAAACTCAAAACATAAATTTTGGTAAGACCACAAAATCAATTTTAAAAATTAAATCGGCTCGCTGGTGCCAAGTTCTCGATAAAAATTCTTTTCGAATATACACGATTAAATAAAATGAATTTTATGCAAATGCTTGTCCATATCCATACCCCGTATACCACTTCGGCTCGTCACCAATATCCACCGATATTCCATCGGAAAAACCACACGATAGAGTTCCAAATCTCAAATATAAACTCCGACTAAAAACTCCTTTCCACATATGACTGCATAACGTCGGTCATTAACCCATCTTGGATCACCTTAAATATGATATGACAAAATATTGAAACGAATCAATACGGCGAAAGACTTCCAGAAGTTCCATTTGAACAAGTAAACCAAAGCCTCGAAGGCGGATAAAGTATTTTACAACTCTCGGGAGTTTTGAAAACAGGAAAGTCTTTTGAAACATTAGGGTCTCGGCCCGTATCTTGTTCCGCATTACAAGAAGTTTAAAAGTAGGAAACTCTTTTCGGACCCCAAGTCTGAGTTATAAAACCATTTCAAAATCGATTTGGTCTCGGCCCAAAATCATTTTCCGTAAAACATCCGTAAAACATTCATTTTGAAAGGTATCATTTTCAAATGATCAAAAGCGATTCATGAATTAACATGTCACATGTTCTTCTCAACCATGCACAATATTTTCTCCCGGATGCACAATTCCGTTCCAAAATCTAACCAACATCTTGATTTACAAAAATCGTGGTTTCTCAAGATCATCAATCTGTCCCACTCGACATCTCATGCGTAACGTATGATATCTGCTGAATCTCAAGACACATCAACTATAGAAAGAATAAATCTCAATGCAATTCAAAATCCAAATACTTACGGATCGTGAAGCCGACGATTCCCGTGATAATCTTGGCACATGTCTAGACTCAAGAAAATACTCGACACAGGTATTTTCAAAACACACGTTTGCAAACTCAGTTTGACTCAAGAACACAATACATCTCATCCCAGAGAATCTCGTTAACACCATTTGGAAAAGTTATAACAAGCCCGATGCGATCGCAAATCCGATAACGTAGCTTTGAGTGAACAACAAAGACTCACGGCTCTAGTATTTGTCAATCGACAACTCGAATGACGCAACAAAAACACAACTCAACTCGACCGAATGCCTAGGTTTTCTCAACCTAAGCTCCGATACCATATTACGTAACACCCCAGTTTTAAGGAAATATTACAGCGTCGTGGGCCCCGAGATGGAACCCACAAGGCTAAAAGAAATTTTTGCAAACATTTACAAATGCCCAATAGGCCAACGACGGTACTATCTTTAAAAATTCACAAAGACTTATAAAATCCATTTCTCAAAAACCGTCGTAAAAACTCATTTGAAATCGCGAGGCTAAACAGCCGACACTCAAACGTTTAGAAAACGACTTCCAAAGCAACCTCAGTTACCAGATACCAAAAGGTCATTTCAAAATACTCACGCAGCGGAAAAAGACCAACCACAAGGATACTCTAGCAGCGGAATACGAGAACCAATCAAAAAAAAACTTAATGCACACAACATGTCCTAGCTAGTATCCTCCGGGAAGCTCATCTCTTCACGACCGCTACAAGCTCGATACTCCAAGAACCTAAAAAGAAATCCCACGACGGGGTCAGCCATAATATCCAACAATGATAACCGTCACATCACATTAAGAATACATACCAATGAGAATAAGAATACGACCAATGTAATCTTACCGCCATGACTTTACTTACTCAAGTAATTCTCATCAGAATAACCATTTTCACATTTCACATCTTGTACTCGATTAACCAATAAACTCAAACATAAAATCTGTATTGTACCTCGAACAATACTCAAGATCCTCAAACTATCGTAACCAACTCACGATACGGAAATCTACCATTTCTGACCAATACGATCCATCGAATAATATCATCAAATCCCAAGACGATAACCGATCGTCCATCAAAGACAAAGACCAAAGAAAATACGGAACATACCTCGAGATATGATGTGCCACGATAATCATATCAGTCTAATCCGAGATCAGATCAATGTAATACGGACAAGGTCCTAACACAAGACCTACAAATGCATACTCATATGACAACGTCAATATGCTCAACAACAATAACAACTATGTATACTCAATGGAAATCCCATGATCCAGCGCCCTCAGCATAGATCCCAAGATGATCCTACAAGATCAACACGAGGTGGATAACCAACAATATACATATGCACAACAATAACACAATACTGGGTAATCCAGCGATCCAGCGCCCTTGGTATAGATCCCAAGATGATCCAGTCGGACCAACACGAGGTGGAAAAACCCGTCCAATGATCCAGCGCCCTCAGCATAGATCCCAAGATGATCCCGTCGGACCAACACGAGGTGGACATCCGATCCAGCGCCCTCAGCATAGATCGCGCGATCCCATCGGATCAACACAACATAAACAACACAATATGCATACATATATGCAAAACAATATGTTCATCATCATGAACAACGCAACATGAACGACAATATGACAAATCAATTAAGACGACCTCATGTTCGACAACATGAATGATAATACGCATGATCAAATCACTAACTCTAATTGAATCGATATAAGATACTTGCCCCGAGTCCTTCGGAGAAATCTCGATGTCGATCATCACCGACGATTATCCTCAATGCTCGGCGATCCATACGAACAATGAACTATAGATACTCATATCCTCGTCTTTACCATAATGTAACCTTGATACTCGAACATACCAATAAGCGAGATAAGCATATACATTATGATTTATCTCCCAGAATCGAAAGAGCGATATGCGATCCGAATACCCGAGTTCACAATAATAATCATCACTATATGCATTATAAACGAAATGAAGCGAAACCATTCATTAAATATTATAAGCGAGCAAGTAATAACTTGCCTCGATACCGATCTGACGAAGGCTACCGAACACATTGTCTTTGTCTACGAGCTCCTCGGCCGATCAAAAGCAATACAATGGACATACTCGACGCGACCGCAATATCCGGTTATAATCACCGATCAACAATCTCAACCTATCGAAGAAATCAAATAACACATATCCGATAACAATCAACAAGCGACAAACTAACCAATCGAACTCAACGGTTCAACACAACCTCGAATAAACAGTCGAGAACCAACCAAGTCAAACCATCACGAATTCCTAATCAAAACACAAAAATCTTGCCTTTGCCGCCTACTTAGCGCACGTTAAACGCATAACGTAGCGTGCGCTAAGTTTCTCCCGTTAGCGCGCGCTAGGCAAGAAACGTAGCGTGCGCTAATCCGTGTAGTGGCATGCATTTCAAGCATCGTCTAACACTTCCATCATGACAATGATCAACTCATCTCGAGATTAAGGATTTCATAACAATCATGACATATAATTTAATAGCTCTTCAAGAACACGAATTATCCAAATTCACGTTCATGATCCATAAAATGATAAAATCCGATGTGTTCTAACATCTAAAAATCCTTATTCATCATGTTCTTAGACATACAATTCATATAACTTCAAGAATCACAGTAGCATCACCATAATCGTTACCATACGAAGTAACCAACGACAAAACATCAAAAATCCGAATTGAAGAAGGGAATTACATCAACATATATCTTGAATTCCATCCAAAACCATACGAAACATATCAATACTCATATATTGATAACAACACTAACTTAGTACGGTAATCCAACTCGTTGTCATGCTCATCAACTTGTTTATATGATAATCATCAACTCAAGAACATCATATACAATCCAAAACGAAATCTCAAAGTGAAGAGTAATTACCTTATTTTGAAGGAAAGGATTGATTTCCAAGAATCACCAATGATTTCAAGAACAAAGCTTCACTCCATGATTCCCATCTTTAATCTTGTTAAAGAGGATCATCCCTCAGTGTTTAGGAACTCCAAATGTTCTCCCAAGGTTGTCTCTATCGGGTGAAAGGAAAGAAATGGACGAAATGTTTCATGACCCCCGTTTGTCCCTTTATATAGAATACCTTACTAGCGTGCGCTAAACCCTTATGTTTAGCGTGCGCTAGCCTTAGCGTGCGCTAATCGACTTTGTTAGCGTGCGCTATCAGCTCAGGCTCTTGTCTTGCTTCGTAAACTACCTTACGACGTAATGCCCATGCATTAACGTCGTAAATCATCATGTCTAGCGCACGCAAGTCCTTACTCTTAGCGTGCGCTATCCGAAGTTGACTTACTACGGTGTTCACCTACCACTCGCCCCCACATTCCGAAATGACATCTTACAAGGATAAGATTCCTTGTTGGTGATATATATTTAGCGTGCGCTAAGCCTAATCTTTAGCGTGCGCTAATACTTCGAGACAACAACCGTTGACTTACGAGCGTGCGCAGCGGTAGGTCCATACGCAATTCCTTGATCGGACTACATTAGCGTACGCTAACCTATGAACGTGGCGTGCGCTAATCACACGCGATAGCGTGCGCTATGCATGAATATCGGCGTGCGCTAATAAGGCTATACTTAGCCATTTTCCATGATTCTTGTCCAGCGTCTCGACATACCAAAAGCGAACATAAGACACATGAATCGATAATATCATCATACGATATACCCGATATCAAAAGTACGACAACGATACACAATATCCTCAAATGTAGCGTCGACCAAATACGACAATTATACCAATCCGACATCTCGGTCCTTTATTTATTTTATCCTTCGCATGCATTCCATCTTTGTACAATATAACTCGGATAAAATAATATCAAACAACAGTAGTAGAAATTCCGGATATTACAGAAGAAGAATGTCCGTCCACGAACAACGTCCTAAACGAAATGCCAGTCGCTCGAACAACCTTGAATAACAATAATTACCAACAACCGTTCAATACACGTATCAAGCAACGAAACACGACTAACCCAAAAGTCGATACAATGATAATCAAACTCATTGGGGCATTCTAACGAATACGAAACAAACCACACAACTTCGAAAATATCCAATCCCGAATATATCGAGACCAACACCAAAATGAGTATTTTGAACTATCAAAAACACTTCAATGATATCAATAATCCAATAGGAATCCACAATTCAAGATTACAACAACATCAATCGGAAAATCCCCAATTAACCGAAGTCAACCCCCAAGGGTTCTTTAAATAATCCCCAAAATAGCCATTAAATCCGTAGGAATATATTTATCCAAGGTAGATAATCCATATCTAACATATTCCAACAATAATCCAAGCTTACACGAAGAAATCGGAAGGAAAAACCTAAAAATCCGAAATTCTAGATCCAAGAGATTAATACCTTAGATTTGATGTTAAGGAGATGATGAAGTGATGATAATCCAACTCAAAGACTTGAATATGATGATAGGTGATAGCAGCTCGAAGAGAACACTCCAGGTCACCCGAAATCGCCCAACGTCGCTCAAAAACGAAGAGAAGTGAGAAAATGACGAAACTCAGGCTAACTGTCCAATATATACTGCTCCAGATTAGCGCACGCTATGACCTGCTATTTAGCGTGCGCTAACGAGTTGTATGAACATTCCAGTGAACTCTGGCTGACCCGTTAGCGTACGCTACAACCTGGTAGCGTGCGCTAACTCTATCCCAATAGCGTGCGTTAACTCCAATTGTTAGCGTGCGCTAGCTAAAAATCTGTTGTCCAGTACTGAAGTCCAGAAACTGTCTGTCCTCTGATCTGATCTCGGTAGCGTGCGCTACAACCAATATTTAGCGTGCGCTACAATATCGATTGCGTACGCTAAAAACAACTCATAGCGTGCGCTATGAATTAGTCCAATGCAGTCCAGTAGCCACTGGACTCAACCTGATCCGTCCTTAGCGCACGCTACACCAAATATTAGCGTGCGCTACTACAACCCACTAGCGCGCGCTACTTGCCACTCGTAGCGTGCGCTACTAATAACTCACCTGCAGTCCAGTACCTTCTGGACTGCAGCCAGGGTTACATTAGCGTGCGCTAATGCTGAGTGGTAGCGTGCGCTACCTGTACTCAATTAGCGCGTGCTAGAAAGAGTACGTAGCGTGCGCTACTCCTCACGCACAGCCCATAATGAAAATGACAATGATGATAAACACGGCACGAAACTCCAATTAGATAAGTGATGAACGACGATTGATACACGATACAATGACTCTGAACGATGAATACCATGATTGAATAAGAGTGACAAACGATCATTAACGAGTGAAAATTACTGAATGATAAATACTGAATGATAATTACTGAATTACAACCGGGTATTACATAAGCAGGGCATCCCCAAATCCTAATGTGATTAAGACTTGGTTTCCTACCTCTCCACATCTCATGGGGAGTCTTAGGAATGGATTTAGAAGGACATCTGTTCAAGATATGCACAACAGTAAGAAGCACATAACCCCACAGATAAATCGGTAGATCAGTATAGTTAAGCATGGAGCAAACCATGTCCAACAAGGTTCGGTTCCTTCTTTATGATACACCATTTAATTGTGGAGTAACTGGAGGAGTGAATTGTGACACTATTCCTAGTTCCTTTAAGAACTCATCAAATTCGGTACTCATGTACTCACCACCCTGGTCTGACCGAAGAGTCTTAACATGGTTACCTGTTTGATTTTCAACTAGGGCTTTAAATTCCTTGAATTTATCAAAAGCTTCAGAATTATGTTTCATTAAGTACACGAATCCATACCTGGTATGGTCATCAGTGAATGTAATGAAATACTGAAAGTCGTGTTGTGCCACTTCAAAAGGGCCACAGACGTCGGTATGGATCAATCTAAGTTTTTCAGCAGCTCTTTCAAAAGTCCCTGCGAAGGGTAACTTAGTCATTTTGCCTTGAAGGCAAGATTCACAAGTTGGATAGGGATCTGATCCCAATGGACCCGTAAGCCCATCTTTCTCCATTTTATGAACCTTGGTCTGACCGATATGACCAAGTCTAAGATGCCACTTAAGTGCTTGGTTCGTTTCATCCCTACCACGCTTCCTAGTTATAGTGTTCACAGTTGTTTTATTCTTTAGATTTAAATGGTATAAACTATTTAATAATGTAGCAGTAGCAACCAATTTATTTCTAAAATAAATACGACAGGACCCATCTCCAATAAAGAAGTGAAATCCCTTTCGGTCCATGACTGGAATTGATACAATATTTTTGTGCCCCTTGGGCAAAACAAGTATGTCATCTAAAGTAAGAATAAAACCAGATTCCAAATCCAACATAAGGAATCCGATATCAAAAGCCTCGACACTATGCCCACTTCCGACGGTGACCATCACCTCCCCTTAATCCAGCTTCCTACTTCGTTCCAGATCCTGATTCATTGTACAAATGTGAGAAATCGCACCAGAATCAAGTATCCAAGAAGTAGAATATACAATTACAGAACAATTTGTTTCTAAAACCAGTAGTTCCGTACCTGAAGGCGCATTACGGTCAAGCTTTGGACAGTACCTCTTCCAGTGGCCTAGCTCACCGCAGTTGAGGCATACATCCGTTTTCTTGGCCCCCTTGCTCTTTTGAACCATTGGGGCCTTGCCCTTTCCCTTGTCGATCTTGGGTATTGGACCTAACTGCTTCTTGTTCTTCTTCTTCTTATTCTTGGACTTCCAAGTCCCAGAAGAAATCACAAGTGCAGCTTCCTTTCCCTTTGTCTTCATCGAGGCCCAGGCGGTCGTCGGTTGTTCATTAGCCTTGACTAAGTTACATGCAATCTCATTGCAGTTGAAGTTCATAACAAATTGTGAAAAGGTGTCAGAAAGTGACTGCAGGATAAGGTCAGTTTGGAGAGATGCATGCATCTGAAAATCAAGAGATTCCAATCTCTCAATCATCGAGATCATCTTGAGGACATGGTCCCGAACCCTCTCTCCTTCCTTCATCCTGGCGCCGAATAATTGCTTCGATATCTCATATCTAGCAGTTCGGCTACGCTCTCCATAGAGCTCAGCCAGGTGCGATAAGATTGCTCTTGAAGACGTCATCTTTTCATGGGCACGTTGAAGCTCATTGGTCATTGAGCCTAACATGTACCCTCGCACTCTTATGTGGTCTTTTACCCATTTATCATGGGCATCGACATCTTCCTAATTGGCTCGGGTTCTTGCAGGAGCTGCTGGGATGTACGCCTCCAAGACGTATCCCAGCATTTCCATAGTTAGGACAATCCTCAAGTTCCGAAGCCAGTCCACATAGTTCGTACCAGTCAGGACGTTCTTTTCAAGTAGTATATCGAGTGGGTTCATTGTCATATTGAGAGTTTTGTTAACTGCAGAGAATAATTTAAGATTCGTTATTGATTATTTAATTATGATCCGAGTAAAGAATTTAAGGACTTTCTTTATTCATAACTTGGCTCCCACTATTTTATCGGCATTTACACACTCCCATGTTAAATCCGGAAGTCTTGGGTGACTTCATAGTGGTGATCGATTTTTTTACAAAGTTTAATAGAGGGCAACCCATACGGTTTCTATTCTATTATTATTTATAAAGTGGTGTCTAATACCAACCCATCTAATGGATGATTCGATCTTCTTTTACCCCTAGTTCACTTGCCCTCAACCCATTCGGTTTCTATGGCTCGCTGAACTATCTAAGTTTAAACCGTCAACTCCTATTAGTCTGACAATTGAATCTTACCCGGCAACCCATACGGTTTATAGGGGTTTGATTTGTCACAACCAAAGGCATCTAATGCACTCTAGGAATTTATCAACTTTCCCCAAAAATATTACCCCGACATACTCGGAAGAATAATATTCCGGTTTAGATTTCAATTTCCCATGAGTTTGACGGAGGGTAGGAAACCTCGTAACCTTTATAACTTAGTGTTTGTAAGTGGGACTATTAACGCGATTATATGTTACACTTTGCACATTAATCCGTTTATAAGCGCGGTTTGTCGGTTTGTTTGTTTGTCATACAATATGAAAACATACACAACCTAAAACTAACAACATGCAGTTCATGGACCGTTCTTAGAACAAAAACATCGTAATCTAATTACATGTCTTCGGTCTTGAATCTTCGTCTTCTCGAGCGGATCTTCCTCCGGTCTTCGTCATTACATATAAATTTTACATTTGAAAAATTGCATCCTATACAAATTTTTTAGTAAAATAAATAGGCTCAAAACGGCCTTTACAACCCAATCGAACAAAACAAACGATTCAAAACTAGGTCCATATACTACACCCCCATTCAAAATTAATGCAACAATTACATTAAAATAAATGGCAATAATAATTGATCTAATCAATAAAAATTAATCCATCAATTAGAATTAATCCAATTAATTCACTTAACCGTTAATTTTAATTTGCTCTGGACAAAATAAATATTTCATTAAATTAATTCCCTTAAAATAAAATTACCATAATTATATTTTAGTCAAATTAAATCCAATTTAATTTGCGAAAAATTAATTTACCGAACGAAATATAAAAATGGAGTCGGAAAACACAAGGCCGGGCCAAGCCCGCGGCTTTGACAAGCCCGGCCCGACCAGGCCCGGCCACATTGACCAATGACCCGAGTTGCAGGTTCGACCAATTTTTTGGCTCATTTTTTCGTCCCGAATCCAAAAATAATATTTTTCTAATTTTTATATTACACAATTAAATCAGTTTTAAAAAAGAAAAATAGATTTATATTGTAACATAAAATCATGAAAAATAATTTTTAGATAAACAATTAAACATCAACAATTAAAATTTTTATGATACTAAATCATAAAAAAAAACCAGGCATTCCAAATGCAAATATCGAATATATGATCGCATAGACCTCGCTCCGATACCACTGTTGGGATTCGGTGATTAAAATCGAATTACGCAGCAGAAAATAAATCGGTCCAACCGGATAAAACCAAACCCCAAAAATGGACCGATCAAGCATCATATAAACGAATATAAATAACGAGGATGAAAAACAAAGAATACTTACCCTCGTAGTCCTTTGATAATATAATCTTCGAAGGAAAAACCCGAGCAAGCCTTTTCCCGATTACCGACACAAACACGAATCCAATTCGTTGTAGCTTATTTGAATGATCCAACACCGAAAATACCGAATGTCTCTACTTCACACGCATTGGATATTAATCGGAAAAATAGTATGTCAATTCGTTGTCAAAGAACACGGCTAGGAATCGACACAATATTTTTATTCTCTTCTCTTCTTCCTTTTCTTTCTCTCTAAGATGAACAAGAAAAAAAAAATGAAAAATAAATTTTTCTCTCCCCTCCCTTAAGAACTCACGGCTGAATTCTACTTCTTGTGGTGAGTAATGGCATTGTTTTATAACATGATTGAAAAGATACTAAAGATCAATATTATCATATTATCTTTTGTCTTCATGTACAAAAACAACTCAAACTCACCCCACACCACATCATGACAACTAAAGGAAGTATCATGCAAGGTGGGGGGAAAATGAGGGGGGCGGCCCACTAGATTTTAGGTGAGAAAATGAGCCGAGCCACTTGGTTCATGTACCGGACGTTCGCGTGTCTAGTCCGTTAAATACACTTCGTTTTATCCCAAATGTATTTATACTTAATTAATTAATCTAATTAATTAATTTATCAAATACAAAATTATAATAATATATTTCCAAGAAATAATTATTTATGAATTAAATTAATTACCCAGTAATTAATTTCAATTCACTAGATTGCATGATTTATCAAATAAATCAAATTAGATATCTAATATCCAATATTAATGAAGAGATAATAAATACATATTTATCCATCAAATATCCTTGTGCGCGACTCCGTAGGTCCGTCTTAGTCGGCAATAGAAGGAACTAAGGAGTACATGTAACACTTAGCCAGTCTAGTGCTTCGTACCGTAACCCAACTAAGAACGAATGATCGGATCATTCCAAAACCATTATGTTGTGAATACCGTATACGTATAAACCCTTCAATCATATGTCCCGATCAAGTATTAGGGTCACGAAAAAGTCAAACCCTACTGTAACTTGACACTATGCTTTCTGTTAATGCAAACTGAGATCATCGAGCTCTCGTGTATCAAATACAACTAGCTCTAAATGTTTTGGCCAAAGACTTATAATCTCATTTGTCATTAACCGCATAGGACATTTACCTGCTCACTTACAGGAGAGAGAATTCTATCTTGGTATTAAGTAGAGACTGATACTTACCCACTAAGTTGCATTTCGAGGTTGACCCCACCCACCGGTGATTGGATCGAACTACTCTAATGACTAACTTAATGTCACAAGCACATCTCCTACTGAAATCTCAAGTCAAAGGTCCACGTATACCTATCATAACCTTTCGATCCAGTCATTGACAATCCCTGAGTGATATCCATGTGACCGAATCGAGGTGAGTCGTGTTCGAATATACTGATCTCACTAGCATACCTATAACATGTGCTCCCACTAACCCTTAGTGAATAACGACACTCTACATGTCAAAGTACACGTTAAACAAGTCTTGTCTAAACTTATTGCCTAGTTAAGTTTTATCGACTTGCAAACGAGTTAAGCATTCGAGCTCTAAACACTTCGAGTGCCTATCTCCTTATCTCCATAAGGAGTAGAATGTTTGCTCTCAAATGCAAGGACTATTATTCTATATACCAAATCACAATGCCAGTGATATACAATAATATAGAAATAATTATTGCCTTGTTAAATTTTCATAATTACAATACATATGCTCTCACTCTCTCATCCTCTGAGTGGCATTCGAGGGCATATCTCTAACAATCTCCCACTTGCACTCAATGCCACAAACTATGGTATCTAATACCCATACTCTCCAGATGTCTCTCTAAGACCTTCTGAGATAGTGGCTTGGTAAGCGGATCAGCAACGTTATTTGCTGTGTCTACTCTCTGCAGTATAACATTTCCTTCCTGAACCATTTCTCTGACAAAATGATATTTTCTTGCAATATGTTTGGTATTGTGGTGAGCCCTAGGCTCCTTACCCTGTGCAACAGCTCCGTTGTCACAAAACAGCGTCACGGGCTTTTCCGCATTAGGAACCACTTGAAGTTCCTCAGTGAACTTCTTAATCCAAAAAGCTTCTTTAGCAGCCTCCGTGGCTGCCTCATATTCGGCTTGACATGTAGAGATAGCAGTCGAACTTTACTTGGCACTTCTCCAAGAAACTGCCCCACCATTCAGAGTGAAGATATACCCTGATGTGGACATCTGAGCATCCATGTACCCTAAAAAATCTGAGTCTGTATAGCCCATCACTCTAATTTCTCCACCGCCGTATGTAAGAACCAAGTCTTTAGTCATCCTTAGGTACTTAAGAATGTTTTTTACAGCAGTCCAATGTTCCTGTCCTGGATTTGACTGAAACCGACTTACTACGCTCACAGCATAGGCAATGTCCAATCTAGTGCAAATCATAACATACATGAGGCTACCTACTGCCGAAGCATAGGGCACCTTACTCATTTCCTTTCTGTCTTCCTCACTTTGAGGACACATCTCTAAGAAAAGTTTTGCACCATGTTGCTGTTGGGATTCCACAGAAAATAAACGCAACGGAAGAATAAACGGAATCCCTAAGAGGATCGATCAAGTAACGTATATACGAAAAGAAAAATACGAAGATCAAGGAATCAAAGTCCCATACCTATGATGTCTCTGAAAAACCTTCGTATGATGATGATGATGATGAAGAGCCCTTCGTTCCAAGCACCTAAAGCAAGATGCCTCTACTTCACACGCCGGAACTTGATGGAAAAATCGACAAGCTTCCTTTCTTCAAGAATGCGGCTAGGGAAGCTTGTAGGAATTTTCTCTCTCAATGTATTCTTCTTATATATTGTCTCTAAGATCAAGATGAAGTTTTCTACCTTACTCTCTCTCTCAAATTCGTGATTATGAGTTAAAGCAAGAAGAAGTTCTCCTCACTCCTTTTTAAAGACTTTTATTTATAAAAAAATGAAAGTCTACCTTTAACACATGATTGAGGGTATCAAATACACCTCACATATGTCACCTAGTGACATAAAATAAGTATATAAGAGACAAGAGATGGAGGGGAGGTGGCCTTAAGGGAAATTTCCAAGAAGACGGGTCGAATTTACTCGGCTCGTGTACTGGATGTTCGTCAAAACGAATCCCTTGTGTACCGGATGTTCGTCAAACGAATCCGTTTTATTTCCAATGTGTTTGGACTAATTAATTAATCCAATTAATTAATTATATCAAACACAAATATATATTTCTCTAAGAAATATAATTTATGAATTAAAGTAATCACCCAGTAACCTACTTACAATTCATAAGACCACTATTTGATTTATCCGATAAATCAAAATTAGATATCTAATATCTAATATTATAAGAGAGATTATTAATTCACATTTATCTATCAATGATCCTATTGCGCGACTCCGTAGGTTCATCTCAGCCGGCATTGGGAGGAACCAATGAGTGCGGGCAACACTTAGCCAGCCTAGCGGGCCGCACTGTAAACCCCGACTGAGAACGAATGAACGAATCATTCCAAAACCATTATGTCGTGAATACTATATACGTATAGACCCTTCATCAGATGTCCCGATCAAGTCTTCGGGTCACGGTAAAGTCAAACCCTCATCATTGACTAAACTCTATACATGTGTTAATGCAAATCAAGACCGATCGATTAATAGTGTATCTAATACGACTATATCGTAATGCTTTGGCCAAAGACTTATGATCTTATTTTCCATTAACCGTATAGGACATTCGCCGCTCACTAACAGAGATAGAATCCTTTCTTGGCGTACAAAGAAAGATCGCTACCTACCCGTATAGTCCGCACTTCGAGGTCGACTCAAGAATTAAGCAAATGAGTCTAACTACTCTAATGACAAACTAAACGTCACGACACATCTTCTACCGAACCCTCAAGTCAAAGGTCCACGTATACTATCACAACCTTTCGATTCGTCATCGACTCTCCGAGAGTGAATACCGTGGTGATGAATCGAGTATGAGTCGTGTTCGAGTATCTGTCCCACCAATATACTTATAACTATGCTATCAAGACGTGCACACGTCCTAGCATCGATTATACAAGTCTTATTAAAACTTAATGTCTGTTAAGTTTTATCGACTTGCGAACTAGTTAAGCATTCGAGCTCTAAACACTTCTAGTGCCTATCTCCTTATCTCTATAAGGAGTAGAATGTTCACTCTCAAATGCAAGGACTACTATTCTATATACCAAATCACAATGCCGGTGATATACAATAATATAGAAATAATAATTGCCTTATTAAATATAATATTCATAATTACAATACAATTGCTCTCACTCTCTCATCCTCCGAGTGGCATTCGAGGGCATATTCCTAACAATCTCCCACTTGCACTCAATGCCACAAACTATGGTATCTAATACCCATACTCTCCGATGTCTCTCTAAGACCTTCGAGATAGTGGCTTGGTAAGCGGATCGGCAACGTTATTTCTTGTGTCTACTCTCTGCAGTGTAACATTCCCATCCCGAACCATTTCTCTAACAAAATGATATTTTCTCGCAATATGTTTGGTGTTGTGGTGAGCCCTAGGCTCCTTAGCACTGTGCAATGACTCCGTCGTTGTCACAAAACAAAGTGTCACGGGCTTCTCTGCGTTAGGAACCACTTGAAGTTCCTCGGTGAACTTCTTTATCCAAAAGCTTCTTTAGCAGCCTCCGTGGTGCACGATATTCGGCTTGACATGTGGAGATAGCGGTCGAACTTTGCTTGGCACTTCTCCAAGAAACGCCCCACCATTCGAGTAAAGATATACCCCGATGTGGACATCCGAGCATCCATGTCCCCCGAAAATCTCGAGTCTGTATAACCCATCACTCTTAGTTCTCCACCGCCGTATGTAAGAACCAAGTCTTTAGTCCTCCTTAGGTACTTAAGAATGTTCTTTACAAATCCAATGTTCACGCCTGATTTGATCAAACCGACTTACTACGCTCACAAAGATAGGCAATGTCCGGTCTAGTGCAAATCATTGCATACATAAGGCTACCTACTCAAGCATAAGGTACCTTGCTCATTTCCTTTCTATCTTCCTCACTTTGAGGACACATCTCTAAGGAAAGTTTTGCACCATGTTGCATAGGTAGAAACCCTCTTTTAGAATCTTCCATCCTAAATCGCTCAGATCTTTTCTATGTAGAGGGCTTGGGAAAGACCTAACATTCTTTTCGCTCTATCCGGTAGAGACGAATACCTGGAATATAGGTAGCTTCTCCCAAGTCTTTCATTGAGAACTCTTTAGAAAGCCAAGCTTTCACGTAATCGAGCATTCTACGTCGTTTCCTATAAGTAGAATGTCATCTACATATAGTATTAAGAACGCAATTTTTCTCCCACTAACCTTCTTGTAAATACAGGGGCTCTTCTTCGTTTTGGACAAAATCAAACTCTTTGACTTGTCTCGTTAAAACGAAGATTCCAACTCCGTGAAGCTTGCTTGATCCATAAATGGCACATGAAGTTTGCATACTTTATGAATATTGGTTTGAGATATGAATCCCTTAGTCATTCCATATAAATCTCCTCCTCGAGGAATCCATTTAGGAATGCCGTTTTCACATCCATTTGCCATATTTCATAATCTAAGTGGGCTGCTATAGCAAGCATCATGCGAATAGACTTAATCATAGCTACAGGCGAGAAGGTCTTGAAGTAATCGATTCCTTCTCTTTGGGAATAACCCTTTGCCACAAGCCTGGCCTTATAGGTATCAACCTTGCCATCTCCATCAGTCTTTCTCTTATAGATCCATTTGTTTCCAATAGGCACTATGCCTTTAGGACGATCTACTAAAGTCCAGACCTGATTAGCATGCATTGAGTCTATCTCAGCTTCCATAGCTTCTTGCCACTTGGTGGAGTCAACGTCTACCATCGCTTGGTCGTATGTAGAAGGATCTTTCTCTTGACTACTTTCTATCATCTCATGGACACCCAGTTCCTCTTGATGCAGATAGCCATACCTCTCAGGTAATTGAGAAATTCTACTAGACTTGCGAGGTTGTATTTGTATTTCAGGAGGTTCGGTTCTTGTATCTTGCATAGGTGTCTCATTTGGTGTTTCTTTTATTTCTTCCAAAGAAATATTGCTACCTGCCCCTCCTTCCTGAATAAACTGATCTTCCAGGAAGTGTGCTTGTATAGCAACGATGATCCTATGATCTTCGTGCATGTAGAATAGATATCCCATGGAATCCCCTGGATATCCTATGAAACGACCTTTCACAAACCTAGTTTCCAATTTCTCTACTTTAGTCTTCTTGACATAAGTAGGGCATCCCCAAATCCTAATGTGATTAAGACTTGGTTTCCTACCTCTCCACATCTCATAGGGAGTCTTAGGAACGGATTTGGAAGGACATCTGTTCAAGATATGCACAGCAGTAAGGAGCGCGTAACCCCACAGATAAATCGGTAGATCAGTATAGTTAAGCATGGAGCGAACCATGTCCAACAAGGTTCGGTTCCTTCTTTCTGATACACCATTTAATTGTGGAGTAGCTGGAGGAGTGAATTGTGACACTATTCCTAGTTCTTTTAAGAACTCGTCAAATTCGGTACTCATGTACTCACCACCCCGGTCTGACCGAAGAGTCTTAACACGGTTACCTGTTTGATTTTCAACTAGGGCTTTAAATTCCTTGAATTTATCAAAAGCTTCAGACTTATGTTTCATTAAGTACGAATCCATACAGTATGGTCATCGAATGTAATGAAATATCTGAAAGCCGCCTCGTGCCACTTCAAAAGGGCCACAGACGTCGGTATGGATCAATCCAAGTTTTTCGACTCTTTCAAAAGTCCTGCGAAGGGTAACTTAGTCATTTTGCCTTGAAGGCAAGATTCACAAGTTGGATAGGGATCTGATCCCAATGGACCCGTAAGCCCATCTTTCTCCATTTTATGAACCTTGGTCTGACCGATATGACCAAGTCTAAGATACCACTTAAGTGCTTGGTTCGTTTCATCCCTACCACGCTTCCTAGTTATAGTGTTCACAGTTGTCTTATTCTTTAAATTTAAATGGTATAAACCATTTAATAATGTAGCAGTACCAACCAATTTATTTCTGAAATAAATATGACAGGACCCATCTCCAATAAAGAAGTGAAATCCCTTTCGGTCCATGACCGGAATTGATATAATATTCTTGTGCCCCTTGGGAAAAGCAAGTACATCATCTAAAGTGAGAATAAAACCAGATTCTAAATCCAACATAAGGGATCCGATATCAGAAGCCTCGACACTATGCCCACTTCCGACGGTGACCATCACCTCCCCTGAATCCAGCTTCCTACTTCGTTCCAGATCCTGATTCATTGTACAAATGTGAGAACTCGCACCGGAATCAAGTATCCAAGAAGTAGAATATACAGTTACAGAACAATTTGTTTCTAAAACCAATAGTTCCGTACCTGAAGGCGCATTACGGTCAAGATTTGGACAATACCTCTTCCAGTGGCCTAGTTCACCGCAGTTGAGGCATACATCCGTTTTCTTGGCCCCTTTGCTCTTTTGAACCATTGGGGCCTTGCCCCTTCCCTTGTCGATCTTGGCTATCGGACCTAACTGCTTCTTGTTCTTTTTCTTCTTATTCTTGGACTTCTAAGTCTTAGAAGAAATCACAAGTGCAGCTTCCTTTCCCTTTGACTTCATCTGAGACTGGGCAGTCGTCAGTTTGTTCATTAGCCCAGCTAAGTTACATGCAATCTCATTGCAGTTGAAGTTCATGACAAATTGGGAAAAGGAGTCAGGAAGTGACTGCAGGATAAGGTCAGTTTGGAGAGATGCATGCATCTGAAAATCAAGAGCTTCCAATCTCTCAATCATCGAGATCATCTTGAGGACATGGTCCCCAACCTTCTCTCCTTCCTTCATCCTGGCGCCGAATAATTGCTTTGATATCTCATATCTAGCAGTTCGGCTATGCTCTCCATAGAGCTCAGCCAGGTGCGCTAAGATGGCTCGTGAAGACGTCATCTTTTCATGGGCACATTGAAGCTCATTGGTCATTGAGCCTAACATGTACCCTCGCACTCTTATGTCGTCTTTTACCCATTTCTCATGGGCATCGACATCTTCCTGATTGGCTCGGGTTCTTGCAGGAGCCGCTGGGATGTCCGCCTCCAAGACGTATCCCAGCATTTCCATAGTTAGGACAATCCTCAAGTTCCGATGCCAGTCCACATAGTTCGGACCAGTCAGGACGTTCTTTTCAAGTAGTATAGCGAGTGGGTTCATTGTCATATTGAGAGTTTTGTTAACTGCAGAGAATAATTTGAGATTCGTTATTGATTATTTAATTATGATCCGAGTAAAGAATTTAAGGACTTTCTTTATTCATAACTTGGCTCCCACTATTTAATCGGCATTTACACACTCCCATGTTAAATCCGGAAGTCTTGGGTGACTTCATAGTGGTAATCGATTTCTTTACAAAGTTTAATAGAGGGCAACCCATACGGTTTATATTCTATTATTCTTTATAAAGTGGTGTCTAATACCAACCCATCTAATGGATGATTCGATCTTCTTTTACCCCTAGTTCACTTGCCCTCAACCCATTCGGTTTCTATGGCTCGCTGAACTATCTAAATTTAAACCGTCAACTCCTATTAGTCTGACAATTGAATCTTACCCGGCAACCCATACGGTTTATAGGGGTTTGATTTGTCACAACCAAAGGCATCTAATGCACTCTAGGAATTTATCAACTTTCCCCAAAAATATTACCCCGACATACTCGGAAGAATAATATTCCGGTTTAGATTTCAATTTTCCATGAGTTTGACGAGGGTAGGAAACCTCGTAACCTTTATAACTTAGTGTTTGTAAGTGGGAGTATTAACGCGATTATATGTTACACTTTGCACATTAATCCGTTTATAAGCGCGGTTTGTGGTTTGTCAATCATTCAAAATGAAAAACAATAAATAGCAACCTAGTTACTACCAACATATAGCTCATGGACTTTTTCCTAAGTATTGGGCCAAGCCAAATAACGAAAAGAAAAATACGATCTGATTCTTCGTCTTCCAGTCGGTCGTCTTCGGTCTTCGTCATAGCCATATGAATAATTACATCATTGAACAATACGTCCTTTTATACATATTTTCTAGTAAAAATAAATAGGCTCAAAATGGCCTTTACAACCATATCGAATCGAACAAATCAACAACTAAGTCCACGAGCTATATCACCATCACATAAGGCATTTCATACAACATGTAACGGTAAATAAAATTAAATAATCAATTAATATATTAGTCCAATTAATATAAAAATTAATTTATTTAATTTCTACAATATTAATCAATTAATATTTATAATCGTCATTTTAATCCGTTCAAAGTAATCCGGCCAAAATAATATTCTCGTCTAATAATTTCCCTTAAAAAAATATTCCAAATATTTTATTAAATCTAATTAAATCCAATTTAAATTTCGGAAATTATTACAACGAAATATAAACACAAAAATGGAGTCCCGGAAAATCAGATCGAGGCCCACGGCCCGATTCAAAATCGGGCCGAAAACCCGAACCGCCGGACCGAGTCACTCTCGGCCATCGCCAGGCAGTGGCCGAGCGGCTACTGAGCCTACCGAGTCACTCTCGGCGGCCAGCGGCGATCCGATGAAGCTGCTGCCGTGATTGCGTCTTCGTGCGGTATTCGTGTTTAACCCCCGTTTTTCTCATTTTTTCGACTCGCTTTCAAAACGAAAAAGTTTCTTAACTTCATGAAGAACTTATAAATCATCAAAAATCAAAATTTTCAGATTTATAATTCACATAAAATAGTCGAAACTTGACTTACTACGAACGATTAAATTTCTTCGATTATATCTATTATGATTCTAAATCATAAACATCATCAAATAACATTCCAAATGCAAAGATGATCGTATATACGATATATTTGACCTCGCTCCGATACCACTGTTGGGATTCCACAGAAAATAAACACAACGAAAGAATAAACGGAATCCCTAAGAGGATCGATCAAGTAACGTATATACGAAAAGAAAAATACGAAGATCAAGGAATCAAAGTCCCATACCTATGATGTCTCTGAAAAACCTTCGTATGATGATGATGATGATGATGATGAAGAGCCCTTCGTTCCAAGCACCTAAAGCAAGATGCCTCTACTTCACACGCCGGAACTTGATGGAAAAATCGACAAGCTTCCTTTCTTCAAGAATGCGGCTAGGGAAGCTTGTAGGAATTTTCTCTCTCAATGTATTCTTCTTATATCTTGTCTCTAAGATCAAGATGAAGTTTTCTACCTTACTCTCTCTCTCAAATTCGTGATTATGAGTTAAAGCAAGAAGAGGTTCTCCTCACTCCTTTTTAAAGACTTTTATTTATAAAAAAATGAAAGTCTACCTTTAACACATGATTGAGGGTATCAAATACACCTCACATATGTCACCTAGTGACATAAAATAAGTATATAAGAGACAAGAGATGGAGGGGGGTGGCCTTAAGGGAAATTTCCAAGAAGACGGGTCGAATTTACTCGGCTCGTAATCTTGGATGTTCACAAAACGAATCCCTCGTGTACGGATGTTCACAAACGAATCCGTTTTATTTCCAATGTGTTTGGACTAATTAATTAATCCAATTAATTAATTATATCAAACACAAATATATATTTCTCTAAGAAATATAATTTATGAATTAAAGTAATCACCCAGTAACCTACTTACAATTCATAAGACCGCTATTTGATTTATCCGATAAATCAAAATTAGATATCTAATATCTAATATTATAATAGAGATTATTAATTCACATTTATCCATCAATGATCCTATTGCGCGACTCAGAGGTTCGTCTCACCGGCATTGGGAGGAACCAATGAGTGCGGCAACACTTATCCAAATTTAGCGGCCGCACTATAAACCCCGATCGAGAACGAATGAACGAATCATTCCGTAACCATTATGTCGTGAATACTATATACGTATAGACCCTTCATCGATGTCGGTCAAGTCTTGGTCACGGTAAAGTCAAACCCTACCGTTGACTAAACTCTGTACATGTGTTAATGCAAATCAAGACCGACCGATTAATAGTGTATCTAATACGACTATATCGTAATGCTTTGCCAAAGACTTATGATCTTATTTGCCATTAACCGTATAGACATTCGCCGCTCACTAACAGAGATAGAATCCTTTCTTGGCGTACAAAGAAGATCGCTACTCGCCCGTATAGTCCGCACTTCGAGGTCGACTCAGCAATTAAGCAAATGAGTCTAACTACTCTAATGACAAACTAAACGTCACAGACACATCTTCTACTGAACCCTCAAGTCAAAGGTCCACATATACTATCACAACCTTTCGATTCATCATCGACTCTCCGAGAGTGAATACCGTGTGACTGAATCGAGTATGAGTCGTGTTCGAGTATACTGGTCCCACCAATATACTTATAACTATGCTATCAAGACGTGCACACGTCCTAGCATCAGTTATACAAGTCTTATTTAAACTTAATGTCCTGTTAAGTTTTATCGACTTGCGAACTAGTTAAGCATTCGAGCTCTAAACACTTCTAGTGCCTATCTCCTTATCTCTATAAGGAGTAGAATGTTCACTCTCAAATGCAAGGACTACTATTCTATATACCAAATCACAATGCCAGTGATATACAATAATATAGAAATAATAATTGCCTTATTAAATATAATATTCATAATTACAATACAATTGCTCTCACTCTCTCATCCTCTGAGTGGCATTCGAGGGCATATTCCTAACAGTTGCATAGGAAGGAACCCTCTTTTAGAATCTTCCATCCTAAATTGCTTCAGGATCTTTTCTATATAGAGGGCTTGGGAAAGACCTAACATTCTTTTCGCTCTATCCCGGTAGAGACGAATACCCAAAATATAGGTAGCTTCTCCCAAGTCTTTCATTGAGAACTCTTTAGAAAGCCAAGCTTTCACAGAACTGAGCATTCCTACGTCGTTTCCTATAAATAGAATGTCATCTACATATAGTATTAAGAATGTAATTTTGCTCCCACTAACCTTCTTGTAAATACACTCCTCTTCGTTTTGGATAAAATCAAACTCTTTGACTGTCTCGTTAAAACGAAGATTCCAATCTTTCTATTCATCCCAATCTATGGTAGGTCTAGAGATACCTCCCCCAACTCTTCATTTTCATTCCACACCCGTGAGGAGAAAAAACACTGAAAGAACAAGTGAGCTATGTTATCCCCTCCTTCATCACATAAACAACATCTAAGATCCACCGCAATACCTATCTTTGCCATTATCACATGTGATTAATTTTCCTAGCATTTGTTGGATGTAAGGTTTTTTATGGAGATCCGGATTTCCAATAGATCGTGTAAACACTTTCCGAACTGATATTTCTACCCTATGCCCGGGTTACAAAAAATTCAGTCTAGGATAATCCAATGGAACACTTACGAATCTAGGCACAGAAACGTAAGCCAAATTACTAGAGAAATTCTGTGTTTTTTCATAAAGAGAGAGAGCTCAGAAGAAGGTTGTGTATAAGACTCAAGAGGAGAGCCTTATTTATACATGTCGGTTAGGGTTACATTAGGTCGATTTTTAGGGTTTTTGAGAGCGGCGCCGTCATTAGTGGTCCGAAATTAGGGTTGACGGATGGTTTACCAAAATTGACGAAATTAGTCAATTTTACCATAGTCTCCCTCTAAAATTTGGAAATATCACTAAATCCACAGTCTAAATTTCCAAAGACCATCGCCAGGGGCTCTGCCCCATGGACCCCGCTAGGGGCGCTGCCTCCGGACCCCCGACATAGTCCGTACCGGCTTATAATTCGATCTTATACATGTGTGCACTCCGCACATACCCGAACATATATTAGAATACGAATTATAAACCCCTTAGCTCACATATTAGTTCCAATTACACAAAATGAATGGTGACACTAAAATCACCAACAGCATTGACATCCATGGGATAAAACACACATTTAGGAGGAGAAGGATTACGACAAATAAGCTCGCGCCATCCAACAATCTGCACCTCACCTCGTAGCACTAGATACCTCCTTCTAGTGGAGAAACCATCTTGAGATAGTAATCTGAGACCCCTTCTGACTGCACCACATATTCTATAGCTTCCATTATCTTCCTTATTACCCAACATGCTTGCTTTGGCACTTGCATAGACATAATATCTTCGTGCTTTCTATAATAGCCATGTATCCACCTTACACAAATCTTCTCCTTTTTTCGGGATAAACACCATAACAATTTGCATATAGCAGCTTGGTTTCATAATTTCATGTTTGTAATTCCCCACCCTCCAAGTGCTTTGGGTAATTGAATCTGTTCCCATGCCACAAGAGCACGTTTAGATACTCCTGATTTCCGAGTCCACAAAAAAGTCCTGCAAGCAGACTGTATTAGCTTGATGACTTTCTGTGGAATTAAGAAAACTTGACACCAAAAGTCTTGCATTCCAAATAAGACCGATTTAATGAGTTGAATTTGTCCTGCATACGAGAGCAATTTAGAAGACCATCAATCCACTCTCCAGAATCTTCTTGATTAATGGTTGACATTACATTACTGAGAGTTTCTTCAAAGACAAGGGCACCTCAGATATCTAAAAGGTAACTCTCTTTTTACCATTCCACAAATTCTGCCATCATTGTCCAAAGTATATAGAACCCTTAGATTGATTTGCTTTGAGTCATGAGGTTTCTGAAAATCTTTCAAACACCCTAATCGTATGTCTAAGTGAGTTGGAACCTCTCTCTCTCTATCTCTCTCTCTCTCTCTCTCTCTCTCTCTCTCTTTATATATATATATATATATCCATTAATGCGGTCTAACACAGACCTACGAATATGGCAAAATATACTAGTACATATGTAGAAAAAGCACAATCTTATATATATATATATATATATATATATATATATATATATATATATAAAGATTGAGTTCTTTAATTTAATGTGGAATCTTAGTGATTAATGTTGTTAATGAATTTTTACATCAACATTGGCGAATTGAATGTAAATCATTTAGAAATGAAGATGGAGAATGCGAAGTGTTGCATATCATTGAATGTGGAGTCTTAAAGTTGAAGTCAATTAATTGCAGGTAGTGAAATTAACAATGAAGTTGAAAATGAATGGTTCCTGAGGATACAAAAATTCACCGAGTTAAGAAAAACACACACAAATAAACCGACACAAAATAAAAAAAAATACAGTGGCTTATCAATTCCAAGATCCATTTTGCTTCAAATCAAGAACCCAGTTGCAAATCCTTTATGTAAATTTAAGGTAAATTGTTTTTTTATAATGATTGAATTAAAGATTGTGTTTTTAGTGATTGCTTTTGAAAATTGTTTGTGGGTTTTTGCGGATTTTTAAAAGGGTGTTTGGAAATTTAATCTTTTGTTGATTGGTTATGTTTTGAAGCAAAAGGTTGCGGATGTTGCAAGGGTGACGTCAACAAGAAGCTTGTTGAATCAAGATCATGGTATGTTTTAAGGTTTTCTTTCTATGATGTTAGTTTTTGATTTTGATAATGGGTTTGAGTAATTTTTAATTTTGATATGGCATACTCGAGTGTAGGAGTATGGCAAAACAATCGGGTCGAGATCATAGCTATGCTGCAACCATCTCTCTCTCTTCACCTCAAGAACTTTTTTTTCTATATTTCTTCGAATTTACCCTAAGGATTACGTTTGGCATAGATTATAGGGTTTTAATCTGCTATGGGAAAGGGCTTTTTTCTTCTTCGGGAATCTCTCCTAGATTCGGTACTTTAATGAGGGTTTCAGTTTGATCGAAATTAGTATTTGGGTTTGAGAGAAAGAGAGAGAGATGTTATCCAATCATTTGCAAAATGGAATGGAGACGGCGAAGCTGATATGGTCGCGTCTGCCGGACTCGGAGGTGGAGGCAGATGACGGGAGTGGTCATGATGCGCTCGGTCGGCTTAAGAAAACCGACGGAAGCACCGATGAAAGCCTTGACTATGAAGTTATTGAGAATTTGGCCTACAAACAAGAGCAGGTGCGAACACACTTAATATGTTAAGTTTTATTTGTTTTCAAACTTACGAGTTGTACTTTTTTTTGTGATTATGGTGTTACGAATTCGCTCGACTGGATTTAGATGTTGTAGTTTTATGAGTTTTTTGTTTTTTGGATAATGTTAAGTGTTAATGATTAGCGTAATTTTTTATAATTTTGTAATATTTGTTAAAACTATAACAATAAATTAATTTTCTAAAAGCTTCTCCACACATCTGCATTCAAGCATCTGTTGTTACCCAAAATATTATCCGGAGATAGTATTGCTGGAATGATCGAGTAACAAACAAATGCGAGAACACTTCCGTGAGAAAATAGATGACACAAGATTTGCCGGGGTTGTTAATCCCGGGCTTGAATGCTCTCGCGAGATGTTATTAATAAATATACTGTCGAGTACAAATATTAATGTTAGAATCTATTACAAGGAGTGTAAAGACTTCTAGTTATCTAGGCTTTAGAGCACGTAGATTGCCGGAAGAACCACATAGGTAAATCTGTGAGTTCTTGCTTGGGATATATGATGAATGTGTTCGAATATCACTATGAATGTATAAGTTGTTGCCAGAAGAGTCTTTAATTCTCTTTTTGTGTGTGTTTTGCACTGAATTCACAGTAAATTCCCGTCCCTCTTGGCCACTGCAGTGAGTTCTCTATTTATAGGGTACAAGGTAGTTAGGACCCCTCAGGCGATCGCGGGCGACCGCCGTTTTCTATATTATAATAAGATGGCCGATCGTCCCGTCACGTGGGGCTGTCCCCTTAAAGTCTGGGGCCGCTGCTGGTGGCCAGCTGTGCGAGCCAATGGGAGGCCAGCACGCGTCCTGGGTAGCTGTCCGGGGAGGACCCACTTTGTACCTTTCGGCATCCTTGTCGGTAGGTGTGGTAGGTGACAGGCTGGGGTCAAAAGTCCTATCTGTCGATGCCCTTTGAAGATCCGCACGTGGGCCACCCTCCAAGATTCGGTCTTCGACGACTTTGACGGATGCTGGATCCATACGTGGCACGAGACGATCGCCTCTGGTTCGCTTATTAAAGACGATCGTCAGATATCAAAAGACGATTGCTGGGTACCAAAAGACGGTCGCCGTATTGTGCCGAACTCTGGGCGTTTTTCCAGAGTATGTCTTCCATGGTTGGCTTCTCTGATCGTGATGTCGATCGCCTATCGAGGCGTATTAATCGCCGCACAACAATTGCCCCCTAGCTCGCCTCGATGTTGAAAACACAGGGTGAGGTGGCACTGTTGGCGATCGTCAATGTTTAGCCGATCAGCCGATCTGAATTCAAATCTGGACGATCTCCTTTTGCGCCGGGAGCAGCGGGAAATGAAGGTGGGCTCTCGAAAAGTTGCAAAGACACGCGTCGCGCTACTGTTGGGGGAGTCCGACGGTTTGTCAGACTTTGTCGCCTGGCGTGCCCTCGAAAAGATGCGTCCGCGGGATTCGAAGGCAGCATTTAACGCGTCCCCACTATGACGGTTGCGATCCAGCCCTCGAGATTTCATTTATTTGCACTTAGACCCACGCCTCCATCTATAAAAGGGCTAGGGCTTCTTCTCTTTCACTCTTTACGCGTCCTTGCATCCATAGCCGAAACTCTGCAAAAATTTCTGGAGCTTCTTGTGCCGATCTTCTTCTTTTCTCTAGGTAAGAAAAATCAATCTTCTATATCCCTCTTCTGTTTATAATATGTCGGGAGGATCCAAGACCTTCGTGGCCGGAAGTTCTTCTACCGCCGCGGCTTCGCCTGACCGGGAGGAGATTCCCATTGGAGTGGACATGGAAACGGCCGTTGAGGCCATTCGTGCTGGGATTGCACCCGCAGAACTCGAAGAGCTTTTCAACGAGGCCGCAGTGGCGAAGACGGCGGCGACGGCGGAGCAGGGGGGCTCGCCGGCAGATGAGGACGAACTGGAGCGGCTAACTTGGGAACGACAGAGTGTTTTTGGCCCCGCCTATATGGCTTTTGCCAAGATTATGGAGGGGATCGCCGGACCCTGTCCGGAATTTGACTTCGAAGCCTACTCCGCCGTTCATCCTTATGAACATGTGAAGCGGACGGTTTTTCGGGCCGCCGACCCGTCTCCGTGGACTCTCGGAAAGATCTGGAGTACGGCGACCAAGAAAGACCTGAGCCGATGGAGGGCCAAATATCACATCCCCTCTGACGTTTCCTTGCACGTGCCCTCGGAGAATGAACGTGCCGATCAACCGCCCGAGGATATGGTTGCCGTCAGCGAGATGATTATGGAGGCCGGCCTGTGATTCCCTCTGCCATTCGCCGTCTCCTACTTGTTGATCGCCTGGAATTTGGCGCCGCTTCAACTGACACCGAACGCTTGGCTATAGGTCATCTGCACGTTGACACTATTTGGCGGTCACCGGTTGTTCCGTCTCCTTACTGCGCTGGAGATGAATTATCTGTTTAAATTGGCCACGCAGAAAGGGTCGATCGGCGGCAATCATATCCAAGGCCGAATGGGGAGAGTGATCCTCGGTGTGCCGAAGAAGACCAGGGGCGACCTGGCTAAATGGTGCTGGGTCGGCGGAGCGTGGCGATCGGCATCGAGTGACAGGCCGAATGAGGAGTTGGAGATCCCCGCCACTTTTCGGGAGAGGAATCCGAGTAAGGATTTTAACTCTCCCCTTGATTGAGTTTGTCTTGGACTGATCTAATTTTGTTTTCTTTTTGCAGGACCTCTCGTTCCAGCGATCAGCGATCTCCCTTTCAATTTCTTGATCGTTTGGGAGCGGATTCGTGCCTTGCCGGATTCCTTCATTGACGTTCGCTCGCTTGGTAACGAAATTCATCGGTTGGGGGCTCGATTGTTTCGCTTCCCTCGTCACTTGAAAGTCCCAGGTATGAGCTTAAGTGGTGCTTCCTTGCTTGACGATCTTCTCCAGGAGGTCGTAGCGTTTAAGTTGCTGTCTAACTTGTTTGTACTTCTTCTTTGACAGAGGTTCATTTTCCCCGACTTGCCGATCCACCACCAGAGATTGCCATGTCGAATCCAGGACTCATCGGTCGACTCCACTTGGGTAAGACGACTGGTCGCGTTCCTGCGACGACGTCTTGCCCTGCTCCGGTGATGAGGCCTTCTGAGGTGCCGGTCGCCGAGCCGGTAGTTCAGGGAGAGGAACAACTTCATCGCCGCAAGAGGCGGAGGCCGGAGGAGTCCCTGCCGATTACTGAGGCGGATGTGTCCATTCTTGAGCCTCCGGTTGCTGCGGCTCCTATTTCTGCTATCCCGATGACGGAGCGATCAGGCCTTAGGCCCTCGGCGTCCGGCCCCCGGTCATCGGGTGGACCTACGAAGAAGGTGGCGATCGCTGAGGCGGAAACCTCTCGGGGCAAACCTTATTTTGGTCGCGATCCCGAGCTGGTCAACAGGTAAGAAAGGATCAAAAATTTCTGAGTTAGGCATTCTGAGCAAGGTGTAGGCTAACTCCTTGGTTTCTTTGGTTTGTGCTGCAGGGTTCGTCTTGCCGACCCGGAAGTCGCTCCCATGGTGCTGGACTTTTTGTCGAGTAAGGCTCCACAAACATCTCTCGACGTCCCTACTTACGTCCAGCAGGCTATCACCTCTCTGCCCAAGGCCTGGATGACCGATCTTGATGCGATCGCTCGTCGGCGATCTGGAGATGCCATGCAGGCGACCATTGCCCTGGCTCTCCAGACGGCGACGATGGCCGTCCAAGCTGCTAGGGATTTTGAGGGGCGACCCTCCACTACTCGTCTCCATAGCGACCTCGAGGCCGCTCGGAATAAAAACATTGAATTTGCCAACCGGATCCAGTCTATGGAGAAGGAGTATGTGGAGACGGCCAAAAGGGCTAAACAGGACGTTGACTGATTGAAGAAGGAGCTGAGCCGCTCTAAGGAGGCTGCCGACCGGTCCCGTGATCAGGAGAAGGAAACCCGCCAGAAGTATGCGGCTTCGCAGGAGGAGGAGGCCGGGCTGAAGGCGACGGTGGATCGGCTCAGCGGTGAGCTGGAGGCGGCGAAGAAGGAGCTGGAGATGGAAAAGGGAGAGAATGCCGCCAAGGTGGTCGAGCTGGCGGAGGCTGAGAAGACGACCGTGGAGTTGAAGGGGCAACTGAAAGCGATCGAGACCGATCCCTATCTCAATGTGGCGCTCGTCGGCGAGTTCGCCTATTACCTGGCCTACGTCGATGCTGTCAGAGCCGCCAAGAAGGTAGGGATCGAGATCGGTCCCTTGATGGAGAGCTTCAAAGCCTATGCGCTCGAGCACCATCTGCACCCGGAGTTCTCTTTGCCGATCCTTGACCTTGTCGACTTTGGGATCGACTTGAGTTGGTATACTGGCAAACTCATTCATCCTGAGGCCGAAGGGGGGCCCAAGCCGATCCGCAACCTGAGGGCAATGACCAACCGGCGGAGCCTTGAGAGATATTTTTGTTTTCCTTGTGTCTTGTAATTTTTGCTTTCTCTTTGTATTGCCTTCGGGCGTCATGTTGTACGAACTCCTTTTGATAATGAATGAAATATTCCTTGTTCGCACTGTCTTTTTATATACGATCGCCTTTGAATGTTTGTATGCGAATTTTTACAAGTATGTGTATGATTGCATCTGATGTCTTGTTTACCCGACCGATTGTCTGAGTGTTGAATCTATTGATATGTTTTGAATCGAAATTCTTACTTGTAACTTTTGTAGAACGATTCCGATCGTCCTGCGTGTGTTTGAGCAAAACCGATCGGGCGTGGTTCCTTTCTGTGCAATCGCATTTGGGATTAGCTCGACCCATCTCTGCCCCCTTGTTTTTGTTTGCTTTTTGTAAGTAAGGGAACAAAAATTAGTTTGTCTGGCGAGCTATCTTCGGTTTTGCCGATTCTGAAGAATCGTGCACGGTCGGGGAGTTCGATGGACCGACCTCCCCAATCGTGTCTTTGTGTGCGAGGGACACTGTATATCCCGCGACTTACTTTTTTGTGAGAGTCCTCAGTTAGGCTGCGCCTGCCTTGTGTTAAAACGAAAGGCGGGCGATCTTGGTATGGAGGAGTCCTTGCACGGGGCGTCGTCGGCTTATTCGACTCCACGTCCGCGGCTTGTTAGCTCTGCTTCCACCTTGGCCCGCCATGAAGATGGCGATCCTCGACGGTGTACGTTGAGACGGGGGCAGTGGCACGTCGTATTGTCCGGGTTCATCATGTTAGATGATGTACCTGGAGGACATGCGAACGTGTCTACTGATTATTTTGGAGGGTCCTTCGGCTACGCCGGCCTCATATTTAAACGAAGGGCGGGCGATCTCAGCCCGAAGGAACCTTGCATGGGCGAAGCTGTCGGTTCCATCGACCTCCAGGACCATGGCTGCATTGCTTCTACCTCGGATCGTCATGATCAACGATCGTCGGCGGTATGCGATATGCCTGGTGGGGCGATCTCCAGAATAGATGGGATAGGAAAAAATTTCATTATATCCCTTGTACATTGTGCAGTCGAAATTGAATACAAAATTTTCACTGGTAGTATTTTTTCAGATGCACGGCGTTCCAGGGATATTGATCCGGGGTACCGTCAGGATGTTCAAGTTCGTAGGCTCCCTTAGTTATCCATTTAGATATCCTGAAAGGTCCTTCCCAGTTCGGACCGAAAACGCCTGTGTGGGTTTGAATCTTCTTGAGGACGAGATCGCCCACTTGAAATCTTCTTTCTTTGACCTTTGAATTGAAGAACTTCTCGGCTCTCCTTTTGTGGATTGTGTTCTTCATTTCTGAGTTCAGCCGTCGTTCTTCGAGCATGTCTAGGTCGATTCGTCGGGCCACATTGTTGTCGGTCGTTATCTCCTGTTTGGTTCGATGGCTGAGGACGGCGATCTCCGAAGGAATCACCGCTTCTGTTCCGAAGGCGAGGGCAAATGGGGTTTCGCCGGTGGAATTACGGGTCGTCGTTCGATAAGACCACAAAACATTTGGAAGCTCGCTCGCCCATCGCCCTTGCCTGGATTCGAGTCGCGCTTTAATTGTGTGTTTGAGGATCTTGTTCTGACCTCTACTGTCCGTCGTGCGAGGGTGATAGGGTGCTGAAAACAATCTTTTGATTCCCCATTTCTCACATAATTGCATGACTTGTAAGCCGTCGAACTGCTTTCCGTTGTCGGAGATGATGGTCTGGGGCAGACCGAATCGGCATACGACGTTTCTCCATATAAACTTGATCACTTGCTCTTGGCCGATCTTGTTGAGCGGTTCGGCCTCAGCCCATTTGGTGAAATAGTTGACCCCTACGATGGCGAACTTACAACCCCCTGGAGCCGTCGGCAAGGGACCTATAAGGTCGATACCCCATTGCGCAAATGGCCAAGGGCTATACATGGAGGTGAGCTGTTCGGGGGATAGTTTAATGTTGGGGCCCATTATCTGACACCTATGACACGATCTGGCATAGGCGATCGCATCCTTCTGAAGTGATGGCCAGAAAAAACCTTGTCTAGTTGTCTTATGGATGAGAGCTCGCCCGCCCGCATGGTTTCCACAAATCCCGTCATGGATCTCAGCTAAAACGAGCCGACCTTCCTCCGGTGTAATACACTTGAGGAGGGGAAGGCTGAAAGCTCGCTTGTAAAGCCGGTCGTCCAATAGGGTATATCTGGTCGCACGGAGCTGGAGTTGGCGAGCTTTAACATGATCGTCAGGGACCGTTCCGTCCTTTAAGTATTTGATGAACGGAGTCATCCAGTTCTCCTCGGCGATGGTGATCGTGGTAACCAGGCTTCTGTCGATCGCCGGCCTTGCTGACTTTGTGATTTGGATATTGGAGAAGTCAGCTGCCCCATCCGATGATGCTAGTTTGGAAAGGGCATCGGCCTGGGAGTTGTGTTCTCTCGGGACTTGTTCGATTAGCACTTCTTCAAATTTTGTGCACATTTCGGCGACCAGTTCTTGGTATTTGACCATCTGTTCGCCGCGCGCTTCATATTCTCCTTGACTTGGTTCATGACCAAAAGTGAGTCCATGAAGATATGGAGGCGACGAACATCTAGGGCGAGGGCTAGATCGAGCCCGCCTACCAAGGCTTCGTATTCGGCTTCATTGTTGTTCGCACGGAAGCTGAAACGCATAGCATTAGTGAAACTTTGTCCTTCGGGACTGATGAGGACAATTCCTGCCCCTGCTATCGAATTGGTCGCCGAGCCATCCACATATAACTTCCAGGCAGGTCGGCCGACCTGGGTTGGACTGTGAGGGAACGTTAATTCCACCACGAAGTCCGCCAGAGCTTGGCCTTTGATCGCCGTGTGAGGAGCGTAAGTGATACCGTATTGGGCGATCTCCAGCGACCACTTGAGGAGTCGCCCGTTGGTGTCTGGTCGATGTAGAACTTGTCTTAGAGGTAGAGTTGTCAGGACTTCCACTTGATGTTCGAAGAAATAAGCCCTTAGTTTACGGACACTCATGACAAGGGCGTAAGCGATCTTCTCCAATGGTGTATAGCGTGTTTCAGCGTCGTGGAGCGCCTGACTAACATAGTAGATCGGCAAGTGGGCTTGTCCCTCCGCTCGCACCAGAACGACACTTAGTGCGACCTCCGAGGCTGCCAGGTAAAGGAATAGTTTCTCACCGGGGATTAGCTTAGCCAGGATCTGGGGGTTAGATAGATATTCCTTTATTTTGGCGAACGCTATCTGACTTTCCTTTGTCCATGCGAACTTCTTGTTCTTGATGGTCGCGAAGAAAGGCTTGCTTTTATCGCCGAGTCGAGATATGAAACGGCTGAGGGCGGCTAGAAAACCTGTAAGGCGTTGTACCTGCTTGATGTTTCGTGGCTCCTGCATGTCAAGGATCGCCTGTATCTTAGTGGGGTTCGCCTCGATCCCCCTTTGGCTCACAATGTGCCCCAGGAATTTCCCGGAGCCCACCCCGAAGTTGCATTTCTTGGGGTTTAGCTTCATGTTGAATCTTTCGAGGATGGCGAACGTCTCGACGAGATCATTGAGGTGATTGTCCTTCTTGAGGCTTTTGACCACGATGTCGTCAATGTAGACCTCCATGGTCTTGCCGATCTGATTGGCGAACATTCTGTTGACTAGTCGCTGGTAGGTTGCCCCTGCGTTTTTCAAGCCGAACGGCATTCGGACCCAAAAGTATATGTCTTTTTTCGTGTGGAAATATGTGTGTTTTATGTATTTCTCCGCCATTGGGATTTGATGATACCCGGCGAAGGCATCCATAAATGACATCATTTCGCAACCTACTGTGCTATCGACCAAGTGATCAATATGAGGCATCGGAAAGTGATCTTTTGGACATGCCGCGTTGAGGTCGGTGAAGTCGATGCATAACCTCCAGGAACCAGTTGGCTTCTTGACGAGTACCGCGTTGGCGACCCATTGTGGTTCGTCTGTAGCTACCCCGATTAATTTGTTGTCGAGTAATTTTTGGACTTCTACGTCGAGCGCTGCGTATTTTTCGGGACCGAATTTTCTACATTTTTGGTGAACAGGCTTCATTGTCGGGTCGATCTTTAGATAGTGGCAAGCGTGCTCAGGACTTATGCCGACCATATCTTGATGCGACCAGGTAAAAACTCCGATGTTCTTACGTAGCAAATTGATCAGATCCCCTTTTAGTTCGCGGTCGATGCTCGCGCCGATCTGTACTTCCCGTTCTGGATGATCCGGATCTATCGTTATACTCTACAACTCTTCGATGGGGACAGTCGCCTCTCGTTTGGAACGATTTCCGGACTCGATTCTAGGATCGATGTCGAGACTTGGCTCGAAACTGATCCTTGGCTCGATGTCGTCCGTTAACCGAACCGAGATGGCGTCCCCTAAGTCGGGTTGGTATGATGCGCTCGGCTCGTCGATATCCATGGGTTGATCGTCGATCGCTTCAATGTTACACATATTATGGGAAGTATTGAAAGCAGTAACGACATAGGAGTAACTCAAACATCTTTTTGCCATTAGCTGATCTCCTTTTACAGTACCAACTGTCCCATCGGTAGTGGGGAATTTGATACAGTAAAAGAAAGACGAGGCGACCGCCTCAAAGGTTTCTAAAAAGGGGCGACCTAGGAACCCATTATAGATGCTGGGCCTATCTATGATTACAAAACTTAGGTTCCTAGTAATCCTAACCTTGGGATCATAAAAGCATATTAGCTCGACGGAGAGCTTGATCCTCCCGTAGGCTTGGACTGTGTTGTCGCCGAACCCTTGGAGCACGGTGTCGAACGGCTTGATGAATTTGATTAAGTTGCCGAGTTGGTCTAGGGAGGATTTGAATATGATGTTGCAGAAACTCCCATTGTCGACCAGCACGCGATCGACCGTCTTTCCAAGGATGCAGGCGGAGATCACCAGTGCATCCTCTTTGGGTCACTGCACTCCCTCCATGTCCTTGTTGGAGAAGGTGATGAGTGCGTCTTTAGAAATGGTCGGCTCCGGAGGTACCACGGTATGAACCCCGGCGAACGCCCTCAGCTCGGCCTTTTGCTTCCTGTTTGACATGGTGGAAACCGGGGAAAGACCCCCGAGGTTTCCATCTCCTGCTTGAAGCATGTTGATCCGACCGCCCGGGTTGATCGGAGGGATCGACTCATCAGAGTACTCCGGCTCATGCTCGATTCTGGCGACCGGATTGGGAGGAGTTCTTTTGTTTGGTCGGCACTCGCGCCCTCCGGCTCTCTCCGTCCTAGGTTCTGGCTTGGTGATCAAATTGTCCAGTTTGCCTTCCTCAAACAGTCGCCAGAGCTGTCTGAGGAGGTCGCGGCATTGGCTGGTGTTGTGGCCGGGACTCTTATGGTAGGCACAGAATTTGCTACGGTCTAGATGACCGTGGTCCCTTATCGGCTTTGGTTTGGAAAGCCACTCGCGACCCTTGATTGCGTTGAAGATGTGGGCCGGAGATAAGTTGAGGTTGTGGAGAAGGTGGACCTCTACATCCTCGAAGGCTTTGAACTCGCCAGGCGGCTTGGCGACCGCCTTTCTGGGCTTGGCGACCGCCTTCTTCTGGACATGAGATGGCGCCTTTCCTTCTTCGGGCGGTCCCTCGCCTAAGCGGAGGGAGAGCATCCTCTGCCTAGCCAGAAAATCGGCGGCTCTGCCGCGGAAGACCGAGTAAGTCAGGGGGATATCCTTTGTGAGGTGCTTGAACATGGGCGAGCGTCCGTGGAATCCGCTCAGGACTGAGTGTAAAGCGAGCTCGTCGCTGATGGGATCGCCGGTGAGGACTATCTCGTCTACCCGGTCGATGTAATCTTCATCTGAGTCATCCTTCCCCTGCCTGATTTTCATCACGCGGTGGGGACCTTCTGGCCGAACAACTTTGGCGGCGAAGTACGACGTGAAGTCGTTCGCCAGCTTTTCAAAGCAATTGATTGAGCGGGGTGGTAGTGAGATGTACCACCTGTGGGCGAGGTCGCATAGGGTTAATGGGAACATCCGACACTTGGTCGCATCTGACGCTCCGCATCTGGTCATGTAGATCCGGAACTTGCTCAAGTGGGTTTCCGGATCCGATCTCCCCTCATATAGAGATGTTTGTGGGGGATTGATCGTTGGTTGGACCGGGGCGAGCTCGATCTGAGCCGTGAGTGGTTCGCTTGGCCCAACGATCGATCTCCTGGCGCCTGCCCCATTTTCCAGGAGCGCCTTCATCTCGTCGAGCTGGCGTTGCATGGCGGCCATCGCCGTCGCCTGACTGCTCGCCGATTGGCTCTTAGAGCGCGAACCAAGGCGATCGTGTACTGATCCCCTAGCCCCGTGATGAATGACGAGCTCCCTGCCAGTGAGTTCCTTCCTTGGGCGAGCAGGGGCTCGTTGACCGACTTGTCTCCTGGGAGTCGGATATGCCGAACTCCTGGTAAAGGATTCGGATTCCGATGTCTCCCGGCTGGGGCCTGAACGCCCGGGTCGCCATGAGGGATCGCTCCCTAGGCGGCTGAAAACGGAATCGTCCCGCCTCACGAGAGCCTTCTCCTGCGGCTCGGGGCTTTCTGTCGATTTATCAACATAGATCCCCTTAAGCTTCCGCTTACCTGCCCAGCGGATGGCCGATGGAGTGATGGTGGGCGAGTCGTAGGCCTTCCGTCGCTCCCTGAGGATGGCTATAGCCTCCTCAATCTGTCCCGCGGTCTGGAACTGATCGAGTGAGAGGCTGGAACCATCCCTCGGGGGCGGGAGTGAGAGCCTAGTGTAATACCCGTAATTTTTGTTCCCCGGAAATTTTCTATTTTTGGCGGAAGTCTATTTTGACGATTTTCTTGGGACCGTTTCGTCATCCTGAGAATGATTAATTCTACACTTTTTGTCATCCGAGTTCGTTTCGGTATCGTTCTGTTGAATTCCGTGTTCTTTAGCGACTTTTCCACGTATGAGTTCGACTTTGTTAAATCACCATAAATTCTTGGAAGCTCCAAAAATTCTAAATCTTTGCAATATTATAGAGCATCGAGTTATCTTTCCAATGGTTCAAACGGTGAGTCAATCGGAGTCCGGACGAGAGAGTTATGGTCGTTTTAGCTCACCCGCTCGTTATTGGCGATCGCTGCCGAACCGGCCGTGTCGTCCGACACGGCCGTGCTGCATTTCCCGGAAATGCCGGAGTCTCGCCTCAGACCACCGTGTCGTCGACACGGCCCGTGCCGAACCCTTCCGGATAGGCGAGAATAATCGCCCGGCACGCCCGACCATGTCGTGCACGCGGCCGAGTCATGCCGAAGTCATTGTCGGACGGGTCATCGTCGGAAGGCCCTCGCGCCGCGACCGTGTCAAGCGGGACACGGTCGAGTCCTGTCGGCCAGGTATGCGACACGACCGTGCCGATCGGCACGGGCCGTGTCGGCAGATACCAACCCCTAAAAAAGGCCCTGCAAACGTTTTTCTTGCCATTTTTCACCTTCTTCTTCTCCTTTTCCGCAGCTGGGCGTGTTCTAAGCTTGAAGCCATGTTGTTTAACAACATATCCATGGAGTCTTGGAGCTCATATCATCAATCATCCATCCTATAACATCCTTTGATCGAGCGAATCAATCGATTTTCCAGAAATCTAATTTTGGGGATTTTGGGTATTTTGTTCGATTTCGTCCGTTTAATCCGATTTAACTTAGGATTGTGATGGATTGATGATTATTTAGATGTATTGTATCATTTCCCTTGTTATCCCATGGTTGGATCGTATCGATTCGTTGTTTTGGTCGAGTTCTTGACCGACGCCTTGAAGGTGTCCGGTAAAATGTCATAGAGGGGTTTTCGGGCGTTCGCGATTATTCTTCCTCGTATGATCGATGATTTATTGAATTTATGTTGTTAGGGTCGAATTCTTGTGAAGAACTCGAGTCGAAACCCTTCCGCTCGTTGTCTTCTTCGTGGTTCAAGCTTCCGGTCGAACCGTGTTCTTCGGGATCTTGATAACGTTTATTAAGGCAAGTATACATTTATGATTGTACGTTCTCGACTTTGAAAGTAAGAGGAATTAATGGTATGATATGAACGAACCGTTTTTACGGCATTCATAGAAATATTGATGGCATATCATGAACGAACCGTTTTTACGGCATTCATAGATATATTGTTGGCATGTAATGAACGAACCGTTTTGACGGCATTCCTACATGTATCGGCGTATGAGGTGAACGAACCGCTTCTACGGCATTCACATACGTAACGGCGTATGAGGTGAACGAACCGTTTCTACGGCATTCACATACGTCTTATGAGATTTTAGTTATTCCGGAATACTAGTCTTACATTGATGAATTGACGGATATTGATGAATTGGCGGATTACATTTACTTTATTGTCGAGGAGTATTATGTTTCATATTGTTATACTTGCACTAGCTATTCGATGGCTAACCCCTTTATGGGGGAAATACGTTTCATGTATTTCAGGTTCCAGGAGAGCGGACAGACGGGTACCGGGTCGGCATGAAGATGATGGGCTAGTGTGATACTGTGTCTTGTCTCCGGTTATTTTCTTGGATTCCTCCATTCAGTGTTGTTGTACTGGAATGGATTTTTAAATACTCGAGTATTGTATTTCAGTTTCCTTGATGTTCCGGCCTGTGTTGCCGAGGTATTGATTTGTGAAGTGATGTATATGTTTTCGTTGGTTATGGTTTTGAATATCAGTTGTATCGTCTTCCTTTCTTTTGTATGTAGACCTTATCGGTCAAGTTTATAGTTTCGCGTATGTTTAGCCTTGTGGGTCCCACGGCGGGGCTCACGGCGCTGTAATATACCCTGAATAACTTGGGGGTGTTACGAATATGGTATCGAGCTTAGGTTTATGGATACCTAGGTGTCGGTCTTTCGGGTCGATTGAGTCGACATTTGCCTGATATCACTACTCGCCATCATCACCGTGCGACCGGTACTTGTAAGTCCTCTCACTCTTCTCGTATTTTTTCTTAATCGTTTCGTTTATAGCTTGGTATTCTTGGGAATTGGTCACTTCGAGAATGTGCGATTCGGATTATACTTACGCACGTGTGTGCCCTTCAGAATGTTGGCTGAAAGTAGGAAGAATCGTGGCTGTGATCACGGACGTGAACCCTTCCTTGAGATTTTGTTAAATTGCTAATTGCGATATTGGTGTGTAACGGTATTATGTTGAGACTTTGTTTAGGAGTCGCATGCTAGTATCACGGGAGATCTTCGTCTTCACAGACCTGTAAGTATGTTGTTCGGATTATTCGAAAATTCTTGGTTATCTTGGTGATTTTGGATTTTCCGTTGCAATGTTTGTGCGAGTGATTGCAAGTTTCGAGGACGAAACTTATTTTTAAGGGGGGTAGAGTGTATTACCCCGATTTTTCGGATATATTTTTTTTTCGTTTATATATTGGATATCGTGGATGGTTAATTATGCTCGAGGACGTTGTGAACGTTTGAAAATGTTATTGAATTGAGTATATGTATTGATTTTGCCGTATGCTCGTATTTGGTATGTCATGACTTTGGACAAGAATTGTTGAAATTGGCTAAGTATGGAATTATTACGTACGTTAATAAGGTGAGATTACGTACGTAAGATTGGCATGGTTACGTACGTCAAGGCTAAGGTATTACGTACGTAACGAAGGCATCGGACAGAACCGAGTCCTGTGAGGCAGGTGGGATCCTGTTTCGGCAACTTTCGGCGGAGGATGTTGACAGGTGAGTCAACGTACGTGTTACGTATGTTATACAGGACGTGTTACGTACGTAACACAACCATTGTACTGTAGCAAGTCAACTGGTATATTACGTACGTTATATGGTATGGGTTACGTACGTAATGGACTGCACGGAATGAGACAGTGAGATGGTTACGTACGTTATGGATTTTGGATTACGCACGTTAAAGTTGTTACGTACGTTAAGAAAGGACACCTACGTACGTAATGAGAGTGCAATTTATATATTGAAGTGTTGCCTTTCATTTCTCTCACGATCCTTTGAGATATTTCTCTCCAAAACTCGTCCCTCTTCACTTTTAAGAGTGTTCTAAGCACTTTTAACATGATTTTGAGCTTGGAATCATGGAATTAGAGCTTAGTTATGGAACTATTGTTGATTCTTGAAGTGATTCCTTGTGTTATCCATATTCTATGAGGTTTAGGTTGAAGGAAGATAATGATATGCTCTGAATATGTTGATTATGATTATGGAATCATAGAGATATTGATGTTCTTGAGGCCATATGATGACTATGATGATTTAATGATTCTTGGAATGGAGTTCAATTATTCTTTCTTCGTGGTTCGTCCATACAAGGTAATCCTCATATCCCTTTGATAGTGGCTCATTTTTTTTTTTCTTTTTGGATTACTACTTGGGAGGGAGTATGTTGGGAATCGTGTATTTTGATGTTCGTCTTATTTTAATGAAAATGCATAAATTGGACTGTACTTTTATCCGCTGCGTGAGTATTTTTGAAATGGATTTTGGTATTTTGCCAACTGAAATTTTATTTTGTAAAACCGATTCCCTAAACTGAGTTTTTGGCATTTTAACCTTGATCGTTTTGACGGTATTTGGAAAATGATTTTTTTAGTATTTGAAAAATATTACTGTCATCGGTCTTTTTGGCATTTTCGAATGACGTGGAAAATTGTGCTTAGCACGTAAAATCCTTGTGAGAAGGGTTTACGGCGTGTAATATTCGAGGAGGATCCGGGTGTTACAATTATGGTATCATGTGATAATGTTATACGAGATTTGTTGGAATTGTAATAAGAGATTTCGGATGTTGATATGATCATTGAGATCTTCTTCATATGGTGATAAGGGTTTTGTTGCGATTCTTGAGATTGTATGAATGACATGATGAAGAAAATGGTAACATGGAGATATATACCTCGGAGATGTTGTTCGGAACGTGATTTCGGATATTTCATGTTCTTGAAGAACTCTTGAATTATACGAGGTGATGAAAAAAAAATTTTAGAAGTGTTGATGTTTTGAAAATGAATATGGAATATTCATATCTAGAGCTAAACTATGTGTTGGAAATAATATTCGTATAGGAATACGAATGTGATTATGAGTTTGATGATACTATTATTCATCTCTGAATTTGGAAGCCCATACGTATGGAGCAAATATTCAAATCGAATGATTGGATTGTTTGATAACTTTTTTTAATATGATTATCTATTGTTTTGAACCAGTCGGATGATTCGAATTGACGATAGTTATAAGTAAATTTTAACGATGGATTTACGAGAAAGGAACCTTGTCAATTCGTATTTAAGAATTGAGTTTGGAACATTTAGACCCTTATTATTGGTCCGAATTGGTTGCTGATATGATCATCATATTTCGACTCGTATTGTGGACAGGATTTGTAAGTGTCTGAGTTGGATTGTTCGATGTGATTAGTCGAGATATGGTAAAACGATTGAGTTCGTGGTTTGGTGGTATTGATATTGGTCGTCATCGAACCGGTTGATTATCAATCCTTCGTTTTACAATAAGGTATGATGTTTGATCGTGAATTATGACTGTTGTGTTGCGGTTAAGGTTGAAGGATTCGTCGATTAACTTGGTCGAGACAAGTTTTATACTCGTACTAATCAATGAGACTAATGTTATCGTGTAGGCGTACGATTGTGTGTATCATTTTGGGACTTGGCCTCTTTATGATTGTATTGATGTCAAGGGATTGGTTGACACGGCCGTCGGCAAATTATGCCAAATGTTCTTGTTTGTAAATGGCCGGTTCAAGGCATTACGATACTTGTTGGTAAAGTTGCTATCGATAGCCGGTTCGCGGTATCGATGTATCGATTATTATTATTCGCGATTAATGTCGTTCTGAGACATCGTTGAATCTTTGTCATCGAATTGGATCTGTTGCTATGATGTTGCGTTAACCGATTGGGGACATTTGATATATCCTTTTGTCATCTCCGTTTTGGTGGTCGGTTTAAGACACCGGGACATCTATTCTATCGTATCATTGATTATCGATTGACCGTTCTAGGATAATCGAGGTATTGAAATGGGATTATCAAAGATAATTCCCATCCGTTGTCGAAGATACTCTCATCCGTTGTATCGTTGTTATCGATTGGCCATTCTACGGTAATCGAAGTATTGAATTGGGATTATCAACGATAATTCCCATCCGATGAATTATTATTGTCGTGTTGACCGATTCAAGGAAGCACACTATTATTCTTGTGAACTCGGCAATTTTGTAATCGTTGAAGGTTGAGGATTTTCCCGAACTGTTGTGTTGTGATCGTTGTTCGTGTTAATCGGTCCTTAGGGAATTCTGATCCCAGGATGGTTGTTTTGAATATCGTTGGTCGTGTCGATCTTTCATTATTCGTGTGTCATCGTTCACTTGGTGAGTCGTATGATCCGTATTGATGTTTTATCCCTTGAGTTTCGTTGTCATGTTGTATCGTGGCATATCCGGAATCATGTCTGCGTGCCGATTGGTTATGTGTAAGATTTTTAGCCGGGCACCGATGGTCATGCGTGGATATTTCCGCATTGGATCGCACACGAGACGTAGTTCTTGAGGCTAATTAGGTACATTGTCACACGTATATTCGGATTCCGTATATGGGGTGGACATGTGCACGAACACATTTCCGGATCGGGCGATCTTGTGATGTCCTCTTGAGCTTTATTGATTGATCGTTCAAGTCCATGTTGTATCGATATGTCCGACGATTTGCGATCGGTTGTTCATACGCCGAGGGTATGTCCGATCGAGTTTGCTTCTTTGAGATCTCGTATTGTGATGATTCTGACTTTGGGTCGGCTTTCAGGCCATTGTGATGTATCGGTATTTCCGTTGGAGCCTTCGGGCATTGTGAATTCGTATCTTTTTCCGCATTGGTTTGGTTTACCTTCGGGTAATGTATTGTTATGTTCTATATTGATGATTCGCCGTTTGGGCGTATGTTTGATTCTTGTGCATCTCGTTAAGTTTTCTGGCGAAATATTTCTTCCCCTACTCGTTTTAAGTTTCGGGACGAAACTTCTTTTAAGGAGGGTAGAATGTAATACCCGTAATTTTTGTTCCCGGAAATTTTCTATTTTTGGCGGAAGTCTATTTTGACGATTTGCTTGGGACCGTTTCGTCATCCCGAGAATGATTAATTCTACACTTTTTGTCATCCGAGTTCGCTTTCGGTATCGCTCATTGAATTCCGTGTTCTTTAGCGACTTTTCCACGTATGAGTTCGACTTTGTTAAATCAACATAAATTCTTGGAAGCTCCAAAAATTCTAAATCTTTGCAATATTATAGAGCATCGAGTTAGCTTTCCAATGGTTCAAACGGTGAGTCAATCGAGTCCTGACGAGAGAGTTATGGTCGTTAGCTCACCCGCTCGTTATTGCCGATCAAGGCGGGCGAACCCGGCCAGTCGTCCGACACGGCCCGTGCTGCACTCGTCCGAAATGCCGGAGTCTCGCCTCAGACCCGACCGTGTCGTCCGACACGGCCCGTGCCGAACCCTTCCGGATAGGCGATCGTCGCTAAAGACGCCCGACCGTGTCGCCCGCACGGCCGAGTCATGCCGAAGCCGCCGGACGGGTCATCGTCGGAAGGCCCTTCGCGCCGCGACCGTGTCAAGCAGACACGGCCGAGTCCTGTCGCCAGTATGCGACACGACCGTGCCGATCGGCACGGCCGTGTCGGCAGACAATCAACCCCTATAAAAGGCCTCGCGACGTTTTTCTTGCCATTTTTCACCTTCTTCTTCTCCTCTTCCGCAGCTGGGCGTGTTCTAAGCTTGAAGCCATGTTGTTTAACAACATATCCATGGAGTCTTGGAGCTCATATCATCAATCATCCATCCTATAACATCCTTTGATCGAGCGAATCAGGTCCGATTTTCCAGAAATCTAATTTTGGGGATTTTGGGTATTTTGTTCGATTTCGTCCGTTTAATCCGATTTAACTTAGGATTGTGATGGATTGATGATTATTTAGATGTATTGTATCATTTCCCTTGTTATCCCATGGTTGGATCGTATCGATTCGTTGTTTTGGTCGAGTTCTTGACCGACGCCTTGAAGGTGTCCTAGAAATGTCATAGAGGGTTTTTGGGCGTCGCGATTATTCTTCCTCGTATGATCGATGATTTATTGAATTAATGATGTTAGGGACGAATACTATTGAAGAACTCGAGTCGAAACCCTTCCGTACGTTGTCTTCTTCGTGGTTCAAGCTTCCTTGGCCGAACCGTGTTCTTCGGATCTTGAACGCTTTATTAAGGCAAGTATACATTTATGATTGTACGTTCTCGACTTTGAAAGTAAGAGGAATTGATGGTATGATATGAACGAACCGTTTTTACGGCATTCATAGAAATATTGATGGCATATCATGAACGAACCGTTTTTACGGCATTCATAGATATATTGTTGGCATGTAATGAACGAACCGTTTTGACGGCATTCCTACATGTATCGGCGTATGAGGTGAACAAACCGCTTCTACGGCATTCACATACGTAACGGCGTATGAGGTGAACGAACCGTTTCTACGGCATTCACATACGTCTTATGAGATTTTAGTTATTAGGAATACTAGTCTTACATTGATGAATTGACGGATATTGATGAATTGACGGATTACATTTACTTTATTGTCGAGGAGTATTATGTTTCATATTGTTATACTTGCACTAGCTATTCGATGGCTAACCCCTTTATGGGGGAAATACGTTTCATGTATTTCAGTTCCGGAGAGCGGACAGACGGCACCGGTCGGCATGAAGATGATGGGCTAGTGTGATACCGTGTCTTGTCTCGGTTATTTTCGATTCCTCCATTCGGTTGTTGTCTTCGAATGGATTTTTAAATACTCGAGTATTGTATTTCAGTTTCCTTGATGTTCCGGCCTGTGTTGCCGAGGTATTGATTTGTGAAGTGATGTATATGTTTTCGTTGGTTATGGTTTTGAATATCAGTTGTATCGTCTTCCTTTCTTTTGTATGTAGACCTTATCGGTCAAGTTTATAGTTTCGCGTATGTTTAGCCTTGTGGGTCCCACGGCGGGGCTCACGGCGCTGTAAGATACCTTGAATAACTTGGGGGTGTTACACCTAGTGTCACCACGGTCGCCTTCCGTCGTGGGCTGGGATTCGATCCGGGCCGGAATGAGATTTCCGGCAGATCTTAGGGTGGCTCTCTTGGAAGTCGTAGCGGACGTCATTTTTCTGAAGGCTTTTCTATTGAAGAACGGTGAGTGTTTCTTCAAGTATATGTCTGGAGAAAAGTGAGTGTTCTTCAAGACGGTAGGAATAAAAATGAAAGTTTAGTCCCCTTCTTCTAGCGCCAATTGTTGTTACCCAAAATATTATCCGGAGATAGTATTGCTGGAATGATCGAGTAACAAACAAATGCGAGAACACTTCCGTGAGATAATAGATGACACAATATTTGCCGGGGTTGTTAATCCCGGGCTTGAATGCTCTCGCGAGATGTTATTAATAAATATACTGTCGAGTACAAATATTAATGTTAGAATCTATTACAAAGAGTGTAAAGACTTCTAGTTATCTAGGCTTTAGAACACGTAGATTGCCGGAAGAACCAGATAGGTAAATCTGTGAGTTCTTGCTTGGGATATATGATGAATCTGTTCGAATATCATTATGAATATATAAGTTGTTGCCAGAAGAGTCTTTGATTCTCTTTTTGTGTGTGTTTTGCACTGAATTCACAGTAAATTCCCGGCCCTCTTGGCCACTGCAGTGAGTGCTCTATTTATAGGGGACAAGGTAGTTGGGACCCCTCAGGCGATCGCGGGCGACCGCCGTTTTCTATATTATAATAAGATGGCCGATCATCCCGTCACGTGGGGCTGTCCCCTTAAAGTATGGGGCCGCTGCTGGTGGCCAGCTATGCGAGCTAATGGGAGGCCAGCACGCGTCCTGGGTAGCTGTCCGGGGAGGACCCACTTTGTACCTTTCGGCAGCCTTGTCGGTAGGTGTGGTAGGTGACAGGCTGGGGTCAAAGGTCCTATCTGTCGATGCCCTTTGAAGATCCGCACATGGGCCACCGTCCAAGATTCGGTCTTCGACGACTTTGACGGATGCTGGATCCATACGTGGCACGAGACGATCGCCTCTGGTTCGCTTATTAAAGACGATCGTCAGATATCAAAAGACGATCGCTGGGTACCAAAAGACGGTCGCCGTATTGTGCCGAACTCTGGGCATTTGTCCAGAGAATGTCTTCCATGGTTGGCTTCTCTGATCGTGATGCCGATCGCCTATCGAGGCGTATTAATCACCGCACAACAGCATCAAAGTATCAAACGGTTGTAAATTTATTTGGACACATACATTAAGTATTTTTCTTAATTAGTAGATTTATGATCAAAACTAAGTAATTAGAAGAGACCATTCATATTCTTATAAAGGGTTACATTCTACATATTGTTAGTATAAATAGTTTTGTTTACATGTCAAGCGATATATTAATCCAAACGAAAACAAGATAAAAAATCCTACCACTTGAACATGGTCGCATACCGAATATGAAGAGAAACCATTCATCAGCTAATACAAGCAATGACGGACAAGAAGATTATGACGAAACTATGTTCTCAAGTAGTACAATATTTGATGTGACTTATTCGAAACGAGTCAAGTATTATTTGTAGATTATATGGATTTAGTATGTTAGTTTTTATATAACAATCAAATAAATGTTGTCGGCTTAACTTGACGCCCCAATTTTACCTATGAGGAGCTATTATCTCTTTTAACAAGTGAACAAAACCGACTCACATGTTTAGTAGATTGGCCTTTACAATACTCATTAATTGACAAGCTAATCAATTTTTTTTTTAAAAAAGTTGGGTTTTAGACATAAGCAAAAAAAGACCTGTGCATCGCATGAGTTTGCATGCCTCATATTATCAAGTGAACAAGTACAGAGAGCTTTTAAGCCAATTTGGTTTCACAAAGACAAATGTTCAATAAGTTTCATAAAACAAAGAAGACAATGATGTTTGTGCAGTTGCATAACGATGATGTTTTCTGAAAATAACATTACCGACTCATGTTACAAAACATAAGAAATCAATTCATGATTCATCACACACACACAAAAAAAAAAAATCATACTTGATAGGTGCCATAATTAGATTTGATTGCTCATGTAAGAGTGTCCTCAATGGGAATGTTCATTGGAGATGTAAATTTAGGAGAGTGGTAGAAAAAATATTAGTTTAACTGAAAGAGAATAGATTACGTGCGGAAAAAAATAGAGAAAAATGTTAAAAAGAGTGAGAGATGTAGAATATGATGTGAAATGTGAGGATATAGAAGACGTGAATATTGATGTGAAGAAAAATGGATAAGAAGAGATAGACGTGATTAAATTACTATATATTTAGAAAAAATGGGACCCACTCCTATTTTCTATGCTATTGTCTCTCCTAAATCCACATCTAATGAGTTTTGCAAATGTGGCAAGCCACATGGTATAAATAATAGTATTCTGGGAATTATTTTTGGAATTTTGGACAGATTGTCCTAAAATGGCTATTTACTCGTGTAAATTAAATAATCATATTAACTTCTTATATCTTAGAAAAAATAACCAGTGTAAATTAGACATGCACATTACTCTATATGTTTTTAAAAAGCGCATTCGGCCTTATTTCCTATGGCTACTAAGATGTTTCAGTTCGTCAAGTTGTCTCTTACCTGCCCATGAGTTAAACTCCACTCGAACTCGGAGCTAGCCTTGTTGCTGGAACTATGTGGTATGGGTTCGCCTTGCACACGAGAGGATAATGTGAACCGTTTGAACAAAATACAAGAATTAATCTGTACTTTTTTAAAAATACGATGTGCTAATGTGTTGTTGATGTGATAAGGCTTAGATGTTGTTGTTGTTGATGATGTGCTAATGTGTCTATTTAATATACACAAAGACCGTCAATTATTTTTCAAAAATACAAAAAATAATATAACTGTTTAATTCAGACAAAAAAAATAAACGACTTATTTTATAAAATACAGGAAGATAATCGATCATTCCCCTTTTTTTTTTGATAACTAGGTGATCCCAGCTTAGCCGGACTAATCCTAGTCCCTCAATGAACCCACTCCTAACTCATTGAGAGAAGTAAATCGCGAGTCGCTCGAGCAATTCCAGGGTTCCCAATGCCTTTTCTGTACACTTCTGCGCACAAGGAGATTAAACATTGATTAGCGGTTGCTTGAGCTATCCCCGGAGAGCTAGAGGATCATAAAGAGAAAAACTTCATCTTTCACCTCCTTTGGTGGGGTTAGAACCCAAAACCTCTCCAAAAGAGTATCTTGGGAGTAGGTGTCCTACCACTGGACCACCCACCCTTCCCCCTATCATTCCCCTTTATTTATGAGACTAGAATCTTGATCACTCCTAACGAATGTACATTCCGTGCGCTGCAAGGATATAATCTATATAGTTCTTGGTAAAAAAAAAAAAAAAAAAAGGTCCAATTACTATAAATATAGCGAAGCCCCTCAAATTGGCGCCAAGCGTTAACTTGCACAATCCTTAAAAGAAGGAAAAAAAAAAAAGAAGGATGTCTTTTTACGAATACTGTAATTAAACCCTAATAATAAGCCAGCTTGTGACGGCGCCGGTGACGGTGAGTCTGTCTCCGTCTCTGACTCATACCATAATCCAGATGAAGTTTCTGTAATCAGCCCCGATCATTGCGATAAAGAAGTTTTTTTTTTCTTTTTTTTTTTTCGGCGCGACTTTTAAGTTTCCCGCCCGATGGCGCGCGGGATGTCGAAGCAGTACTCGAAGAGGCTCGAGTGGCAGCCAGCCGTGCCGGTATTGATTTCCGGAGCGGAGTTCTGCCCTACCGCCGTGGATGAGTATATCGAGATGTTTAGGTTGAAGAAAAAGGCTGCGGATACTGTGTTACTGAATTTTCGGAAGCATCTGTTGTATTTAGGCTGGAGAATTCATTTCGTACTCGACAAGGAGGCGATTCGACTACGTTATTCATCCCCCGACGGGGATTCGTTCTATTCGCTTCCTCAGGTATGCGCGAAGCTTGGCCATGTCCGTCGGGGATTGGGACCCGACTCATCAATTCCTAAGATGCCGAAACTCAGCAGAAAAATTACTGTGAGGTACACTCATGTCAGATCGTCTCATTCATCTGAAAGATCAGTTTCATCTCCAACTCCTGAAAATTCCGGAGTTTCCGGCAAGCTGCCGGAGCTGTCTGCTTCTGGTGGTGAGGTTGTTATCGAACCGGAGTACTGCCCTGAAGCAGTGTTGGATTATTCTCTACACGGATGTGATACAGACCGGAGGTCCAGAGCCATGAAGGCAAAGAAACACTTATCTGCAATTGGGTGGTCTTTTTACTACACCCTCAAAGGAGGCATCAAGAGGGAACTTCGATACAGCTCGCCGAAAGGTAAAGTGTTCAACTCTCTTCTTACGGCCTGCAAATGGTGCGTGGATGCTCGTGCGCTAACTATTAAGGATGATGCAAATGTCATGGATGATTTCGGCAACAATTTGTCCCTAAACGAATCACATTCTGCATTGCTTGCTGTGGAGTCCCCTGGAAATTCCCCTTCCGTCTCGAAGAGGCAGGCTCGTGTTCCTTTGCTTGAAGGTGAAATTTGTAAAACCAGCATTGAGAAGAAGAATAAGAAGAATAACAAGAAGAGAATGCACGACGAGTCGCATTGTATTGAAAGCCTGCGATTTCACAAGAGAGGAAGGAAAGGAAAATCCCATGTAAATATGGTTGCTGCTGATTTTTCAACTCATGTACGGGGATCGAGTAAAAGAGTTCGAGACGTGGTCTCGTCTTCCTACCATCAAACTCCTCGGACTGTCTTGTCTTGGTTGATTGACAATGATGTGGTTTTGCCAAGAGCCAGAGTTGAGTATCGCGGTAGGAATGGTTTAGCAATGGCGGAAGGTCGAATTGCTCGTGAGGGGATCAAGTGTAGTTGTTGTGGGGTAATCTTTACTCTGACTAAGTTTGAAGCACATGCTGGCAGCACTAATCACAGACCATCGGCGAATATATTTTTGGACGATGGCAGGTCTTTGACGGAGTGTCAGTTGCAACTGAAACAACGTAAGATTAACGGATGTGCCACATCACAATCATGGAGGAAAACAAACGACATTAAAGCAAACGACGACATATGTTCCATCTGTCGGTATGGGGGAGATATAATTCTGTGCGACCGGTGCCCGTCGTCTTTTCACACCCAGTGCATTGGTTTAAAGGTGCTGTGTTTCGATATGATTTTTTTTCAACTGGGAAATAAATATTGATTCTTTTTCAGTAGAATGTTTTTTTTTTTTTTTTTGGTTTTGTGAGGACTATTTGCTTATGATAGTTTACTGATCTACAGGATGTTCCGGATGGCGATTGGTTCTGCCCGTCTTGCTGTTGTCAAATTTGTGGCATGGGCAGATTTGACGGGAAAAGTGGACACGATACAGACTGTTCGGTACTCACTTGTTGTCAGTGTGAGCATCAATGTAAGTTACATCTATGGTTTATTATTGTACAGATCGGCTTAAATAGATTCCATCCTATATCATGCTCTCACTTGTTAAAAACTTTCTGTAGATCATGCTGAATGCCTCAGACATAAAGGAATTACAAAATGTTGTCCTGAAGGATATTGGTTCTGTCAAGAAACATGTAAACAGGTACCTTATAAGTTATAACCTTCTTTTCATTAATAGTGCATTCTGGGTATTGAGGCATATGCTTCAATTAGAGCTTGACTTTATAACTAATTTGTTTCGGTTTGAATTTCCGTATACATTTAAACTATAGGTGTATATCAATCCAAGCGACCCGAACGTCTGTTCAAGCTTGTTTGAAATTTCATTGGGCTTTAAACTTTTGTTTGAGCTTGATTTGATTAGTAATCTAGCTGAATTTTGATTTTTTGAATATGCATTTTATATTTTCTTATTCAAATCGATTCGAGCTCGAACCGAGCTTTCCCCGAATCGAGTGTCGCGTAGGTTGACTTGATTTTATTTTCAGCCCTAAGTTAAACCTCTTTAAAATGAATAACGTCGTGAATCGATTAAAGGTATTAATGATTCGGGATTATTAAATTATCAAGGTAAATCTAACACAATTTTTATGTAGGGACCGTCAAAAAGTATTATTTAATCGAGGTCAATAATTTATCGAGTACTAAATTATGGAGGATTTGATGTATATCATTTGAACGAGTTTCTTGGCGGGGGGAACAAATGCCTTTATCTTCAGTGAATGAGAAGCATAGAATTATTAACGTGATTGATCTGTCGTTTTGGCAGATATTTTTTGGTCTACGCACGATTCTGGGAAAACCCATTCCGGTGGGGAACGACAATTTGACATGGATCTTATTGAAAAATGTCAAATCTGACAGTGCGTCTGATGACGACGACGAAGGTTTACTTGAGGTTTACGGCAAGCTTAATGTTGCGCTCGGTGTGATGCACGAGTGTTTTGAACCTGTCAAAGAGCGCGGCACCGGAAGGGATCTGGTGGAAGATGTTATTTTCAGTAAATGGTGAGATCTTCTAAACATATGCTAATATCATCTCCCATTCTTATACATGTGCATATTTTAAGAGCATTTGTATGGTCTATTTATAAACTCAGGCGAACGGTTGACTAATTATCATTCGGTTTCTCTCACTTTCTATATCATCTTCTGGAGTTTTTCTGGTTTCTATCCCCTTAATATATGATCATAATCAAGAAATAGATGCTACGAAATTTTTATCGTTAAAGTGCAAGTTTGGCGGTTGTTCTTATTCATGTACATTATATTTTGGATGTACTGCTGCCCTGTAAGTCTCAATAGTTTCTTCATTTTTCAGGTCAGGGCCAAACCGTCCGAACTTTCGAGGTTTTTATACCGTAGTACTGGAGAAGAATGATGAATTGATATCAGCAGCTACAGTGAGGTATCTTATGCTGTCATATTATTGTTAATTTTTGTTTGTTTGCACTTGTTTTATTCTGTTCTATTGAAGTAAACTTTGAGAATCCTTTGCCCTATCGACTCCAGGATATATGGGAAAAGAGTGGCGGAAGTTCCTCTGGTCGCAACACGGTTTCAGTATCGCCGACTTGGGATGTGCCGGATTTTGATGAACGAACTTGAGAAGGTACACCACACCAGTTACTATCTTTAGAAACTTTTTTCTCTTTCTATTCTTTCCTTTTTCTGTTCAATTTCTTACCGTCAAGCAAGCGGCAGCCCTGCATAACTAGTGGCCTTGCTAATCATTACCGATGACACCTACAATATACAACACAAATATACTCGTCTTTTTTTGAAGCTTTTAGCAGATATCAGGCAGATAAATATGTTTACCCAGTTCGTCAGAAATTTTGACTATTCGTAGGGGGGCGGTACCAAGCCATGATTTTAGAGAGTACAAGTTACAATGACAATAGCGAGCCATCTATAATCAAAGGGTCGTAGCCCTGATACAACTTTTACGCAATTCCTAAAATACGCTTAAAAATCTGCAGTAGTTACTAACATGTTCACCAATTTTGGATTGCAGAAACTTATGGAATTGGGAGTCGAGAGGCTAGTTTTACCGGCTGTTCCAAGTGTACTCGACACTTGGACAACTTCTTTTGGGTTCTCCGTGATGAATGAAATAGAAAGATTGAAATTTTTGGACTGTACCTTCCTAGATTTCCAGGGCACAGTCATTTGCCAAAAAGTCCTGATGAGCAATTCTTCCTCGTTAACAAGCCAATCGACAGGTAAACTAATGCTGCAAAATAACCTACATTCTTAGAAAGGAACAACAACAAAAAAAGATGTCGTTTCTCTTGGGACTAAGTCTCGCGCATCTTTGTGCAGGAAAAGAGGCAGAAAGCTGGGACCATGTGAACGAAAATGGCGACATCGAGTTAGATGGAAACTCTACTGCATCTGAAGTTTTTCAAGGGGGACTACAAATGGAGGAGGTGGAGACTGAGTTTATAGAGCAAGAATCCACATGGTAATGCAATATGTTTTACCTGTATGTTATAATTTGAGTTTACCATCTAACTTCATTGAAAAACCAAGGAAAAAAAAACATTATTCATAAGAATTTTCTATCCTTGAAAAAATGATTTATGCTAGTTTCAGTTACGAATTTGTGTTTCTAAACCGTTTTCACTTATATATACCGTCTGATTGTATCGGACGGTACGACAGTGATACACTTTTCAGTATCAAAAAGTAAGATTTACTATATAAACTGCTGATAAAAATCTGAAACTTAGAAAGTACTACCATTTCTAACACGAAAAGTTCACTTAATGATACTTGAAAATATCATTGTCAGACAGTATGTTTAGTTACGAATTTGTGTTTCTAAACCTTTTTCACTTATATATATATATATATATATATATATATATATATATCGTGTGATTGTATCGGACGGTCCGACAATGGTGCACTTTTCAGTAACAAAAAGTGAGAAGTACTTTAGAAGGTACTAAATATTTCTAATATCGAGAAGTTATCACCTAATAATACTTGTCAGACCGAATAGTATATTCAGTTACGAATTTGTGTTTCTAAACCTTTTTCACTTATATATATCGTTGATTGTATCGGACGGTCCGACAGTGGTACACTTTTCACTATCAGAAAGTGAGAGAAATATTTCATAAAGTACTAAACATTTCTAATATCGAAAAGTTATCACTTAATGATACTTGAAAGTATCATTGTCGGACCGAATAGTACAATCAAACAGTGTGATACAAGTTTTTGCATCACTTTTTTACGGGTAGTAATATATGTTTGTTCGATGGTGAATTATGTCATACAGGTGGTTAGACGAACTCCTCCCGAGTGCTTAGATTTTCGGAACAAGTCTCGACCAGGGTAGCTGAAGCTGGTTGTGTCGTATATTTTTTGTCTGTACAGATTGACTCCCTATGTCCTGCTGATTTTCAATGTCTTCAGCAGGAATTTTTGGAAAAAACGTATATTATTATCAAATGTGTGGTGTTCATGAGCTTCGGTGAAGATCACATTATCAACAACGTTTATGTTATTGAGGGAGGGAGGGAGGGAGGGAGGGAGTAAAGATTTGTGTGAATGAATTGAAAAATCTTCTAATAAAAAATCTTCCTACATTTTCCTAAACATGATTGTAAAAATCAAATTATTATGTAGCAGTTAATTGAATGTCTTTTAGTCCATATCATTTTTAACTGCTCAATAAAATTATTATTATTATACATCATCTATATTATTCCATATAATAATAAAATCTGTTTACATTTAAAAAATTTCAACCTAACTTGTAAACTTTGAATTAAAATAAAAGTCGACATCGATAGCCAACCGATTTTTTTGCCAGCAGTTGTCGGCACTCACTGCTCCAGCTGGCATCGGAAGCCAGAAATCAACAACCATCAGCCATATTTTTCCCCACCTACTGCCGACCATCGCTGGCTGGCATTTTGTTTTTTTGATCATCGTTGAGGCCGATCACCGCAGCGGGCAAATTATTTTGTATACCTTCCGTATATTACTTGGTATTTTAACTAGTAAATGGAGGTACCCTTCCCTATTAGACCATCAATTGAGAAATTTGATCAACAATAACATCAAATTGTTGTTGACGAGATTCCACACTATCAACTCCGATGAATAGTAGACATTAGATACTCATACTTTGAGCTAGAACTAATTTTTCTGAACGTATTTTAAATACTTAATTCAATAGTTGAGTTAGTTATTTAATACTCCTCATTCTCTTAAGTATAAATATTTTTTAATATTTTCGTCTTGTCCTCAAATAATAGACACACTCTATTTTTAGTAAAATTACTTTACTCTTTCTTTTTATAAAGTCATACTCCATCTCTACTCAACACACCACTTTTTTTTTGTATAAAGTCATACTCCCTCTCCACTCAGCACACTCTTTATTAAAATACGTGTGTCATTCACCCAAGTGCCTATACTTAAGGGACGGATACTGTCTTCTTAATATCTAAAGCTTTTTCCACCAATATATGTATATCCATTTGGAGTACAGAGATACATAATGTAATCCAATTATAAGATTCGTTACTCTTTCACCAAATTTCATGTAGGGGTATTTGGATTTATTATGGAGATTCGGATTCCCGATGGATTGTGTAATCACTTTCCGAACTGATAGTTCTACCCTATGCTCGGGTTACAAGAAATTTAGCTTAGGATAATCCAAAGGGACACTTACGAATCTAGGCACAGAAAACGTAAGCCAAATTGCAAGAGAGATTCTGAGTTTTTCAGAAGAAGGAGAGAGCTCAGAAAAAGGGTGTGTTTCGACCCAAGGCGAAGAGCCTTATTTATACATGTCGAATTAAACCAACTCCATCAGAGGATAAATTTCACCACTCAATTTTGCATCCCGCTTTCCGGTCATTTGTTGGAGTATTCATCTAGCTCAAGATTCAAGAAGATAAGGTTCTATTTAAATTTTAGAGTTTTAATTATGATTTCTTATTAATTTAGATTTATAATTTATGATTTATTTATTGAAATTGGGATTTGAGAATATCTTCAAAAGCACAATTATGCATACTAATTGATATTTATTGAGTCACTTGAGTTTTGAGTATAACTTGAAAATATGATTTTTTTTGTTATTTTCGATTGTGGGATATTTGTTGAATCGATTGTACTTTGGGAGTATGAATTTATTTATTGTTTCTTGATTCATGATTGATTGATTGATATAGGAATATGAAAAAAATATTCTTAACGAACTAAGAGCTCATCAAGAGCGAGTACTCCTCAACAACAACTTGTTGTGTCTTCAAGTACACCGAGTGAGGATTTTATTGTTAAATCAAGTGAAAAGAGCTAGAACGGGAGACTAACCCTATTTGCGAGGGTGATATTATTAGTGACCCATGACTTCGCAAATGCATAAACGAGTATGAGCCGTGAATTAGAGATGAAGTTAGAAGAAAATATGTGCAAATGGGTCCTTGTCAACCATTTTCTCATGTTTATCCGAAAATAAAAATACAAGATCGAATGAGGGCGTTTCAAGTTGAATGGTTCAAAAAATGGGAATGGTTGGCCGTGGAGTTATTGAGGGCGTTTCAAGTTGAATGGTTCAAAAAATGGGAATGGTTGGCGGTGCAGTTATTGAATATTAATTGTATTTGGTGTTATTATTTTGGATTTGAACTTAATGTTTTTTTCTAAAATTTTAAATATATTTATAAATATATACTAGACATTCTGGACTCCCGTATATTTTCTCTGCCTCCGCCACTGATTATATATTAAAAAAAGTCACAAATCTTCGACTTGTACCACATGCATTCTCAACTCCTAATTAAATAACTTATAATTATAAAAGTTTTATAAAAATCGTGGTTCATATACTAAATTTATAATTATTCCTAAAAAGTGATAAGTTAATATTTATCTTCTACGTTAATGGTCAATAGTCTGGGTGTTTAAGTATTAAGATATGTTAGTTGTTCTTAAATCTGTCTAAAATTGTGCTTTGTTTAAATAAATATCAAGGATTATAATTCAAAATTCTAAAGCCAACATTAGCAAGTATTTTTAATTATAGTTTTTCTAATATCTATTTTTGTAGTTATAACATAAATATTTCTTATCTAATCCCTAAAAAATGATATTACATGTGCATTACAAAAATTTTCTATATTGAATGTAGCACGAGTTTCATGCATTGTTAATAAGTCGATTATATACAAGGTATTATTTATTTTATTGTATAGTTATCATTTATTATATTGTGTAGGACATATTTGAGAGTACTCAAAAGAAATTAGGTGTGGAGTTTGTTTATAAACTTATACAATTTGATGTACAATTATTAGCATGGTAAAAAATGATAGATGTAGTGATAATTCTAAAGTCAAGTCGATTACTCATAGAACTTCATTGCCTAACATCAGAGATGATGAGTTCTTATGTACATATTTATCATTACGATATGAATTAGTTTCTTTAAAACTTTTGAAATGCATTCTTAATTTAAACATTTTTATTTACTTATTATATTTATACTATTTTTCAAGTTAACAATCATTATATATAATTTTGTTTTATTTTTATTTTAAATTGATTCAACACACTATTACTTTGTGCAATTCTTCCGATAGAGTAAAAATAAGAATTTATATAACAACTCACATGCCGCTCTGTTTATTCAAAATATTTGTATATAATACCATATACATTCAATGTGTATTGATGTTACTTATTTATCTATACTATATAAAACTTATCCCCCTTAATTTAATGTGGAAGGGGGATTTATGTCACTTATTTAAATATATAATATAAAAGAATCTAACAAAATACATAAAAAAAATTTAAAAATTATAATTATACCTAATTTCAAAAGATGGGCGGGCCGTATTTGGAGGTTCTGTAAGACGAAACGGCTGTCTCATTTATTAATTTTTATTATCATAATTTCATATTTTCATTTATTAATTTTTGGTTTTAGCAAAGAGATTGCAGAAGGGTATTTTGGGGAGAGAAACATCAGTTTGTAAACGGCAGCAATTATTGAGGTGGAATTACATATGAAGAGACTATTTTAGTAACTTTTAATGTAAATAAACTAATTTAAATACAAAAGTAATGATAAACATCACAATGCAAATGCACCTTCTAATACACAAGGTGATTAAAATGAACTTTTAAATGATAGTATAAATTAGGGGTGGCAAAATATACCGAAATGCCGAAATACCGAATTTATCGTACCGAAAAATTACCGAAATTGTCGAAAATTTCGGTATACCGAATTTTCCGTACGGTATGGTGCCGTACCGAAAATTTTCGGTACAGTAATGGTATGAAATTTTTTATTTTCGGTATTTCGGTATGTACCGAGATCCAAAAAAAAAATCGGTATTTCATTTATATATCGGCATATCGATATTTTCGGTATTTTTTTATTCGGTATTTCGGTATATATCGTTATATCAAGATGTTTTCGATATTTTGATAATTCGGTATTTCGATAAGTTCGGTATACATCGATACCGAAATAAAATTCGGTATATCGAAATTTCAGTACGGTATCGGTATGGACCGAAAGCCATACCGAAATTTCGGTATACCGAATTTCGGTATACCGAAACTTTCGATACGGTATCGGTATGAATTTTGTTGTACCGAACTTTCGGTATGGTATACGGTATCGACCAAAAAATTCGGTACGGTACGGTATACCACCCCTAGTATAAATTACAAGATGGTTAAATTTTAGCTATGAAATCTTAGATACAATCGGTGCATCGCACGGGTTGAATAAATTAAAAACAACTCCGGAGCAACATACGGGTTAGTAAAGCCTCATTTCATATTACTAATTACATAGACTAAAATAAAAGGACAATAACAATAAAAAAACATATAAACTTCTCTAAAAGACATTTAAATTCTGTCATCTGCTCATTCAACCGTCTGCCCCAACATTACGTACAAAACACGTAGATATTCAACCAAAGACCGTGCATTGCACGGGTTGAATAATGTCTCCGGGTGCAAAATGTCCAAACACAAATGGTTGTGAGGCTCCGAATATCGAATAAGAAGAAAATATTTAGAAAAGTACTGAATGTCTAAAAATGGTCAAAAATATTATCAAATTAAATATTATTTTTAATCATACAGTCTGTAACATATTACATATTTTTTTATCAAACACTACACGAGTTTCATGGATTATTATTGGCTTACTTTATATATATATATATATATATATATATATATATTATATTTTATTAGTACACAATTAGATACATAAACCTAAACTATAAGTTTTTATTTTTCTATAGATTATTTTTCATTAGTTCAAAACGCTATTAATTTATACAATAATTTAGGTAAAGCACAAATATCTTCTCAATTCGACCAACTATTTATATATTACATTGCTTTACTTTAATATCCAAACTGGTGTTGATACTATTTATCAAGAATTCGGGATGTCTGAGCACACATATATTGCAGCGAGGCAGTCTAAGACAAAAATGAAGTAAATTTTGATAAAATAAAAAATTGCTTAGAGTTTATCGATCTAACATTATGGTTATGATTTTGATTAATATACTATTTTAACTTAGTTTAAATTATAATAAAAAAGAATAGACCTAAAAACTCTTCGTTTGGAAAGTGATAAAAATTTATCAATCAAAATTTTAGTTTTGTAATTGTACAAATACACTTTATTACTTAATATTTATGTATTCAGTGTGGCATGAATTTCATGCATTATTAATAACACCGGTATGTACAAAAGAATACATTATAGAAAATGTCAGAATTCGTCTACATGATTTTTCGAAACTACATAATTACATGGGGTTATAATATTTTTTTTTAATACAGATACAATTACTATGTATGTTCTTTTACCTTTTTATATATTCTTGCCGTTGTTCAACAAGATATTATTTTGTCCAATGATTTGGGTGGCAAAAAACATAATTGAATATTTGTGTGACTATGCAATCTAAATTCATACTTATTGTGGTTTTGTTTTCTATAATATTTTCAACTTGGTTCAAATAATGTATAATATTTCTAAGATATTATATTTATATTTATTTAAAATTGGTATAGATCGTACTAATAAACATGCTACACGTTGCGGTTATTGGATGCTGATAGGCATATTGAGGATAAAAATATTGAGGCACATATTTTGGTTTGATGATATTAGTTATAGTGCATCTTCGCTATGTTATTGATGTCCAACTGTATGTCGGGTGTCGATGAGATGTGGAGAAATACATCGCATTTGCTTTCAGATGACATTGCTCAAAAGAGACGCCAAATTCTAGGAATCCTGGTAATTATACTTATGCAAACTACTTATCGCACTCTGCTTGTTTATGTATAAATTAATATTTGGAGCAGATTGTATTTGCATGGTTCGTTATCATTTTTAATTAGGGGATATTACATCCAACTACCTTATTAGATGATTTGTTTACAGTTTAGTCCCTATTGTTTCATAAATTACAGCGAAGGACAAAAATCTGTTTTGGTGTTAACTTCCATTAAAAGACAAAAATGCTCATCTATTTACTTGAGTAAAATATTTTTTTTTTTAAAATCCATTTCAAAGGCCGGCCCCGACAGACCTCAGCCATGGTTGACTTGAAAGGAGCGCCTCAGAGCAAGGATTCCGAAACTATAACCGAATTTGAAATCTGAAATGGGAGAAGGCCGGAAAATGAAGTCAAAGTGCCGACGATGATGTCACCGAGTGGCCGGAATGACGTCACAAATAGAAGACGACGGAACTGGAATCGGATGCAAGGAGCGCCTCGGAACAAGGATTCCGGAACTATTATCGGATTTATGATCGGACGTTGGATCAGACCGAAAAATGAAGTCAAAGATGAAATGATGGCGTCACCGTGATGCAGTGATGACGTCACTTAAGGTGAAGATGAATTGAGGGTTTTTGATACCGGACGAATTACAATGATTGGAGGATACCGTTAGGACCGTATTGATGTAAGGAAAATGTTTACAGATGAGAATCACGATGTGGATGACCGGAAGACGCCGGAAAATGCAAAAGAAATTTCGAAGAAAATCTTTTATTTAATTGCGGAGCTTCTGCGCGGCGCGTCGAAACCCGACGATGCTTCCGAGTGCACAGACGTGTTCAGGCTCCGAGATCCTGGTTTGGGTTCGGGGCATGGGGTTCAAAAAACCTGCAGGCTTTTCGGAGCTCGAGTACAGGGGTTTTAATGGCAGAGACCGACGCTGAGGGATATTCGCCGATGATAGAGGGTGGAGTCCAAAAGTGTTATATATATTACAATGAGGTCCTGTATGTGCCACTCACGTAAGACCAAAAATAAATGAGTAAAAATGAAAAGGAAAAATAAAAGGATAAATTCAGAATATTTGTACTCTCTCTCATGTGACATGATCTGAAAGTTTGACTTTTGTCTTTCGTTATAAATATAGTTTATGGACAGAGCAACGTTTATCCTTCATTGTAATATCTGAAACAATAAGAACTAAACTGTAATTAGGTCATCTAAAAAAATACTAAAAATATAGTCAGATGTAAATCGGTCAATTAATTATATTATGGTTATTACCAAAAGCATAAATCATTATTTTGGATCATATTAATTTACTATTCCTTTCTCACTAATAAATTTATTTTGTGATTTATTAAGATAACAATATTAAATTGTATTGTCTATTATGTATTTTTATTTTTAATATTAATTTCTAGGATTTATATATTTACATTTCATGGATGAACATGTGCAGAACTTTTCTTTGGACGAAATCAAAAATATACTTGCAGATAATTTGAGGGTTATGCGTAACGTTGATGACGTGTCTTCATCAAACAAATTTGTCATTGTTCATGTTGTAAGTATGCTTATACTGAAAGCGATATATTACAACCTAGATGCAATGTGGAGTTGAGCATGCTAGATTTTACCCGACTGGTGAATTGAGGATGATTTTGAGAAGATCTTATCCGCGATCAATGGTGAAATATTATTTTTGTGTTGGTACGATGGTACGAACAAAAAATTGTACAATAGGATTTTATATTGGGCCTTAAGAGGCGGAGATGATGTTATCGTTCCCATAAATTTCCAGTGGTATCACTTCTCTCTTTCTTCCTACATGTAGAATTGCATACTCCATATTTGACATACTATTTTGTTGATTGGATATTACAAATAGTGAATGTGATTGTTATCGAGGAAAATGATGGAGAAGCTCGAATTAATTGATCGTATGATATTTGTAAGTGGGAATCAATTTTTTAATACCAAAGCATAACATTGATAAGTTCTATATCCTCATTCGTAAAACTATATGTTTTTGATACCATTTTGATTAAAAAGACTAAAATGTCCTCTCTTTTGTTGTATTGTTGACTTCTCACTTTTTTTTTATTTATTTAATTTAAACTACTTTTCTTCTCTTTTTTCTTTTTTACTTTCCTCCTCCGATCGATATTAATGTCCAACAACCAAAATTTAACTACAAACATATACATCAAAACAACACAACCATTTTATTTCTGACAAAGGGTCTCTCAAAAAATCTTATAGAAATCACAAGATTGTTCGAAAATAAAAGTTGACGTTGAAATAGGACTTCATTTGTCGTGCTTCGAGTTCATAAAGAAGGTATGCATCATTATTTGAGCGATGAAAAAAATTCCGATATGTTCTTACGGACACAATCGCCGCACACGATGGGAAGCCATCGCGTGTGCAACGATCGCGGTGCAACGATCGCGCGCAACGACCTTAACATCGCGCGCAACACTAACGCCTACACGATCGCCTACAATCGTGTGCGGCATCGTGTTCATGACGTAAACTTGCACACGATCACCGCACACGGTAGTATACGATCAGGTGCATCGGTCATGTCCAAGGCGACTGCTTTTATAATATTGTTCGCTCAGTTTTCTGAATAGTTATTCATCTTTTTGTAATCAGATGTCGTGGCGTATTTTGATACATCACGGTGGTCATTGGGAGCGATCGACATATGTAGACGGGGACTCCTTTTTTGTCTATATCGACACGAGCAAAGTTAGTCGTGCAAACCTCGTGGGGGTTATCAGAGAGGGTTTGGGTGGTCCAAATGAGTCCGATTACAAATTATGGTACTTGACACACATGGCCAAAGGAAACAAAGTAAAAGTCCTATTACGGGGCGATACCGAGATACTTCGATTACTAGTAGAATACAAGGAGGATCCTGAGGTCTATATTGAGAACAGCAGCTCCTCCACTCCCGAGGTTAATATGGGATGTAGCAGCTCGAGAGTAGAGCTCGGCAACATAAATTATGACATGCCTTCCAAAGAGTATCAATACGAGGAAGATGAGGAAGACGAGGAAGATGAGGAGGTGCATACATCCGAAGATGAAGATTGTTGTAAAGACTTGCTTGAGTCACTATCTGCGGAATTTCTTGCTTGGGTTCGCCAACCGGCCCAAATGGATAGGATTATGAGTCGTCGGAACTTCTCATCTGACCATCAATATGCGAGCGAGCATGAGCATCTACAATCAATGCGTAACTGGATCATTCCATTTCCGGACTCCGGTAGTGCCGGGACTTTGGGTTGGGTCGGGCAGCCTCCACCGATTACCGGTCAGCTAGAGGTGGGGCCCACCTTTCGTTCGAAGACAGAGTTGAGGATAACTGTAGAAATGTATCATTTGGAAAACATGCTACAGTGTATCACTGATCATTCCGCCGATAAACGTATAATGTTTGTCTGTAAGAGTGGGCGAAAAAATTGTCAGTTTAGGTTGTGTGCTATTGAGGGTGCAATTATTTGGAGAATTACTAAGTTGACATTGGAGCACAGCTGTCACCCTGATTTGAACCGTGCTGCCGCACGATCGGTCACTTCTGAGGTTGCCGCCCATTATTTTGCTAAAAGATTGACCGGTGAGGGGGTCACTTTGAGGCCAAAGGAGATGATTGCAGAGATGTGTAGGGAGTACGGCATTGACATGCTATACAGTTTTGCTCTCCGGACGAGGAATATAGCGATAGAAAATACATATGGCGGCTTTGATGAGTCGTATCAGAGGCTCCCATCTTATCTGTATTTGTTAAAACAGCGTAATCCAGGGACAATTTATGAGTTGCAGACGACTCGTGAGGGAGTGTTTCGCCACATATTTGTTGCACTCGGACAGAGTATTAGGGCATTTGATATGTGCCTTCGACCGGTGATTATAGTTGATGGGACCCACCTGAAGGGAAGGAATAAAGGAACTCTATTTGCGGCCGTCACATTTGACGGGAACGAGCAAGTATTTCCTCTTGATGTTGGTCTCGGTCCGATAGAGAACGACGAGTCATGGACTTATTTTCTGTCTGCGCAGATGCTACAATCCGATGGAAGATTTACTGATTGTGAGTGACCAATATAAGAGCATTCAAAATGCTGTTCGAGCCGTCTATCCGAATGCATTCCACGGGTTTTGCTATCACCATCTTGCAAAAAATCTGACCTCCTACGGTGCGCATGCTATAGGACTCTTTAGAACTGCTGCCTACACGCATCGAGAAGAAGTTTTTGAAAACTACTTTTCGAAACTACATATCGAAAGCCCTAATGGGGCGCACAGACGCCTTTCTGAAATTGGGCCAGAGAGGTGGGCTAGGTCGAAGTGTCCGGTACGACGCTATAACTTCTTGACATCCAATGCTGTTGAATGCTTTAATAATCGTATGTTGTGGGCGAGGCGTTTACCTGTTTGCTCGTTACTTGAGATATTTCGCCTAATTAGAGAATTGGTTTGATGAGAAGCGGGGAGAAGCTACTTCAAGAGACCATGAGTTGACAATGCACACTTTTGAAAAGCTTATACAAGTAATAAAGTGATGAGTGAGTATCGTTCCCACGAGGACTGAATCACTAACTACCGATTTTTATGTATTCTAGTTTTATTCGAACAATCGACCTTTGGCTTTGCAATTAATTACTAAAAGAATTAATAAAAGACTAAACAGTAAAAAGATAGCTTGAAGAAAGAGAATCAAATGATGAATAAGTCTAGGATTCTGAATCCACCTCGGTTTATCCGAATTTACTCTCGATTATCTGAAGTTAATGATTTTCCCAATTCATTGAAGGCGAAGATTGCTAATATAATCTACCGCCTCTCCCGAGGTCGATAGATTTTTCTAAAGGCGAATAACGCACTCTATCCCTAGGTGAATTAATTCGTCAATAGGCAAAAAGCATAAAATCTCCAAAAGGCCACGTAGTTCCTATGAGTATATTCCTATCTCACAAGATAAAACGGTCCTCACCAATAGTTCCTCACCAACTCTCCTCTCCCGATTCGAATTGAATGATTAAAACAATACAACTATTGGCCAGATAATTGAAAGCATTAAACACGATTGGGAAAACTCAACAAAAAGGGAATTAAATAGATAATCTCAAGCAAATCCGTCAAAACGTAGGTTTCATCAAAATCCTAGAACAAGGGTTTTAGCCTGACATGCTAAATAATGAAAATACAGAATTAATAAATAAAAGCATGAAAATCAAACGCAGATGAAGAGCTCGGATTCCTCCGTTCTTCTGGCTTCCGCCCTCTGCCCTTGATCTCTTCTGCTTCTCTCGTCTGCGATATCTGATCCTCCTATTCCCAAGCCTCCAAAGATTCACAGAACAAAAGATAATTAATTAGGGTCTTAAACCCTTATTTATAGCTCTCCACAGTCTTCAAATCGCGTCCGTGTGAGTAGGTCGAGAACTGGCTTCAAAACGGCCCAAATCCGCACGGAGCACACCAAAACCGCCAAGTGTGCCGCGACTCACTTAATCTGTGCCGCGACACATAGCATGTAATCTAAAACCTGGGCGCTGGGTGTTACGTCTGGGCCGCGGCTCACTGATCGTGCGCGGCACAGCAGTACGCCTACTCGTGCCTGTGGTTGCCTTCCCGTGCATGCCCACTTGCCTTGTGCCGCGGCCCACGGCCAAAATTCGCCGTTTTCGCCCGTTTCGCCTCGTTTTAGATTCCGGACTCCAATCTTCTGTCAAACATACAAGATTAAGGCATTAAAAGCTCACTTAAGCAAATTTACTTGCCAAATTAATACAAAATAATGATAAATAAGCGTATAAAAATATGCCTAACAAATACCCCCAAACTTAAGCCTTTGCTTGTCCTCAAGCAAAAAGAGTTAATTTCAACAAAAGAATATCGTGAATAATCGTGCAACTCATAGTGCTCAACCTAATCAATACTATCCTGAAATTCTCTCTGAATAATACGAGTATCGTAATAGCGAGCTACACTCAGAACACTGATTCTACAAAGTAACCAAGTTCAGTCCTAATCACTCGTTCATGAAGAAAATCCAGCTCAAAGATTAACAAACGTGAATCAAATCGACCGTCAATATGAAAGGTTGAAATAAACAAGCTAGTTCGCCCCGTTCCACAGTCTAATGGCAGAATTTTCACGAGTTTCATAAAAAAATAACCCTCGGACAGTATTCCCTTATATATATATGCTCAAGAAATTGATTCGAGTTGACCACTAGGTTCGGATCTCGGGATGTTTCATCGGGATAATCCTAGGGTGGAACTTCCATTCTCATGTATTGGGAAACCGTTTGACGTAAAAGACACTCATGGGGCGCATGGATGCTTCTAGTTACTAAGTTCCCCTCAACAACGGAGAAACAACTCGAATAGCTAATTCCTGCATGTCCGAATTAAGGTCGCTGTTTTACGCGAGAGTAAACAACGGGTCACGTGAGTACCCCCGGTTACTAGGCTCCCTATCATCAGCACATGTGAAATTTCTAAACCACTAGTCTAATCAGGGTCGTCGTTTTACGCGAGAGTAAACAACGGGTCACGTGAATACCCCCGGTTACTAGACTTCCCATCATAGAACAAAAATATCTCGACTTTTGGGAAAAACTGACCGACTCTAAACTCAATCTAAGTGCCAACACGACTTATGTAACTAGACGACTAGCTAACCGAAAAATGTAACCAAACGTATCGACGGTGATTTTAAAACACGTATGTGTCCTCTCTTATCCGCTAAGATCTCTAAAAAAACGAAAAAATTTCGGACCTAAATGAAGACTAAGCAGAAACAGAAATCACTGACTACAACCCGACTAAAACTCGACCGTTTCTTCAGAGAGAAAAACAGTTTCGTAACATCAGTATTACACAAATAGAAGCACGAAAAATTCACGAATAAGAGTAAAATCAAGACAAGCAAGGCTATCGACAAAAAGATAACTAAAAATAACAAAAAGTGCAACGAAATAAGTACAGCAATAAACGTAGCTACAAAAAGTAAACCCCCCCCCCCCCCAAACTTAGGACGTACATTGACCTCAATGGACAAAATATAATATGCAATAAAAGAAGAAGGTCAAGTACTCCCCTCCAGTCCTCTCACGAGCTGGTGTCGGCGTCATCCGGTGAGGATGGTGGTGTGGCTGGCCGAGCAGGTGCAATAAATGGCCCGTCTGGGTGCATGATATGGGCCGTCCATGCAGCTAGGTGCTCTTGGTGGTAGGTATCCCTCGCTGCTAGACGCCTCGCCTCTCGTCGGTTGGCCCGGCGAGCCTGCTCTCGCATCTCACCCCTGACGGCAGCAATAATGCCCTCTCTCTCCGTCCGCTGCTCCTCTCGCATGGCAGCCAGCATACTCTCCCTCTCTCTCCTCATCTCCTCTCTCTCTCTCTCCTCATCTCCTTGTTGGGATTCGGTGCCTAAAACGAAGGCCCAGCGGAAGCGGTAAAACGAAAATTAATTCGATCCGAATCCCTACGAGGATCAATCGAGCTACGTATATACGAATATATAAACGAAAAGCAAGAGTCGTAAGAAACTAACCCTCGAAGTCCGTTGATTAAATGGTAACCTTCTCTTGAGCTATTCCCCAAGCTTTAGTTTGATCTCTACGAGTTCAATCCGCTCCAAGCCCTTGAACGATCCAACGCCGAAAGCACCGCGTCTCTACTTGTCACGCGCCGGAAAAACAACCGGAATGACAACACCCGATTAACCTCTAAGGTTACGGCTAGAATCAAGTGATGAAGCTTTGATTTTGATGAATATACTCCAAGTATGTTTATCAAAATTCTCTCAATATTTTTCTCTCAATTTTCTCCAAGAAAAATGAATAAGAAGTTAGTGAAGAAGATGAAGATGAGTATGAACACCATGAAATGAAATCTAAGTTCTTTTCTCTCTCTCCTTCAAACTCTCTTACATCTCTCTCTTTTTCTAAGTGTGAAATATGTATGTGATATTATATCTTCTCAATCACAAGTCTAGATATTATTCTTTATACACCTTCCACCAACTTATACAACTCATTCACATGAGAGGTATCCCCACCATGTCAATATCATCCATATAAAATGGAAACAAAAGACAAGGGGAAATTAGGTGGAAAAGAGGAGGGTGGCCATGATGAAAAACGAACGAGTTCGGTTCGTTGACTCAAAGTCCAAACAGATAAACTCCGATTCCGTTTCGATGTATTTATATCGATTAATTAATCCAATTAATTAAACATATCAAATACAAAATAATATAATTAATTTCTCCAAGAAATAATTATATACATGAATTAAATTAATCACCCAGTAATTTATTTAATTCATTAGGTCGTAAATCAATTTATCCAATAAATCGATTTAGACATCTAATGTCCCAAATTTAGATATCCAATATCTAATACACATAATGAGATAATTAGCTTGATTCATTCCGTCGTCAATCCTAATGCGCGACTCGGTAGGTCCGTCTCGGCCGGTGGGAGGATCCAAAGAGTAGTAGCACCACCTAGCCACTGGGCGCCTACACTGCACTTTAATCGAGAACGAATGATTGGGATCATTCAAGAACCATTACATTGTGAATACCGGTATACGTATAAACCCTTCTTTCAAATGTCCCGATCAAGTTATAGGTCACGGTCACAAACCCTATCTCAGTACTTTGACGCTATGCATGCGTTAATGCAAATCGAGATCATCGAGCTCTCGTGTATCTAATACACTAGCTCCAATGCTTTGCCAAAGACTTATGATCTCATCTGCCAATAACCGCATAGGACATATAACCTGTTCACTAACAGGAGAAAGAATTCTATCTTGGTATTCAGTAGGACCTGCTACTTGCCCATCAAGATGCCCGTCGAGGTTGACCCCCGCCTTCCGGTTTATAGGGTCGAACTACTCTAATGAAAATCTTGACGTCACAAGCACATCCCTACTAAATCCTCAAGTCGAAGGTTCACGAATACCTATCACAACCTTTCGATTCCATCATTGACTGTCCCGGAGTGAAATCCGTGTGATGAATCGAGGGTGAGTCGGTTCGAGTATACTAATCCAATTAGTATACCGATAACGTGTGCTCCCACTAACCATTAGCGTTCGACAGGCACTCTCCATGTCAAAGAACACGTCATACAAGTCTTCACATAAAATTTAACGCCCAGTCAAGTTTCATCGACTTGCGAACGATTAAGTATTTGAGCTATAACCTTTTCCAGTGCCGACCCCCTTATCCAATAAGGAGTGGAACGTTTTGCTCTCAAATACACGGACTAGTTTCTATATATTTATTTACGAGTTAGGAATGCCAGTAACTACCAGTAAATAAAGAAATATTCCTTTGCCTTATATAAATGGTTTACATAATTACAAGTACAATGCCCTCACTCAACAACCTCTGAGTGGCATTCGAGGGCATACTCCTAACAATCTCCCACTTGCACTCAATGCCACACACTATGGTATCTAATACCCATGTTCTCCAGATGACGCTCTAAGCTAATCTGAGAAAGTGGCTAGGTCAGTGGATCAGCGACGTAGTCGGCTGACTCTACTCTATGCAGCTCAATGTATCTCTTTGCGAACGAATGCTCTTACGAGATGATACTCTCTCTCAATATGTTTGGAACTGTTATGAAACCTTGGCTCCTAGGCCTGTGCTACTACTCTAGCAGCGCAGCACCAGGTGTCACGTGAAGTTTACCCAGTAACTTCTAAATTGTTCCTTTGGAGGCCTCCGAGGCCGCTTTATACTCAGCCTAACAGGTGGAATTAGCAGTCGCGCTATTCTTGGAACTTTGCCAAGATACTGCTCCTCCATTAAGAGTAAATGTAGCCAGAAGTAGACATAGAATCGTCTTTCTGTCCTTGGAAGTTCAATACAGTGAATCCCATCACATTCAGTTCTCCACCGCCATATATAAGAACCATATCTCTAGTCCTTCTAAAGTACTTGAGAACGTTCTTTACGGTAGTCTTAATGTTCCCTACCTGGGTTTGCCTGAAACCTACTCACCATGCTTACAGCATGCGCAAGTCAGGTCTCGTACACAATATAGCATACATAAGGCTACCCACTGCCGAATCATATGGTATATAACTCATTTCCTTTTGTTTTTCCTCGCTTTGAGGACACATCTTCAAGGAGAGTTTTATTCCATGTCGCATCGGAAGGAACCCTCTTTAAGATCTAATCTATATAGAGGGCTTGGGAAAAACTTATCATTCTCTTCGATCTATCCCAGTAGAATCGAATCCCAAGAATATAGGTTTCTTCTCCCAAGTCTTTCATGGAGAAATTACTCGAAAACCAAGCTTTCCCATAACTGAGCATCCCCACATCATTTCCTATTAGTAGAATGTCATCTACATATAGTACTTAGAATGTGATCTTGCTCCCACTAACCCTCTTGTATACACAACATTCCTCTTCATTTTGAATGAAGTCAAACTCTTTGACCGTCTCATCAAAATGAAGGTCCCAACTACATGAAGACTGCTACAGTCCATTTCATGGAATCTACATCCACCATTGCTAGGTCATTGGTCGTGGGTCGGTCTCTTGTTTATCACTTGGAACCTCGAGGAAACCCAGTTCCTCCAAGTGCATAAAACTATACCTCTCAGGTAATTGAGACACCCTACTAGACCTGCTAGGTGGTTGTACTTGTGTTTCATAAGGTTCAGTTCCAATTTCTTGCACAGGTGTCTCCTTAGGAGTTTCATTGTATTCTTCCAAAGAAATACTTCTACCTGCTCCGCCTTCCTGAATGAACTCATCTTCCAGGAAGTGTGCTTGTAAAGCAACAACGATCTTTCGATCTTCGGGCATGTATAATAGATATCCCATCGTCCCAGACGGGAATCCAATGAAACGTCCCTTCGCAGACCTAGCTTCCAACTTTTCCACCTTAGTCTTCTTGACATAGGCGGGACATCCCCAAATCCTAATATGATTAAGACTTGGTTTCCTTCCTTCCCACATCTCATGTGGAGTTTTAGGAACGGATTTGGAAGGACATCTGTTCAAGATATACGCGATCAGAGTGCATACCCGCAGTAAATCGGCAAGTCAAGATAGCTAGCATGGAACGGACCATGTTCAACAGGTCGGTTCCTTCTTTGTCACACCATTTAACCGAGGAGTACTGGAGGTGTTAGTTGTGAAACTATTCCATGTTCCTTAAGGAACTCGTCAAACTCCATACTCATATACTCGCCACCTCGGTCCGACCAAGTGCTTTGATATGATTACCGGTTTGTTTCTCGACTAGGGCCTTGAATTCCTAGAATTTCTCAAAGGCCTCGGATTTATGTTTCATTAAGTATACATAACCATACCTAGTATGATCATCCGTAAACGTAATGAAATATTGATATCCGTCACGTCGCTTCCAAAGCACCACAAATGTCGTATGGATTAATCCCAGTTTATCGGCTCTTTCAAAAGTCCCTTGAAGGGGACTTAGTCATTTTACCTTTAAGGCAAGATTCACAAGTAGGAAAGGGATCCGATCCCAATGGACCCATAAGTCCATCCTTTTCCATCTTGTAAACCTTGGTCTGACCAACATGACCAAGTCTAAGATGCCATTTCAAAACTTGATTGGTTTCATCCCTACCACGTTTTCTAGTCATAGTATTCACAACTACTTTGTTGCTGAGATTTAGATGATACAATCCATTTAACAATGTAGCAGTACCCACTAGTTTATTTCTGAAATAAATTTGCAGGAACCATTACCAATGAAAAATGAAAAGTCTTTTCGGTCCATGATCGGAATGGATACAATGTTTTTGTGCCCCTTGGGCAAAACAAGTACATCTTCTAAAGTCAAAACAAAGCCGGATTCTAAACCCAAAAGAAGTGATCCTATGTCGGTCGCCTCGACACTATGCCCGCTTCCGACTGTGATCATAACTTCTCCAGCTCCAAGCTTCCTACTTTGTTCCAGATCCTGATTCATGGTACAAATATGAGAACTAGCACCAGAATCTAGTATCCAGGAAGTAGAAAATACGATGCAGAACAATTTGTTTCCAAAACTAAAAGTTCTCAGACGAAGTGCCATGAAGAATCGGACAATCTCTAGCCCAAAGGGCTGACTCACCGCACTTGAGACAAGCATCCTTCTTCTTCTTGTTCTTAGGAACCATCGGGGCCTTGCCCTTACCCTTAAGGTCCTTTGCTTGTGGTCCAGTCCGCTTCTTGGTCTTTTTCTTCTTATTCTTAGACTTAGAAGTCCGTAAGAAATCACAAGGGCCAACTCCTTCATCCACGGAGTCTTCATCCGAGGCCGAGCGGTCACAAGTTTGTTCATTAGCCCGGCTAAATTACATGCAATCTCATTGCGGTTGAAGTTCATAACAAACCGTGAGAAGGAATCGGGGAGAGACTGTAGGATAAGGTCGGTTTGAGAGAAGTATCCATTTTAAAATCAAGAGCCTCCAATCTCTCGATCATGGATATCATTTTGAGGACGTGTTCCCCAACCTTCTCACCTTCCTTCATCCTTGCACCGAGCAGCTTGCTTGGATATCTCATATCTAGCGATTACTGTGCTCACCATAAAGTTCGGTTAAGTGAGATAGAATCGCCAGCGAAGTCATTTTCTCATGAGCTCTCTGAAGCTCATTAGACATGGAAGCCATCATATAAGCACGGACTTTCACGTCATCCTTAACCCACTTTTCGTGGTTTTCAATCTCTTCCTGATTGGCTCGGGTCCGCACAGGAGGCGCGGGAATGTCCGTCTCCAAGACGTATCCCAGTGCCTCTATACTGAGTACAATCATCAGATTGCGGAGCCAATCCACAAAGTTAGGTCCCATTAAGGTGTTCTTTTCGAGTAGAATTGCGAGTGGATTCATTGTCATATTGAGAGTTATGTCTACATTAAGTATAACAGATTAATTAGTGACTTGTTATATTATGATCTGAGTATAGAATTAAGGTCTTTTCTATTCTTGTTACCCAGCTCCCACTATTTTATCGGAATAACACACTCCCATGTGAAAACCGGAAGTATCGTCGCTCTACTTCATAGTGGTGATCGAGTTCTTTATAAATCTTAATAGAGGGCAACCGAACAGGTTTCTAGTCTATTAATTTTCATAAAGTGGTGTCCAACACCAACCCATCTAATGAATGATTCGATCTTCTTTTTCCCCTTGTTCACTCCCCTCAACCTATACGGTTTCTATGGTTCGTGAACAAGTTAAGTTTATACCATCGATGCAAATCAGTTTCACAATTGAATCTTATCCGGCAACCTATCAGGTTTCTAGGGATAAAATTTCCTCCAACCGAAGGCATCCAATGCGCTCTCGGTAATTTATCCGTCCTCCCCGAACGACTATCCCGATAATTCGGAAGCATAGCACATCCGGTTTGGATTTCAATTTCCCGAAAGCTCGATGGAGGGAAGGAAAACCTTGAAACCTTATAAACTTAATAATTTGTTGTGGGAGAATTTTCGCGATTAACGTTACACTTTGCACATTAATCATTTTAGCACGTTTGTTGCATTCATACAATATGTAACAACCATTCACAACCTAGTTGCTACCAACATGTGGTTCATGGACCGTTCCTAGAAAACAAAAACTCCGTAATCTAATTACAAGTTTTCGTCTTGAATCTTCGTCTTCTCGAAACGGATCTTCCTCCGGTCTTCGTCATTACATATAAATTTTACATTGAAAAATTGCATCCTAGATACAAATATTTCTAGTAAAATAAATAGGCTCAAAACGGCCTTTACAACCCAATCGAATAAAACGAACGATTCAAACTAAGTCCATGAACCACATCCCCATTCAAAAGCATTCATCCAATAAATACTCAATAAATGGATAGCGAGAAGATTACATATGATCCAATCAATAATCAACAATACGAACCGATCCAATCGATTCACACAACCGAATATGATAACGTTCAAAATAATTCGATCGACAATTATTCCAATTAATCGAATTTCCCTTATAAAATGAAATACCATAAATCATTTTAATCATATTAAATCTAATTTAACATACGGAGATTAATTTTCAAGAATACACGAAAAATCGAGCCGGGTGAAAAAATGGCTCGCTGGCCGAGTCATCTGCCGGCACTGCCCGCAGACACGGTCGGGTCATGCCGGCGATGTCCAGACATTCTGCCAGACACGGCCGTGTCGCCGACACGGCCGAGTCACTTCTGAAGCCTTCCGGCCAGACACGCCCGTGTCGCGACACGGCCGGGTCTCCCAGTGATGTTGGCCAGATCACGGACACGACCGAGTCACCCAGACACGGTCGAGTCACTCTCGGCGAATGCACCTTTTGACCAAAAAGTCGTCTGACGACGATTCGGGCTAGATTTTCGATAGGATATCGATATCAATATTTTCCGACTTTCATATCTTCAATATAAATCATATTTCCCAGAAATTTAAGATTTATATTTAGACATAAAGTTACGAAAAATACAATTATTACGAACGAAAAACATATACCACGATTATGACTCAAATGATTCCAAATCATTCACCATCTAATCGAGCATTCCAAATGCCAATATCGTATATACGATCGCAAGACCTACGCTCCGATACCACTGTTGGGATTCGGTGCCTAAAACGAAGGCCCAGCGGAAGCGGTAAAACAAAAATTAATTCGATCCGAATCCCTACGAGGATCGATCGAGCTACGTATATACGAATATCAAAACGAATAACAAGAGATATAGAAACTCACCCTTGTAGTCCGTTGATTAGATGGATAACCTTCTCTTGAGCTATTCCCCAAGCTTTGCTTGATCTCTACGAATCTATTCCGCTTCAAGCCCTTGAACGATCCAGCCGAAAAAGCACCGCGTCTCTACTTGTCACGCCGGAAAAGCGACGGAATGACAACACCCGATTAACCTCTAAGGTTACGGCTAGAATCAAGTGATGAAGCTTTGATTTTGATGAATATACTCCAAGTATGTTTATCAAAATTCTCTCAATATTTTTCTCTCAATTTTCTCCAAGAAAAATGAATAAGAAGTTAGTGAAGAAGATGAAGATGAGTATGAACACCATGAAATGAACTCTAAGTTCTTTTCTCTCTCTCCTTCAAACTCTCTTACATCTCTCTCTTTTTCTAAGTGTGAAATATGTATGTGATATTATATCTTCTCAATCACAAGTCTACATATTATTCTTTATACACCTTCCACCAACTTATACAACTCATTCACATGAGAGGTATCCCCACCATGTCAATATCATCCATATAAAATGGAAACAAAAGACAAGGGGAAATTAGGTGGAAAAGAGGAGGGTGGCCATGATGAAAAACGGACGAGTTCGGTTCGTTTCGGACTCCCGAAAGTCCAAACAGATAAACTCCGATTCCGTTTCGATGTATTTATATCGATTAATTAATCCAATTAATTAAACATATCAAATACAAAATAATATAATTAATTTCTCCAAGAAATAATTATATACATGAATTAAATTAATCACCCAGTAATTTATTTAATTCATTAGGCCGTAAATCAATTTATCCAATAAATCGATTTAGACATCTAATGTCCCAAATTTAGATATCCAATATCTAATACACATAATGAGGTAATTAGCTTGATTCATTCCGTCGTCAATCCTAATGCGCGACTCGGTAGGTCCATCTCAGTCAGCAATGGGAGGATCCAAAGAGTAGTAGCACCACCTAGCCAGCCTGGCGGCCTACACTGTACCCCAACTGAGAACGAATGATTAGGATCATTCAAGAACCATTCTGTCGTGAATACCAGTATACGTATAAACCCTTCTTTCAAATGTCCCGATCAAGTTATAGGGTCACGGTCTGTCAAACCCTATCTGTACTTGACGCTATGCATGCGTTAATGCAAATCGAGATCATCGAGCTCTCGTGTATCTAATACAGCTAGCTCCAATGCTTTGGCCAAAGACTTATGATCTCATATACCAATAACCGCATAGGACATATAACCTGTTCACTAACAGGAGAAAGAATTCTATCTTGGTATTCAGTAGGACCTGCTACTTGCCCATCAAGATGCACGTCGAGGTTGACCCCCGCCTTCCGGTTTATAGGGTCGAACTACTCTAATGAAAATCTTGACATCACAAGCACATCCCTACTAAATCCTCAAGTCGAAGGTTCACGAATACCTATCACAACCTTTCGATTCCATCATTGACTGTCCCGGAGTGAAATCCGTGTGATGAATCGAGGGTGAGTCGGTTAGAGTATACTAATCCAATTAGCATACCGATAACGTGTGCTCCCACTAACCATTAGCGTTCGACAGGCACTCTCCATGTCAAAGAACACGTCATACAAGTCTTCACATAAAATTTAACGCCCAATCAAGTTTCATCGACTTGCGAACGATTAAATATTTGAGCTATAACCTTTTCCAGTGCCGACCCCCTTATCCAATAAGGAGTGGAACGTTTTGCTCTCAAATACACGGACTAGTTTCTATATATTTATTTACGAGTTAGGAATGCCAGTAACTACCAGTAAATAAAGAAACATTCCTTTGCCTTATATAAATGGTTTACATAATTACAAGTACAATGCCCTCACTCAACAACCTCTGAGTGGCATTCGAGGGCATACTCCTAACACTCCTCTCTCATATCCTCTCTCTCTATCCTCATATCCTCCCTCAGCCCGTCGAACATCGCCTGCAATCTCTCTCTGTCGGGCGGCGGGCCGGCATCTGCCTGCCCCTGTGTCAGCAAAAGAGGCTCGGGGGACCCCTCGTGGGCCTCATCCAGTAGAAATCCTCTCCCCCGAGCGTGCGCCGGCGCTCCTCCCCACTAGTCAAAATGTTAGATGATGCGGTGGTCGATCGGGGCCTGGGGAGCCAGCATCGGCTCGTCGTCCGACCACGTCAGCCCCGACTGCCGGCACAGAGCGCAGATAAGAGATGGATGCTTCAACCCCGTCTTGGCCCCTCCTTGAATGCACTGGAATATAAATCGGACCAAGAGAGGGGCCATATCGAATCGCAGCCCGGATGTGATAGCATATAGTGTCCGGGCGCGGGAGAGAAAAACAGTGCGGATCTGAGATGTGGGGTCTATACGAGCGCAAATAAAATATAGCCAGGCACGCCCGAGCCGACTGAGGCGCGAGCTCTTGAAGTGGAAAGTGGAAGAACCCGGTGCGTGCCGCTCCCAGTCAGAGTCGGGCTGCGTAATAGTCTCGAGCAGAGCCTCCTTCGTGAGGCTAGCCATAACTCGGTCATAAGTTGTCTCATCTACCACCGGAAGCCCAAACAACCTCCGAATAGCAGCTGTGGAATAATCAACCGTAATACCTCGGACATCGACCTGAGTCCGAGTGTCTGACTGCTGCAACATCTGTCCTGCTCGAATGTGCTTCAATAACGCACTGGCATAGAACTCCTGCACTATCGATATCACCGCTGGCTCGAGGGGTGCAGCAAATCGGGCCCATCCCATCTCGTCTATCATAGCAAGCAGTTCCCCGTCTTGGGGGGCTGGAGTATATCCCCTCTCCGGGATAAGAGGTCGCGGCCGAATCTTCTCGTTGAAGATTTTGTGAATCTCTGGGTCAGAAAACTGGTGCCCCTCCGACTCGGCGCGACTACGAGAGGTTTCCCCTCGAGTGGGGGACGACTGAGTCCTGGCCCTCTTGCTCAGCTTCTTAGTCCTAGCCATAGCGAGTCCTGAAAAAATTAAAACACCGAAGGTTACTTACTCAAACAATAACGAGAATAATCATCACTCGGCTAAGGATATCCGGCCGTAAATCAGAAATTTTACAAGATAGCACACCGTGAGAGAAAAATAAAATTGAATCATAACGTTTAAACTAGACGTGCGGGTTGGGGTTGATGTAATTCCAGAACGAATACGTTGCACATAGATTCAAAATATTACCTTAACAAAGAAATTTTTTTTTCATTCAGACATTTCATCAAACACTTAAAGGGCAAGAGTTCACTTGAAGAACAAATATGCCAATAGCTCGATTAAATCCCCAAGAACAAAAACACGACTCATTCGTCATGACAAATGACACATTCAACTCATTCATAATCCAAAATAATCATGAAAAATCGATCAAAACATCATGTCCTCCACTTAACCATCATAGAACTTTTGAAGGAAATAAACATATTCAATCCTCAAATGCATAACACAACTTCAAATTTAAATTCATAGAACAATTTGAGATTAGAGATTTGGACATACCTTGCTTGGATTGTGAAAAGTGCAAGAAAATTTGCAAGAAAAAAACGAGAAGAAGAAGAAGGTTTCTTGGCCGGTCGCGCGCGCAAGGGAGAGGGAAAGGTTTTTACCTGGGGTGGCCGGCCGAATGAGAGTTATAAGGTACCTAGCCCCTTCAAATTCCGCTTGGTGTGCCGCGGCACAGCTCAAGTGAGCCGCGGCACCGAGTACAGTGTAATACCCGAATTTTCAGTATGAATTTTTCGCGTTATTTTATCTAAGATATACTGGATGGCTTGGTGTCTATACAGTATGGATAAAATAAATTGAAAACTGAGACAGTTGTATTTGTACTCGTATAACTGTCGTAGTGGTTCGACAACTATTTTGAGGATACCGTGTATCAGGTTATCGTACTTTTGATATTGGATATATATGCGATGATGTTATTGATTCGTACATGTATTAGATGCGGTATGTTCGTATTTTGATATGTCGAGACGGACGAGGAGAATTGGAAAATGGCTAAGTATAGCACGATTAGCGCGCGCTAATGTTCAAGTATAACGACGCTATCGTTCATGGTTAGCGCACGCTAGAGGCGGAATGTAGCGCACGCTAAATGCGATGATCGAAGGAATCTGCGTGTGGACCCGGTGCTTTGGCGCACGTTCTCGTAAGTCAACGGTTGTTGTCTTGAAGTATTAGCGCACGCTAAAGCATGAGGCTTAGCGCACGCTAATTGTAGATCGGTCAAAGGGAATCTTATCCTTGTTAGATCGGCATGTGGGGCACATGCGACGTAGATCGTAGCAAGTCAATCGATATTAGCGCACGCTAAATGTAAGGACTTGCGTACGCTAAACAGTGTGAAATACGTACGCTAATGCATGGGCATTACGTACGTAAGCTCATGTTCGAGGCAAGACAGTGGCCTGCGAGGCGCGATAGCGCACGCTAACAAAGTCGGTTAGCGCACGCTAAGGCCGTAGCGCACGCCAAACATAAGGTTTAGCGCACGCTAGTAATACACTTTATAAAAAGGGGACAGACGGGTGTTATAAAGCATTCTCGTCCATTTCTTTCCTTTCACTCGATAGAGAGAGAGCTTTGGGAGGTACTTGAGTTCCTAAAACACTCTGAGATGATGATCTTTAACGAGATTAAGATGGAGAGCATGTATTCAAAGCTTTGTTCTTGAAATTATTAATGAGTCTTGGAATGGAGTTCATAGAGAGAGTCTCGAGGTTCCAAATACTGGATTATGATGGAGTTGAGCGTCCTTATCAACATTTGGAGCTTGGAAATGATTGGGAACGGATTCAACCTTGATAATCCATCCTTTTCTTCAAAGAGGTAATTAATCTTCACTTTGGATTTCGTTTTAGGGATTGAATATTGGTGTTCTTGAGTTGATACTTATCATATTAATGAGTTGATAAGTATGATTTCGAGATGGCTTCCCGGGTAACGTTGATGTTATTGTTGGTATGCGGATATTGATATGTTTTGTATGGTTTTGAATGGTGTTCAGGAGATATGTCGATTTATGTCTCCCTTCATTTCGGATTTGATGTTAAGATGATATACGGATATATATGACTTAGGTGATTAATTCATGTTAGCATATCGGATTATGATGGTTGTCATGAACGTGATTATGGAATCATGGTACTTTTAGTGTTCTTGGTATATATATCATCAAAGAGGAAGGATATATGTTGGTTTGATTATTAACATGGATAAGATAATTGAAACTAAACATTATGTTGATTGTAGTGATTGAGTTCGTATGATAATATATGGATCATGATGATGAGTTTTGATCTGGAAAGTTATTGTTAATCTTGGAGTAAGATTTCCTTTTCATTCGAATTCGTAGTCGCAAGGTGTTAGTCGATGCTTGGAATGCATGCCACTGTACAGCATTAGCGCACGCTAAGCTTACTGGATAGCGCACGCTAACGGGAACAACTTAGCGCACGCTACGTTATGCGTTTAACGCGCGCTAAGTAGGCAGATAGTGTAGTATTTTCGTGTTGTGATTATGAATTCGTGATGGGTTGAATTGGATTGTTTAAGACTGTGTTTAATCGAGATATTGTGGAACTGTTGGGTTATTGATCGGTTATTGATTGATAATTATGATTTATCGGATTTCGGCTTGTATTGTTGATATGAGTTCGTAATTGTTTGAGTTGTATTGTTCGGTTTTGTAAATGATCGAGGTATTGTTGAACCGTTGAGTTTGATTGGTTGGTTATACCGGTTATTGATTATTATCGGATATGTTGTCATTTGATTATTGCATTAGGTCGCGATAATTGAGCGTTGATTATGGCCGTTGTGTTGCGGTCAAGGTTGGAGAGTTCGTAGGTTGCTTTTGGTCGGGGCTGAGGAGCTCGGAGACGAAGGCAATGGATTCTGGTAGCAGCTTCGTGGTATCCGTATCGAGGCAAGTTTATACTTGTTCAGTTTATAATATTTGATGAATGGTATCGTTTTCATTTCATTTATAATTCGTATGGCGATGTTGTTAGAAAGGTAAGTTGTCGGTTAACGAGTTGTATATCGTGCTCTGGCTTGTATTAAATCATAAGGTATATGATTTAATTGTGTTCAAGGAAGACGTGAGTTATCTTTGGTCAAGGGTATAGTATATCGGATATCGAGGATAGTTAACGTGATGACATAAGTATCGGGATAAAGGTTTATTGGTATTGAATGGATGGTACCTTATTTGAGATTATTTGAATAACTGTGTATTCGTTCGTGGATGTTGCTCGTGGAAAGAATATTGTCTTCGCTTTGAGGTAATTCTATAATTATTCAGTTATGAGGATAATTGTTACGAGGAATTATTGTATATATGTTGTACGTTGATGTTTCGTATCCGGGATTCGTATTGATTACTTCACGAGGATGATGATCCCAGGGCTGATTGTATTGAGATCATTGATCGTGTTGATTATTTGTCGGGGATGATGATCCCAGGATTATTGTCTTGAATATTGATTAGTCGTGTCGACTTTTCACTGTCAGTCTGTTGTTTCACTTCGGTGAGTCTTTTGATCCTTATTGGATATGTGATTCCTTGAGTTTCGTTGTCATGTTGCATCGTGACATATCTGGAATCATATCTGCGTTCCGATTGGTTATTGTGTAGGATTTTTAGCCAGGCGCATGATGGTTATGCGTGGATATTATTTCCGCATTGAACCGTGCACACGAGACGTAGTTCGTGAGGCTAATTAGGTACAAGACCGCACGTGTATTTGATCGATACCCGGGGTGGCTTGTGCACGGACACATTTCCGGATCGGGCGCACTGTGATGTCCATATTTGAGCCATACCGTTTGGTCGTTCATACTTCCATGTATGATTGGATATGTTCGACGGTTTGCGACTGGTTGTTCATACGCCCGAGGGGTATGTTCGACAGCCAGAATTATTTCTTTGAGATCCATTATTGTTGATCATTTGGAGTCTACCTTGTTGAGGGTATTCTCGGTTATTGTTGGTCCTTTGTTGATCATTTGGAGTCTACCATGTTGAGGGTATTCTCGGTTATTGTTGGTCCTTTGTTGATCATTTGGAGTCTACCATGTTGAGGATATTCTCGGTTATTGTTGGTCCTTTGTTGATCATTTGGAGTCTACCATGTTGAGGGTATTCTCGGTTATTGTTGGTCCTTTGTTGATCATTTGGAGTTTATCTCGTTGAGGGAATTCTCGGTTATTGTTGGTCCTTTGTTGATCATTTGGAGTCTACCATGTTGAGGGTATTCTCGGTTATTGTTGATCCTTGTCGATCGTATTGGAATTCATCATGTTGATGATAATTTCGGTTGTACTTTGACCTTGGGTTGGTCATATTGGAACTCATCATATCGATGATATTCTCAGTGATGTATTGGTTGATCATTGTTATTAATTGTATGAGCATTCGGACTGTACGTCGATGTTCGGGATTTGTTATCATTATCATGTGGTAGTTGATCTACAGATATGTTGTGTATTATTGGTTTATCTAGGTTGAGATTTGATTGTGTAATCCGACGGATAGGATTTGGCACTGATTGGATTATTTTCGCACTTATGAGTTATGAGGACGATTTGAGGACACTTGGTATTGTTTAAATACAGTACAGTATAATTGTTGTTGAGTTCTTTTCGTCATTTGAGAATGCGAAATGTGAATTATGCTAAGGATCGATTTGGTATGGATTGCCATGGATTGGTAAGGTTATGACGGTAAGTTTACATTGGTAGTATTCTTACAGTATTATTACATTGGTATGTAATTATTTATGATGATGTGATCGTTATCATTATCGAGTATTGTGGCTGACCCCGTCGTGGGCTTTATTTTTAGGTACTCGGAGATCGAGCTAGTAGCGGTCGTGAAGGGATGAGCTTCCCGATGTGATACTGGCGGTGGCATGTTTTGGAGTATCGAGTATTTCTTTTCTGGTTATTCATTTCATTTGCAAATGTGTATTTTGAACTGTGTTTTTATCCATTGCGTGTGTATATTTTCAAAATGGCCTTTTGGGCATTTTACGAACTTAGATTATTTTCGTCAAACTCTTTTTCCCAAATTATTTTATCGGTACGTTTAAGTGGTAGCTTAACGTACATTTTGAACTATCGAGAATTGGCACTTCGCCTTGTATTTTCAAATGGTATTTTATGACGGTATTTGAGAACTATGCTTTTGAAAATATTTGAGTATTTAAAATATTACCGTCATCAGCCTTTTGGCGTTTTTGAATTGGTTTTGTAAACGATTTTTAGCCTGGTGGGTTCCGGCGCGGGACCCACGGCGCTGTAATATCCCGGATGGTTTTGGGGGTGTTACATACAGTCCCTTTTACCTGCTCGTTTGTTTTGTTGTGGGCCGCGACTCAGCTTTCGTGTGCCGCGGCTCAGGGCTCAAGTGTGCCGCGGCTCAGTAATGTTGTGCCGCGGCACAGAGTACAGAAAGTTTAGCTCTACCTTTTGATTTGTGTGTGCCGCGGCTCACAAGCCTTGTGCCGTGGCTCAGGCATAATTTTCTCCCCTGGGACTTTTCCTGCACATAATTTTAAGAGGAACACGTCAAAAGCGAGAGGTAAAAGCAAATCAAAGCACAACATGATAAAAAATAAAAATTCAAGAATGCAAGAAAAATATAGAAACGCAAAAATCTACAACTACGAACTCGGGTTGCCTCCCGAGAAGCGCTAAGTTTATAGTCTTCAGCCGGACCTATTAAAAAAAATCAGTTCACTTTTCGCAAACTCCATTTGATCTCCGCCCCGTTCATCGAACCGTTAATATGATTTTTAAAATTTTGACCATCGGTCATTAACGATTCGATTTTTGGTTCGGACACCCAATGTTGGTTGCGGAAAGGTTTTGACGAGAACAATTTCCCGAAACACCCGTTTTTCTCATGACTAGATGTCCGCTTGATTTCCGGCTTATTTCCTGTTGTTACCCAAAATATTATCCGGAGATAGTATTGCTGGAATGATCGAGTAACCAACAAGTGCGGGAGCACGTCCGTGAGAAATTAAATGACACAAGATTTGCCGGGGTTGTTAATCCCGGGCTTGAATGCTCTCGCGAGATTTTATTAATAAGTATACTGTTGAGTACAAATATTAATGTTAGAATCTATCACAAAGAGTGTAAAAATTTCTAGTTTTCTAAGCTGTGGAGCGTATAGAATGCCGGAAGAATCAGATATGGAGTTCTGTGAATTCTTGCTATGGATGTTCTGTGTATGAGAATGTCTTTCTCTTTCTCTCTCTTGTTTTCTGTATTTTCGAAGCCCTTATTCTGTGTTATGGACCTCCTATTTATAGGAGACAAAGTTCCTGGGGGCCCTCCCGCGATCGCAGGCGATCGTCGTTATTTATATTATAATAAGACGGCCGATCGTCCCGTCACGTGGGGCTTTTCCCTTAAAGTCCGCGGCTGTTACTGACAGCCGGCTGTACGGTCTGACGGGGAACCTGCATGCGTCCTGAGTCGCTGTCACCCACCTTTTCGGCGGCCCTGTTGGTAGGTGAGGTAGGTGACAGACTGTGATCACAGGTCTTGTCTGTCAGCACCTTTTGCAGGTCTGCGGCCCTGTTGGTAGGTGAGGTAGGTGACAGGTTGTGGGCACCGATCTTGTCTGTCAGCTCCTTTTGAGATTTGCACGTGGGTCCCAGCCCGTGATTTGGGCTTTGATGACTTTTGACGGATGTTGGATTAATACGTGGCACGAGACGATCGCCAATCAACAAAAGACGATCGCCAATCAACAAAAGGCGATCGCCGTGGGTGCCGACTTCTGGGTGTTTGCCCAGAGTATATCTATTATGGTAGACTCCTCGACTGCTATGACGATCGCCTTCGAGGCGTGTTTAAATGCCGCACAACAATTGCCCCCCAGCTCGGCTCGATGTTGAAAACACGGGGTGAGGTGGCACTGTTTGGCGATCGCCAATGTTTTAGACGACCGGGCGATCTGATTTCAAATTTGGACGATCTCCTTTTGCGCTGGGAGCGGCGGGAAAAGAAAGCGGGCTCTCGAAACAATGCAAGGATACGCATCGCGTTTCTATTGAGGGAGCCCGACGGTTCGTCAGACTTTGTCGTTTGGCGTGCCCTCGAAAAGACGCATACGCGGGATTCGAGGGCCGCATTTATTGTGTTCCCCAACTGTCGGTTGTATCCCAGCCCTCGGACTTTCGCCTATTTGCACAGAGACCACCGCCTCCATCTATAAAAGGGGCTAGGGATACTCCATTTTCCTTTTTCACGCGTCCTTGCCTTCCTGCTGAAACTCTGCAGAAATTTCCGAAGCTTGTTGTGCCGACCGTCTTCCTTTATTTAGGTAAGAAACCCAATTTTTCTTTCTCCCTTAATTTTTAAGAATATGTCGGGAGGATCTAAGATCTTCGAGGCCGGAAGCACTTCTGCCGCCGCGGCTTCGCCGGACTGGGAGGGAATTCATGTGGGAATCCCCGTGGAAACGGCCGTAGAGGCTATCCGTGCGGGGATTGCACCTGCAGAGCTTGAGGAGCTTTTCAACGAGGCCGTAGTGGCGGGATCTGCGGCGGCGGAGGAGCGAGATGCGTCACCGGTGGAAGAAGATGAACTGATGCGTTTATCTTGGGAAAAAGCTAGCGTCTTCGGCCCCGTCTATACGGCTTTCGCTAAACTTATGGAGGGGATTGCCAGGCCCTGTCCGGAGTTTGATTTCGAGGCTTACTCCGCCGCTCATCCCTACGAACACGTGAAGCGGAAAGAGTTTCGGGCTGCTGACCCGTCTCAATGGACTCTTGGTCAGATTCGGAGTTCGGCGACCTGGAAGGACATGACCCGCTGGAGGGTCAAATATCATATCCCCTCTGATGTGTCATTGCACGTGCCCTCCGAGAACGAACGTGCTGACCAGCCTCCCGAGGGTATGGTCGCCATCAACGAAATGACCCTGGCTGCCGGACTGCGGTTTCCCTTGCCGTCATTGCCTCGTATCGCCGATCGCTCGAATTTGGCGCCCCTTGATTGACGCCGAACGCCCGGCCGCAGACATCGACATTGACATTGTTTGGCGGTCACAGGCTGTTTCGCTTGCCTTCTGCGCTGGAGATGAATTATCTTTTTAAGCTGACTGTGCAGAAGGGATCGATCGGCGGTTACCATATCCAAGGTCGCCTGGGTAGGGTGGTCATTAGTGTGCCGAACAAGGCTCGGGGCGACCTGACAAAGTGGTGCTGGGTTGGTGGTGCATGGAGGTCGGCATCGAGCGAATCGCCGGAGGAGGAGTTGGATATCCCCACCAATTTTCGGGAGAGGAATCCAAGTAAGGGTTTCCACTCTCCCTTTATTTGGATACTCCTTGGACTGATCTAATTTATTTCCCTTTTTTGCAGGATCCCTTGTTCCATCGATCGACGATCTCCCCTTTGATTTCTCGATCGTCTGGGAGCAGATTCGCGCATTGCCGGATTCCTATAAAGACGTTCAATCAGTCAGCCACGAATCCCATCAGTTGGGAGCTCGACTGTTTCGCTTCCCTCGCCACTTGAAGGCCCCTGGTATGACTTTTCATCTACTCTCTTCTGCGTGGCGATCGTCTCCAAGAGGTCGCCATGTCTAAGTAAGTGTCTAACTTGTTTGAGTTTCTTCTTTGGCAGAGATTCATTTTCCCCGTTTCGCCGAGCCACCGCAGGAGATCGCCATGTCTAATCCCGGTTTTATCGGTCGCCTTCATCTGGGAAAGAAAACGGGTCACGTTGCTGCGACGTCGTCTCGCCACGCCTCGTGGTGAGGCCCTGCGGTGCGGCCGCCAACCGAATCTCAAGGTGAGGAACAACTCAGCGCAACCGCAAGAGGCGAGGCGGAGGGGTCCCTTCCGTCGGCCGAGGCGGATTTAGCTATTTTGGAGCCGCCGATCGCCGCTCCCCGTTTCTTCCGTTCCGATGGCGGAGGGGTGCAGTCCCGAGCCATCGGCGGGCCCAGCCTGTGCCACTGCCGGCTACTTGAAAAGGACGGCGATCGCTGAAGCCGAGACTTCTCGGGGAAAGCCCTATTTCGGCCGTGATCCAGAGCTGGTCAACATGTGAGATTGGTTTGAACTTTCCGAGTTAGGCATTCTGAGTGAGGTATAGGCTAACTCGTTGGTTTCTTTGGTTTGTGCTGCAGGGTTCGTCTCGCCGATCCGGACGTCTCTCCCATGGTGCTGGACTTTTTGTCGAGCAAGGCTCCGCAAACATCTCTCGACGTCCCAACTTATATCCAGCAGGCTATCACCTCTCTGCCCAAGGCCTGGACGACCGATCTTGATGCGATCGCTCGTCGTCGATCTGGAGATGCCATGCAGGCGACCCTTGCCCTGGCTCTCCAGACGGCGACGATGGCCGTCCAAGCCGCTAGGGATTTTGAGGGGCGACCCTCCATTTCTCATCTCTATAGCGACCTAGAGGCTGCCCGGAACAAAAATATTGAGGCTTCCAACCGGATCCAGTCTATGGAGAAGGAGTTTGAGGAGACGGCCAAAAGGGCTAAACAGGACGTTGACCGATTGAAGCAGGAGCTGAGCCGCTCTTAGGAGGCTGCCGACCGGTCCCGTGATAAGGAGAAGGAAACCCGCCAGAAGTACGCGGCTTTGCAGGAGGAGGCGGCCGGGCTGAAGGCGATGGTGGATCGGCTCAGCGGTGAGCTGGATGCGGCGAAGAAGGAGCTGGAGATGGCCAAGGGTGAGAATGCCGCCAAGGTGGTCGAGCTGGCGGAGGCTGAGAAGACGGCCGTGGAGTTGAAGGGGCAACTGAAGGCGATCGAGACCGATCCCTACCAAAATTTGGCGCTCGCCGACGAGTTCGCCTATTACTTGGCCTATGCTGACGCTGTTCGAGCCGCTAAAAAGACAGGGATCGAGATCGGTCCCTTGATGGAGAGCTTCAAATCCTATGCCCTCGAGAATCCTCTGCACCCGGAGTTCTCCTTGCCGATCCTTGACTTAGTCGACTTCGGGATCGACTTGAGTTGGTATACTGGTAAACTCATTCATCCCGAGGCCGATGGGGGGGCCCAATCCGATCCGCAACCTGAGGGCGATGGCCAGCCGGTGGGGCCTTGAGAGACATTTTGTTTTCCTCTGTAACTTGTATGCGGCATTTAAACACGCCTCGAAGGCGATCGTCATAGCAGTCGAGGAGTCTACCATAAGAGATATACTCTGGAAAAACACCCAGAAGTCGGCACCCACGGCGATCGCCTTTTGTTGATTGGCGATCGTCTTTTGTTGATTGGCGATCGTCTCGTGCCACGTATTAATCCAACATCCGTCAAAAGTCATCAAAGCCCAAATCTCGGGCTGGGATCCACGTGCAGATCTCAAAAGGAGCTGACAGACAAGATCGGTGCCCACAGCCTGTCACCTACCTCACCTACCAACAGGGCCGCAGACCTGCAAAAGGTGCTGACAGACAAGACCTGTGATCACAGTCTATCACCTACCTCACCTACCAACAGGGCCGCCGAAAAGGTGGGTGACAGCGACTCAGGACGCATGCAAGACCGTACAGTCGGCTGTCAGTAACAGCCGCGGACTTTAAGGGAAAAGCCCCACGTGACGGGACGATCGGTTGTCTTATTATAATATAAATAACGACGATCGCCTGCGATCGCGGGAGGGCCCCCAGGGACTTTGTCTCCTATAAATAGGAGGTCCATAACACAGGATAAGGGCTTCGAAAATACAGAAAACAAGAGAGAGAAAGAGAAAGACATTCTCATACACAGAACATCCATAGCAAGAATTCACAGAACTCCATATCTGATTCTTCCGGCATTCTATATGGTCCACAGCTTAGAAAACTAGAAATCTTTACACTCTTTGTGATAGATTCTAACATTAATATTTATACTCAATAATATACTTATTAATAAAATCTCGCGAGAGCATTCAAGCCCGGGATTAACAACCCCGGCAAATCTTGTGTCATTTAATTTCTCACGGACGTGCTCCCGCACTTGTTGGTTACTCGATCATTCCAGCAATACTATCTCCGGATAATATTTTGGGTAATAACAATTGGCGCTAGAAGAAGGGGCTGAACCTTCGCTTTTATTCCGACCGTCTCGAAGAACACTCATTGTTCTCCGGACACACACTTGAAGAAACACTCACTGTTCTTCAAAAGAAATAAACCTTCAGAAAAATGACATCTGCAACAACTTCCAAGAGAGCCACCCTAAGATCTGCCGGAAATATCATTCCGACCCGGACCGAATCCCAACCCACGGCGGAGGGTGACCGCGGCGACGCTAGGTCCTCACTCCCGCCCCCAAGGGACGGCCCTAGTCTCTCACTCGATCGGGCCTGCATCATGGAATGATTGAGGAGGCCATAGCCGTCCTCAGGGAGCGACGGATTGCATGCGACTCACCCACCATCACTCCGTCAACCATCCGCCGAGCTGGCAAGTGGAAGCTCAAAGGGATATATGTTGAGAAATCAACAGAAAACCCTGAGCCGCAGGCAAAGGCTCTCGTAAGGCGGGACGACTCCGTCTTCAGCCGCCTAGGGAGTGATCCCTCGTGGCGACCCGGGCAGTCGGGCCCGAGTCGGGAGGCATCGGAGTCCGAATCCGTCACCAGGAGTTCGGCATATCCGACTCCCAGAAGACAGGCCGGTCGACAGGCCCCCACTCGCCCAAGAAATGAATCCGCGGGCAAATTGTTGTGCGGCATTTAAACACGCCTCAAAGGCGATCGTCATAGAAGTCGAGGAGTCTACCATAAGAGATATACTCTGGGCAAACACCCAGAAGTCGGCACCCACGACGATCGCCTTTTGTTGATTGGCGATCGTCTTTTGTTGATTGGCGATCGTCTCGTGCCACGTATTAATCCAACATCCGTCAAAAGTCATCAAAGCCCAAATCTCGGGCTGGGACCCACGTGCATATCTCAAAAGGAGCTGACAGACAAGATCGGTGCCCACAGCCTGTCACCTACCTCACCTACCAACAGGGCCGCAGACCTGCAAAAGGTGCCGATGCACAAGACTGTGATCACGCCTGTCACCTACCTCACCTACCAACAGGCCGCCGAAAAGGTGGGTGACATGACTCAGACGCATGCAAGTTCCCGTCAGACCAAATGCACTGTCAAGAATAAATGCGGACTTTAAGGGAAAAGCCCCACGTGACGGGACGATCGGCCGTCTTATTATAATATAAATAACGACGATCGCCTGCGATCGCGGGAGGGCCCCCAGGGACTTTGTCTCCTATAAATAGGAGGTCCATAACACAGGATAAGGGCTTAAAAAATACAGAAAACAAGAGAGAGAAAGAGAAAGACATTCTCATACACAGAACATCCATAGCAAGAATTCACAGAACTCCATATCTGATTCTTCCGGCATTCTATACGCTCCACAGCTTAGAAAACTAGAAATCTTTACACTCTTTGTGATAGATTCTAACATTAATATTTGTACTCAACAGTATACTTATTAATAAAATCTCGCGAGAGCATTCAAGCCTGGTATTAACAACCCCGGAAAATCTTGTGTCATTTAATTTCTCACGGACGTGCTCCCGCACTTGTTGGTTACTCGATCATTCCAGCAATACTATCTCCGGATAATATTTTGGGTAACAACATTTCCCTCTTTCAAAAATGACTTTATGACAGCAGCAGACTTGTCCGAGTGTGGCTGGTCGGATGGCGATGATGGCATGTTCACATGCTTGAGAAATGCTACTCGTTCTACATATTTCTTAAAAGTTGGACCATCTGACACGGAATCTGAATTTTTCGACCGACGATTTTTTCGGTGTCTTTCTTTCGCAACGGCCGCCACACTTTCACTTTGAGAGCTCTTATCAACACCTCCCGGACATGAAAAGGATTTGAATACTTGAAACGTAACATGCTCGTCTTGAACCCGCAGAGTTAATTCCCCTTTTTCCACATCTATAAGAGTTCTGTCGGTTGCTAAAAATGGTCGTCCCAAGATAATCGGGATATCTTGATCTTCCTCCATGTCGAGAACAATAAAATCCGCTGGAAAGATAAATTTATCCACTTTTACTAGCACGTCCTCAATCACTCCTCTTGGATACTTAATAGATCGATCCGCTAATTGTAAATAGACCGTTATCGGGTTTGCTTATCCAACTCCCATCTTTTTGAAAATAGACAGAGGCATGAGGTTAATACTAGCACCGATATCGCACAATGCCTTATTAAAAGAGAGATTCCCCATAGTGCACGGTATGTTGAAACTTCCCGGATCTTTCAATTTTTGTGGAAGCTTCTTCTGAAGAATCGCGCTGCATTCCTCCGTCAAGGCGACTGTCTCAAACTCCTCGAGTTTTCTTTTCTTTGACAAGATCTCTTTCATGAATTTAACGTAGCTTGGCATTTGTTCCAACGCGTCGGCAAATGGAATGTTAATATGAAGCTTCTTGAACATGTCGAGGAACTTAGAGAATTGCTTATCCGCCTTTTTCTACTGTAATCTCTGCGGAAACGGGACGGGTGGCACATATGCCTTCGGGTTATCCGGAAACGTTATCGAGGGTCTCCAATCTTGTGATTCTTCCGTCGCTAAATTTTTCTTCTCCTCAATTTCACTCCTCTTTTCACTTCTCTCGGGCTGGTCACACACCTCCTTCCCGCTTCTCAAACTGATCGCATTTAGACTTTCTCTAGGATTTGTCTCGGTCGTACTTGGCAATGCTCCTCCGGCGGGTCACAACACGTTAGCAATCTGGCCCAGCTGGACTTCCAAGTTGCGAATGGAAGCGGAATGATTCTGCAATGTCGCTTCAGTACGGGTCATGAATTGACTCGTATTCGCTGCCAATTTCGCAATTGCTTCCTCGAGAGAAACTTTTGGAACGGGAGGGGGCTGCTGTTGGTTTTGAGCGAACGGAGGCTGGTTCGAGTTCTGTCTGTTTTTCCACGAAAAGTTGGGATGATTACGCCACCCCGGATTATACGTGTTGGAGTACGGATTATTTTGCCGGTTTCCGTTTCCTACAAACTGAGCTTGTTCAATTTGGGGCCGCTCGAACGGATTTCCGACTTGACACTCCGCGCTAGGGTGAGATCCGTTACACCAATTGCAAGACTCAATGGTAACGGGGGAAGGAGAATGCGAAAATGCTTGAAGCTGCTGAGTCAAGGCGGCGACTTGAGCTGACAATGTGGATATCAGGTCATTACTCGAAATTTCCATAACTCGCTTCGGCGTTATTCGTTCGGATGGCCATTGATAAGCATTAGCGGCCATAGCTTCCAACAGCGAGTGTGCTTCAGCCATCGTCTTTCCCATCAAAGCTCCACCGTCGGCTGCATCCACGAGAGTGCGTGTAGAGGCACTCAAACCATTGTAGAACGTCTGAATCTGAAGCCAGTCCGGAAGGCCGTGATGTAGGCATCTCCGTAACAAATCTTTGTATCGCTCCCATGCCTCGTGAAGCGATTCCATATCATACTGACCAAAAGTAGTGATCTCGTTTCTCAGTCTCGCCGTCTTAGAAGGTGGGAAGAATTTAGCAAGGAAGGCTTGCGCTAACTCTGCCCATGTCGTGATCGAGCCCGGCGGTAAGGAATTCAACCAAAATTTCGCTTTATCCCTCAAAGAGAAAGGGAAAAGCCGTAATTAGATAGCATCGTCGGTGACACCATTGTTCTTGAACGTGTCACAAATCTCAAGAAAAGAAGCAATATGTGCGTTGGGATCATCATTCGGCAATCCACAGAATTGGCTTGCCTGCACCATCTGAATAATAGCAGGCTTAATTTCGAAATTGTTCGCCTGGATAGTGGGGCGCCGAATCCCCGAAAAATTTGCGTTAATTTGCGGCATAGCATAATCTCGAAGTGCCATTTCCGGTTGAGCTTGCTGCACAATATTATTTCCTCCTTGAATTTCGATATTTTCGGCCATGTTGACTTTCGTCTGTAACTCTCGTTTCTCCTTCTTGTTCCTACGAAGAGTGCGCTCGAGTTCGGTATCCAAAGGTAGTAGGCCTCACACGAAGTTTTCTCATGCACTACGCGAAAGATTCTGAAAGGAAAAACAAATAAATAAATAAAATTAAATACACAAAAATAAGTAAATAAAACGTTCAAACTAAGACTAGAAATACTGAAATCGATATTAGCAAAAATTTCAGTCCCCGGCAACGGCGCCAAAAACTTGTTGCGATATTTCTTGAACGCAAGTGTACGTTATCGTATACAAGTAATAAAGTGATGAGTGAGTATCGTTCCCATGAGGACTGAATCACTAACTACCGATTTTTATGTATTCTAGTTTTATTCGAACAATCGAACTTTGGCTTTGCAATTAATTACTAAAAGAATTAATAAAAGACTAAACAGTAAAAAGATAGCTTGAAGAAAGAGAATCAAATGATGAATAAGTCTAGAATTCTGAATCCACCTCGGTTTATCCGAATTTACTCTCGATTATCTGAAGTTAATGATTTTCCCAATTCATTGAAGGTGAAGATTGCTAATATACTCTACCGCCTCTCCCGAGGTCGATAGATTTTTCTAAAGGCGAATAACGCACTCTATCCCTAGGTGAATTAATTCGTCAATAGGCAAAAAGCATAAAATCTCCAAAAGGCCACGTAGTTCCTATGAGTATATTCCTATCTCACAAGATAAAACGGTCCTCACCAATAGTTCCTCACCAACTCTCCTCTCCCGATTCGAATTGAATGATTAAAACAATACAACTATTGGCCAGATAATTGAAAGCATTAAACACGATTGCGAAAACTCAACAAAAAGGGAATTAAATAGATAATCTCAAGCAAATCCGTCAAAATGTAGGTTTCATCAAAATCCTAGAACAAGGGTTTTAGCCTGACATGCTAAATAATAAAAATACAGAATTAATAAATAAAAGCATGAAAATCAAACGCAGATGAAGAGCTCGGATTCCTCCGTTCTTCTGGCTTCCGCCCTCTGCCCTTGATCTCTTCTGCTTCTCTCGTCTGTGATAAACTTCTCTGATCCTCCTATTCCCAAGCCTCCAAAGATTCCCAGAACAAAAGATAATTAATTAGGGTCTTAAACCCATATTTATAGCTCTCCACAGTCTCCAAATCGCGTCCGTGTGAGTAGGTCGAGAACTGGCTTCAAAACGGCCCAAATCCGCGCGGAGCACACCAAAACCGCCAAGTGTGCCGCGGCTCACTTAATCTGTGCCGCGGCACATAGCGTGTAATCTAAAACCTGGGCGCTGGGTGTTACGCCCGGCCGCGGCTCACTGGGATCGTGCCGCGGCATGCAGTACGCCTACTCAGTGCCCGCCGTTGCCTTCTGTGCCGTGGCCCACTTGCTCAGGCAGCGGCCCACGGCAAAGTCGCTACCGCTTTCGCCTCGTTTTAGCTTCCGGACTCCAATCTTCTGTCAAACATACAAGATTAAGGCATTAAAAGCTCACTTAAGCAAATTTACTCGCCAAATTAATACAAAATAATGATAAATAAGCGTATAAAAATACGCCTAACACAAGCCAGTATGACTCTTACCGTTCGAGCTACCACCCCACTTGTTTATAAAGTCGAAGAAAACAAAGTTTCTTATGAGGTCGACCTTCGAACATGGACATGTTGTTGTCGTGAGTTTGATTTGGATCAGATTCCATGTCGTCATGCCGTTGCCGCTATAAGGTAATTGTCTATGCTGTTGTGTGTACATGGATGGTGGCCATTCAATGTTTTTGTCTATGCCGTCGTGTACACGGTCATGGCAGAATGCTTACGATCGTAACTCATGATGGGCACGATCGTAACCCAATGGGCACGATCGTAACCCACGATGGGCACGATCGTAACCCACGATGGGCACGATCGTAACCCAATGGGCACGATCGTAACCCACGATGGGCACGATCGTAGCCCACGATGGGCACGATCGTAACCCCACGATCGCCATGATCGTAACCCAATGGGCACGATCGTAACCCACGATGGGCACGATCGTAACCCACGATGGGCACGATCGTAACCCCACGATCGCCATGATCGTAACCCATGATCGCTGTGATCGTAACCTACGATGGGACACGATCGGCACGATCATAAACCACGATCGACACGATCGTAACACACGATCGGCACGATCGTGTTTTGCCATCGTGTGGAAAACAGGGCAGGTCTGGATTTATCCTGCACCTCATCAATATCAAAAATACATTATCCTATACAACATCCTTGACATAATTGCTTATTGTAACAGGCGCGCCGGCAATGGTTTGTCCGTGTATGATTTTGTTAGTCCTTATTTCAAGCAACAAGGCCTTAGAGAGACTTATAAGGAGCATATTAGTCCCATCCCACATCCTGATGAGTGGAATGTCCCACCGGAGATCTCATCCATCATTTGCGTACCTCCAGAGGGGGTACGACAAGCCGGCCGACCAAGGATGAGTTGCGCATGGTCCGCTGTTGAAAATTTGCCCGCAGGTGGACGGCCTCAGGTGTGCGGTAGGTGTAAAGGAACCGGCCACAATAGAAAATCTTGCAAAGCATTCATTCCCATAAGTGGTGTGGATTTGAATATCCCTGAAGAAACTCAAGGAATCGATGAACAAACGAGGCAAAGGCGCCGGCAGAAGAAGAGGTGTAGCATTTGCCGTAATGATGACCATGACATAAGGGGATGTCCATACCGTGAAACTTAAATTGCTTATGTATTTTTATATTTTGTGACTTACTAGCAACAATCATGTGCTGATATTTTGATCCTCGATGGACCATGTATTGATTCAAGATTCGATTATTAGTTGAAATGCATAATTTTGTGTCTATTTTCTTTACCTTTGAATTGAAATTTAAGTGTTCGTTATGTAAAGCAAATAAAGGTGATTATGGAGCCAAACATTAACCATAACAAAGTAGCTCACTTCAAAGAGCAATAGTTTACAAAGAAAGGGATATCCAAAGCATATAACTTTACAAAACAAAATTTAATCACCATCACACAAAAATATCTAATAATAACATAAAAAACGATCACTTGGATCCCTTTTCCCCATCTCGTCTTTGTATCTTTAGTCTTGTATCACCATCTTCATGAACTTCCTCTTCTAAAATAACTTCTTTGCTTTTCTTCTCAGAAATCTCCAAATCATTATCATCATCACCATCTAGTATGACTGGAGTGCTAGCAGTGTTTTTAAATAGGCCCTGTTTCATGGAACACATTAATTCGCAATGATAGTCACTACACATACAACAAAATAAAAAAACTTACTCTGAGCATCGAGTATCTTCCTCTCGGCCTAGTTCTGTATGGTGGGTTGGGGGGAGGTATCCTCCTTCTTCTTTTCGGTGGTGGTGCTTCGATTCCTCCTAAATTGCTTTCTCGTAATCGGCCGCGCATTTCGCGTATTTGATTTTAATGGATTTTAACTGATGTTAATTGATTAGGGTTTGTAGTGAAAAGGGGGGCTACGGTAGGGAACATGTATTTCCTTCTCAGTCAATGAAGATGGGCTTATATTGAAAAGGGGGGGGGAACCGACCCAAGATGAGATTTTATAATAAAATAATTTGATGTTGACCTTTGCAGTAAACACGATTGTGCACACGATCGCCGGGATCGTGTGTTCGAATCGTGTGACACGTTGGCAACTAGGTGTCACGTTGTCTTTGGTGTCAAATTGGCACTGTATCCACGTATGCACACGATCGTGTACACGGTCATGTCCACGATGGAACACACGATTGTGACCCACGATCGTGTCCACGATGGAACACACGATCATGTGCACAAGAACATCAAGAATTTTCACTAATTTCTCAAATTACTCGTCAATTTAGGTGTTGTTACTTATATATTAACAATTATTTGTGAATGATACACTTATTTAAAAAGTTATTGATTGAATTAACATAATATATTGCATATCATGTGTCGTCTATCTGTTCTCAGTGTATTAGTTCGTACGGATAAGTTCAATCATCTGGATGAAATATCTCATATACTAATGAAATACAATGAAATGACAAATAGGAGTTTGTATAAGAAGCTATATAGTAATTAATGTTTAAACAAGCGATGTTTGAATCACAAAACATCATTCTAGATAACACAATAAATCAAATTTGCAAAAATACCAAAAGTTCATATGCACACGACCGTGACCCACGATCGTGACCCACGATCGTGTCCACGATGGAACACACGATCGTGTGCACAAGAACATCATGAATTTTCACTAATTTCTCAAATTACTCGTCAATTTAGGTGTTGTTACTTATATATTAACAATTATTTGTTAATGATACACTTATTTAAAAAGTTATTGATTGAATTAACATAATATATTGCATATCATGTGTCGTCTATCTGTTCTCAGTGTATTAGTTCGTACGGATAAGTTCAATCATCTGGATGAAATATCTCATATACTAATGAATTACAACGAAATGACAAATAGGAGTTTGTATAAGAAGCTATATAGTAATTAATGTTTGAACAAGCGATGTTTGAATCACAAAACATCATTCTAGATAACACAATAAATCAAATTTTCAAAAATACCAAAAGTTCATATGCACACGATCGTGACCCACGATCGTGTCCACGATGGAACACACGATCGTGTGCACAAGAACATCATGAATTTTCACTAATTTCTCAAATTACTCGTCAATTTAGGTGTTGTTACTTATATATTAACAATTATTTGTTAATGATACACTTATTTAAAAAGTTATTGATTGAATTAACATAATATATTGCATATCATGTGTTGTCTATCTGTTCTCAGTGTATTAGTTCGTATGGATAAGTTCAATCATCTGGATGAAATATCTCATATACTAATGAATTACAACGAAATGACAAATAGGAGTTTGTATAAGAAGCTGTATAGTGATTAATGTTTGAACAAGCGATGTTTGATTCACAAAACATCATTCTAGATAACACAATAAATCAAATTTGCAAAAATACCAAAAGTTCATATGCACACGATCGTGACCCACGATCGTGTCCACGATGGAACACACGATTGTGTGCACAAGAACATCATGAATTTTCACTAATTTCTCAAATTACGCGTCAATTTAGGTGTTGTTACTTATATATTAACAATTATTTGTTAATGATACACTTATTTAAAAAGTTATTGATTGAATTAACATAATATATTGCATATCATGTGTCTAAGTTCAATCATCTGGATGAAATATCTCATATACTAATGAATTATAACGAAATGACAAATAGGAGTTTGTATAAGAAGCTATATAGTAATTAATGTTTGAACAAGCGATGTTTGAATCACAAAACATCATTCTAGATAACACAATAAATCAAATTTGCAAAAATACCAAAAGTTCATATGCACACGATCGTGACCCACGATCGTGTCCACGATGGAACACACGATCGTGTGCACGACCGTGCCCATGATGGTACTCACTGTCGTGTGCACACGGTCATGCCAGCCATCGTGCGCACACTACAGCATCAACCCATGACCGCGGGTATGTTGCACACGATCGCAACACACGATGGCCACGATCGTGTGCATCCATCGTGTGTAACACAGAGCCAAAACATAAAGATTTAACAACACAACACGATCGTGTCCCACGATGGTCACGATCGTGTTCATCCATCGTGTGTAACACAGAGCCAAAACATAAAGATTTAACATGACACATTCATATTGCCAAAACTGTCTAAATACAACATAAATATTTAACAACACACCATAAACCATTCTACATGTCTAAAGACAACATAAAGATTTTAGCAGGTAAACCATATCGATATTTCTTAATATATTTTTCATTAATTTCCTTGATTTGGTGCCTTGCTCCTGGGTTTGCAGAGACGAGTCGATCCAAGTACATGCACGCGAAGGGGCCACAACTGTGATTGTCGTTTTGTATGAACTGTAGCTCTCGTGGCATAATTTTGAAACTCATCTCCGTGTCATACTTCTTCGATTGGTTGTTCAACCAATACCCGGATTGAGCTAGCACACGAGGCATCAGACGCATAATCGGTCGCAGTTGGTTGAATCGGTATCGACCATCTTCGTGGTGGTGTGACAAGGAATCGTACAACTCCACGGTCCATGTTATGATGTCAATCTTGATAGTCACCCAGTGGCTCTGGTCGAGGCAACAAATGGCAATGATTTGTTGAAACAAAATATGTAATCATATAAGATCATCACATCAAACATAGCGAATCATTTATAAATCGTCAATTATTTATAAATATAAATTTCAAACTTACTTCGTTGCAATTTAACCATGGAACCGCATGTGGTGTATCAAGACATGTCATGTAGTCCTCGATGCATTTAGGAATTTTCCACTCCTTGTAAACCGGATTCCCCGTCACCTTGATGCCAAGTGGATCATCCGGATGGAGTCTTGCAAACTCGTTGGCCAAAACTAACTACAAAAAGCCAAACCACAAAATTAAAAAAAATCGATATCACACCAATGATATACAAGTGAGTAGGTTATAGAACTTACGTAAAATAGGGAGACGGCACAAAGGCCAACTCTACCGACACCAACACTACGACTCCTCCGAAGCCTCGCCGAGTCGCAAGCACATACGCCTATCACCTCGGCATCAAAGTCTTCACGGCTAGACTCTATCCGGCCAAATAATGCTGGTGAGAGCATGCCTGGCCTCCAAACACCGGACAATAGCATCACGTGGATGCTCCTCCTAAACCGTAGGTACAACTTCTTGAGCCTCGCTATCTCTTGGAGGCGCAACCACAAAAGGCTCCCTGAAGAGCAAGCAGATGGTCGACTCACTCGCGGTGGAAGACTACGCTCACCCAAATGCCGTGCTCCGAACTCTCACCATCTTCGTCACCCTCAAGATCCCTCTCACAACTATAACGCAGAGTCAGCATAACCGGCCGCTCGATCTCAAAACTGGCCGCCGATTCCAAATGGAGGTTGCCGCCAGACCACCACCTCACTTCAAACATCGCACCGTAATGATGCTCGCCCCGAAACCAATCGAACATCGTCCCATATCACTAAACGGCGCCTCAAATGGCTCATACCGATGCTCGTAATCAAGGCCGCCGAGTCCGCTCAATGTAATGATGAATCTCGAGAATGGTGACTGTGGCCGACCTCATAATGGTGGGTAGGCGGATGCCGAGAATGGTGACTGGCCGACGCCGAGAATGGTGACTCCGACGCCGAGAATGATGACTAGCCGACGATGAGAATGGTGACCGTGTGGCCGCGCCGAGACCGAGTGACGTGGAGGGTCGTGAATCCTCCGCCGGGCGCCGCTAATGATGCGTAATGACGAGGCCTATCATGGCTCCCACCAATAGTGTACCGAGATCCTAGAACGTCTATGCATAGGTCCGAAGAAATCCACGATCCCAAAAAGCACCTGCGAGAAACTCGAGCAATAAATCCGGACTTAATCGCTGCACAAGATTGCCTTCAAACGGCGATCAAGTACTCATCCTCGCCGTGTCTCGGGTGTGGTCCGGACAAGGAAGTCCGTGGACACAACACACCCTCTCTCGCCGCCTCTTCCGGTCCGATGTCTCGCACCATCTACCGGGTGGGGTACTCACGCATCGCTTCGACACTTTATGTGCCGACTCATATGTAATCAATTTTCCAAAGACCTTCTTCAACCTATCCATAACTTTCTTCCTGGATCGGCGCAGCTCATCCTCCTTATTCTTCACAGCCTATTCTTACAGCTTAATGAACTTAACGTCATATGGCGAGCCATTCTCAAAGCTCAGGTAGTAGTACTCAGCCTCATCCTCCTCCAAATGCGGTAAAGAGGGAAGTACTCTGTGCTGCAAAATTAGTCATTAAATAATACCATTAGATGGGCAATCACATAACGTTTAAGAGATGAAGTCAGGAGAAAATACGTTTACAAATTTATGTACCTTATCGTCGAAGAAATGAGTGAAATCACAAAACATCTTCCTCGTAGTCCACATCAAACACCGGGGGACTTGGACAGTTTTATCTCGAATACCACACAATGCTCCCAATGCAGGAATCATCTCATACGACCATATTTGTAAAGCCCAAACAGGACCATAGAAGTGACAGTCCTTGTGCTCTTGTCTCTCCTTCATGGCAACGTTGCCTATATAGTAAGATAAAACCCCAAAGGCATAAGAACCCCAAGGAAACATATCCCACTGCTCGAAATCCTCCACTAATGCCCATGCCCATGTCTCGACCATCATGTCGTCACGCCATAGGATAAAGTAGTAGTATATAAGCAAATTGGCAACCTTGACATAATCTCTTATGTCTCTACCAAAATCTCGAGCATTGAACCTCTTCCGCAGAACACTAACCTTAATATTTTTGCCATGGAGTATTCTGTGGAAAATACCGTCAGACGGAAGGAGATGGTCGCCCGGGGATGGAAGGTAGAGTTTTCAAATGGAGTCCCGTGATCATGGCAAAATCACGGTCAGAAACGAATGGTCCTCCCGCAAACCTCGAACCACGACTCATCCGGGGATTTGATCACCCTCCAATTGACGGCAATCAAGTGATGTAGGCAAGATTTGAACTCCCATTCCTCTTAACTTTAATCAGCGCCCCAGACCTCGATCAAGCTCTCGATAGCTCGATCAAGAATCATGAATTGCGGCTCATACTTCTTAATGTCTCAATGATCTCTTTAAATACCGCCTCCGTATGTAAAGATTCACTTGACGTGTAACAAAACGCAATGTAGGTCTCTTCCATACGCAACCTACCGCAATATGGACATACAACTCATAAGAATATGATAGAATGCTTAAGAGAACGAAAAACTCGCTTGCACACGATCGATGCCCGTGGTGAAGACCATCGTGTGCCACACGACGGTTCACACGACGGGCAACGATCGTGTGCCTGCGATCGTGTGCAAGGCAGGAGCTTTTGGTCTTCTAGCACACGACGGCACACACGATCGACGACCGTCATGTGTAACCATCGTGCCCACGAAAGACCATCGTGTACACGATGGTCTCATCTTCTTCAGCACGATCGTGGAAAGATGAACAACCGTCGTGGCACGATCATGTGTGAATGAAAATACACTAACCGGCGGCTCATTGACGAATTGCTCTTCAGATGGAGTGTCACTAGCGGAACTTCTGGCGCCTTCGGATTCTCTGTGGTAGTCGGAGGTCGACATTTTCTGGCCGGCGAAGGGTTTCACGACGGGAGAGTTTTTTTGCAGAGAGGAGGAGAGTTTTTTTGCAGAGGAAAATATTGAGTTGTGGGACCATTTTTTTATTGTTGTTTCGTTTTAATAATCTTCTTTTTTCCTTTTTATGTTTTTTTTTCTTTTAGTGGTAGACTTTAAGGGTAATAAAGTCTTTTAACACATTTTGGTATCAAAAACTTATAGTTTTATGTATGGGGATATATAACTTGTTACTTTTATGCTTTGGTACTAAAAAAGAGAGGACCCTATTTGTAAATCCTCTTACTGTCATTGTGAAAAGTATGTATCCATTCATTTTGTAGGATATTTCAGATTCACAATTTTTATAGGATAGAGCTATACTCACCTTGACTAATGACATTAAGAAAATCAAGAAAAACATGATATCGAAGATGGCTACTGTAGAGGTGGAGTATCTTACTTCTCACAATATTTGCCAAATGGAAGGAGATATGTCTGACCACATGGATCTACTTTCTCCTGAATTCCTTAATATGATAAAATATCATGTGTTATTGAACTACATGATCAAGTTGGAGGTTGGTGATCAGGAATAATGATCAAGCTCGAGGTATATTTAATGAAAAGAGGATGACTGTCAGTAGACTCAAAAAGCAAATATCAAGGCATCATTAAGGATAGATGTCGGAATGTAATGAACTCTCGAGTAATCATGAATTCATTGAATCTCACAAAATTTCCCACCAAGTTGTCTTGAATACCGTTCATGTTGACTGTTTGCTTCCATACACTATAAACAAGAGTCAAAGACGAATTCTTTCACACGTAGGTCTCTATACCCCCAAACTGTCTTCAACCATGGTTGTACAATTACCTAAAAGTTTTAATTCTCACAAGCTAGTGAGACGCACGATACGACAATTTGTATCGTCTATAAAAAGTATTAAACAAATATTGATGTATTATTTAAGTGACATTTTGATAATTCACAATTTGTTTTGACTTACAATGATCATCATTTATGCTAATTCAACTAATATATTTGTTTTAATCGCATTTTTTTCTTCGCTTTTTGAAAATAATTGTTGGAAAGGGTATCAAATAAACCTCTCCATTGCACCATTTTATTACTTCTTTTAAATAATTGTAGCAATATCATGGATTTTTAAAAAAAATATTGAATATCATTTTTGTATTTCTAATATTTTAGTTAAACCATCCACTTATATTCCGGTCGACTTTCGACCGGTTACCGACGAGTTATATTGTATTTTCAATCAAGAATAATGTATAACAGTCTTTTCTAAAGTAAAATAAGATTACCCAAAACCTCCGAAAACACAGAGATGATGCAGAGATGGTGCTCGAAGCTCCGCCTTCTGGCACCTCTTCGTTCCGTTCCTAAACCTCACCACCACACTCACTCAATTGTCGCCGATCGTCTCCTTCACACTTCCTCTAATTTACTCTACAGACCCCACATTTTCGCATATTCCCTATTTTCCCCCAGCTTTAAGCCCCTTCTCAATGCCCCTCCAGTTTCGCACATATGCTACTCTCCCATCTATGTAAGTTTCAAATCGAATTTACTTGTTGTGCTTTTGCGAGTGTGCGTGTATGTGTGTTTCGCGTCGCGCAGCATGATTTTATTGGCAATTAAACGTTGAATGTGTAACTTCATGCTTCAAATGATTGTACCTTCATGTGGAAGACTTGCAGTTTTTCATGTTTAATACGTTAAGCTTTTTTTTTTTTTTTAAAGATTTTTTTTGGTTAGTGAGTATTTGCTGTTTTGATCTTATTGCAGGAGGGGAACTGATTTTCTTATTTTTTTTTCTTTTGGTTATTGTTATTTTTATTTTTTTGATGTAGTTGTTGGTAGGAAATTTGATGGAATATAATTACTCTTAGATATATGGGGATGCTAAGTTTGCGTCGACCATTATTGAAGATGGGTTCTGATATCTTTAGTTGTAACTCGTGCTTTGAAGAAACATAATTTGACGCCTTTCATACCAAGCCAAATTTCTATATTCTTACTTCACTTTTAGGGTCTTGGTGATGCATCTGGAAACACCGGAAGTTTTAATTTAGCTTTGCGTTTGATCAAACAAAACAGTATCATTCTCAACTTTTGTTTATTTGACTGGGAAAATGGACCGACCGTTGTTATGTTTATTTCTCTTATTATTTCTTGGCAGTATGATTGTGCACATACACCACTGAAGACGTTTAACATAATGTGCTCATTGAACTTATTTTGGGTTTGCTTAGCTTTTGGTTATTTATAGTCTTTTTTTTTTCTTTTGAAATGGTGTACTTTTAGTTGACCCAAGTGCGGCATATTACCGCCAAGCAGAGGAAAAGGAAGTTGAAGAGTAGGAGGCCCACGACTCCAGTAATTTCCAAAGTCAAAAAAATCAAAATCAAAGGCTACTCGTATGTCTATGAAACACTAAGTGCCAATATTTATACGTAGCATTTCCTTACCTTGAAGCTATATGGGCATCCCAAGGAATGTTGACTCTATTATGATTTTCCGTATTAGGTCATTTAAAGGCAGATTCAGGATAATGCATGATGGTCAGATCAGGCGCTGGAAGGCGGGGAAGAGACATAATGCACACTCAAAGGTTTGTGACCATTTTCGTATAGGATATTGTGAAATGGGCTCCCAAAGAAGTTTGTTTTTTGAACATTCTGCTTTTCTTGCTTGTTTTTATACAACGTTAATATTCTTATGCATGATCTAAGTTATATTTTTTTCCGGATGTGCTTCCCTTTGGACTTGGCACACACAATAAAATTTTCTGATCCATTGATTTGATTGTGTTTTCTAAGTTTACTCTTTGTACCAGTTGCAGTTTTTACTTCTTGTGTCCCAATGGCTTGTAAGCTTTTATGTTTAGCTTTACACATGTCTTGCTGTATTTAAATTCCTGGATTTCCCTTTTTGGCTCCTTGGTGGTGGCTTACATGCTGCACGTTGATAGCTTAATTCACTTTAATTCAGTTCATGATGTACTAAAGTAATATAACTAATATAGTTACTATATTTCATAATTTATTTTCCTTTTGTGGATTATTGAAGGAAAATATGTGGGTTGATAGTTTAAGAGGCATAATTGTTGGACCACTCATCTCTTATGATGATTGTGAAACTGGAAGTTCACGAGCTTAACCCGGGTTGCGCAGTTTAATGGTTAATTTCTTAAGATAATTTGAACGCGCAAGTAGCAACTATCTCTATCACGGAAGGCATTGTTAGATTTCTGCCCTCTGGTCTGACCTACTAAATGGGGGTTTTCCTCGGTCTTGAAGTCATAGATTACTTATATCTGAACTAAAAAGTCCAAAGGTTGAGTACTGTCAACCATCTATCTAGTGCTCAATTACTATGGCAGATGAAAGTTCATTGAGTCTTTAATTCTTATAGTCATTGTAGTTTTATTTCATTTGAAAATTCAATTTCTCTATCAGTTGGACTGAAATTATAAAATGAAAATGAGAAAACTACATTGTAAAATGAAAATGAGAAAGCTACATCATAAAATGAAAATGCAAAAACTTCATATCCTTGTGTAGACTCCGGAACGCATTATATATGGAAAGCTCAAAATAATATTGTATTTTTAAATAAAATAAAATATCCGGAGTTCAAATTAAAGCTTGCTGATTGCATGCAAAAATCCAATACATAATTTCATAAAATAATGAGCACTTCAGGTTGATGCAAGATCTTTGTGCCGCTTGTAGTGTTTGTTGCTTTTCATCCTCCTCTTTAAATGGGATAAAGTGCGGTTGCTCATATTCTCAGTAGTCAATACTCGACTTTCACGTATGACGTATTTTAACTTCAAACATTGTTTTGGAGCACCTAAGAGATCTTCCTCTTTATCAACACAAGCAATTATAGATGTCTCTACCATAATTCAAAAAAATCGAGTACTCTGGCCAACTAAAATGGAGGTCTGGTAGTCTAGTAAATAGTAATCGGAACTTCTTAAAGACATCACCAAAAACACTTTTGGACATTGTTCTCTTTTCATCTCCTTGTTCAATTGGTGGTTGTGGTCATGTTCCATGTTGTACATGTTGATTTTACAATATCAAGCACGTAATGGACATAATTATAGCAATTATCTTAATTTATCACCATCTCATGATATTTTCCATGCATGTGGAAAAATTTATGGTGATGACGGTTTCAGAATTTCATCTCATTTCTCCTTCTTACGAAGCTTGTGTCAGGAAGGGTATCCGGCGTAAAATTTTGCTGCTTCACTTTTTGCATGATTTTATAGTCTTGACTAATTTTGACAGTGTGTAATCTTCATGTCACCAACCCAACATAGTTGGGATTAACCATTTGCATGCATTATTCTACTTTACACGGCTTTTGGGTCAATGAGAAAAAAAGTTGTTGTTAGTTGCACTTCTTGTAGGGTGTTTGGTGAACTTATACGGCATAAGATCCTGAAAACATCTTATAAGCTCTTTAAAAGTCTGGTAAATTTAGAGAAAAAAAAAATCTTCTCAGCTTATTATCAAATTAAAAATTATTTTAACATCTACTTTGGCTTTGAGCCTTTAACCATTTCAATTACAAAAATGCCATTACTAAGCTCTTCTAAGCTCTTCCATCTACTTTATCTAATCACGTCAACCACTTAGTTTAAAATAAGATCTAATATCTTAACTGTAAAAAACATCTTATGATATGTAAGAGCTTATGAGTATGTTTGTCCTAGATTTGCTGAGATTTAGAATTCTGATATTCATAATCTTGGGAATTGGGTGTGCTGTAATAGTAAGAATACTTTTTCTTTTTTGAAAGAAACGCCCTTACGCTTAGTTCCCGAGTTTAACTTAACGAGAGAAAAGAAGGAAAATGGATGGAAATAAGAAGAAAGCAAAAATATTTGGTGTTCCTGAGTTTTTTAATAAAAAGAAACGGAAAGAAATGGAAGGAAACTTTCCCTCCTAACTTTCCTTCCGATTTGGAAGGATTTGGAGAGAAAAGAACAAAATTGTTAGTTTTCCTTTCATTTCCTTCCAACTCGAGAACACAAAACACAATTTCCTTTCACTTTCTTTTCTCTTCTTTTCTCTTCCAACTTTCTTTTCTTTTCTTTTCTTTTCTTTACTAAAACTCGGGAACTAAGCGTTAGGGCGGAGGTTAGGCGGACGCACCAAGGTGTCACATAGATGAGAAAGAAAAGGAGGAAAACAAGCAGTTGGATTCCAGGCTTTGGCCAAAAAGGACCAAAGTCTGATGTCCAAAAGTTCAGAAGATATCGTACGACTCAATAAGTAATACAAGTTGCAGCACGAGAATGTGTGCCAACAATATATGGGTCAGTAGGAAATAAGCAATAAGAATAAATACAATGTGCACACAAATGTGGGCCAAAGAAATCGGGGTTGAAAAGTAGAGCCCAAAACTAGTCATACGAGAAAACATAATCATAAATCTATAAGTCAGAAACGGAATGATGGGTGATCCAACTGATCCATCCGTATAAATGAGAGAAGAAATGGAGGAGCATTATCCGCTGTGTAAGTCTGAATACTGACAGACAATAATAGTAAGAATTTGTTGTAGGATTCAGAATCCTTACTTTTTACTGTAGATGTAAATCATATCTGGAAAAGGGGATGTATTATTATATAGTATGTAGTTGTATTATTTAAAGATAAAAAGATGAGAGAGATAATGTTATTATACTCCTTCCATCCGCGAAAATTGTAACACATTTGACTTTTTTTGGTCAAAATTAATAAACTTTGACCACAAATTATAACCATTATATAAAAATATTATAGTTGTGTAAGTATTTGTTAGATTTGTCTTAATGTGTATTTTCAAAATATTATTTTTTTTATAATTTCTATTCATATGTAACTAAAATTATTAATGGTTAAAGTTGTACTCCCTCCGTCCCATACTTACTGCTACCTTTCCATTTTGGTCCGTCCCATAGTTAACTGCTACTTACTATAAAAGGAAATAAACCAATCATTCCCTCTAAATATACACCCCCAATGATCATCTATTTACCATAAAATGCCATTATGGGCCCACCATAGATGTTAAAGGCGCGCCTCAGGCGCAAGCCGCGCAGAAAAAAGGCAGGTCGCCTTTTAAGCCTCTAGGCGGGCGACCTCAGCCAGGCGCGCGCCTTGGTGCGCCTCAATGCGCCTCTTTGCTGCGCCTCAGTGCGTCTCGGTGCGCCTCAGGCGCGCCTCGGCAGTAGGACTTCTTTTTGTTTTTTTTGTCCTGTATTTTTCAGAATATTTTAAAAGTTATTTGGTTGTATTGACACCTCAATTTTATTAATTATCAAGTTCTTTGCGGATAGTTATATTTTCTTGTGACTATGTTTTTATAAATTTTGTAATTCAATTTAATTTATTTTTTAGTTTTTATGCGCCTCACACCTCTTAGGCGCGCGCCTCGCCTTGCGCCTTGCGCCTCAGGCGATGGGAGCCCGAATCGCCTTGGTGCGCCTTTCGCATTTAACAACTATGGGGTTCACCCAATTAAACATACAATACTAATAAACAATACTAATATGATTTCAAATTTCCATTATTACCCCTCTTAAAATATCACTTTATTACACACAATACTAATAAACAACTCTAACATTAATACCCGTGCCTAGAAAAAACTAGCAATTAAGTCTGGGACGGAGGGAGTACTTTGGAGACCGTGAAAGTCAAATGTATTACATTTTTCGCGGACGGATGGAGTAGTATTTTGTTGTATTATTTAAAGATACAAAAGGGGAGAAAAATGATGTATTATAGTATTAGTTGTATTATTTAAAGATGAAAAGAGGAGTAGGCTATGATTGATATAAAGTGGATATAAGATGGGTGAGAAGTTGTTGGTTGGGTAATTGAAATTTCAATCTGAGAACAAACGGGATTTTGGATTTAAAATCCAAATCCAGTATTTTGGACCCTAGCACAAGCCTATAAGATCTTTTTAAGTAAGTTCGACCAAACACTCTCGCACTCTCTGTTTCGTGGCCATTGGAATTCTTGTTTAATTGGTTATGACAATAGTTAAATATTGATGATAATTCAATGTATTTTCTTCAATTGGTGAATTCACATTTGAGCTCGATAATGTAACTACACTATATTGTTAATTCTCACCAACTGGCACTTTAAACTATATCTATACTTCTTTAATTACCTGGGAATGTTTTTTTCTATTTTGCAGTCAAAGTCATCTAAAAGTCGTCTCAGAAAACCAGGCATCGTTGCTTTGGCTTATGCAAAAGTATTGAAGAAGCTCAACTTTCGTGCTTGAGTTGGATCAATCCACGTTTCTTGCTTGAAAGGCATCCTCGTCATATAAGTACGGCCATATGCTTCGCATTTTAGATAAACTGCAGCACCAGATTTCTCTCGGACAATCTCGTGAGTTCAGTTTCTTGTAGTTCTTCTAGTTGAATGATCGTATATTCTCTGGAAAATGATCCTACAGTGATCCATATTTGCATATGCCTTTCCTTTTTTACCTTTTTTTTTTTTCCTTTTCTTGTTCCATGATCCAACTTTTCTGTAGCAAACAAATGCATATATACTTTCTTGATGATCTAAACAAGATTTTTGCAGTTTTGATTGCTGAAGTAGATTTTAGGTACAATTACAAAATGTACCCTTAAGATTTGACATAATTACAAAATGCCCCAGCTAACTTCCAGAATTACAAAAATACACCCGAGGTTTGTTCAACGTTAAAATTAAGGGTCTAACTGTAATATTCTGATAAATGTAGGGGATATGTTTGTTATTTTCTTATTTTCTTTAATTAGGTCTAACTTCAGGGATACTTTTTTGTAATTAACAGTGGATTATATATTGCTACGGAACTGTATGCCTCCAATCCTTGACAAGAGTAATGCAACACGGTATCATGGGAAATATAGGTTGCCGATTAACAATACAATGATCATCTCTTTGATAATGTCACATTGGATACTAATTAGAACATAATAGGCCCCCCATAACATCATACGAGATTCCTAATTCGCAAAGTATCCCTTGATAACTCCACCTCTATTAAGAGACTCATAATTTGGAGAATAATCGACCGCTTCCCACTCCCCGAGGTTCAAATTCTTTGTAGGTTCCCATAAGTACGCACCGTCCTCATCAAATTTCCAATCACATGTCTTATACCTATCTTTAGTGCACTCGTAGCTGTATTTGTAGGCGACGAACGTGCCCATGTTGGTTGAGCAGTTGAACATGGTGGAGGAAGGGTAGAGGAGTCTTTTCCTCACTCTGAACTTGTATTGGCCACCCGACGGTAGATGAGTCACGTCGAAATTATCATCGAACGAGAAACACCGTACGCTGAGGTAGTTGGTGTGGTTGTTAGTGAGCACGACAATCTTTCCTTCGTCCTTTGATATCGCTTTGGTGGCTGTTGGGACGTGGATGGCGAAGGTGGCAACGAGGAGGAGGATGAAGCCGCGCATGGTGGTTTGTATATGGGGTCTTGATTCTTTTTCTCGACTCTCTCCTCTTCTTTTTGTCAGATAAATTAAGAAAGTGAATTTAATTGAAATATAAAGTTTAATGTAGAATGGATAATTTTTTCATGGCAACATAAGAATTAGGAGCCTTCATGATTTTCATTTCATTCTCTAAATAAGGTGGGAGTATTGAAAATGATGTTCTCCACAGTAAGATGGTAAATAAAAGGTTTTTTTTTGGGGTTAATTTGCAAAATTACCCAAGGGTTTTGCCTAATTCTAAAAAAAAAAAAACAGTTGTCCTTTAGAATAATAAAAGGTTAAATGTTTTTATTTCCCTTTGTAATTGGACTAAAGGTAATTATCTCAAATGGTTGTAAAGTTCTTTTAGCATGTTAAAATTTTAAATTACATATTTATTGTAAAAATCTGATTATGTCGAGGGGCACACCGAGGAATACATCTCTTGTGAGACGGTATCACCATGAGATCCATTGCTTAAAATTAAATTTCAAAATAAAAGATCGTAAAAATATCAAAAATAGAAAACTCAGAGCAAAAATTGGAATAGGTAAAATATTGAAAAAAATGAACCCTGGAAAACTAAACCTTAAAAAGATGAAGAAAACCATATATAAAAAACCAAAAAAAAAATAACTAACAAATAAAAACATATTTAAAAAAAAACTGAAAAATCTCAAGGAAATATAAAAAAAAAAGACTAAAAAAAATGGAAGAAAACAGCACAAAAAAAAAAAAATTAAAGAGCACAAAAAAATATACGTAGTTAGATTTGTAAATGAATTATTTTATTGTACGGATTCCGAAAAGTAATATAATTAATTGAGGGAGTGCATTATATTCGCATGAACCCTATATTAGATATCAAGTTTAATTAAAGATTATGTAATAAACATTCTGCTGCTCAACATTTTCATTTCCAAAGAAAAAATGGCGAAATAAAAAACAAAAATAATTATATTTAATTAATTAATTAATTATAATGCAAGAATTAAAAATCCCAGACAAAAAAAAAAAAAAAAAATCAAAGAACAAGAACAAGAACATACCTTCCTTTTTTTTTTTTCCCTTGGAAGCAGCAGAAGATTTCAAGGTTGTGCAACAATTTATCAATGGAAGAAAAGGAAAGAGTTTGTGAAAAACTAATGAGGAAATGACAGGTGTATTTCTTTTTTTTTCTTTTTTTTTTTCTTGAATTAGTATTAACCTAAATGAGTGGTCGAAGATTTTTTTACCCTTAGAACGAGTGTGGGGTATTCGTTTAAATTCGAATTCCTTTTTTTTTTTTTTTTTTTTTTTGTGAAGTGGTGAGATAAAATAGAGATGTGGAGAAGGTCGGTCCGCTGGTTGATCCGTTTAAACTAGAAACAAAGAAAAGTTGATGTATTGATTTTTGTTCTTTTAAATCAGTTTTTTTGCCGACATCATTTAGTTCGAATAGTGTTAGTGTTAGCTTACAGGTTAACCGATATAGTCTGCTAGCCAGTCTATTTTTATTATAAATATAACTTAATTATCTTGTTGTAGCGACCACTTTTCTAGAAAAATAATTCTTCTAATATTGAAAGAATAAATAAAAATTTTGCAGCGGAAATACATTTTCAAAAGACAAACTTAATAATCGCAAGTAATATTCCCGAGTCATCGTTAAAACAAAACATACTTTGACGTGACTCAGAACTCCATCATCTTGTATCACGAATCCTGGGGCCTTTCCTTTCTTTACTTCGTCACATAACCGAAGGATCAGAGAATCGTTCAACTGCTTAGATTTGATTTCCTCGACTAGTGACGAAGCCGGCCCATCACATATAGTTGCCTCGATTCCCGGTGACCATACTTCAATCCTTCATGGATCGCCCGTTGAATCTTTGGTTTGGACGTAAGTGCTTCCAACACTCGAAGAGAAATAGGTTTACGGCTCAATGCATCGGCTACTACGTTTGCTTTACCTGGATGATAGAGAATTTCCAAGTCGTAATCCTTGATCAATTCCAGCCACCTTCTCTGCCTCATGTTTAATTCTTTCTGACTGAAGATGTACTTGAGGCTTTTATGAAAAAAGAATCTACGACGCTGTAATATCTCTGTAAATCACGGGGGAGTTACACAGTAGGTGTAAGGGCACCGGCCATAATAGAAAATCCTGCAAAGCATTCATTCCCATAGGTGGTGTGGATTTCAATATCCCTCCAGAAGAAAATCAAGGAATGGATGAAGAACAAACGAGGCAAAGACGCGGGCAAAATAAGAGATGTAGCATTTATCATAATGATGACCATGACATAAGGTGATGTCCCCACCGTGAAACTTAAAATGCTTATATATTTTGATATTTGTGACTATCTAGCAAAAATCATGTGCTGATATTTTGATATTCGTGACTAACTTTGTATTGATTCATTATTATGATTATAAGTTGTGTTCGTGAATTGAAAAAACATGATTTTATTTAAAATTTGATGTTGCCCTCTCGTGATGGTAACACACGATGGCAGCGATCGTGTGCTCCTATTTTGTGCAAATTTGAAATTTAGGAATTACGTGTCACCGTGTCCATGGTGTCACCATGTCACCGTGTCCACGTCCGCACATGATGGCAATCATGATCGTGCCCAAGATGGAAGATAGAACTAGCCATCGTGTGCATAAGAACATGCACATTTTTCACTAATTTCTAAAATAACTCGATGTGTTGTTACTTATATATTAACAAGTATTTGTTAACAATATACTTAGTTGTAAAGTTATAGACTGAATTAACCTAATCTAATGCATATCATGTGTAGTCTATTGGTTCTCAATGTATAAGTTCGTATATATTAGTTCATCTATATAAAATAGCTCATATACTAATGAATTACACGAAATAGCAACTATAAGTTTGCATACGATTTTATGAAGTTGTTAATGTTTGACAAGCAATTTTAGAATTACAAAACATCCTAACACATTAAATCAAATTAGCCTAAAAACCCAAAGTTCATGTGCACACGATGGCAGCTATGATCGTGCCCACGAAGAGACTAGCCATCGTGTGCACAAGAACATGCAAATTTTTCACTAATTTCTAAAATAATTCGTCAATTTACGTGTTGTTACTTATATATTAACAAGTACTTGTTAATAATATACTTATTTGTAAAGTTATAGACTGAATTAACATAATATATTACATATCATGTGTAGTTTATATGTTCTTATATATAAGATCATCATGTATGAAATAGCTCATATACTAATGAATTACATGAAATAACAAATATAAGTTTGCATACGATTTTATATAGTTGTTAATGTTTGAACAAGCAATTTTAGAATCACAAAACATCCATATCGATAACACATTAAATCAAATTGGCCTAAAGATCCAAAGTTCACACGATGGCATCCATGATCATGCACACGATGGGACTAGCCATCGTGTGCACAATAAAATGCATATTTTTCACTAATTTCTAAAATAACTCGCCAATTTACGTGTTGTTACTTATATATTAACAAGTATTTGTTAACAATATACTTATTTTATAAAGTTATAGACTGAATTAACATAATCTATTGCATATCATGTGTAGTCTGTAGGTTCTCAATGTATAAGTTCGTATATATAAGTTCATCATCTGTATGAAATAACTCATATACTGGTGAATTACACGAAACAACAAATATAAGTTTACATATGACATTATGTAGTTGTTAATGTTTGAACAAGCAATTTTATAATCACAAAACATTCAAATCGAACAATTGTTCGTAAAACATAGTTTGAGAGAAATAACATTAAATAAATAAACATTTAATCATAAACTTGATCATCCCACTCTCAATCGCATGTCACATCGAGCTCCTCAACCTGAAAGGGATTAAATAGTGGAGTGAGCTTCCAACTCGCTCAGTGTGGAGAGTACGTAATATGTCTACGTTAATTACTAAATATATTAGCAAATATAAACAACATGACTGGTAAATTCTGAAGCCCGTCGGCTAGCCCGAAGGCTTTATGCACAATTAAGTGTTTTTGACTGATTTGCACATTTAAGTGCTTCTGACTGATTGCACATTTAAGTGCTTCTGACTGATTTGCACATTTAAGTGCTTCTGACTAATATCACGTGCACATACAAGACAATATATAAAGCAATTAAAATAAACAAAAGCGTAATAAATCCCCACCTGGATAAAATGCAATTCTTGAATTTGAATGTGATGAAGACGCTTGACTCGACACTTCTAGGCCCGTAAGATCTTGTTATTATCTACAATTAATAATAATGATAATCACTATTATTATAATTTATAAATATATAATAACTGGGAATAAAATACGAGATATATATTAAAATTGAATTATTAATATTGATGAATACAATCAATATTTTAATGGCTTGCGCCAAAATAAAAATGAAATTAATTCTTGATCAAAAGTCGATCGAGTAAACTGAAAGAGCTAAATATCTGAGAACTGAAATTGAAGAAATTATAATTCTGATTGGGGCTAATTGAAATAATTGTAAACCAGACTGGGGCAAGAATGAAAAAAACTGAAAATTAGAGGCTCAAATTGGTATACACTAAAAACTAATTTGGGGTCAAATTGAGAAGGTCTGGAACTTGAGGACTAAATTGATAAACCCTAAAAGAAGGCTGTAACACCCCCAGAGCCATCCAGGAATATTACAGCGTCGTGGGCCCCGAGACGGAACCCACACGGCTGAAAGAAAGATTTAGAAACATTTACAAACGCCTAAAAGGCGAACGACGGCACTATCTTTTAAAAACATTCGAAGACTTAATAAAATCCGTTTATCAAAACCGTCGTAAAAATCTCATTTGAAACCACAAGGCCCGAAATGCCAAAACTCAACAGTTTAAAAACATACGTTAAGCTATCGCTTACATGTACCAACAAATAGTTTAGAAAACGATTGCCAAATTAACCTAAGTTACCAGATACCAAAAGGCCATTTAAAAATACTCACCCAGCGGAAAAGACAAACAATTAAAATACTCTAGCAGCGGAATACAAGAACTGATCAGAAAACTCAATACACAAATACATGCCCTAGCCAGTATCCTCCGGGAAGCTCATCTCTCCACAACCGCTACAAGCTTGATATTCCAAGAACCTAAAAAAGAAAGCCCAGGACGGGATCAGCCATAATATCCAACAATGATAACCATCACATCACGTCAATAATTACATACCAATGAGATACTAAGTAAGAATACTAGTCCGCATGGGCAGCTCAACTGGTTCCTGGGTGGCAGATTGCTACAAGGACGCAGGTTCGAGTACTGACAGCCGCAGTGTGGGAGTTTTATCCCTCCAATGTGGGGGATAGCTCCTTGTGGGCACCAGACACTGTTCCTTCCACTTAGTGGGCCGTTGAGTCACCATGATTTAATTCCTCCACCAATCCCTGTCGGGCCGGGGGTGGGGGCCTTGGGGGCGAGGGATTTCGCCTTTATGCTACAAGTAAGAATACTACCCATGTAATCTTACCGCCATAACTTTACGAAAATCCACGATTCGTATCGTTAACAACACAATAAGCTAATACCGAAATATCTGTGCTATATCTCAAAAATGCGCAAGGTTCTCAAAACATTATCATAACTCACTGTTACGAAATTCACTAACTCTGTCCAACCCAATCCATCGGGTAACATCATCACATCTCAACACGATAATCGATTGTCCATCAAAGACAAATACAAAGGGAAATACAGAACGTACCTCAAGATATGAAATACCACGACAATCACGTCAGTCTAATCCGAGATCAGATCAATACAACATACGGACATGGTCCTAACACAAGACCTACAAATGCATAATCATATGACAACGTCAATATGCTCACATCAATAACAACATTGTATACCTATGGAAATCCGATAATCCAGCGTTCACTGCATAGATCCCAAGATGATCCTGAAAGACCAACACGAGGTGGATAACACATAATATACATATGTACAACAACAACACATGGGTAATCCGATGATCCAGCGTTCACTGCCTAGATCCCAAGATGATCCCGTCAGATCAACACGAGGTGGATAAACCCGTCCAATGATCCAGCGCACGCTAGCATAGATCCCAAGATGATCCCGTCAGATCAACACGAGGTGGACAAACAACATCAATGCACAAATGCATATTAACAACAATACACAAATGCATGACAACAACAATACACGAATGTATCACAACATGATCGACACAAAATGACAAAAATAATTAGAGTACTTGCCACGAGTCCTTCGAGAGCGATCTCAATGTCAAAAACCATTACTGACGGTTATCCTCCATATTCGACGGTCCAAAATGTCACGGACGGTAGATAATTCATATCTTCGTCTATACCACAATGTATCCTCGATACCCAAGTATACCAATAGCAAAAGTAAATCATATACATTATGATTTAAATTCCTAAAATCTGAAAACAACGTACAATCCCAAAACTCCAGTGTTTACAATTATAACCATCGCTATACGAATTATAAACGAATGAAACTGAAACCATTCATTAAGTATTATAAACTGAGCAAGTAATAACTTGCCTCGATACCGATGAAGCCGTTACCAATTCCTTACCGTCGTCTACGAACTCCTCAGCCCCGACCAAAGCAATCTACGAACATTCTCGAATACGACCGCAAAGCATGGTTCTAATCACCGATCAATAATCTCAACCTATTACAATAATCGATAAACAAGATCCTCAAGCACACGATCAAAGCCAGACTCGAATCCAAGCAAGGGCGCTGGGCAAGCGAGCTCCCTGATGTCTTTTGGTCCTACCGAACGACGACAAGAAACTCAACCGGCGAAACCCCATTCGCCCTCGCTTTCGGAAAAAAAGTAGTGATCCCATCGGAGATCGCCGTCCTCAGCCACCGGACTGCGCAACCTTTGACGGCGGACAATGATGTAGCTCGGCGAATCGACTTGGATATGCTTGAAGAGCGACGACTGACCTCGGAAATGAAGAACACGATCTACAAAAAAAAATCTGAAAAGTTCTTCAATTCAAAGGTCAAAGAAAGGCGATTTCAAGTGGGCGACCTAGTCCTCAAGAAGATCCAGACCCACACGGGAGTATTTGGCCCGAACTGGGAAGGCCCCTTCAGGATATCCAAGTGGCTATCCAAAGGAGCCTACGAGCTCCAACACCCAGACGGCACTCCGGACCAATATCCCTCGAACGCCGTTCATTTGAAGAAGTACTATCAATAAAAACACCCTGTATTCATTGATTCAATGTACAAAGTGCTTAATGAGATTTTCCAGCTCTCCCCAAATGATTCGCTTCGGCAAAGCAAACCAAAGGCTACTGCCTGAGCAACACCTCCAAAAAGAGGATGACTCGCTCGTCTTCAAAAAGGTCGTCATCTAACATGATGGACCTAGGAGAGCGATCGCCTCCCTCAGCACAACGTATACCGTCGAGGATCGTCATCTAACATGACGATCTGAGGTAGAAAAGTGCCGCCATGGTCGTGGAGGTCGATGGAACCGACAGCCCGTCCATACAAGGTTCCTTTGGGCGGAGATCGCTCGCCCCTTCGTTTAAATACGAGGCGGGCGTAGCTGATGGATCCTCCAAAACAGATCTGTGGACACGCTCGCCCGCCCTCAAAGGTCCACCATCTAACGTGGTGGACCCGGACAATGCGACGCGTCCCTCCCCCCGTCACAACGTATGCCCTCGAAGGTCCGTCATCTAACATGTCGGTCCCAGGCAGAAAAGTGCTAACAAGCCACGGTCGCGAAGTCGATTAATCCGACGGCGCCCCGTGCAAGGACTCCTCCAGGCTGAGATCTTCCGCCCCATCGCTACGTTGCGAGGCAAAACGTAGCCTATGGAGGACCCTCACAATTAAGTGAGTCGCGAGAAGTAGACCATCCGACGGAATGTCGCTCGCACACAAGACATGGTCGCTGAGGTCAGTTCCATCGAACTCCACGACTGTGCACGGTTCCTCTAGGCCGAGATGGTCGGCCTTCCTCGAGGAATCTGCAAAATTGACGATCGCAAGAACTAGACCAAACATCGCTCGCTAAACGATTTATTTTCGTTCCCTCACTTTCACTAAGTAAACAAAAACAAGGGGGAGAGCGGAGCTATATATACGACGATCGGATTTGTTCAAATATACATACGACGATCGGCTTTGTTCAGATATACACACGACGATCGACTTTGTCCTGAAAGTTACCAGTATGAGTTCAAGTATATCATTTCATTTGGAGCTACACGTACGGCGATCGCTCCTCAAACACCTTTGTATGAAGTCAAATGCAAAATATTCGGAAAGGAACATACAAACACAAGAAGTCGGGTAAATAAACATTTCTCATTTCATTTCACTGAAGAGATGTACAAGCCCGGTCGCCCGAAGGCAAAATACAACAAAAGCTGTAAAATTACAAGTAAAAAGTAAAAGCGAAGAAAAATTCAGGGATCGGGGTTCGCTCCTTCGCCAGCAGCAGGCTCTGAACCCCCGTACTCCGGGGCAGGGTGAACAAGGCTGTCCGGCGACGGGTACCAGCTCAAGTCGACCCCGTGATCCGCAGAGAGGTCGAGGATCGGCACGAAAAAGGCGGGCTGCAAAGGGTGCTCAAGCACGTAGGCCTTGACGTTATCAACCAAAGGTCCAACCTCGAGCCCTCCCTTCTTGGGAGCGCGAATTGCGTCAGCATAAGCCATGTAATAGGCAAATTCGCTGACGTATTCCACGTTGAGATAGGGATCGGCCTCGGTCGCCTCCAGTTTCTCCCTCAGCCCCGCGATCGTTTGGTTCGCGCCCTGGAGCTCGGCAGCCTTGGCAGCCACCTCTCCCTTCGACGACGCCAGCTCGCCGGTCAATCGGTCGACAACCGCCTTCAGTTCAGCTACCTCCTTCTGCGTGGCCGCGTGCGACCTGCGGGCTTCCGTCATCTGATCCCGCATCCAGTCGGTCGCCGCCCGGGCCCTTTCAAGCTCACCGCTCGCCCTATTGGCCGCCTCCACGGAATCCTTCTCCATTGCCACGAGCCTGTCGATAAGCTCAGCATTTTGTTTTTTAGCAGCCTCGAGGTCCGCCTAAAGACGAGCGGTGGAGGGCCGCCCCTCGTAGTCCTTCACGGCCTGAGCAGCCATCGTCGCCGTCTGAAGGGCAAGGGCGAGGGTCGCTTGCATCGCGTCAGCGGATCGCCAGCACGCGATCGCATCCAGGTCGATCGTCCAGGCCTTCGGCAGGGCGGCGATAGCCCGAGCAATGTAATGAGGGACATCGCAAGTCTCGCGAGGAGATCTGCTCGTGAGGAAGTCCAACACCAGCAGCAAGCAGTTCGGGTCGTTGCGACGGAGCCTGTGCCAAGAACAAAGAGTTAGTATGTTTCCTACACAAGTGACTTAACTCGGCAGAGCGACCAAGCTTACCTTTCGACCTTCTCTGGGTCGCGGCCGAAGAACGGCCTCCCGCGCGGGGTTTCGGCATCGGCGGTCGCCATGGACTGCATGAAAGCCGATGAGGGCGTGGATCCCTCCACCAGGGGAACCGCGGAGAACGGAGGCGCGGCGATCGGCTGCTCTTCAACAGTGGCGGAGGCCGGAGGCTCCTCCGCCCTTCGTCTCTTGCGGTTTAGCCGAAGTCCCTCCTCCCGAGTTTCTTGTTCCTCTACGACCCGCTCCAGGTGAGGCCTCGCCTCTGGGGCAGTTCGGAGCGTCACACGGGGAGATCGACTCGTCTTATTCCCTTGGCGCAAGCGACTCATGATCCCAGGGTTCGACGTAGCAACCTCTCTCGGGGGCTCTAGGAAGCGAGGGAAGTGGATTTCTGCAAAGAAAGCGATCGACAAAGTTAGTCACCTTGCTCAATCAAGATGATCGTCAAGCAAAGGAAGATCGTGAAAAATTCGTACCTGGAACCCTTAAGTGGCGAGGAAAGAGAAAGAGCTGAGTGGCCAACCAGCAAGCCTCGTTGTTGATCCGGTGAGCATCGATAAGAGAATCTGGAAGACTACGTATCCGCTCCCAAACGATCGCAAAATCAAAGGCTAGCTCGCCTGCCGCCGGAATAAGGACACCTGCAAAAAGAAAGCCAAATTAGATCAGTTCAGAATTTATCCGAACAAAGGGAGAGTCAAAACCCTTACTCGGACTCTTCTCCCGGAAGCCGGTGGGGATATCCAACTCGTCGGTGGAATGGTCGCTCGCGGCCGATTTCCACGCACCGCCGACCCAAAACCACTTCGTCAGGTCGACCCGGACCTTATTCGGCACCCCAAGAATCACCCGGCCCGAGCGGCCTTGAATGTGGTAGCCGCCAACTGAACCCTTCTGGGCCGTCAGCTTGAAGAGATAGTTCATCTCCAGCGCCGAAGGAAGATGAAACAACCGGTGTCCGTCGAACAAAGTAAAGGTGCAGACGATCTGCAACCAGGCGTTTGGCGTCAGTTGAAGCGGCGCCACATTCCAGGCAGTCAGCAAATATGACACGACGAACAGCAGTGGGAATCGCAGTCCGGCCTCCATAATCGCCTCGTTAACGGCGACCATGCCCTCAGGTGGTTGGTCGGCACGTTCATTCTCGGCAGGCGTATAGAGGGAAATGTCGGAGGGGACATGGAACATCGCCCTCCAACGAACCAAATCCTTCCTAATCGCCGAGCTTTTAATCTGGCCAAGGGACCACGGGGAGCGGAACGCGGCCCGGAACGGCATCCGTCTTTCGGGTTCATGAGGATGGGCGACCGAATACTCGCGGAAGTCAAACTTCAGTTTCGGGCCGGCTAGTCTCTCCATAAGTTCGGCAAAGTCTGAAAAGGCTTTGCCGAACGCACTGTTTTGCTCCTAGTACGCCTTCACTGCCACCTCCTCTTCGGCCAGCGAGCGCTTTCGCTCTGCCTCCGCCGACCTGGCCGCATCAGCCTCACTAAAAAGTTCTTCAACTTCCGCGGGTTCAATCCCGGTGCGAATAGCCTCAACGGCTGTCTCCATATGGAACTCCGTGAGGATTTCATCCCGGGCGGTCGAAATCCCGGCGGCGGAGGTGCTACCCGTCTCGTACGCCGATGGCTGTCCTCCAGACATCTTCAGAAAAAGAAAGGAAGAAGAGAAAAAGCTTTTTTCTTACCTAAAAAGTCTAGTCGAACGACGCTCGGCAACTCAAATCTTCAGAGGAATCCGGTGTTGCTTTCTTCTCAGGCAAAGTGCAAATGAGTTATAAACCAGAAACCCTAACCTCTTTTATAGGCGAGAGCAGGGTCTTCTGGGCAAATAAATAAAGTTTCAAGGGCCTAAGCGCAAAAGTCGGAAAGTCCGCATTTAATGCCGCCTTCGAATCCCGCGTGCGCATCGTTTCGAGGGCACGCCAAAGGACAAAGTCTGACAAACTGTCGGACTCCCTCAATAGGAACGCGACACGTGCCCCAGTGATGTTTCAAGTCCGTTTTCACTTCCCGCTCTTTTCAGCGTTCGAGTAGGTCGTCCAAATTCAAAGTCAAAGTTCGCTCGAGAAGATGATCGTCTGTTCCGTAAAGTGATGAGTCGCTCGTCTAACTCAAGCGATCGCCAGTAGAACCACCTCACCCCACGTCTCTAACATCGGAGCGAGCTGGGGGGCAATTGTTGTGCAGCGATTAATACGCCTCAGCGGCGATCGGCACAAGGGCCGAACGACCAAAGTCAGACCCAAATAAACCAAGGCAGATTTACCAGACGAAGATTCCAGACCGAGATCAAGTACCGAGCGATCGACGTCCAGGGCAATCGTCTCTTAGCACCTAGCGATCGACCCTAGTGCCCGACCAAGGACGACCGTCTTATGCCACGTGTAAAGCCAAACATCCGTCAAAGTCTTCAAAGACCAAACCTCAGGATGAAGACCCACATGCAGATCCACAAATGGCGCCGCAGGAAAAGGGTTTTTGACTCCAGCCCATCACCAGCTGTGGGTGACATGGACAGCCTCTCACCTACCGACAGACCCGCCGAAAGGTCCTAGGTGGGACCTCCCAAGACTGCGACGTGAGGCACATGTTGGCTTCTCATTGGTTCGCACATCTGGATGCCAGCAGCAACTGCGGACTTTAAGAAAACCGACCCACGTGCTGAGACGATCGCCCGTTTAATTTAATGCAGGAAAGACGATCGCCCATTTGGGATTAAGACATCCCAACAACCTCCTCTTCTATAAATAGGAGACCTCCGACAATAACAAGGACGGACAGAATAATATAGTGAAAAACAGTCTGAGACAGTGATCTGACAGCTAAATTCACACAGTTGAATCCTACACGGAATTCTACACTCCACAGATAGCACTTCATCTTTGTTACAAGAACTCACAGAGCATTAACTCTGGTTCTTCCGGCAATCATCAGCACTCAAGAGCTAGATAACTAGGGTCATTACACTCATTGTAATCGTACTCTAACATTAATATTTGTACTCCAAAGCAGTATTCTTATTAATAATATCTGGCGAGAGCATTCAAGCCCGGGACTAACAACCCCGGCAAATCTTGTGTTATTTACATTCCTTCGCACGTGCTCTCGCATTTGTTTGTTACTCACCCGTAGCCATATCCAGCAAACCATTCCAAATAATATTTTGGGTAACAACACGTACAATCCCAAAACTCCAGTGTTTACAATTATAACCATCGCTATACGAATTATAAACGAATGAAACTGAAACCATTCATTAAGTATTATAAACTGAGCAAGTAATAACTTGCCTCGATACCGATGAAGCTGTTACCAATTCTTTGCCGTCGTCTACGAACTCCTCAACCCCGACCAAAGCAATCTACGAACATTCTCGAATATGACCGCAAAGCATGGTTCTAATCACCGATCAATAATCTCAACCTATTACAATAATCGATAAACAACAAGTTCGATAACAATCAACAATTGATATAATTAATTCACAAACTCAACGACTCAACAATATCTAGATTAACCACTAGTCCGAACAATCCAACTCAATCCATTACGAACTCACAACCGTAATACAATTATGTACACTGTCTGTTGACGTAGCGCACGTTAATCACTTAACGTAGCATGCGGTAAGTCGCTTCCGTTAGCGTGCGCTATCCAGTAACACTAGCGTGCACTAATGACATGAAGTTGCATGCATTTCAGGTACCGATCAACATATGGCGATTACGAATACGAGTGTAAAGGAAATCATACTCCAAGATCAATCACAATATTTTCCAAATTCAATCTCTTTATCATACTCACATGATATATACCATTAATCAATCACCAATCAACATGACTTAATCCTAGATATGAATATTTCATCTTCGTATCTAAAATACCGATAATTCAATATACAATCGTCTTGCTATGGTATATTCATCAATAAGTTCTTCAAGAACACCAAGTGATTCGAAACCATGTTCATAATCATCAAAGCAACATAATCTAACATCCTTTAACATGTAAATAATCATCCGATTCATAATGCAAGTCATATACATCCATTAAACCTCATATAACATCATCACATGACAACATACTCCCTCCCAGGTAATCATCCTTTAAAATGAAACACTAACAAATGGATACGAAAATTACCTTGTAGACGAACCATGAAGAGGAACAAGGCTTTAATCTCCATTCCAAGAATCATCAATAATCTTCAAGAACAAGGCTTTAATCCAAGCTCTCCATCTTAATATTGTTAAGAATGATCATCTCTCAGTGTTTGGAACCTCAAACTTCTCTCTAAGAACTCTCTATATCGAAATAAGGGAAGAAATGGCCAAATGAACATAATTCACATCTGCAATCCTATATATACTGACTGTTATTAGTGTGCGCTACCTTCACAAAATAGTATGCGCTATCGTAGTCCAGAGGTTACTGCCTTGCTTCGTACAATGATTTACGTATGCAATGCCCATGCAATAGCGTACGTAAATGCCTCTATTTAGCATACGCAAGTGTCTGACCATAGCGTGCGCTACTCATAGTTGACTCGTTTGTCTGTATGCTCCGAAGATGGGTCCACACGCCGAAAGCATCTGACAAGGATAATATTCCCTTTGGACCGATCTGATATTAGCGTGCGCTAACAATATGCATTAGCGTGCGCTAATCCTTCATAACAAACATCCGTTGACCTTATCGGAACATGCGCCGAAAGTAGCCGGGTCCACACGTAGATTCCCTCTGATCTGTTCTGCACTAGCGTGCGCTATCCTTTGCCTTTAGCGTGCGCTAAACCTGCACGATAGCGTGCGCTATGCTTGAATATGAGCGTGCGGTAATAAGGCTATACTTAGCCATTTTCAGCTATCATTGTCTAACGTCTCAACATACTAGATACGAATACACATATTCCTTCTGATAATATTCTCATACGATGCACACTATCCTCAAATGCAATTGTCGACCAAGTACGACAATCATACCAATACAGATGTCTCAGTCCTTCATTTATTTTACCCATATTGTACAGATTCCACACTGTACAACATAACTCGGATAAAATAACATTAAATAATAGTAGTAGAAATTCCGGATATTACAAAGGCAGGGTATAAAACCCTTCTCTTCCTCACGGGTCGGCCGAAGTCCCTTTCTTCTCCCGATTTCTCACCTCTCGGGCTCTCTCACTATCTCGCAGAAAACCCACACACACACACATGTATACTGATATACAAAAGCACACATCGATCGACATATATATATACCTACATACACGCAGAATACTATGCCATCACCCTAAAAATCAAGGAAATTTGGAGTGGCGGCGAAGGCAAGGGCGGCGCAGCGGTGGTCAGATTTGAGATGGAGGTTTCATGTGGAAGCGGACGGGGATGAAGGGTTTGGTGAAAATGGCTTCTGATGGAGGATTCGAGTTTTTGGATTTGGCCTCGGCCCGGTTTTGGTTTGACCCCTTTTTTTTCTTGGTGATTAAAATCGGATAGATATTGAGGGCCTGATTTGACTGGCAATTGAGGTTGAAGAATATGCCACTAGATCTTCTGAATTTGAACTCATCATAAAAAGGGACAGTGATTGCATATCAAGGCGTATTGATTTTAGAAAGGGACGACCTGAACTGTTTATTTTAAAATTTTGATTTGGGTTTGCAAATCGCGTACAGATTCTGGGCTGACAGTGAAGGTTCGTTGTGTGGTTGTCTCAGAATATGGGATTGATATAATCTGGTGATGAGATTTTATCTTAACATAAGGTGATGAATAAGAAGGAACGTAAGCACAAAGAGGAGGTTGGAGAATACATACCTATGCTGGAGAGGATCGATAGAAAAGAAAATATCTGTGTATTGTGTATATTTTGTTTTCTTAGGGTGGACTGCAGTATAAATACAATATTTATACTATAGAGATTAGGTTTAGGGCATAATTTATGAGCTAGGAAAATGGGCTTAGGCCAGCTCATTAAATTGGACTACTAAAGGAATTTGGGCCATAAAAATATTAATATTAATAATAGTAATAGTAATAATAATAATAATAATAAATAAATAAATAATATTATTATTTGGCTTGTAAAATCTCTTCAGTAACGATTAACATCGCTTAAAATTTGACTCGGGCCTAGAAATGACGAGATGAAACACAATGAATAAAATGAGAAATGAAATGAACGAATCACATGACTTGTCATGAATAATAATGGCATAAATGAATTTGCATGATCATGAAATTAAATGGATTAAATGATAAAATTATTCGGGCATTAATTTAATAAAATTGAACATATTTTCTATAATTCATAATAAATGTATATGCGAAATCGGGGCGTTACAACCTACCCCCCTTTAACAAATTTTCGTCCTCGAAAATTAAGTTACGTACCTTGAAAAATGAATGTTGGATACTTAGAACGGATCTCCTCTTCACCTTCCCAAGTTGCCTCATTTGGTCCATGACGACTCCATTGAACTTTCACCAATTTAACCTCTTTGTTTCGTATCTGATGTACCTTACGCTCCAAAACCGCTGTAGATACCTCCTCATAAGTCAGGTTCTTGGCTACATGCAACTCTTTGAAATTGCATACGTGACTAGGATCATGTATGTACTTCCTCAGCATGGAGACGTGAAAGACATTGTACACTCTCGATAATTCCAACGGCAATGCCAAACTATAAGCAAGATCGCCAACACGACCTAAAATCTCAAAAGGTTCGATATAACGAGGCTGTAGCTTTCCCTTCTTACCGAATCGTATCACTCCTTTCATCGGCGCTACCTTCAAGAACACCTTTTCTCCAATCTCACATTGTATATCTTTCCATCGTTTATCCGCATAAGACTTCTACCGATCCTGGGCAGTCTTAATTTTACTTCTGATTTCGGCTATCTTCTCTACAGTCTGCTCGATCAATTCTGGACCCAAAATCCTTTCTTCTCCAACCTCACTCCAATAAAGAGGCGATCGACATTTCCTTCCGTAGAGAGCCTCGTACGGGGCCATTTGTATAGTTACTTGGTAACTATTATTATAAGCAAACTCTACTAATGACAAAATATTTTTCCAATTCTCACCAATATCAAGAACACACGCCCTCAACAAATCTTCGAGTGTTTTGATAGTCCGTTCAGATTGACCATCGGTGTGCGGATGATATGCAGTACTGAAATTCAACCTAGTGCCCAATGCACTCTGAAGACTCTTCCAAAATTTCGACGTAAACCGCGGATCTCTATCCGAGATGATCGACACTGGAACACCATGTAACCTCACAATCTCCCGAATATAAATCTTCGCATATTGTTCCATACTGTAAGTCATCCTCACAGGTAATGAGATGACTTCGTCAAATGATCTACTATCACCCAGATAGCGTCGTTCTTCCTCACGGTTCGCGGTAGACCAACCACGAAATCCATTGTGATATGCTCCCATTTCCATTCTGGGATTTCTAACGGTTGAAGTAAACCTCCTGGCCGTTGGTGTTCTGCCTTCACCTGCTGACATATCATACACCTCTCCACAAATACACCAATGTCCCGTTTCATTCCTCTCCACCAAAAGAACTTCTTCAGGTCGTGGTACATCTTTGTACCTCCCGGGTGAGCGAAGTATGGTGCATTGTGAGCTTCTTCAAGAATTTGCTTCCTAAGGGACGGATCCTTAGGAACATATAACCTCCCATTATAAGTCAAAACATCGTCTGCGGCAACGACAAACTTCTCAATACTTTCATCTTGTGCTCGATCTTTCATCTTGCACAAGAACTTATCACGAGGTTGAGCCTCTTTATTCTTATCCCTCAAGTTTGGTTGCAAGACCAAAGATGATAGGATTGCTTTCGAACTCTTTGAAGACTCAACTGCCTCAATCCTCAACTGGGAGAACTCCTTTATCAAACTCTCCTGATCGGTCAAGCAAGCTAACTCGCCTCTAGTCTTCCGACTCAAGGCATCAGCTACCACATTAGCCTTACCCGGATGGTAATGGATGGTACAATCATAGTCCTTCACCAATTCTAACCATCGACTTTGTCTCATGTTAAGATCCTTCTATGTGAAAAGATACTTCAGACTTTTATGGTCCGTGTATATCTCACACTTCCCTTCCATAGAGATAGTGATGCCAAATCTCAGCGCATGTACTACAACAGCCAACTCCAAATCATGCGTTGGATAGTTCAACTCATGTGGTTTAAGCTGTCTCGATGCATAGGCTACTACTTTACCATGTTGCATCAGAACACAAACCAACCCCTGCTTTGAGGGATCACTATAAATAACAAAGTCTTCCGTCGGATCAGGAATCGTTAATACTGGTGCCGAGGTTAGTCTCCTTTTAAACTCTTTAAAACTTTCCTCGCACCTGTCACTCCATTCAAACATCACGCCTTTCCTTGTTAACTGGGTCATAGGGGTGGCGATTTTCGAAAATCCTTCGATAAATATTCTATAATAGCCAACAAGGCCCAGAAAGCTACGAACTTCGCTCGCATTCTTGGGTACTCCCAAACTACTCACTGCTACAACCTTATCGGGATCTACCTTAATTCCTTTTGAGGTCACCACATGTCCAAGAAATCCAACTCTGTTTTACCAAAACTCACATTTCTTGAACTTGGCATACAACCTCTCCTTGCGAAGTGTCTCTAATGTAATTCTCAAATGCTCTTGGTGTTGTTCCTTGTCCTTAGAATACACCAAGATGTCATCTATGAAGAAGATCACGAACTTATCTAAGTAAGGTTGGAACACCCTGTTCATCAAATCCATAAAGACTGCCGGTGCATTACTCAGACCAAATGACATCACTACAAATTCAAAATGCCCATAACGGGTCCTGAAAGCCGTCTTTGGAATGGCACACTCCCTCATCTTCAGTTGGTGGTACCCCGACCGCAAATCGATCTTCGAAAAGGTTCTGGCTCCACTCAACTGATCGAGTAGATCCTCGATTCTCAGTAGTGGGTACTTGTTCTTCACCGTGAGTCGATTCAACTCTCTGTAATCTATACACATCTGAAGTGACCCATCCTTCTTTCTTACAAACAGCACTGGTGCACCCCATGGTGACACACTAGGACGAACAAATCCTAGCTCCAGCAGCTCTTGAATATGGACTTTCAATTCTTGAAGTTCTTTCGGAGCCATTCTATATGGCGCTTTGGACGTTGAGGCCGCCCCAGGGACCAAATCAATACTAAACTCCACTTGCCGGTCGGGTGAAACTCCCGACAAATCTTCTGAAAACACATCCAAAAACTCCCATACTATAGGTACGTCTGTAGGGGAAACCTCATTAGTACGAGTGTCGACTAAACTCACCAAGTAACCCTGACATTTCTCCTTCCTTAGACTTATTAGTGCTTTCATGGCAGTGATTACTCTGGGTACTGTCCTACTCTTAGTACCATAGAAGGTGATTGACTCGCCTTCGGAACACCTCAATGTCACCTTCTTCTCACGGCACCTTATATCAGCATCATGTCTATTGAGCCAATCCATGCCAAGGATCACGTCAAAATCCATCGAGTTAATCAAATACAAGCTAGCATCAAATTCTCTACCTCATATCTCAATATTCTCGTCAATCATTCTATTAGTGAGGATCGTATTTCCTGACGGTAAGCTAACCTCAAGAGACTCAATAGTTCTAACGCTTCTATGACCAATAGCATGATAAAATTTTGCAGACATAAAAGTATGTGTGGCACCAGTGTCAAATAAAGCGAAAGCAGGCATATTAGAGATCATAAGCATACCTGACACCGTGCCGGGATTCTCATCCGCGTCCTTTTGGGTCAAAGTATAAATGCAATCTTTTCTTCAAGAACCTTGACCTTTGGCCCATTGGAGATGACAGTTTGAAGATGAATGCCCTGGCTCCTTGCATCTGTAGCAGACACTTTACCGTACATGCACTCCCCTCCATGATTCTTACCACACTTCGAGCACTCTGGCTTACTGGTTTGAGGCTTAGGTCCCGACCTTTGATCAATCTTTGCTTGCTTATTAGAAGCTACTGTAACACCCCCCAAACCATCCGGGATATTACAGCACCGTGGGCCCCCCACAGGAACCCACCAGGCTAAAAAACATTTTCGCAAATATTTAAAAATGCCAAAAGACCGATGACGGTAATGTTTTGAAAATACTCAAATATTTTCCAAAACATAGTTCTCAAATATCGTCATCAAATACTATTTGAAAATACAAGGCTAAATGCCAAAACTCGACAGTTTCAAAATGTACGTTAAGCCACTTAAACGTACCGATAAAATAGTTAGGAAAAAAGGTTTAACGAAATGACCCAAGTTACGAAATACCCAAAAATGCCATTTTGAAAATACACACGAGTTGGTAAAGATATCGAAAAGCCATTTTAAAATACACACGCAGCGGATAAAAACACAGTTCAAAATACACATTTGCAGCGGAAATAAAACAACCAGAAAAGAATATTCCATCCTCCAAAACATGCCACAACCAGTATCACCCGGGAAGCTCATCCCTTCACGACCGCTACTAGCTCGATCTCCGAGTACCTAAAAATAAAGCCCACGACGGGGTCAGCCACAATACTCAACAATGATATCGATCACATCATCATAAATAATTACATACCAATGTAATAATACTGTAAGAATACTACCAAGGTAATCTTACCGTCATAACCTTACCAATCCGTATCAAATCAATCCTTACCATAAACCACATTTCACATTCTCAAATGACGAAATGAACTCAACAACAATCATCTGTACTGTAATCAAATAATACCAAGAATCCTCAACATCATCATAACTCATAAGCGTGAAATAATCCATTCGTGCCAAATCTTGTCCGTCGGATCGCACAATCAAATCTCAACCTGGATAAAACCAATATCACACCCCATATCTGTAGATCAACTACCACAAGACAACAATAACAAGTACCGAAACCTCGACGTACAGCCCGAATACTCATACGATCAATAACAATGATCAACCAAACATCAACCGAGAATATCATCGACGTGATAACTCCGATACGACCAACAAAGGACCAACGATAACCGAGAGTACCATCAACAAGGTAAACTCCGACACGATCGATAAAGGATCAACAATAACCGAGAATACCATCAATATGATAAACTCTGACACGATCAATAGAGGTTTAACGATAACCGAGAATACCCTCAACATGGTAAACTCCAAACACGATCAATATAGGATCAACAACGACCGAGAATACCATCAACAAGGTAAACTCCAAACGATCAACAAAGGATTAACCACAACCGAGAATACCATCAACAAGGTAAATTCCAAACGATCAACAATAATGGATATCAAAGAAATAACCCCGACTGTCGAACATACCCCTCGGGCGTATGAACAACCAGTCGCAAACCTTCGAGCATACCCAACCATAAATGGAGGATGAACGACCAATCAATATGGCTCAAAGATGGAAGTCACAGTACGCCCGATCCGGAAATGTGTCCGTGCGCATGTCCACCCCGTATACGGAATCCAGGATATACGTGGGACATGTACCTAATTAGCCTCACGAACTACGTCTCATGTGCACGGTCCAATGTGGAAATATCAACACATGACCATAGTGTGCCCAACTAAAAATCCTATACAATAACCAATCGGCACGCAGATATGACTCCAGATATGTCACGATGCAACATGACAACGAAACTCAAAGAATCACATATCCAATAAGGATCAAAAGACTCACCGAAGTGAACAAAGACACACGGATAATGAAAGATCGACACGACCGACAATATCCGAAACAACCATCCTGGGATCCAATCTCCAAAGGATAATCCATATGATCAACAATCTTAGACAACAATTCTGGGATCAACATCCCTCAATGAAACAATCAACACAACCATTAATACCAACAATAATCCTGGTATCAACATCCCTCAACGAAACAACCAATACGAATCTCATCATACTAATCCTCAACATACAACACATACAACAATTCAACAGAATAATTATCCGCATAACTGAACAATACTTAAATTACCTCAAAGCCGAAGACAATATTCTTTCCATGAACATCCCTGAACGAATACACAGTTATACGAATAATCCCGAAATAAGTATAGTCCATTTATACCAACAAACCACTGTCCCGACATCAATGTCGACACGGTAAACCATCCTCGATATCCGACATTCCATATCACTGACCAAAGATAACTCACGTCTCCGTCCTTACTAAACACATTTAAACCATATACACTATGATTTAATCCAAACCAACGCATAATATACCAACCATCATCCTGACAATTTATATTTATAATATCATTGCTATATGAATTATAAATGAAATGAAATCAAAATCATTCATTAAATATCATAAACTGAACAAGTATAACTTGCCTCGATACCGATACCACGAAGCTGTTACCGAAATCCATTGCCTTCGTCTACGAGCTCCTCAGCCCCGACCCAAAAGCAATTTATGAATTCTTCAACCTCGACCGCAACACAACGATCATAAACCACGATCAAAACCTCACAACCTATAGCAATAATCGATTAACACACATTCGATAATACTCAACAACCGACATAACCAACCAATTAACCTAACGGTTCCACAATATCTCGGTCATATACACAAGACCCAATAATCAAACTTAACAATTACGAACTCATATTAACAGTACAAACCGAAATCCGATAATCATGATTAACAATCAATATAACTGATCAACAAACCCAACGGTTCCTCAAAATTCCGATTAAACACAATTCCGAACTACCCAAACTATCAATCATGAACTCAAAACCACAACACGATTTATAATCTGATAATCATATCGATAATCAAATCAAATCAATAACAAGGGTCTAAATGTTACCAAATCCAAATTCAATCTTACATACGTATACGAGTAAAAGTTTCCTCCTTGTAAATTCATAATAAAATCCAATTACCGATTATCATTATCAATCCGGATAATCCAATTAGTTCAACATATAGATGATCATATTCCAAGGGTTTCAAATTTAACTCAATCATTCGATTTGAACACTTGTTCAATACGTATGAATTTCCAAATTCAAAGATGAATAATAATCTTATCAACCTCGGAATCATATTCGTATTTCCTATACGAATATTGTACCAAAACAGATAACTTAGTTTGAGATATGAATATTCCATATTCATATCCAAAACACCACCTCCTAAACATATTCGTCAAATCATATAATCCAAGAGTTCCTTAAGAACACAATTTATTCCGAAATCATGTTCATAATCCATAAAACGACATAATCCGATGTGTTCTAACATCTAGTCAATCCTTATTCATACTTCAAGATGCATATTATCATGTTCTCCAATATACGATTCTCATAGCATCAAGAATCATAACAACACTACCAAGAACATCAAGAAAACTATGATTCCATAATCATAACCAACATAATCAAAGACATATCATCATGTCATCATCCTTCTTAACAAAATTCCCGTGAATACCAAGAATCATCACAACAACTCTATAAACTATCATCATACGTACTGATTATCAACAACAACATCAAAAATCCAAATTCAAGGAGATATAAGTCAACATATCTCTTGAACACCATTCAAAACCATACGAAACATATCAATATCCGCATACCAACAATAACATCAACATAACTCGGTAATCTATCTCATAATTATACTCATCAACTCGAATACATGATAATCATCAACTCAAGAACATCGATATTCAATCCAAAACGAAATTCCAAGGTGAAGAGTAATTACCTCTTCGAAGAAATGGATTGAATCCCAAGGTTGAATCCGTTCTCAATCACTTCCAAGCTCCACTTCAGTATTCATAGGCTCACAATCGACTTAGGAAAGCCAAAATCTAACTCTGAGTGTTGAGTGGCGAAGAAAAGCGAAATGAAGTTTTGAAAAAAAATGAAGTGACGGGCATCTCACTTATATAAATTTCCAGCTCGTTACGTACATAGCATTCCAAAGTTAACGTACGCTAACTGACCTTGGTAGCGTACGTAACGACAGTACAGAGGCTCCTGACCCATTTCATTCAATGCCTTACGTACGTAATCCTTTCTCCATAGCGTACGTAATACGTACGTTGACTTGCTACAGTAACATACTCGTTTAACGTACGTAATGATCCGTCCTTAGTGCACGTAATGCTCGAGGTTGACTCGCCTGTCCACATCTGCGCCGAAAGCTGCTGACACCGGGCCCCACCTGCCGACCACAGCTCGGTCCTGTCCGATTCCCCTGGCTACGTACGTAATGCCTTATGCATAACGTACGTAAACTTAGCAATTTAGCGTACGTAAGCCCATAAACTCAACGTACGTAATGGCCTTATGTACTTAGCCAATTCCAACTGTTCCTGTCCATCTCTACATACTGGTACATATACACACATACTGAATACATATACTCATCCCAAAAATATTCTCATACGATACACCTAATGTCCGAATCAGTTCAACCTGATACACCATATCTTCAATATAACTGTCAATCAAACACGTCAATACACAAGTATAACTGTCTCGGTTCTCAATTTATTTTAGCCATACTATATAGACACCAAGCTATGGAGTATATCTCAAATAAAATAACACGAAAAATTTATACTGAAAATTCGGGTATTACAACTACAACCTTATTTTGGTTCCCATTCCAATGCCTCTTACCGGTATTAGGCTTCGTAGATTGTTGTTGATCCAGATTATGGCTAGTCTCAACCTATTGAGCTCGAAACACTGTCTCAGTATACGGTAGGACCCCATAACCAGCCACGATGTGACGAATACTCGGGCGTAAACCACTCCGGAACTTAAGGGCCCTCTTTCGATCTGTATCCACCATGTGCTCCACGAAGAAGCTGATTTGGTTGAATTTCCTCTCATATTCTTCAACCGTCATTCCTCCTTGTTCGAGATTCCAAAACTCTCTCTCCATCTTCTCTCGATAATGTTGTGGGTAGTACTGTACCATCACTATTTCCTTGAATCGATCCCAAGTTAATGCAGCACGCTCGGCCGCGGGCCACAAACGCCAATAACTTATCCACCAGCGTCCAGCATCCTCCATCATTTGATATTGGCCGCAAAGAATTCTTTGCGCATCAGTGCACCCAATGAGCTCAAATGTGCGCTCGAGCGACATGAACCATTCGTCCACAAAAGCTGGTCCTTCTCGACCGTTGAATGTTGGTGGGGTGAAACGCCAAAACTGATGCACAACTTGTGCCTGCGTAGGAGCTGGCACGTTAATATTGTGGTTATCCTGACCTCCGTTACCACCACCAACAGCACCAAGGTTGGCATTCTGACCACCGAGATTATCTGCACCTCGGTTAGCTGGGCGTCCACGTCCACGAGTTGCCATTATCCTAAGGCATACCACACGCAATGATCCTTCATTACTTACCCAACGAGAGGGAGAAATAAAATGGGGAGTTACATTGCATCTATAGGTTGAGAACCAGAGATTTCTAGCAATGATGATTTACGCATGTCACACATATATACTTATGAATTTATAAGAAAACAATTTCATGCCCAAATACTTTATCATAAAATTCTTATGTACAAAATAGACTGAAGATGCATCTTTAATGCGTGAATCATGGTTGATCTGGTAAACTGCATTTATCACATAATGAATAATTATAACTTAATGTACTTTGGAGTCGACGTTGAGCGGCCGAGGTGGATGATCATAATTGCTAAAAATATTTGACTACTTGCGAAAATAAAATTTCAGTTAGAAAAAGAAACCATTTTAACGAGTCTACAGAACCGTAGACCCGCTCCGATACCACTTATGTGGCGACCACTTTTCTAGAAAAATAATTACTGGAGTAAAAGCTGACTGGAGTAAAACTGAAAGAGCTAAATATCTGAGGGCTGAAATTGAAAAAATTATAATTCTGATTGGGGCTAACTGAAATAATTGTAAACCAGACTCGGGCAAGAATGAAGAAACTGAAAATTAGAGGCTGAAATTGGTATACACTGAAAACTGATTTGGGGTCAAATTGAGAAGGTCTGGAACTTGTGGACTAAATTGATAAACCCTAAAAGAAGGCAGGGTAAAACCCTTCTTTCTCATTGGTCGGCCGAAGTCCCTTTCTTCTCCCGATCTCTCACCTCTCGGCCTCTCTCACTATCTCGCAGAAAACACACACACATACACATGTATACTGATATACAAAAGCACACAGCGGTCGACATATATATACCTACACACACGCAGAATACTATGCCATCACCCTGAAAATCAAGGAAATTTGGAGTGGCGGCGAAGCAAGGGCGGCACAGCGGTGGTCAGATTTGAGATGGAGGTTTCATGTGGAAGAGGACGGGGAAGAAGGGTTTGGTGAAAATAGCTTCTTATGGAGGATTCGAGATTCGAGTTTTTGGATTCGCGCTCGGCCCGATTTTGGTTTGACCCTCTTTTTTTTTCTTGAGTGATTAAAATCGGATAGATATTGAGGGCCTGATTTGGCTGGCAATTGAGGTTGAAGAATATGCCACTAGATCTTCTGAATTTGAACTCATCATAAAAAGGGACAGTGATTGCATATCAAGGCGTATTGATTTTAGAAAGGGACGACCCGAACTGTTTATTTTAAAATTTTGATTTGGGTTTGCAAATCGCGTACAGATTCTGGGCTGACAGTGAAGGTTTGCTGTGTGGTTGTCTCAGAATATGGGATTGATAGAATCTGGAGATGAGATTTTATCTTAACATAAGGTGATGAATAAGAAGGAACGTAAGCACAAAGAGGAGGTTGAAGAAGACATACCTATGCTAGAGAGGACCGATAGAAAAGAAAATATCTGTGTATTGTGTATATTTTTTTTTCTTAGGGTTGGCTGCAGTATAAATACAGTATTTATACTGTAGAGATTAGGTTTAGGGCATAATTTATGGGCTAGGAAAAGGGTTTAGGCCAGCTCATTAAATTGGACTAGTAAAGGAATTCGGGCCACAAAAATATTAATATTAATAATAGTAATAGTAATAATAATAATAATAATAATAATAAATAAATAAATAAATAATATTATTATTTGGCTTGTAAAATCTCTTGAGTAATGATTAACATCGCTTAAAATTTGACTCGGGCCTAAAAATAACGAGATGAAACACAATGAATAAAATGAGAAATGAAACGAACGAATCACATGACTTGTCATGAATAATAATGGCATAAATGAATTTGCATGATCATGAAATTAAATGGATTATATGATAAAATTATTCGGGCATTAATTTAATAAAATTGAACATGTTCTCTATAATTCATAATAAATGTATATGCGAAATCGGGGTGTTGCACTTGTATTGATTTTTGTTCTTTTAAATTATTTTTTTGCCGACATCATTTAGTTTGAGGGATGTTAGTGTTAGCTTACATGTTAACCGATATAGCCCGCTAGCCAATCAGTTTTTATTCTAAGTATAACTTTTGTTGGAATATTCTATTCCATGCATATATTATGTTTTGATGATTAATCAATGAAGCAAGACAAAACAACGAGGAAGGCGAAGACGACAATTTAGACGGATTTTCATACAGGCTAACGTACGTAAACCTATGTGGTATAACGTACGTAACCTATTGCATATAACGTACGTAAATGGAGGATCTTAACGTACGTAAATAAGTGTTCAGAGTTCAAACCAAATGAACGTTAGAAGAGTCAAAGTCAGAAAAGCTACAACGGACATATGACATCAGCAATGACGTATACTTAACGTACGTAATGGTGAAGGAGATAACGCATGTAATGAAGAGAGAAGGATGCTACTGGACTAAACTGCACACATGCCAACGTATGTAAAGGATTGACGTAACGTACGTAACGCATCTTAACATACGTAACAGGAGTGATATAACATACGTAATGCAGTCTGAAGAGGCAATGGCTAGTAAGGCTTTGGAGCCTATAAATACCATTCCTATGGTATTGTTTAACACAACAACCTTGAGCAAATCATCTATACTTGTGATATTGTTATACACATTCTTGTTGTTGTAATTGTGCTTATTTTGATAGTTTGAGTGTTTATACATTCAACACATACACGAGAGGTAAAAGAAAAGATACGATTGGATTCGGTGTTATTAGGATCAAGGATCCGGCATTGTTAGAATCACAATCGATATATAAGTGAGGTTTATCTAGTACCGATAGAAAGCTAGAGTGGTTGATTCCTTGTCCAATAGAAAAGAAAAACGGTTTAACTTGGACCAACATAAAGACAAGTGATTGAACGGTTTACTCAGACCGATAGAAGACGAGCTTGTAACGGTTATCCCTCGACCGATAGAAGAGAGGTGCAGAGGTTGATCTTCATCCTATTGAAAAATATACCGAGAGAGGATGTAGGCACGTTTGGCCGAACCTCTATAAATCCTTGTGTCGATTTATTTTCTTCACTTTATTTAAATCGCTTCTGCAATGCGAAAGAGTTTCACAACTCTATCTCCAAATGGCGATTACGACCAATATTGCTCCAACAATTGATATCGGAGCGGTACCTCCAATAAACGGCTTAACATATGAGGAGAAGACCCAAATGGCGTTTCAACTTGCCCCGGTCGAAAGTCTTGCTCTCAATCGACCACCATTCTTTGACGGATCTAACTTCATGATATGGAAGAAGAAGATGTCGATATTCATTCGAGCCTACGACATCGAGCTATGGAAAATTATATGCCTTGGCCCTAAAGTTCCAATCAAATCCGACGGATCTCTTAAGAGTTTCGAAGAATATAATGACGAGGATTGGAAGAACGACCATCTAAATTGTAAGGCTACTCAATTTCTATTTTGTGCCTTAAATCCAGAAGAGGTCAATCGTATCTCATCGTGTGAAAGTGCTAAATAGATATGGAAAATTCTTGAAATCACACACGAAGGGACAACTCAAGTCAAGGAGACGAAGATCAATATGCTTATCCATGACTATGAGCTATTCATGATGAAGGGTGACGAGTCCATCACCAACATGCTCGACCGATTTGCGGTCATCACAAATGGACTTGCTTCGTTCGGTAAACCATTATCAAGTAGTGAGAAAGTCAAGAAAATCTTACGATCACTACCTGTTGAATGGGACGGCACGGTTGCGGCGATAATGGAATCTAAAGATTTAAACAATCTTGATTTTAGTGCTCTCGTTGGTTCACTTATAAACTACGAGATTGTCCTAAAATCTCGGAACGCTAAACCAAAGCCAAAGGAAAGATCGATAGCCTTGAAGGCTAAGATGTCAAAAAGAGAAGAAATCCCGGTTGATGAAAGCGAAGAAGAATCGGCATATTATGCCAAGAATATTAATAAGTTCCAAACCTTATTAAACCGGATAAAGAAAGACATCTCGGGCGGAATGAAAAAATTCGACAATAATTGTCGAGTCTGTAGTAAACCAGGCCACTTTGCGAAAAATTGCCGAGCAAACACCAAGAAGGAAGTTTTGATAGCAACATGGAGCGATGAATAAGAAGATGATGATTTTATCAATAAAAATAATCTCGCTCTTATGGCTCGAAGTTCATTCAACGATAGTGACGTCGAAAGTGAGGTTAGTACATCGTCTCACGATGAATTATTTGAAGCATTTGAATTATTGCATACAGATTTTCAAAATGCTTTATTCGAGATTAAATCCCTTAAATCTAAAAATAAATCATTGGAAATCGAAATTTCCAAAATTCTTGAAAAAAGGAAATTTGTCGAGACCGATCATTCACAATGCGTTGAAAACAAAAATATTTTGAAGAATGATCTTTTGAAAAGGCAAACCAAGCTAAAAAATTTAACGAAGAAATTCTCGTGTGGAAACGAGAAATTTGAACAAATGCTCTCGGTTCAAAAAATTTACTTTGAACAAACAGGTGGGATTCAAACAAAATTTTAAAACCAAACCTATGAACTTGAAAAAACCCGGATGTGAAAAATGTTTGAAATCGGGCACCATATTTCAAACTGCAAAAGCCCACGACGGACGATTAAAGTTAAAAAGATTTGGGTTCCTAAAGGAACAATTATTTCAAATATCGTCTATGTTTCAAATGAAAAACCGAGTATCGGTTGGATCCCCAAAAATTAATTTTATTTATTTTAATATTTTACTTAGGGGAGTTCTATTAATATATTTTTCAGGGGGAGTTTTACCCATTTTATGTTTATCATGATTTATTGATTTTATTTATTTATACATATTTTTGATGAAGACAAAAAGGGGGAGAAAGGAGAAAAGAAGAATGATGAATGGTGTTGCTACCCAAAATATTATCCGGAGATAGATATTGCTGGAATGGATGGATAGCAAACAAAGTGTGAGAGCACTTCCGTAGAGAAAGTAAATAACACAAGATTTGCCGGGGTTGTTAGTCCCGGGCTTGAATGCTCTCGCGAGATGTTATTAATACAAATATTCTGGGATACAAAGATTAATGTTAGAGTACAATTACAATGAGTGTAAAGACCCTAGTTATCTTAGCTAGCGAGCGTGTAGATTGCCGGAAGAACCAGATATGATGCTCTGTGAGTTCTTGTAACAACGTTGATGAGCTGTGACGGCCGTGAGAAATCGACAGTCTCTCACGGCCTATAGTAGTTGTATGTTGGAGTTCCTAGGCTTGTGAGTCTCGTTGAATCTGTTCTGCAGGGAGTTCTTGCCTCTGCCGACCGTCTTCTGGATGAGAGGTGCTGAGAGAGAAGTCCAGAGGTAGATCCAAGAAAGGAAACTGATAGCCTGAAGGAGTGTATGTGTTCTTGGACGGATTTCGGAACCTTTTTCCAGTTGCTGGAGGTTCTCTATTTATAGGACTGGGAGACGCTGGGCGATCGCCTCTGCTGTATTATAATAAGCGGGCGATCGTCTTTAGCACATGGGCTGGTCCCCTTAAAGTCCGCAGGAGTTGCTGGCAGCCAGTTGTGCGGTCCAATGAGAAGTCTGCACGTGTCTGAGTCGCTGTCACGGGCGGTCCCACCTTGTACCTTTCGGTGGGTTTGTCGGTAGGTGATAAGGTGGTGACAGGCTGTGGTCAATGATCTAGGTTATGCAACACCTTTCGCGGATCTGCATATGGGCGCTGCTCTGAGATCCAGTCTTCGTAGATTTTGACGGGCGATGGTCTTGTTCGTGGCACAGGACGGTCGTCCTAGGTCGGGCACTAGAGTTGATCGCTAGGTGTCAAAGGGGGATCGTCTTGGGAGTCGATCGCTGGATGATTGAAGGTGGACTGTTATCTTCGGTTAGGTGAGTTCGCCTTAGCCTGATTGGTTGAAGACTCGGTCGCTCGTCCCTTGATCCGATTGCCGTCGAGGCGTACAAATCGCCGCACAACAATTGCCCCCCAGCTCTCTCCGATGTTGGAAACGTGGGGTGAGGTGGTTCTATTGGCGATCGCTGAACTATGATGAGTGACTCAGCATTTTATGGAACTGGCGATCGTTTTTGAGCGGTTTGATTCTAAATTTGGATGACCTAGGTGGTCGCTGAAATAAGCGGGAAACGACAGTGGATGTGGAAAAGTCTCCGGGGCACGTGTCGGGTTCCTGTTGGGGGATACCGACGGTTAGCTGCGACTCCTCGTCTGGCGTGCCCTCGAAACGACGCATCGCGGGTTTCAAGGGAGTCATTAATAGCGACGGTTGCACTTCGGCCCCTGATATTCTCCTTAATTGCACAGAAGTCCCTGCTTTCTCCTATAAAAGGGCGCCTGGTTGCAGGGTTAAGACCCTTATGCGCTTTTATCGGAGAAAGAAGACTTTTGCTGAAGACTTTTCTGGAGATCTCCACTGCTGATCGTCGATCGACTCGATCCTTGGTAAGAAAAGACATTACTTTTCTCCTCTTCTTATTTCGAGAATGTCTAGAAAATCTTCTTCACACGGAGTGGGCACCAGCTCCGCTGCCGGGGCATCGACTGCCCGGGGAGGATCCTCCACAGATTTCCATCTGGAGACGGCCTCCGAGGCTATCTGGGCCGGTATTGACCCTGCAGAAGTCGAGGCATTGTTCAATGAAGCCGACGTTGTCAGGGCGGCGGTGGTTGAGCAAAGACGCTCGCAGATGGAGAGAGATTCGACGGTGAGGGCCTACTAGGAGCAGCATAGTGCTTTTAGCCAGGCCTATCTGGCTTTTGCTGAAATAATGGAGAGGTTGGCTGGTCCATCTCCTAAATTCAATTACCTGGAGTACTCGATCGCTCACCCTTATCAACCTCCTAAGCGATCGATGTTTCGGGCTACGCAGCGATCTCTATGGTCTCTTGGCCAAATCAGGAGTTCGGCGACCAGGAAGGACCTGGCCGTCTGGAGGACGAAGTTTCATGTCCCTTCAGATGTGGATCTTTTTGTGTCGGCCGAGAATGAATGAGCCGATCAGCATCCGGAGGGCATGGTCGCCGTGAACGAAGAAATCATGGAGGCTGGGCTGCGGTTTCCTTTGTCGTTCTCCGTCTCCCATTTGCTGGCTGCTTGGAACGTGGCACCGCTGTTATGAGGAAATCCCTCACACTATGCCGCAAGTGCACGGTGTCAACAAGTAATAAAGTGATAAGTAAGATATCATTCCCTCGAGGACTGATTTCACTAAATACCAAAATATAGTCGACTCGTAATTTTATTTGAAGAACAATTATATGGAATTCATATCTAAACTAATTCCAGAAAAACAAATAATAATAGTAATAATAAAAATAATAATAACAAGGGTGTAGGATTATGATTTTCACCTCAAACAATCAGGAATGTTTTTTATTCAATTCAATTCACTTTTATTCAATTGATTTGTAAGCCAGGAATTCCTAAATTATTCTAAAGCCTTTCCCAAGGTCGATAGAAAATACTACGAATTATTAACTCGATATATCCCTATTCGAATTAGATAATTAATAGCTAAAATAGTTCAAGAATTCCCACAATAAATAGGCTTCACAATTCCCATGAGTATATCCCTATCTCACGAAAATCATGATTATTCTCACAAGAACTATGCCTAAATTTCATCTCCCGAATCCATAAAGACATTCAAAACAATTCAACTGTTGGCCAGACAATTAAAAAGCATTCAGAACAATGAGAAAAATCCAACTCAATACGAATAACGAGTAAATTGAAATAAAAATAAATAAATCAAACTGTCATGTAATCGGCTACAATCACAATCCTACTCGAACAGATCTAGAAAATCAGATGCGTAAAAATTAAGAAAAACCGTAAGGAATCCGTGGTCTTGTCGTCGCCCACAAATCTCCTCCTTGTGTTCTTCGATCCCGCGATGTCTTCCTCCGAATTGATGATCGATCAATCCCCCCTTTCTTTTCTGACCTTCAATGCTTATTTATAGCAGTCCTAAGCCTCCAAAACACGTCCGTGTGATTAGGTCGAGAACAGGCTCCAAAAACGGCCCCAGAACGCGGAATATTCAGCAAAACCGCCCGGTGGGCCGCGGCTCACTTAATCTGTGCCGCGGCTCACCCTGTCCTCAGCGTATACCTGGGCGCCTTTTTTTCCTTCCTGGGCTGCGGCTCAGCATCCTTGTGCCGCGGCTCAAGGTACAGTTTGCTCGGGACTTTCAGGTCATCTTCGTGTGCCGTGGCTCAGTCTCCTTGTGCCGCGGCCCCAGGCCAAAAGTTGCCGTTTTCGCCCGTTTTTCATCGTTCGAGCTTCCAGACTCCAATTTCCTGCCAAACATAAAAGAATAGTGCTTTAAAGGCTCATTTATGCAGATTTAATCATGAAAAGAATACAAAATAATGATAAATAAGCGTATAAAAATATGCCTAACAAATACCCCCAAACTCGAGCCTTTGTTTGTCATCAAGCAAAAATTATCAATTTCAAATAAAAAGTATCGTGAATAATCGTGCAACTCATAGTGCTCAACCTAATCAATACTATCCTGAAAATCTCAAAGAATAATACAAGTATCGTAATAGTGAGCCACGTTCAGGACACCGATTCCACTAAGTAACCAATTTTAGTCCTAATCAATCGTTCATGAAGAAAATCAAGCTCAAAGATTAACAAGCGTGAATTCAACCGACCGCTAATACGAAGGGTTAGAGTAAACAAGCTAACTCGCCCAGCCCCACAGTCTGGTGGCAAAAATTTAAGAGTTTCATTGTCAAAAATAAACCTCGGACAACATTCCCTTATGTATGATCAATAATATGATTCGAGTTAACCACTAGGTTCGGATCTCGGGATGTTTCATCGGGATAATCCTAGGGTGGAATTCCATTCTCATGTATTGGGGAACCGTTTGACGTAAAAGACACTCATGGGGCACATGGATGCTTCTAGTTACTAAGTCCCCCTCTACAGCGGAGAAAAAACTCGAATAGCAATTTCCGCATGTCAAGATTGCTGTTTTACGCGAGAGTAAATAACGGGTCACGTGAATACCCCCGGTTACTAGGCTTCCCATCATCGGTAATGCGATATTTCTAAATCATTAGTCTATTCAGGGTTGTCGTTTTACGCGAGAGTAAACAACGGGTCACGTGAATACCCCCGGTTACAAGACTTCCCATCATAGAACAAATAATATCTCAACTTTTTCTTGGGAAAAACTGTCCGACTCTAAACTCAAATTATGTGTCAACACGACTCATATTACTGGACGACTAGCTAACCGAAAAGTTTAACCAAACGTATAAGCGGCGATTTGAAAATACGTATGTCTCCTTTCTTATCTGCTAAGATTTCTACAAAAACGATAAAATTTCGGACCTAAATGAATACTCAACAGAAACAGAAATCGCTAACTATAACTCAACTAAAACTCAACCGTTTCTTCAAAGAGAAATCAGTATCGTAACATCAGTTTTACACACGGAGGCACGAAAAGTTCACGAAAAATTCACATTTTTAACCATCGACAGCACGCAAGAAAAATAAAGCAATGATGAAATCGCAGTTCATAACCAAGAAAAATAAAAAAAAAATTCGCATGCTTTAATTTATTCCACTACACATAGAATCATCATCAATAAAACTCATGTGAAAGTAAAAGAGATAAGGAAAAGTGAAACTTATTCCAAATGTCTTCTTGAAAGCCAGCACATGTCTGAGTAGAATCGGCTGTCAATCCATACTTCAAGTAGTGCCCAACATCACCAGGAACCCCCAACTTAATCTCTAGTCATGAAATAACTATAGACATAAAGTCAAGAAATACTAGAATATGAAGGATAATAACTCATTGGGGTTAAAAAATATTAGAGAAATAAGGGCCAACAAGAATACACGAATCCAAACGAAAAACAAAACAAAGGAAAAAAAACATTATTAACTAAAAAACAACTAACTAGAAAGCGAGTAAAAAATGATGGGTTGCCTCCCATCAAGCGCTCTATTTTACGTCTTGAGCACGACGTGGCAAAAAAAATTTAACGTGGCTTCTTTCTAGGGAGATTGCCAAATGCCCCCTTCTTGCAATCTATAAGCCTCTTATTCCACAAGGGAGGCTTTGGTTCATGCCTGGTTGCCAAAAATAATGAGTAAGAAAAATTATGCGGACAACTAAAAAATAATGGAAGAATATAATAATTGTAAGGCACGAAAAAATAAGCAGAGTTCGAATGGGTGGATAATAAAGACATATCATGAACAACCTCATTAGAACTCAAAGAATCAGCCTCAACAAAATCAAGAGTAATGGGGTCAATTTCTCCCATTATGGATTTAGGAAAAACTATGCGTGGCACCGTTAATAAAATTTTAGGCACAAAAGTGTTCACCTTATTAGTTAAAGTTTGATGACAATTTAATGAAATTTCTTTGGAAACATCATCAATGGTAACTTCTTCTACAAGCTCATCACACTTTAGGTAATTATCAGGTGCTGGGGAATCGACCCTAAAACTCAGCATGTCTTTCTTCTCAACCTCCCCCTCAACTTCACTACTAAATCTATGAGCTGGAAAATAACCATAGTGAATCTCAAGACCACGACTTGCACATTCTCGCTCAAGAGGGGTACTATCAGGATTTTTGAGAGCGTCTACACATTGTTCAAGCATGGTCTTTTGTTTCGGGGGAGGGGGCTGACTGACCCTATTAGGCAAATTATTAAGAACATCGAAATTTATGAAATGCCAAGGGTCACTATAATCAAAGGAAAACATAATGAAAAAATAAAAAAAATATAGAGACTAAAAAAACTTCAAATTAAAATTAGAGTCGCTTGGTATTGATATTAGCGAAAAATCAATCCCCAGCAACGACGCCAAAAACTTATTGTGAGGAAATCCCTCACACTATGCCGCAAGTGCACGGTGTCAACAAGTAATAAAGTGATAAGTAAGATATCGTTCCCTCGAGGACTGATTTCACTAAATACCAAAATATAGTCGACTCGTAATTTTATTTGAAGAACAATTATATGGAATTTATATCTAAACTAATTCCAGAAAAATAAATAATAATAGTAATAATAAAAATAATAATAACAAGGGTGTAGGATTATGATTTTCACCTCAAACAATCAGGAATGATTTTTATTCAATTCAATTCAATTTTATTCAATTGATTTGTAAGCCAGGAATTCCTAAATTATTCTAAAGCCTTTCCCAAGGTCGATAGAAAATACTACGAATTATTAACTCGATATATCCCTATTCGAATTAGATAATTAATAGCTAAAACAGTTCAAGAATTCCCACAATAAATAGGCTTCACAATTCCCATGAGTATATCCCTATCTCACGAAAATCATGATTATTCTCACAAGAACTATGCCTAAATTTCATCTCCCGAATCCATAAAGACATTCAAAACAATTCAACTATTGGCCAGATAATTAAAAAGCATTCAGAACAATGAGAAAAATCCAACTCAATACGAATAACGAGTTCATTTAAATAAAAATAAATAAATCAAACCGTCATGTAATCGGCTACAATCACAATCCTACTCGAACAGATCTAGAAAATCAGATGCGGAAAAATTAAGAAAAACCGTAAGGAATCCGTGGTCTTGTCGTCGCCCACAAATCTCCTCCTTGTGTTCTTCGATCCCGCGATGTCTTCCTCCGAATTGATGATCGATCGATCCCCCCTTTCTTTTCTGACCTTCAATGCTTATTTATAGCAGTCCTAAGCCTCCAAAACGCGTCCGTGTGATTAGGTCGAGAACAGGCTCCAAAAACGGACCCGGAACGCGGAATATTCAGCAAAATCGCTCGGTGGGCCGCGGCTCACTTAATCTGTGCCGCGGCTCACCCTGTCCTCAGCGCATACCTGGGCGCCTTTTTTTCCTTCCTGGGTCGCGGCTCAGGGTCTCGGGACTTTCAGGTCATCTTCGTGTGCCGCGGCTCAGTCTCCTTGTGCCGCGGCCCCAGGCCAAAAGTTGCCGTTTTCACCCGTTTTTCATCGTTCGAGCTTCCGGACTCGAATTTCCTGCCAAACATAAAAGAATAGTGCTTTAAAGGCTCATTTATGCAGATTTAATCATGAAAAGCATACAAAATAATGATAAATAAGCGCATAAAAATACTCCTAACAGCCGCTCCAGTTGACGCCGAATGCTTGGCTCCAGATCATTTGCGCTCTCACCTTGTTCGGCGGTCACCGACTTTACCGCCTTCTTTCACCGTTGGAGATGAACCACCTATTCAAGTTATCGGCTCATAAAGGGTCGGTCGGAGGCTATCACATTCAAGGCCGATCCGGTCGGGTGATCCTCGGAGTCCCGAACAAGGTGCGGGGTGACCCGACGAAGTGGTTCTGGGTCGCCGGTGCGTGGAAGGCCTCTGCGAGCGATAATCCTACGGGCGAGCTGGAAATCCCCACTAGCTTTCGGGAGAGGAATCCGGGTAAGGGTTCACACTTTCCCTTTGTTCGGATATGTTCTGAACTGATCTAATTTGGTTTTGCTTTTGCACGTTTCCATATTCCGGCGATCGACGAGCTTCATTTCGACTTTCTGGTCGTTTGGGAGCGGATACGAAGTTTGCCAGACGACGACTTAGACGCTAGCCGGATCAACAAGGAGAGTCGTTGGCTGTCTGCTCGGCTATTCCATTTTCCACGACATCTCTCGGTCTCAGGTATGATTTTCTGCGATCTTCAATTGCTTGGCGATCGTTCTGTTTGGAAAGTGTGTCTGATCGTGGTTTTATTGTCCTTATTGTAGAGGTCTGCTTTCCTCGTTTCTTGGAGCCCCCACTGGAGATAGCTATGTCGAACCCTGGAGTTTTGGGCCGTCTTCGCCAGAAGAAGTCATCTCGAGATCCTCCGGTGGCGTTACCTCTCATTCCGGAGGTGGAGCCTCGCGTAGAGCCGATCGTGGCTGAGGAGGAAGTTCGGGAGGAGGGGCTCCGGACGAATCGCAAACGACAGAGGTTGGGAGAAACTCCAGTTTCTGCCCCTGCCAGTGAGGTGCCGATCGCCGCGCCTCCGATCACTGTTGTTTCTCCGGCGAATGAGCTTACGCCCTATGCGGCTTTTCTGCGGGAGATGGCGATCGCCGAGGCTGAAACCCCTCGCGGGAAACCATACTTCGGCCGCGATCCTGAGAGAGCCGAGAGGTAGACTTTGCTCGTTGAGTTGAATTTCGTCATTTGCATGGGAGATGTGCTAACTTTTGTTGTTTGATGCAGGATCCGTAGCACTAACCCATCTTGCCCGCCGATGGTGTTGGATTTCTTAGCGAGCCGATCTCCTCGCCAGGCCTGTGATATCCCGTTATACGTCAACCGGGCCATTTCCGCTTTGTCGAAGGCCTGGACGATGGACTTAGATGCAATCGCTCGCCAGCGATCCGTGAGTGCAATGCAATCCGCTTTCGCTCTCTCCCTCCAGGCGGCGACGATGGCCGCCCAAGCGGTGCAGGAGTTTGAGGGGCGTCCTTCTATTACACGTCTGCATGCGGATCTCGAGGCGGCTCGGAAAGAGAATGCCGAGTTCTCCGACAGGATTTTGGCAATGGAGAAGGACTCCCTGGATGCAGCTAAGCGGGCAAATCATGAACTTGAGCTGGCGAGACAGGATGCCGAGCAAGCCCAGACGACGGTCGATCGATTTGGGGACCGGATGACTGATGCCCGTCGGTTGCAGGCGTCCGTTGAGAAGGAGGCCGATCAACTGAAGATGACCGTCGCTCGGCTGACTAGCGAGCTGGCGGCGTCGATGGGAGAGACGACTGCAAGGGAGGCCGAGCTCCAGGGTGCGCAACAGGCGGTTGCCGATTTGAAAGGGAAGCTGGAGGCGACCGAGACCGATCCCTTTCTCAACTTAGAGTTCGTCAGCGAGTTTGCCTATTACCTGGCATTCGCTGACTCGCTCCGTGCTTCTAAGAAGGGAGGGCTGGAGGTCGGCCCTCTATCCGAAAGTTTCAAGGCGTATGCGTTGGAGCACCCTCTTCATCCTGCTTTCTCTATGCCGATCTTGGACCTCGAGGAAATCGGCGTAGACCTGAGCTGGTACCCGAATCCGGAGAACCTTGCTCATCCTGACGCTCCGGAGGACGGGGAGGCCGCACCGGAGGCTGGCGAAGGGTCGCGGGCCGATCCAAATGTTGAAGGCGAAGGCCAGGCAGGGGCCCGAGGCTCTTCGTTTTTATTGTTTTAGCTTTTTGTCTGTAGTTTTGTAGCTCTCTTGTAATACTTAGGCCTTTGGGCGACCGTGTATGTACTTCTGAAACTTCAAGTAATGAAATGAATGTTTGCTTCTTCGATTTATCACTTGAATGATTGTTTTTCTGAGTCTTTTGCTTGACTTTGTACAAATGTGTGAGGATAGATTGTTGCGTGTGTAGGTCTAAGTGAATTGATAAACTCATATAGATAACTTTTACAACAAATTCGATCGCTGCACAAACATCTGAATAATGCCGATATCCGTATGTCGTTGAATAGGGACGATCTTCGTATGGGTAGCTCCGCACTCTTCCCCCTTGTTTTTGTTCCCTTAGTGAAAGTAAGGGGACGAAAATAAATCGTTGAGTGAGCGGTCTTCAATTTTGTCGAATCCTCAAAAGGCCGTCCATCTCGGTCTTGAGGAACCGTGCACGATCGCGGAGTTCGATGGACCGATCTCCACGATCATGTCTTGTGCGCGAGCGACATTCCGTCTCATGGCTAAGTTCTTGCGACTCACTTAATTGGTAGGGTCCTCCGAAGGCTGCGCCTCGCCTCGTATTTAAACGAAGGGCGTGCGGTCTTGGTCTGGAAGATTCCTTGCGCGGGGCATCGTCGGATTAATCAACTCCACGTCTGCGGCTTGTTAGCTCTGCTTATACCTCGGACCGCCATTAAGATGGCGACCCTCGACGGTGTACGTTGAGACGGGGGGAGGGACGCGTCGCATTGTCCGAGAGGGACCCACCACGTTAAGTGATGGACCTTCGAGAGCGGGCGAACGTGTCCACAGATTAGTTTTGGAGGGCCCTCAGACTACGCCGGCCTCGTATTTAAACGAAGGGCGGGCGATCGTGGCCCAAAGGGACCTTGCATGGGCACAGAGAACGGTTCCATCATCCTCCACGACCATGGCGACACTCTTCTACCTCGGACCATCAAGTCAGATGACGATCCTCGACGGTATACATTATGTAAGGGGAGGAGATCGCCTGCCTAGGTTCTTCATGTAGATGACGAACTTTAGAGAGCGAGCGAGTAATCCTCTGATTTGATTTGGAGAGACCTCCGGCTACGCCCGCCTCGTATTTAAACGAAGGGCGAACGATCGAAGCCCAAAGGAACCTTGCATGGACGGATCGTCGGTTTAATCGATTCTCGCGACCATGGTGGCACTCTTCTACCTCGGACCATCAAGTCAGATGACGATCCTTGATGGTATACGTTGTGCTGGGGGAGGCGATTGCTGCCTAGGTCCATCACGTTGATGACGAACTTTAGAGGGCGAGCGAGTAGCCTTATGTTCAATGAGGTGGGAAATCGGGGAGAGACTTCCGAAGTTCCCTTCTCTTGATTGAAGCATGTAGATACGGTCGCCGAGGTTGATCGAGGGGTCGGCTCGTGTGAGCTTTCCAGCCTGTTCGCGTTCGACTCGGACGATCGTGTTGGGAGATTGGTAGGGGCTCCAGCTAAGCCAATAAGCTGTCCAACTTCCCTCCTCGAACAATCTCCAGAGTTGTCTGAGGAGGTCGCGGCATTGGTTGGTGCTGTGGTCGGGACTCTTGTGGTAGGCACAATATTGATTGTGATCCAGATAACCGTGGTCCCTTATTGCCTTTGGCTTGTTCAGCGGTTCGCGCCCCTTGATGGCGTAGAAAATGTGGGCCGGAGTTCAGTTGAACGTATGGAGGAGATGGGTTTCCACGTCCTCGAAGGTCTTGAGATCTCTGGGTGGCTTGGTGACCGCCTTCTTAGTTTTGGCGATCGTCGTCTTTCGGACGGGGAGGTGGCATTCCCTCGCCTAGGCAGAGGCTAAGTAGCTTCTGCCTGGCCAGAAAGTCGGTAGCCTTAGCGTGGAAGATCGCGTAGGTTGGGGGGATGTCCTTCGTCAGATGTATAAACATGGGTGAGTGACCGTAGAATCCCCCTAGGACTGAATAGAGAGCGAGCTCGTCGCTGATGGGCTCGCCGGTGAGGATGATTTTGTCCACCCCGTCGATATAATATGCATCGGATTCGTCTTCCCCCTGCCTGATTTTCATCATGCAGTGGGGGCCCTCTGGTCTGGCGACCTTAGCGGAAAAGTATGACGTGAAGTCATTCGCCAGTTTCTCAAAGGAGATGTTCGATCGCGGTGGTAGTGAGACGTACCACCTATGGACAAGCTCGCCCAATGTTAATGGGAAGATTCGGCATTTGGTTGCATCTGATGCCCCACACCTGGTCATGTAGATCCGGAACTTGCTTAGGTGGGTTTCGGGGTCCGATCTCCCTTCGTACAAAGGTGTTTTAGGAGGAGCGATCCTTGGTTGCACGGGGGTGAGCTTGATGTGGGCCGTGAGTGGCGCGGTCGGTCCAACGATCTTTCTGCTGGTGTTTGCCCCAGTGTCCAAGAGTGCTTTCATCTCGTCGAGCTGGCATTGTATAGCGGCCATCGCCGCGGCCTGGCTGCTCGCGGCTAGGCGCTCGGAGCGGGAGTCGAGGTGATCAAGTACTGACCCCCTGGCGTTCGGAGCGGGAGCCGGATGGCTGATCTGCATTCGGCTGGAGTTGGGTAGGTCCTGGTGACGGACTCGGATTCCGTCGTCTCGTGGTTGGGGCTAGAATACCCCGGTCGGCATGATGGATCGCTTCCCAAGCGATTGAATACGGAACCGTCCGACCTTGCGAGAGCCTTTTCTCGCAACTTGGGGCTTTCTGACGATCGCTCGCCCGGTAGCCCCTTGAACTTCCGTTTGCCCACGCGGCGGATGGCCGAGGGAGTTATAGCGGGCGCCACGCATGCTCTCCGTCGCTCCTTTAGGATGGCCATAGCCTCCTCGATCTGTTCCGCGGTTTGGAACTGATCGAGTGAGAGGATGGGGCCACCCCTCAGGTGCGGGATCGAGAGTCTTGCGTTGCCGCGACTTCCCTCTGCCGTCGGCTGGGGCTCGGATTGAGCCGGGATATGGTGTCCGGCGGTTCGGAGAGCGGCTCTCTTCGATGTAGTGGCGGACGTCATGATTCTGAAGGCTTTCTTTGAAGCGCAGTGAGTGTCACTTCAAGTATATGCCCCGAGAACAGTGAGTGTTCTTCGGGACGGTAGGAATAAAAATGAAGGTTTAGATCCCCTTCTTCTAGCGCCAATTATTGCTACCCAAAATATTATCCGAAGATAGATATTGCTGGAATGGATGGATAGCAAACAATTTGCGAGAACACTTCCGTGAGAAAGCAAATAACACAAGATTTGTCGGGGTTGTTAGTTCCGGGCTTGAATGCTCTCGCGAGATGTTATTAATACGAATATTCTGGGATACAAGTATTAATGTTAGAATACTATTACAATGAGTGTAAAGATTCTAGTTATCTTAGCTAGCGAGCGTGTAGATTGCTGGAAGAACCAGATATGATGTTCTGTGAGTTCTTGTAACAACGTTGATGAGCTGTGACGGCCGTGAGAAATCGACAGTTTCTCACGGTGTGTAGTAGCTGTATGTTGGAGTTCCTAGGCTTGTGAGTCTCGTTGAAACTGTTCTGCAGGGAGTTCTTGCCTCTGCCGACCGTCTTCTGGATGAGAGGTGCTGAGAGAGGAGTCCTGAGGTAGATACCAGAGAGGAAACTGAGATCCTGAAGGAATGTATGTATTCTTGGACGGATTTCGGAACCTTTCTCCAGTTGCTGGAGGTTCTCTATTTATAGGACTGGGAGAAGCTGGGCGATCGCCTCTGCTGTATTATAATAAGCGGGCGATCGTATTAAGCACATGGGCTGGTCCCCTTAAAGTCCACAGGAGTTGCTGGCAGCCAGCTGTGCGGTCCAATCAGAAGTCTGCACGCGTCTGAGTCGCTGTCACGGGCGGTCCCACCTTGTACCTTTCGGCGGGTTTGTCGGTAGGTGATAAGGTGGTGACAGGTTGTGGTCAACGATCCGTGTTATGCGGCGCCTTTTGCGGATCTGCACATGGGCGCTGCTTTGGGATCCAGTCTTCGTATACTTTGACGGACGATGGTCTTGCTCGTGGCACAGGACGGTCGTCCTTGGTCGGGCACCAGAGTTGATCGTTAGGTACCAAAGGTGATCGCCTTGAGATTCGGTCGGGGGATGCTTGAAGGAGGACTGTTATCTTTGTTTAGGCGAGTTCGCCGTACCTTATTCAGTCGTGGACTCGGTCGCTCGGCACTTACTCCGATCTCCGCCGAGGCATACAAATCGCCGCACAATAAATGGAATTAACCCTGAAAGAGGGAGAAAACGAAGAAGAAAATAAGTCGATAAAAGTTAAAAATAATATCCCGATGTTTACAGGGGGAGAAGTCGAAGAAAAAGTTGACGGAGTTGAAAAGATTTGGAAAGAAAAAGAAAAGGAAAGAAGGAGTCGAAAAAGAAATGGGAGAAGAAACTAATGAAACGGACAAAGTCGAAAACTTTGGTCTGTACACACATATACGTATATTTTTATTGTGCAGGTAAATCCCATTGATGCAGTGTTGTTTTGTAATCATGAAAAAGGGGGAGATTGTTGGAATATTCTATTTCATACATATATTATGTTTTGATGATTAATCAATGAAGCAAGACAAAACAACGAAGAAGACGAAGACGACAATCTGGACGGATTTTCATACAGGCTAACGTACGTAAACCAATGTGGTATAACGTACGTAATCTGTTGCATATAACGTACGTAAACGGAGGAGCTTAACGTACGTAAAGAAGTGTTCAGAGTTCAAACCAAATGAACGTTGGAAGAGTCAAAGTCAGAAAAGCCACAACGGACATATGACGTCAGCAATGATGTATACTTAACGTATGGTGAAGGAGATAACGTACGTAATGAAGAGAGAAGGATGCTACTGGACTAAACTGCACACATGCTAACGTACGTAAAGGATTGACGTCACATACGTAATGCGTCTTAACGTACGTAACAGGAGTGATATAACGTACGTAATGCAGTTTGAAGAGCCAACGACTAGTAAGGCTTTGGAGCCTATAAATACCATTCCTATGGTATTGTTTAACCCAACAACCTTGAGCAAATCGTCTATACTTGTGATATTGTTATACACATTCTTGTTGTTGTAATTGTGCTTATTTTGATAGTTTGAGTGTTTATACATTCAACACATACACGAGAGGTAAAAGAAAGGATACGATTGGATTCGGTATTCTTAGGATCAAGGATCCGGCATTGTTAGAATCGCAATCGATATACTAGTACCGATAGAAAGCTACAATGGTTGATTCCTTGTCCAATAGAAAAAGAAAACGGTTTAACTTGGACCGACATAAAGACAAGTGATTGAACAGTTTACTCGGACCGATAGAAGACGAGCTTGTAACGGTTATCCCTCGACTGATAGAAGAGAGGTGCAGATGTTGATCTTCATCCTATTGAAAAAGATACCGAGAGAGGACGTAGGCACGTTTGGCCGAACCTCTATAAATCCTTATGTCAATTTATTTTCTGCACTTTATTTAAATCGCTTCCGCAACGCGAAAGAGTTTCACAACTCTATCTCCAAACGGCGATTCCGACCAATATTGCTCCAACAACTTTAGTATCTTGTATTTATTTTTTACTACCCATTACAATAAAAAAATTAAATTTATTCATTTTTTGGGGTATATAACGCACAATTATTAGTTTCAATTCTAACCTAAGTTAGTATATTCAAGTTTATAATTATATTGTTGATTTAAAAGTACAATTATTAGGCCCTTTTTTGGACTTATTTTTTAGTTTTTCAGTTCAGTTTTTATGGTTGTGAAGTGGTGAGATAAAATAGAGATGTCGAGAAGGTCGGTCCGCTGGTTGATCAGTTTAAAGTGGGAAAAAAGAAAAGCCGATGTATTGATTTTTTGTTCTTTTAAATCAGTTTTTTACCGACATCATTTAGTTCAAAGAGAGTTAGTGTTAGCTTACAGGTTAACTGATATAGTCTGCTAGCCAGTCAATTTTTATTATAAATATAACTTTAGTATCGTGTATTGATTTTTGTTCTTTAAAATCAGTTTTTTGCCGACGTCATTTAGTTTGAAGAGTGTTAGTGATAGCTTACAGGTTAACCGATATAGTCCGCTAGCCAGTCAGTTTTTATTATAAATATAACTTTGGTATCTTGTATTTATTTTTTACTACCCATTACAATAAAAGAATTAATTTTATTCATTTTTCGGGTATATAACCCACAATTATTAGTTTCAATTCTAAACTTAGTTAGTATATTCAATTTTATAATTATATTGTTGATTTAAAAGTACAATTATTAGGCCCTGTTTTTTTGGATTTATTTTTCATTTTTTTAGTTCAGTTCAGTTCAGTTTTTTTGGTTGTGAAGAGGTGAGATAAAATAGAGATGTCGAGAAGGTCGGTCCGCTGGTTGATCAGTTTAAACTGGAAAAAAAAAAGTTGATGTATTGATTTTTGTTCTTTTAAATCAGTTTTTTACCGACATCATTTAGTTCGAAGAGTGTTAGTGTTAGCTTACAGGTTAACCGATATAGTCCGTTAGTATAACTTTAGTATCTTGTATTGATTTTTGTTCTTTAAAATCAGTTTTTTGCCGACGTCATTTAGTTTGAAGAGTGTTAATGATAGCTTACAGGTTAACCGATATAGTCCGCTAGCCAGTCAGTTTTTATTATAAATATAACTTTGGTATCTTGTATTTATTTTTTACTACCCATTACAATAAAAGAATTAATTTTATTCATTTTTCGGGTATATAACCCGCAATTATTAGTTTCAATTCTAAACTTAGTTAGTATATTCAATTTTATAATTATATTGTTGATTTAAAAATACAATTATTAGGCCCTGTTTTTTTGGACTTATTTTTCAGTTTTTCAGTTCAATTCAGTTCAGTTCAGTTCAGTTTTTTTGGTTGTGAAGAGGTGAGATAAAATATAGATGTCGAGAAGGTCGGTCCGCTAGTTGATCAGTTTAAACTAGAAAAAAAGAAAAGTTGATGTATTGATTTTTGTTCTTTTAAATCAGTTTTTTCCGACATCATTTAGTTCGAAGAGTGTTAGTGTTAGCTTACAGTTTAACCGATATAGTCCGCTAGCCAGTCAATTTTTATTATAAATATAACTTTAGTATTTTGTATTGATTTTTGTTCCTTTAAATCAATTTTTTGCCGAGATCATTTAGTTCGAAGAGTGTTAGTGTTAGCTTAGAGGTTAACCGATATAGTCCGCTAGCTAGTAAGTTTTTATTATAAATATAACTTTAGTATCTTGTATTTATTTTTTACTACCTATTAAAAAAAAATTCATTTTTTGGGGTATATAACTCACAATTATTAGTTTCAATTCTAAACTTAGTTAGTATGTTCAATTTTATAATTATATTGTTGATTTAAAAGTACAATTATTAGGCCCTGTTTTTTTGGACTTATTTTTCAGTTTTTCAGTTCAATTCAGTTCAGTTCGATTCAGTTCAGTTCAATTTTTTTGGTTGTGAAGAGGTGAGATAAGATAGAGATGTCGAGAAGGTCGGTCTGCTGGTTGATCAGTTTAAACTAGAAAAAAAGAAAAGTTGATGTATTGATTTTTGTTCTTTTAAATCAATTTTTTACCGACATCATTTAGTTCGAAGAGTGTTAGTGTTAGCTTACAGGTTAACCGATATAGTCCGCTAGCCAGTCAATTTTTATTATAAATATAACTTTAGTATCTTGTATTGATTTTTGTTCTTTTAAATCAGTTTTTTGCCGACATCATTTAGTTCGAAGAGTGTTAGTGTTAGCTTACAGGTTAACCGATATAATCCGCTAGCCAGTCAGTTTTTATTATAAATATAACTTTAGTATCTTATATTTATTTTTTACTACCAATTACAATAAAAAAATTAAATTTATTCATTTTTTGCGGTATATAACGTACAATTATTAGTTTCAATTCTAAACTTAGTTAGTATGTTCAATTTTATAACTATATTGTTGATTTAAAAGTAGAATTATTAGGCCCTGTTTTTGGACTTATTTTTCAGTTTTTCAATTCAATTCAGTCCAGTTCAGTTGAGTTTTGTTGGTTGTGAAGCGGTGAGATAAAATAGAGATGTCGAGGAGGTTGGTCCGCTGGTTGATCAGTTTAAAATAGAAAAAAAGAAAAGTTGATTTATTGATTTTTGTTCTTTTAAATCAGTTTTTTGCCGACATCATTTAGTTCGAAGAGTGTTAATGTTAGCTTACAGGTTAACCGATATAGTCCGCTAGCCAGTCAAATTTTATTATAAATACGACTTTAGTATCTTGTATTGATTTTTGTTCTTTTAAATTAGTTTTTTGCCGACATCATTTAGTTCGAAGAGTGTTAGTGTTAGCTTACAGGTTAACCGATATAGTCCGCTAGCCAGTCAATATTTATTATAAATATAACTTTAGTATCTTGTATTGATTTTTGTTCTTTTAAATCAGTTTTTTGCCGACATCATTTAGTTCAAAGAGTGTTAGTTAGGGCTGTCAAAAAAATCCGAAAAATCCGATATCCGTCCAAAATATCTGTATTCGTATCCGAAAAAAGCGGATATTATCTGTATCCGAAAAAAAAGCGGATACGAATATTATCCGTATCTGAAGATATCCGTATCCGTATCCAAAAATATCCGTATCCGAAATTAATTATATATAATATATATTTTTAATATAATTTTAATATACAATTATAGAATATAAGAATGCTACTCCCAATAATACTTTATCACATATCTTCATTCTTTGTTTCTTAATATTAAAATATAAGCATGCAGTATAAGTTATCTTTACTTATTAGTTATTTCTCTTTATAACACAATAATCAGGTCAGCTAGCCCAAGTGGTATTGACTGGTAAGGAGAAGGAGCTCCACCAAGGTTCAAGTCCCTCCTCCTACATTAAACTTTTGAAGATTAAAAAAAAAAAGTGGCGGATACGGATACGGCCATATCCGGCTCCGTATTATCCGTTTGACAGCCCTAGTGTTAGTTAGCTTACAGGTTAACCGATATAGTCTGCTAGCCACTCATTTTTTTATTATAAATATAACTTTAGTATCTTGTATTTATTTTTACTACCCATTACAATAAAAAAAAATGAATTTATTCATTTTTTGGGGTATATAAGGCACAATCATTAGTTTCAATTCTAAACTTAGTTAGTATATTCGATTTTATAATTATATTGTTGATTTAAAACTACAATTATTAGGTCCTGTTTTTGTAGACTTATTTTTTAGTTTTTCAATTCAATTCAGTTCAATTTAATTCAAGTCCATTCAGTTCTGTTCAGTTCAGGTCCATCTGTTCAGTTTAGTTCAGTTCAATTCTATTATTATTATTATTATTATTAATTTTTATTAATAATAATAGTCTTTATTATTATTATTGTTGCTGTTGTTGATTACTATTATTATTGCTAATAATATTTATTGTTGTTGATTATTATTATTTGTTATTATCATCATTGTTATTCTTATTATTATTACCGTTATTGTTATTAATATCATTAATATTATTGTAATACAATAGTGTGGTATTAGTAATAATAGACATTTTATAAAAAAAGACATTTACAATAGTCCTCTGTGGTCCTAAGAATAATCAGTTGACTTATCCATTGCTAGTGAGAATCAAAAGTCATCAGTAGCCATGAGAATGCTCAAGAGCATATCATTACATCAAAGATTACATTATAAAATGTTAAAAACTTAAAAAACCCTCAAAAAAAACATCATATCACTGTTCAAAACTATAATATCCTGAATTTTAGGAATACATACCAACTAAATACGGGACTTGTAAATTTATTTGAATGTATTGGAGATATATTTCTGGTCTTAGAACATTTAAAATAAGAGATGAATACCGGAAATATTAGTAGAAACAAAATTGAACATTTTCTCAGAGGTGTCGTGGACAAGTATCAACTTTGAAAAATCACCATGAATTTTTGGGATGTTCGAAAATTCTGAAAATTAACAGTATTATATAGATTTGAGTTAGCTTTCCAACGGTTCAAACGACGAGCCAATCGGAGTTCGGACGAAGAAGTTATGATCTAATTAGTGGAAGACTGCAGCTGTCGGGCACAGTGCGTCAGCGCCCGACAGGCGTCCGGGAATCCCGCGCGCGAGCGAGGCATGGGTCATCACTCATAATGCCTAGTCATCACAGGTGAATAAATAAAGTACAGGTGTCATGTCTCATTATTACTACTAATGCATGACTTTCACCATCATCACACCTCCTCCAACTTGAACACGAAGCTCCTCCTTCATTGCCCTCTCAAGTTATCTGTAGGTAGGAACACAAAAAAGTGAGAAGTTCACATACACATTAACATAAATTCAATGCCAAGACATAATAGACCTTTAAGACTTTCCAAATAACGGCGTGGGGTTGAGGGGGAGGTGGAAATAGAGAAAAAATGGGGATTGGGGAAGAGCGATAATAGGACGGTGGCTAGCATGAGTGATGGGAGTGCGGGTGGATTTATCAAGCAGAGTAGTTTAAGGGCCATTTCTAAAAAATTTAAACGAATGGTGGATAATAGTAGAATCTAGGGCTGGGCAAACCGTCGGGCTCGGTCTAAAACCAAACTGGACTAAAAAAACCAAAAACCGAATATTGAAAAATATTATGGACCATACCGGACCAAATCGCTTGAGAGCTATAAATCGAGGCGAACCAAAAAGAAAAACTTTGGTTTGTTCGGTTCGTGTGTGGGCAAGCTGAAATTTTGAAAAAGCTTTATAATATATACCCAGTAGCTACTGTTTCCACATAACTTGTTGGCTAGTGACTGGTCGGAGTTTTTGAGATGAATTTAGTATCTCCGACCAGACTATTCCGCTGATTTCCAAGATTTGACGTTCTTCACATTTTTTATATGGTAGGTGATGTGAATGATTTTTCTCAATCTCCCTGCTATAAGGTAGACATATATGTATGTACATTGATAATCACAGGTCATATATGTATATTACATGTATCACGTATGAGGTTTATGGATTTGTGTGAGGTTTAAACTTTGTTTTTTATCGAGGAACGTATGAAAAAGCAGATTAAAGAAACTAGCCGAAGAGAGGGACAAAGATAGCAAGAGTAACAGTAGTTAACTAAGCAGAATATATATATACATATATAAGTAAATGTACATTTTTATATATAAAAAGTACGTAACTGAACAAATATTTTAGAAAATCGAACCAAAACAAATTTTTAATCGGTTCAAACAAAAAACCGAACCGACCAAATTAGTAAAAATCTCGAACTTTTGATTCTTCCGATTTGGTTCGGTTTTGTTCATCCCTGGTAGAAGCTTCACTTGAGGTTTGCCGGATTGTGAATATCTTAACGAATCAGAAACTTCGAAGATAGAGAATCCATCACACTAAGGCCTGATTCAGAACATGTTTGAACTATTGAACAAGCAAGAAAAAGCACAACCGAAAAGTAAGAACAACTGGACATATCAGGAGGTGGGAAACAAATGAGCAACTTTAAGGATAATAAAAATTTGCGTCTAATTTGTTTCAACCAAAATAATTGATGTACAAATATCCCCGATAAGAAAAGCATTGTTTCTTTAGCTACTCTTATGACGGGCAGATGGTCAAGAGAAAACACTTTTTTATTCCCACAGACGGGTATAGAATAAAACTAGGTTCCTCGTGATTCTTATACATGGCAGGCCCCAAAAGATTCGTGTTCTTCTTCTAGTAAATGCATTCTCAACATAGCTTAGGTTCCTAAGATACTAGAATTTAGAAAAAACACCCTCTACATGTAATGCAAAATTATGGGTCGTGCAATTGTATCATCGGAGGAGAGGTACATTTGATAAAATATGATCGTGGTTTTGTGTGCAAAGAGAAACTACATGATATGTCTGGTTGAGAAGAGCAATGATCAAGCGGTTACTACAACCATTGTGGAAATCAACTTTCCAACAGAAAATCGAATTAATGAACACGGGATAACAACTACTATGTGTATATATATATATATATATATATGATAATCGAAACAATTACTTTACCTTATCTAGAGAGGAAGGTAGCGAAAAACATGGCAGCGAGAATCGAGATGACAGTATTTGGAAGAAAGCGGAGTGACAATCACCTCCTTTGTGTCATTAATTTCGACGATCTCGACTTTGAATTGCACAATATGAACAGAGGTGGTTTGCGGTTGGCCTGGATCGTGATCCTGATAAGTCCAAGCAAGCAAGCAGAGTATGGCATTGCCCAGAGAGAATAAAGAATTATAAGTGCTCATATGTAGATAAGATTGATAGTTGTCAGCAAAAGCAGGGGACACTTGAACGTTCAACCATTGTTTGGTGGCTAAATCAAAAGCCTCAACGAATCCCTTAATTTTGGGATAATGAAGATATATAACCCCGTCTGCAAGTGTTACTAGGTCATGACATGAAAACCATCCAAAGAAGCCCTTCACCAAACACTCCCATCGATCCTGAGAAGGATAGTAGGCATACATTGTAGAGATATTGTTGAAGTATACAATGATTCTATCATTTTTGTAATCAGCCAAAACCGGAGGAGTTAGGCGGAGGTGTACTTTTTCACCAGCATCTCCTCCTTGTCCACCTGGTGGAGATTTAATGCGATCCCAATGGTAAAGTTGAGGATCGAAAACCTCGCAAAGGCAAGAAAAATAAGAATCTCTAAAGAAATACATCTTGCCACGAAATGCAACGCCGCCATCTAATTGTAACTGATCTGCAGACAAAGGAGGATAGACTCTTTTCCAACATGATGATGTTTGGGGATTAGCCAAATCTAGAAAATAAGATAGGGTTGGTTTTAGGGAATTGGAAAAAACTAGCTTGGATGTGTTTGTGTTGGTGTTGACGTGGTGGTGGTCGTCATATATTTGGCTTCCAAAGATGTAAATTTTGGATCCCATAGCCACCACGGAACTCATGGAACCACAATTATCATCTTGAACTGTACGAGGAAGGGTTGAGACTACTTTACCAGTATGGAGATCCAAAATATAGTAACCAGTAGTGTTGAAAGGACGAGGTCTTGCATAAAATTTAGGCCCCCTCTCCTCACTGCTGTCGCTCTCGGTCAGCCTGGTCTGTATTAGTATAAGCTGCTGCTGCTGCTTATCCAATGAATCTGAATCCCCTTTCCTCTCCTTCCTTCCTTTCCTCCGTCGCCTCCTCCTCTCCTTCCTTCCTTTCTGCCTCTCCTCTCCCTCCCCTCTCATCACGCTTTCACTCTCCACAACCATCCGTTTTTTCTTTTTCTTTTCTTTTTTTTTTTCAATTAGGGTTGCGACTGATTCCACTTACCCCTGTTCTTTTGTACCCCAGACTTGGATTGCCCGTTTTCAAACCGGCCCACTTAATTGTGGGATTGCCCCGTTTCCAAACCGGCCCACCTAACTATTCTCTTTCTTCCTTGAATCTCCCCGTCTCTCTCTCTCTTTCCGTTTTCTTCTTTTCTTCCTAGTGCTGTGCTGCCTCCCAACTACGCATGTCAATTTTATTCGTGCTCGATTCTACTCGTCGGATAAATTCAAAATTGGATCGAGTATTGGCCGAACCCAAAATTTTATGATCGGGTACGGGTAGAATATAGATATAGTATATTACCCGATGACCCGACACGCGTACCCATTTGAATTATATAAATATATTTTTATTATATATTATACATAAATATTATATTATATATATTATTATATAAAATATTATATTTTAAACATTTACTATACTAAATTGAATTTATTAAATTACATTATATGTATATATGATATATATTAAAAAATATTTACATTATTAGATATAGGGTATACGGGTACCCGAATATCCATTGGGTACCGATTACTCGATGGGCAATACCCGAACCCGATCCGAATCAAATAGGGTAGGGTATGGAGGAGACATACCCGTACCCTACCTGACCCATTGACATCCCTACTCCCAACTGTAATACCCGATATTTTTATTTTTCAGTTGCCCTGAATTATTTGTCGTTTGGTTCCGATTATTTGTTTCGTTACGATTATGTGGGATACGTTTTTCGATGATGCGCTGTATGATGTGTTCTGTTGTAGTGTTCGCCGAGTGAGACTCGTATCGCGTGCATTTCTTTTATTAAATACGTATTTGTGGTATTTTATGTTTTGTAATTTGCTCGTTATTGTTTTGAATCATAACTGGTGCGTTAGTGTGACCGAAACGTTGTCGAACGCCTAACCGGGCTGTCGGAGTTGGCCACGACCGAGTCACGGCTGCACATTTTGGAGCAGGGACTGACATTAGTAGTAATAATAAGACATGACACCTCTACTTAAAGGGCATTCTTTTATATCCTATATTGGAGATTGTTATATCCTCCAAAATGCTCAAACACTCAGCGAATCTGAGCAGTCTTGTCCAGGAGACGCCCGGTAGATGTTTGATGAAATTCCCCAGACTGTGAATTCCAGTCTGGGTTGCCTTCTTTGAACTCGATTACCTCTCAATCGGTAAGTTATCTTACGAATACATCACGAGCAGATTCTAAAGAAAATCCATATAAGTATAAATCTTGTTTGGACCGTAGGTATTGAGTCAGAATACTTGGATAATATGAACCGTTTTCTAGTGAGTCAGCCCTGCTATTTTCAGTCACTTCCAGCAACATTTCTTTTGAAGTTGATCGAGTTGTCAAGTCTGAACACGTATATATTTGAACGTTCAAGTCGATTTTTGATAAAGTTTCATGAAATTTGTACCCGAGATACATGTTATCACAAATCAGTTTTTATTTTGATTTTTATCAACTGTTTAGACTCCTGTATTTATCAATACATTACCGAGTCAGCTCTATATTTTTCTTTTGTATCGAACGGGTTGAATACCTTATATTTGTGTTTAAGGATGGAAAATTTAATAACGATGATTATTAATATTTTTCTATATGAAAATCATGAGTTTTCAAAATTGATGACTTTGGAATATTTTTCGTATTTAAATAGTACGAAGTTTTTATTCGATCAAATAATGGTTATATCATAAATACAATCGAAAAATATTTGAATATTATTTTTATATTTAAAATAATATTCTGGAGTTTTAGTAATGAATTTGTTAAAGTTCGGATCGTCACTTTCGAGAAAGTGGAAAACAAAATTAGAAAATTGGGATAGTCGTTGATCGTGGAAATCGAATGTCATAGTATACTGTTATTGATATCGGGATATAAATATTTTGTCAAGGTGTGGGAATCGAACATCGAGACAGATTTGCTTTACCGACCCGGCTATTTGAGGCAAGTTGTTACTTGTTCAATTATAGTGTTTCGATAAGTAATTTCAATTACATGTCATAAGTATTCTGTGTTGTATTGCATATTGACGAATGTGTAAATGGAATCTTGTGAGGATTGAAGTATACAGTAGATGTTGTGGATGATATTTGGATATTCTTGGTCGATGAGGTGTGTTTGGAAGGAATCTGAACTGAGGTATGTTTTTATGGTAAATTCGGGGGGAATTCGAATAGAGGTATGTTTTTGTGGCAATCGTACATGAATCCGAATAGAGGTATGTTTTTGTGGTAATCGTACATAGAGGATTGTGTACGGGAACATATTCGGTATTGAGGTATTATACGGTATTGTTGTGATATTGGGATTTTAACGAGAATCGTTGGATTAACCGGGAGTGGTAAGGTTATAGTTTGTGGTTATCATTCTCACGATGCATGACATATGATTAATTATATTTATGTATTTGCGGTTATTTATCGGTCATTATGGCTAACCCCGCTGTGAGACTTGTTTTTCAGGTATTGAGGATTTTGATGGTAGCAGTCGTGAAGAGACGAGGATCCCGTTGTTGGGATTCCACAGAAAATAAACGCAGCGGAAGAATAAACGGAATCCCTAAGAGGATCGATCAAGTAACATATATACGAAAAGAAAAATACGAAGATCACGGAATCAAAGTCCCATATGTTGCTACCCAAAATATTATCCGGAGATAGATATTGCTGGAATGGATGGGATAGCAAACAAATGCAAGAGCACTTCCGTGAGAAAGATAAATAACACAAGATTTGCCGGGGTTGTTAGTCCCGGGCTTGAATGCTCTCGCGAGATATTATTAATACTAATATTCGGGGATACAAGTACTAATGTAAGAATACAATTACAATGAGTGTAAAGATTCTTGTTATCTTAGCTAGTGAGCGTGTAGATTGCCGGAAGAACCAGATTTGATGCTCTGTGAGTTCTTGTAACAAAGGAGATGAACAGTCGCGGCGGTGAGAGATCGACAGTCTCTCACGGCGAGTATTTAGCTGGATGCTTGGGCTCCTGGGCTTATGAATCCCTTGGAATGCATGCGGTGGAGACTTGCGCTCCAGTAGGTGCGTTCTGGACGAGAGATTCGGAGAGAGAAGTCCTGAGATGGATTCCAGTGAGAAAGCCGGGAGCTTGATGATAAGTGTGTTCTCAACTGTTGGTGAAATGAGTTTCGAACCGTAGGTCAAATGAATTGGGAACCTTTTTCCAGTAGGAGGAGGTTCTCTATTTATAGGACTTGGGTATGCCGGGCGATCGCCTTTTCTGCATTATAATAATCGGGCGATCGTCCTTTAGCACATGGGCTTGTTCCCTTAAAGTCTGCAGGAGTTGCTAGAAGTCAACTGTACGGTCCAATGGGGAGCTTACACGCGTCCTGAGTTGCTGTCACGGGTGGTCCCACTGACAACTTTCGGCGCACGTGCCGGTAGGTGAGGTAGGTGACAGGCTGTGGTCAAAGGTCTTGTCTGTCAGCAAAAGATCTCATCTGTTTGCGAAGATCTTGTCAGCGCCTTTGGTGGATCTGCACGTGGGTGCTTTTCTGAGATCCAGTCCTCGATGATTTTGACGGGCGATCATCCCCGCCGGACGTAGGTCGACCGTCCTTAGCCGGATACTAGAGTTGGTCGCCGGTGCCAAATGGCGATCGCCTTGGGAGTCGATCGTGGGTACTGATGGTGGTCCGATATCTTCGATTAGTCGAGCTAGCCAAAGTTTGACCGAGTTGACTTGGTCGCTCGGCCTTACAGTCGATCGCTGTCGGGATGAATAAATCGTGACACAACAATTGCCCCGACTCGCTCATACGTTGGAAACGTGGGGTGAGGTGGCTCTCTTGGCGATCGCTGAACTTTTGACGAGCGACTTTGCGTTTCATTGAACTGGCGATCGTCTTTGAGCTGATATATCCTGAGTTCGGACGACCTGGTTGGCCGCTAAACTGCGCGGGAAAAAACAAAGGGCGTTGAAAAGTCTCCGCGCACGTGCCGGGTTTCTATTGGAGGATGCCAACGGTCATTAATGACTCCTCGGCTGATGCGTCCTTGAAAAGACGCGTACGCGGGTCTCGAGGGGGTCAATTAATGCGTCGTTTGAGATCCGACCCCTGAGGTTTTCCCTTATTGCAAACGAGTCCCTGCCTTCTCCTATAAAAGGGGGGCGGTGCTGCAGTTTCACACTCACGCGTACTTATTAGAGAAAGAAGGACTTGGTGTCGAATTTTCTGAAGATCTTAGTGCCGACCGTCGTTCGATTTCACTTTCGGGTAAGAAAAATCCTTTTCTCCTTATCTGTCTTTGAGAATGGCCGGAACCTCATCATCACTTGGAGCGGGTACCGATTACGCGCAGGGACATCGATCGTCAGGAGAAACTTCTTCCGTCTTCCACCTGGAGACGGCGGCTGAAGCTATTCGGGCCGGAATCGAACCTGCTGAAGTCGAGGCTTTATTCAATGAGGCCGATGTTGCTAAGGAGGCGGCTGCTGAAGAAAGACGATCGCAGATTGAGAGAGATCTGGCGATTAGGGCTTACTGGGAGCAACATAGCGCTTTTGGTCGGGCCTATAAGGCCTTTGCTGAAATAATGGAGAAGTTGGTCGGTCCTACTCCGAGATTCGATTTCCGGGGATACTCGGTCGCCTACCCCTATGTGCTTCCCAAACGGTCGCAGTACCGGGCTGCGCAGCGATCGTTGTGGTCGCTTGTCCAGATACGGAGTTCGACGACCAGGAAAGATCTGGCCGTCTGGAGGACAAGATTCCATGTTCCTTCAGATGTGGACATGTTCGCGCCGGTGGAGAATGAGCGAGCCGATCAGCCTCCGATGGGCATGGTCGCCGTGAATGAGGCGATTATGGAGGCCGGCCGCGCTCTCTATCCTTTGCTGTCTCCCATCTGTTGGCCGCTTGGAATGTGGCGCCACTTCAGCTGACGCCGAACGCCTGGCTCCAAATTAACTGCACTCTCACCCTTTTCGGCGGTCACCGCCTGTACCGCCTCCCATCGCCGTTGGAGATGAACCATTTGTTCAAATTGACGGCTCATAAAGGGTTGGTCGGCGGTTACCATATTCAGGGCCGATCTGGTCGGGTAATTCACGGAGTCCCGAATAAGATGCGGGGCGATCAGACGAAGTGGTTCTGGGTTGCCGGCAAGTGGAGAGCTTCGGCGAGCGATAATCCTACGGGCGAGCTGGAGATCCCCACTGAGTTTCGGGAGAGGAATCCCGGTAAGGGTTTAGACTCTCCCTTCGTTCGGATGCGTTTTGGACTGATCTAATTTGATTTCGGTTTTGCAGGTTTTCACATTCCGGCGATCGAGGAGCTGCCTTTTGACTTTCTCGTTGTCTGGGAGCGGATAAGGAGCTTGTCGGACGACGACCTTGACGCCACCCGGATCAATAAGGAGAGTCGTTGGTTGTCGGCTCGACTATTCCGCTTCCCGAGACATATCTCGGTGCCAGGTATGAGTTTCTGCGACCTTCAATTTCTAGGCGATCGCCTTACTTGAGGAAAGTGTCTGACTGTTGATCGATTGTCTTAACTGCAGAGGTTCGCTTTCCTCTCTTTTTGGAGCCTCCGACGGAGATCGCCATGTCGAACCCTGGAGTTCTAGGCCGTCTTCATCATAAGAGGTCGTCTCGGGCCCCACCCGTTGCGTTGCCTATAGTTCCGGAGGCGGAGCCTCGCGTGGAGCCGGTCGTGGCTGAGGAGGAAGTTCCGGAGGAGGGGCTTCGAGCGAATCTCAAGAGGCCGAGGCCGGAAGAAACTTCTGCCTCGCCCGGCGATGAAGTGACGATCGCCGCGCCTCCGATCACCATCGTTGCTCCGGAGAATGAGCCGCCCTCTGCGGCTTTTATGCGGGAGATGGCGATCGCGGATGCTGAGACCCCTCGAGGGAAACCATATTTCGGTCGGGATCCCGAGAAGGCTGAGAGGTAGATAGCATTTTTGTGTTGAAAATTGCATCTGCGTAGGAGTTGTATTAACTTTGTTGTTTTGATGCAGGATCCGTCGCGCAGATCCGTCTTGCCCACCGATGGTCGTGGATTTCCTTGCGAGCCGATCTCCTCGCCATTCCTGCGACATTCCTCCATACATTAGCAAGGCTGCTTCTGCTCTTCCAAAGGCATGGACGACCGATCTGGATGCGATCGCTCGTCAGCGATCGGGGAGTTCGATGCACGCTGTTCTCGCCCTTTCTCTTCAGACGGCGACCATGGCCGCCTGTGCCGCCAGAGTTTGAGGCGGCCCTCCACTATTCGCTGCAGCGGATCTCGAGGCGGCTCGGAAAGAGAACGCCGAGTTTGCTGATAAGATCGCGGCGATGGAGAAGGACTCTCTGGAGGCGGCCAAGCGGGCGAGCCATGAGCTTGAGCTGGAGAAGAAGGAAACTGAGCAATATCGTCTGGCGGTTGATCGATTTCGGGACCAGATGCAGAATGCCGTCCAGGCGCAAAAGGTTGCTGAAGAGGAGACCGATCGCCAGAAGGTGACGATCGCTCGGTTGACCAGCGAGCTGACGGAGGCGAGGGAAAAAGTTGCTGCGAGGGAGGCTGAGCTCCAGGGGTCGCAACAGGCAATGGCGGAGCTGAAAGGAGAGGTTGAGGCGACCAAGGCTGACCCCTTTCAAAACTTGGAGTTTGTCAGCGAGTTCGCCTATTATTTGGCGTTCGCTGACTCGATCCGGGCAGCTAAGAAGGGAGGTTTGGAGGTCGGGCCTCTTGCCGAGAACTTCAAGGCGTATGCGTTGGAGCATCCTCTCCATTCAGCTTTCTCCTTGCCGATCTTGGACCTTGCGGATATCGGCGTGGATTTGAGCTGGTATCCGTCTCCGGCCAATCTTGCTCATCCCGACGCTCCGGAAGACGAAGGGACCGCGCCGGATGCTGATGGCGAAGGCCAGGCAGGGGCCTGAGGCACTTCATTTTTGATGTTTTAGCTTATTTCCTTGTAGTTTTGTAGCTTTCTTTTTGTAGCACTTAGGCCTTCGGGCGACCGTGTACTCTGATTTTTCAAGTAATGAAATGAACGTTTGGATTTCTGACTTATCACTTGAATGAATGGTTGTCTTTGAGTCTTTGTTTGACTTTGTACAAATATGTGAGGAGAGATCGTTGCGAGGGTAGTTCCAAATGAATTGATAAACTCATAAAGACAACTTTTTACAACAAATTCGATCGCTGCACTACATCTGAAAAAATGACGATCTCCGTATGTGGTTGAATAGCGACGATCGTCGTGTAGGTAGTCCGCACTCTTATTGCCCCTTGTTTTTATTCACTTAGTGGAAGTAAGGGGATGAAAATAATTCGTTGAGTGAGCGGTCTTCAACTTTGTCGAATCCTCGGGGACGGTCGTCCGTCTTGAGGAACCGTGCACGATCGCGGAGTTCGATGGACCGACTCCTTGATCATGTCTTGATGCGCGAAGACATTGAGTGTCTCGTGACTCACTTTATTATGAGGGTCCTCTGTTAGGCTGCGCCTCGCCTCGTATTTAAACGAAGGGCGTGCGGTCTCGGTCTAGAGGAGTCCTTGCGCGGGGCAGCGTTGGATGATTCAACTCCACGCCCGCGGCTTGTTTAGCTCTGCTTCCACCTCGGCCCACCATGAAGATGGCGAACCTAGACGGTGTACGTTGAGACGGGGGTTGTGGCACGTCGCATTGTCCGGGTTCACCATGTTAGATGATGAACCTTTGAGGGCGAGCGATCGTGTCCACTGATTAATTTTGGAGGGCCCTCAGACTACGCCGGCCTCGTATTTAAACGAAGGGCGGGCGATCTTGGCCTAAAGGGACCTTGCATGGCCTAAGCAGTCGGTTCCATCGACCACCAGGACCATGGCTGCACTCTTCCACCTTGGATCGTCATGTAGATGCCGACCTTCGACGGTGTACGTTGTGCGGGGGAGGCGATATCGTGCCTTAGTCCATCATGTTAGACGGTGAACTGTAGATGGCGATCGAGTCCTCCGGTTTCTTAAATAAGGAGGGAGATCGGGGAGACTTCCGAGGTCTCCTTTTCTTGGTTGAAGCATGTAGAGACGGTCGCCGAGGTTGATCCAGGGGTCGGCTCATATGAGCTTTCCAGCCTGTTTTGTGTTCGACTCGGACGATCGTTTATAGAGATTGGTAGGGGCTTCGGCTAAACCAATAAGCTGTCCAACTTGCCCTCCTCGAACAATCTCCAGAGCTGTTTGAGGAGGTCGCGGCATTTGTTGGTGCTGTGGCCGGGACTCTTGTGGTAGGCACAATATTGATTGTTGTCCAGGTGACCGTGGTCCCTTATTGCCTTTGGCTTTTTGAGCTCTTCGTGCCCCTTGATGGCATAGAAAATATGTGCCGGAGTTCGGTTGAACGTATGGAGGAGATGGGCTTCCATGTCCTCGAATGCCTTGAGATCTCCAGATGATTTGGCGATCGCCTTCTTTGCTTTGGCGATCGCTATCTTCTGGACAGGAGGTGGCATTTCCTCGCCTAGGTGGAGGGTGAGTAGCCTTTGCCTGGCCAGAAAGTTGGCAGCTTTAGCGCGGAAGATCGCGTAAGTTGGGGGAATATCCTTGGAGAGATGTCTAAACATGGGAGAGTGACCGTGGAATCCCCCCATGACCGAATAGAGAGCGAGCTCGTCACTGACGGGTTCGCCGGTGAGGATGATTTCGTCCACTCGGTCAATGTAATCTGCGTCGGTTTCTTCTTTCCCCTGCTTGATTTTTATCACGCGGTGGGGGCCTTCTGGTCTGGTGACCTTTCTGGCGAAGTACGTCGTGAAGTCATTCACCAGTTTCTTAAAGGAGGTGATTGATCGTGGTGGTAGTGAGACGTACCACCTATGGGCCAGCTCGCCCAATGTTAACGGGAAGATCCGGCACTTGGTTGCGTCAGATGCCCCACACCCAGTCATGTAGATTCGGAATTTACTCAGGTGGGTTTCGAGGTCCGATCTCCCCTCATACATAGGTGTTTTGGGAGGAGCGATCGTTGGTTGTATCGGGGCAAGCTCGATGTGGACCGCGAGTGGCTCGGTCGGCCCGACGATCTTTTTGCTGGCGCTTGCCCCAGTGTCCAAGAGTGCTTTCATCTCGTCGAGTTGGCGTTGTATAGCGGCCATCGCCGTGGCCTGGCTGCTCGTGGCTCGGCGCTCGGAGCGGGTGCCGAGGCGATTGAGTACTGATCCCCTGGCGATCGGGGCGGGAGTCAGATGGCTGACCTGCGTTCGGCTGTGAGGTGGGTAGGCCGAACTCCTGGTGACGGATTCGGGTTCCGTCTTTTCGAGGTTGGAAACAGAGTGCCCCGGTCGCCAGGATGGGTCGCGCCCCAAGCAATCGAATATGGATCCGTCCGGTCGTGCGAGAGCCTTTCCTCGCGAATTGGGGCTTTCTGACGATCGCTCGTTCAGTAGCCCGCTGAATTTCCGTTTTCCCATGCGGCGGATGATCAAGGGAGTTATCGCGGGCGACGCGCATGCTCTCCGTCGCTCCTCCAGGATGGCCATAGCCTCCTCGATCTGTTCCTCAGTTTGGAACTGATCGAGTGAGAGGTTGGGGCCATCTCTCGGATGCGGGATCGAGAGTCTCGCGTTGCTGCGGCTTCCCCCTGTCGTTGGCTGGGGTTCGGACTGAACCGGGATATGGTGTGCGGCGTTTCGGAGAGCGGCTTCCTTCGATGTACCGGCGGATGTCATGATTCTGAAGGTTTTCTTTGAAGTGCAGTAAGTGTCACTTCAAGTATCTGCCCCGAGAACAGTGAGTGTTCTTCGGGACGGTAGAAATAAAAATGTGAGGGTTAGATGCCCTCCCTCTAGCGCCAATTGTTGCTACCCAAAATATTATCCGGAGATAGATATTGCTGGAATGGATGGGATAGCAAACAAATGCAAGAGCACTTCCGTGAGAAAGATAAATAACACAAGATTTGTCGGGGTTGTTAGTCCCGGGCTTGAATGCTCTCGCGAGATATTATTAATACTAATATTCGGGGATACAAGTACTAATGTAAGAATACAATTACAATGAGTGTAAAGATTCTTGTTATCTTAGCTAGTGAGCGTGTAGATTGCCGGAAGAACCAGATTTGATGCTCTGTGAGTTCTTGTAACAAAGGAGATGAACAGTCGCGGCGGTGAGAGATCGACAGTCTCTCACGGCGAGTATTGAGCTGGATGCTTGGGCTCCTGGGCTTATGAATCCCTTGGAATGCATGCAGTGGAGACTTGCCGCTCCGTAGGTGCGTTACGGGACGAGAGATTCGGAGAGAGAAGTCCTGAGATGGATTCCGGTGAGAAAGCCGGGAGCTTGATGATAAGTGTGTTCTCAACTGTTGGTGAAATGAGTTTCGAACCATAGGTCAAATGAATTGGGAACCTTTTTCCAGTAGGAGGAGGTTCTCTATTTATAGGACTTGGGTATGCCGGGCGATCGCCTTTTCTGCATTATAATAATCGGGCGATCATCCTTTAGCACATGGGCTTGTTCCCTTAAAGTCTGCAGGAGTTGCTGGCAGTCAACTGTACGGTCCAATGGGGAGCTTACACGCGTCCTGAGTTGCTGTCACGGGTGGTCCCACTGACAACTTTCGGCGGACGTGCCGGTAGGTGAGGTAGGTGACAGGCTGTGGTCAAAGGTCTTGTCTGTCAGCAAAAGATCTCATCTGTTTGCGAAGATCTTGTCAGCGCCTTTGGTGGATCTGCACGTGGGTGCTTTTCTGAGATCCAGTCCTCGATGATTTTGACGGGCGATCATCCCTGCTCGGGACGTAGGTCGACCGTCCTTAGCCGGATACTAGAGTTGGTCGCCAGCTGCCAAATGGCGATCGCCTTGGGAGTCGATCGCTGGGTACCTGATAGTGGTCTGATATCTTCGATTAGTCGAGCTAGCCAAAGTTTGACTGGAGTTGACTTGGTCGCTCGGCCTTACAGTCGATCGCCTGTCGGGATGAATAAATCGTGACACAACACCATACCTATGATGTCTCTGAAAAACCTTCGTATGATGGTGATGATGATGAAGAGCCCTTGGTTCCAAGCACCTAAAGCAAGATGCCTCTACTTCACACGCCGGAACTTGATGGAAAAATCGACAAGCTTACTTTCTTCAAGAATGCGACTAGGGAAGCTTGTAGGAATTTTCTCTCTCAATGTATTCTTCTTATATCTTGTCTCTAAGATCAAAATGAAGTTTTCAACCTTACACTCTCTCTCAAATTCGTGATTTTGAGTTCTTGCAAGAAGAAGTTGTCCTCTCTCCTTTTTAAAGACTTTTATTTATAAAAAAATGAAAGTCTACCTTTAATACATGATTGAGGGTATCAAATACACCTCACATATGTCACCTAGTGACATTAAATAAGTATAAAAGAGACAAGAGAGGTAGGGGGCGGCCTTAAGGGAAATTTCCAAGAAGACGGGCCGAATTTACTCGGCTGCATCGATGTTAAAAACGAATCCCTCGGGTACCGGATGTTTGTCAAACGAATCCGTTTTATTTCCAATGTATTTGGACTAATTAATTAATCCAATTAATTAATTATATCAAACACAAATATATATTTCTCTAAGAAATATAATTTATGAATTAAAGTACTCACCCACTAACCTACTTACAATTCATAAGACCGCTATTTGATTTATCCGATATATCAAAATTAGATATCTAATATCTAATATTATAAGAGAGATTATTAATTTATATTTATCCATCAATGATCCTATTGCGCGACTCCGTAGGTTCGTCTCAGCCGGCATTGGGGGGAACCAATGAGTGCGGGCAGCACTTAGCCAGCCTAGCGGGCCGCACTGTAAACCCCGACTGAGAACGAATGAACGAATCATTCCAGAACTATTATGTCGTGAATACTATATACGTATAGACCCTTCATCAGATGTCCCGGTCAAGTCTTTGGGTCACGGTAAAGTCAAACCCTACTGTTGACTAAACTTTATACATGTGTTAATGCAAATCAAGACCGACTGATTAATAGTGTATCTAATACGACTATATCAGAATGCTTTGGCCAAAGACTTATGATCTTATTTGCCATTAAACGTATAGGACATTCGCCTGCTCACTAACAGGAGATAGAATCCTTTCTTGGCATACGGAAAGATCACACTGCCCGTATAGTCCGCACTTCGAGGTCGACTCAGCAATTAAGCAAATGAGTCTAACTACTCTAATGACAAACTAAACGTCACAGGCACATCTTCTACTGAACCCTCAAGTCAAAGGTCCACGTATACTATCACAACCTTTCGATTCGTCATCGACTCTCCGAGAGTGAATATCGTGTGACTGAATCGAGTATGAGTCGTGTTCGAGTATACTGGTCCCACCAATATACTTATAACTATGCTATCAAGACGTGCACACATCCTAGCATCAGTTATACAAGTCTTATTAAAACTTAATGTCGTGTTAAGTTTTATCGACTTGCGAACTAGTTAAGCATTCGAGCTCTAAACACTTCTAGTGCCTATCTCCTTATCTCCATAAGGAGTAGAATGTTCACTCTCAAATGCAAGGACTATTATTCTATATACCAAATCACAATGCCAGTGATATACAATAATATAGAAACAATAATTGCCTTATTAAATATAATATTCATAATTACAATACAATTGCCCTCACTCTCTCATCCTCTGAGTGGCATTCGAGGGCATATTCCTAACAATCTCCCACTTGCACTCAATGCCACAAACTATGGTATCTAATACCCATACTCTCCAGATGTCTCTCTAAGACCTTCTGAGATAGTGGCTTGGTAAGCGGATCAGCAACGTTATTTGCTGTGTCTACTCTCTGCAGTGTAACATTCCCATCCCGAACCATTTATCTAACAAAATGATATTTTCTCGCAATATGTTTAGTGTTGTTTTGAGCCCTAGGCTCCTTAGCCTGTGCAACAGCTCCGTCGTTGTCACAAAACAGTGTCACGGGCTTCTCTGCGTTAGGAACCACTTGAAGTTCCTCAGTGAACTTCTTTATCCAAAAAGCTTCTTTAGCAGCCTCCGTGTTCGCTGATATTCGGCTTGACATGTAGAGATAGCGGTCGAACTTTGCTTAGCACTTCTCCAAGCGCCCCACCATTCAGAGTAAAGATATACCCTGATGTGGACATCTGAGCATCCATGTCCCCCAAAAAATCTGAGTCTGTATAACCCATCACTCTTAGTTCTCCACCGCCGTATGTAAGAACCAAGTCTTTAGTCCTCCTTAGGTACTTAAGAATGTTCTTTACAGCAGTCCAATGTTCCTGCCCTGGATTTGACTGAAACCGACTTACTATGCTCACAGCATAGGAAATGTCCGGTCTAGTGCAAATCATTGCATACATAAGGCTACCTACTACCGAAGCATAAGGTACCTTGCTCATTTCCTTTCTATCTTCCTCACTTTGAGGACACATCTCTAAGGAAAGTTTTGCACCATGTTGCATAGGTAGAAACCCTCTTTTATAATCTTCCATCCTAAATCGCTTCAGGATCTTTTCTATGTAGAGGGCTTGGGAAAGACCTAACATTCTTTTCGCTCTATCCCGGTAGAGATGAATACCCAGAATATAGGTAGCTTCTCCCAAGTCTTTCATTGAGAACTCTTTAGAAAGCCAAGCTTTCACAGAACTGAGCATTCCTACGTCGTTTCCTATAAGTAGAATGTCATCTACATATAGTATTAAGAACGCAATTTTGCTCCCACTAACCTTCTTGTAAATACAGGGCTCTTCTTCGTTTTGGACAAAAAATCAAACTCTTTGACTGTCTCGTTAAAACGAAGATTCCAACTCCGTGAAGCTTGTTTCAGTCCATAAATGGCACGCTGAAGTTTGCATACTTTATGAATATTGGTTTGAGATATGAATCCCTTAGGTACATTCCATATAAATCTCCTCCTCGAGGAATCCATTTAGAATGCCGTTTTCACATCCATTTGCCATATTTCATAATCTAAGTGGGTGCTATAGCAAGCATCATGCGAATAGACTTAATCATAGCTACGGGCGAGAAGGTCTCAAGTAATCGATTCCTTCTCTTTGGGAATAACCCTTTGCCACAAGCCCGGCCTTATAGGTATCAACCTTTCCATCTCCATCGATCTTTCTCTTATAGATCCATTTGTTTCCAATAGGCACTATGCCTTTAGGACGATCTACTAAAGTACGACACTGATTAGCATGCATTGAGTCTATCTCGGCTTCCATAGCTTCTTGCCACTTGGTGGAGTCAACGTCTACCATCGCTTGGTCGTATGTAGAAGGATCATTCTCTTGACTACTTTCTGTCATCTCATGGACACCCGGTTCCTCTTGATGCGAGATAGCCATACCTCTCGAGTAATTGAGAAATTCTACTAGACTTGTGAGGTTGTATTTGTATTTCAGAAGGTTCGGTTCTTATATCTTGCATAGGTGTCTCATTTGGTGTTTCTTTTATTTCTTCCAAAGAAATATTTCTACCTGCCCCTCCTTCCTGAATAAACTGATCTTCCAGGAAGTGTGCTTGTATAGCAACGATGATCCTATGATCTTCGTTCATGTAGAATAGATATCCCATGGAATCCCCTGGATATCCTATGAAACGACCTTTCACAGACCTAGTTTCCAATTTCTCTACTTTAGTCTTCTTGACATAAGCAGGGCATCCCCAAATCCTAATGTGATTAAGACTTGGTTTCCTACCTCTCCACATCTCATGAGGAGTCTTAGGAACGGATTTGGAAGGACATATGTTCAAGATATGCACAGCAGTAAGGAGCGCGTAACCCCACAGATAAATCGGTATATCAGTATAGTTAAGCATGGAGCGAACCATGTCCAACAAGGTTCGGTTCCTTCTTTCTAATACACCATTTAATTGTGGAGTAGCTGGAGGAGTGAATTGTGACACTATTCCTAGTTCTTTTAAGAACTCATCAAATTCGGTACTCATGTACTCACCACCCCGGTCTGACCGAAGAGTCTTAACACGGTTACCTATTTGATTTTCAACTAGGGCTTTAAATTCCTTGAATTTATCAAAAGCTTCAGACTTATGTTTCATTAAGTACACGAATCCATACCTGGTATGGTCATCAGTGAATGTAATGAAATACTGAAAGCCGTCTCGTGCCACTTCAAAAGGGGCCACAGACGACGGAATGGATCAATCCAAGTTTTACACAAAAACTTTCAAAAGTCCATGCGAAGGGTAACTTAGTCATTTTGCCTTGAAGGCAAGATTCACAAGTTGGATAGGGATCTGATCCCAATGGACCCGTAAGCCCATCTTTCTCCATTTTATGAACCTTGGTCTGACCGATATGACCAAGTCTAAGATGCCACTTAAGTGCTTGGTTCGTTTCATCCCTACCACGCTTCCTAGTTATAGTGTTCACAGTTGTCTTATTCTTTAAATTTAAATGGTATAAACCATTTAATAATGTAGCATACCAACCAATTTATTTCGAAATAAATACGACAGACCCATCTCCAATAAAGAAGTGAAATCCCTTTCGGTCCATGACCGGAATTGATACAATATTCTTGTGCCCCTTGGGCAAAACAAGTACATCATCTAAAGTGAGAATAAAACCGATTCTAAATCCAACATAAGGGATCCGATATCGAAGCCTCGACACTATGCCCACTTCCGACGGTGACCATCACCTCCCCGAATCCGACTTCCTGCCGTTCAGATCCTGATTCATTGTACAAATGTGAGAACTCGCACCGGAATCAAGTATCCAAGAAGTAGAATATACAGTTACAGAATAATTTGTTTCTAAAACCAGTAGTTCCGTACCTGAAGGCGCATTACGGTCAAGCTTTGGACAATACCTCTTCCAGTGGCCTAGCTCACCGCAGTTGAGGCATACATCTGTTTTCTTGGCCCCTTTGCTCTTTTGAACCATTGGGGCCTTGCCCCTTCCCTTGTCGATCTTGGCTATCGGACCTAACTGCTTCTTGTTCTTTTTATTCTTATTCTTGGACTTCCAAGTCTTAGAAGAAATCACAAGTGTAGCTTCCTTTCCCTTTATCTTCATCTGAGACTGGGCAGACGTCAGTTTGTTCATTAGCCCAGCTAAGTTACATGCAATCTCATTGCAGTTGAAGTTCATGACAAATTGGGAAAAGGAGTCAGGAAGTGGCTGCAGGATAAGGTCATTTTGGAGAGATGCATGCATCTGAAAATCAAGAGCTTCCAATCTCTCAATCATCGAGATCATCTTGAGGACATGGTCCCCAACCCTCTCTCCTTCCTTCATCCTGGCGCCGAATAATTGCTTTGATATCTCATATCTAGCAGTTCGGCTATGCTCTCCATAGAGCTCAGACAGGTGCGCTAATATGGCTCGTGAAGACGTCATCTTTTCATGGGCACGTTGAAGCTTATTGGTCATTGAGCCTAACATGTACCCTCGCACTCTTATGTCGTCTTTTACCCATTTCTCATGGGTATCGACATCTTCCTGATTGGCTCGGGTTCTTGCAGGAGCCGCTGGGATGTCCGCCTCCAAGACGTATCCCAGCATTTCCATAGTTAGGACAATCCTCAAGTCCCGGCTTGATCCATAGTTCGGACCAGTCAGGACGTTCTTTTCAAGTAGTATAGCGAGTGGGTTCATTGTCATATTGAGAGTTTTGTTAACTGCAGAGAATAATTTGAGATTCGTTAGTGATTGTTTAATTATGATCCGAGTAAAGAATTTAAGGACTTTCTTTATTCATAACTCGGCTCCCACTATTTTATCGGCATTTACACACTCCCATGTTAAATCCGGAAGTCTTGGGTGACTTCATAGTGGTGATCGATTTCTTTACATAGTTTAATAGAGGGCAACCCATACGGTTTATATTCTATTGTTCTTTATAAAGTGGTGTCTAATACCAACCCATCTAATGGATGATTCGGTCTTCTTTTACCCCTAGTTCACTTGCCCTCAACCCATTCGGTTTCTATGGCTCGCTGAACTATCTAAGTTTAAACCGTCAACTCCTATTAGTCTGACAATTGAATCTTACCCGGCAACCCATACGTTTTATAGGGGTTTGATTTGTCACAACCAAAGACATCTAATGCACTCTAGGAATTTATCAACTTTCCCAAAAAATATTACCCCGACATACTCGGAAGAATAATATTCCGGTTTAGATTTCAATTTTCCATGAATTTGATGGAGGGTAGGAAACCGCATAACCTTTATAACTTAGTGTTTGTAAGTGGGAGTATTAACGCGATTATATGTTACACTTTGCACATTAATCCATTTATAAGCGCGGTTTGTGGTTTGTCAATCATTCAAAATGAAAAACAATAAATAGCAACCTAGTTACTACCAATATATAGCTCATGGACTTTTTCCTAAGTATTGGGCCAAGCCAAATAAAGAAAGGAAAAATACAGTATTGATTCTTCGTCTTCTAGTCGGTCGTCTTTGGTCTTCGTCATAGCCATATGAATAATTACATCATTGAACAATACGTCCTATTATACATATTTTCTAGTAAAAATAAATAGGCTCAAAATGGCCTTTACAACCATATCGAATCGAACAAATCAACAACTAAGTCTACGAGCTATATCACCATCACATAAGGCATTCCATACAACATGTAACGGTAAATGAAATTAAATAATCAATTAATATATTAATCCAATTAATATAAAAATTAATCTATTTAATTTCTACAATATTAATCAAATTAATATTTATAATCGTCATTTTAATCTGTTCAAAGTAATCCGGCCAAAACAATATTCTCGTCTAATAATTTCCCTTAATAAAAAGATATTCCAAATATTTTATTAAATCCAATTAAATCCAATTTAAATTTCGAAAATTATTACAACGAAATATAAACACAAAAATGGAGTCCCGGAAAATCCGGTATCAGGCCCAGCCCACGGCCCGATTCAAAATCGGGCCGAAAACCCGAGAACCGCCCGGACCGAGTCACTCTCGCCATCGCCCGGCTGGCGAGCATTCTGATAGCCTACCGAGTCACTCTCGGCCGGCGAGCAGCCCAGTAAGGCACTGCCTTGCTTCGTGCGGTATTCGTGTTTAACCCCCATTTTTCTCATTTTGTCGATCGCTTCCAAAACGAAAAAGTTTCTTAACTTCATGAAGAACTTATAAATCAACAAAAATCAAATTTTTCAGAATTATAATTCACATAAAATAGTCGAAACTTGACTTACTAAGAACGATTAAATTTCTTCGATTATATCTATTATGATTCTAAATCATAAACATCATCAAATAACATTTCAAATGCAAAGATGATCGTATATACGATATATTTGACCTCGCTCCGATACCAATGTTGGGATTCCACAGAAAATAAACGCAGCGGAAGAATAAACGGAATCCCTGAGAGGATCGATCAAGTAACGTATATACGAAAAGAAAAATACGAAGATCAAGGAATCAAAGGCCCATACCTATGATGTCTCTGAAAAACCTTCGTATGATGATGATGATGATGATGATGATGATGATGATGATGATGATGATGATGATGATGATGAAGAGCCCTTCGTTCCAAGGACCTAAAGCAACATGCCTCTACTTCACACGCTGGAACTTGATGAAAAAATCGACAAGCTTCCTTTCTTCAAGATGCGGCTAGGGAAGCTTGTAGGAATTTTCTCTCTCAATGTATTCTTCTTATATCTTGTCTCTAAGATCAAGATGAAGTTTTCAACCTTACACTCTCTCTCAAATTCGTGATTTTGAGTTCTTGCTAGAAGAAGTTGTCCTCTCTCCTTTTTAAAGACTTTTATTTATAAAAAAATGGAAGTCTACCTTTAACACATGATTGAGGGTATCAAATACACCTCACATATGTCACCCAGTGACATAAAATAAGTATAAAAGAGACAAGAGAGGGAGGGGGGCGGCCTTAAGGGAAATTTCCAAGAAGACGGTTCGAATTTACTCGGCTCGTGTACTGGATGTTCGTCAAAACGAATCCCTCGTGTACCGGATGTTTGTCAAACGAATCTGTTTTATTTACAATGTGTTTGGACTAATTAATTAATCCAATTAATTAATTATATCAAACACAAATATATATTTCTCTAAGAAATATAATTTATGAATTAAAGTACTCACCCACTAACCTACTTACAATTCATAAGACCGCTATTTGATTTATCCGATAAATCAAAATTAGATATCTAATATCTAATTTTATAAGAGAGATTATTAATTCATATTTATCCATCAATGATCCTATTGCGCGACTCCGTAGGTTCATCTCAGCCGGCATTGGGAGGAACCAATGAGTGCGGGCAGCACTTAGCCAGCCTAGCGGGCCGCACTGTAAACCTCGACTGAGAACGAATGAACGAATCATTCCAGAACCATTATGTCGTGAATACTATATACGTATAGACCCTTCATCAGATGTCCCGGTCAAGTCTTCGGGTCACGGTAAAGTGTTTAGTATATTTTGAGTAATATTTTTATTAGTATTTTATGTATATAATTGTGTGTTTTGTGTGATAATTTATTCGTCTTACCATATATTTATATTATTTCATTTTCTTAGAATTTTCTATAATTTTATGTTATTTTTGAATAATTAATTGGAATTAAATTATATCTGCAGGTTAACCAACCGGTACAAGACAGATCAATTGGTTCAAGGGCGATATTTTTACAAAACTCAAATATAGTCACGACTGGTCTCACTTTATTCGTCTCGTCGAGACGATCGTTTTAAAAAAAATTCATCCAAATCCGAGTTCGTATGAAGAAGTTATGACCGTTCGAAGGACAATTAAATAGACGGACCATATTGTGCCACGTGTCAACACCTGATTGGACCGGAATTTCAACTCTGTGCTGATGTCATCCATGACATCAGCACTCATGGCAGCCGTGTATTATTGTTGGGGGTGGAATTTTTAATTGTAAAAATGATTATTTTAATTATTTTGAAGTAGTATAAATAGGGGATGATTGTGTAGTGTTTGGGGAGGAGAAAAAGGAGAAAAAATAGAGATATTATTGTAAGGGAGAAAAAAATATTGTGTAATAAAATTATATTTGTGTAATAATATTATGGAATATTTATTTATTTGTGTTGTTATTATGAGTGAGTAATTTTCTTTTACTGGAGTTATGATGAAACCATGTCTATATTATTATTAATATTTATATAATAATTTCAAATAAATATTTTTAACGATTATGATTTTCGCTTCAATAGGAGAATATTATTTCATCAATTATATCACGTATTTTTGATAGTTATAAATTCCCCATTGTTTTGTGATTATTGATATTAGTTAATTTATTTGATTATTTGTTTTCCATTAAATTGGATACATATAATGCTTAGAAATTATATTTTTAAGCGAAGGAAAATCTATATTTGAATTATAATTTTGTACTTATTGTCAAATCTATAGGGAAATAGTGAGATTGATTTGAATCTATTCCCGAATTTCTTGGAATTAAAATATAAAATAAATAATAAATAGACATTGGTGGACTCTAAACCCTAGTAAATTATTTAAAATCAATTTATCTAAAATCTACTTAAAAATTACTGTTATTTAATGCAATTATTATAACCATTCAAAAATAAATTATTTGGGACTAGGTTAGAATTTAATATAATTTGGTTCAAAACGATAGGAATCATTTGACTTCACTAGTATAGTCCTCCCTGTGGAATCGACCTTGCACCGCATATCTACATCGAACAAATCGTGCGCTTGCGAGTATAAAACTAAAGAATCAAACCAACAACATAGAGTCAAACCCTACTATTGACTAAACTTTATACATGTGTTAATGTAAATCAAGACCGACTGATTAATAGTGTATCTAATACGACTATATCAGAATGCTTTGGCCAAAGACTTATGATCTTATTTGCCATTAACCGTATAGGACATTCGCCTGCTCACTAACAGGAGATAGAATCCTTTCTTGGCGTACAGCAAAGACTGTTATCTGCCCGTATAGTCCGCACTTCGAGGTCGACTCAGCAATTAAGCAAATGAGTCTAACTACTCTAATGACAAACTAAACGTCACAAGCACATCTTCTACTGAACCCTCAAGTCAAAGGTCCACGTATACTATCACAACCTTTCGATTCGTCATCGACTCTCCGAGAGTGAATATCGTGTGACTGAATCGAGTATGAGTCGTGTTCGAGTATACTGGTCCCACCAATATACTTATAACTATGCTATCAAGACGTGCACACATCCTAGCATCAGTTATACAAGTCTTATTAAAACTTAATGTCCTGTTAAGTTTTATCGACTTGCGAACTAGTTAAGCATTCGAGCTCTAAACACTTCTAGTGCCTATCTCCTTATCTCCATAAGCAGTAGAATGTTCACTCTCAAATGCAAGGACTATTATTCTATATACCAAATCACAATGCCAGTGATATACAATAATATAGAAATAATAATTGCCTTATTAAATATAATATTCATAATTACAATACAATTGCCCTCACTCTCTCATCCTCTGAGTGGCATTCGGGGGCATATTCCTAACACCCGGATGATACTGTCTATGGCATATGTTGGGGAATTGTGGATTTGATTATTTATATTTGTAAAATGTATATTTCGAATGGTATTCTTATCCGCTGCATAAATACTTTTAAAATGGCTTTCGATAATTTGCAAACTGAGTTTTTACTTCGTAAAATAGATTCCCTAAATCGAGTTTTGGCATTTTAGCCTTGAACGTTTAAACGAGATTCTTATGACGGTATTTGGTAATTGGAAAATGATATTTTTTTTGTATTTGAAAAATATTACCGTCATCGGTCTTTTTGGCATTTTTGAAATGACGTGGAAAATTGTGTTTAGCCTGGTAAATTCTTGTGAGAAGGGTTTACGGCGTGTAATATTCCCAGGAGGGTCTGGGGGTGTTACAACTATGGTATCAAAGCCTAGGTTTTGTGAAAATCGGGCATGTGTGTTATGTGGCTCTATCGATGTGGTGGTAGCGTGATGTTGTGATATGGATTTCTGGTTATTCGAACTGTGATGTTTTGGAACTGTGGTATTTTTGAGTTCTGTTGTAGTGCCGTGTGGATTTGGTGATTGTTGATGTTTTCGAGACCGATGAGGTAGGGAGTGAACGCCGGTGCCGTAGTCATGTGCAATGGGTACCGGTGCGAGGCACGTGTCAAGGAGCGACTTTCGATGTGGAGTGGAACGCCGGTGATACGGGCATGTGTCAAGGAACGGCTCATGCGCTCTAGGTGAGGAGGACACAACGTCACAAAATCCCACACAAAACTCGACAGTTCTCTAAACTGTAATCTGATCTTGGCGGAGATCAATTGTTTTCGAAATTGTGTGAGTAATTCGAAAATTACCAATTTGTTGGTATTGGCATTTTACTGTGTTGAGATTTTCGAAATGGAGTCATATTCTAGTATCACGGGAGATCATCGACTTCACAGACATGCAAGTATATTGTTCGAATTGTTCGATAATGATTGTTTACTTTTGGTGATGTTGGATTTTCTGATTAAACTGTTGTTTGTAAGAGGATTGCAAGTTTCGAGGATGAAACTTATTTTTAAGGGGGTAGTATGTAATATCCTGAATTTTAGGAATACATACTGTAACACCCCAAATCACAAATGGGACATTACATGCCGCAGAACCCTCATGAGGTCTACCAGGCTAACACACCACACACAATCCGAATATGAAAATCCAAAAAGACACAATCATCATAGTAAAATAGGGCCGTGGCCTCGGCCAAAATATTTTAATCAAGTATCGAAGAGTATAACTCCACATGAATCCATTGCCCACGCAGGGGACTTTAACCAAATTATAAAACACTCAGTTTAACTCCAACATCAAGATAAATGCAATAGTAAAACATAAAACACGACTCGAGCCTCATCATCATACTGGTCCATCCTTTGCATGCATATCCTGTGCCAGATCCTCGGCTCGACCAGTACCTAAAATGAATAAGACGCATTTCCCCCATTTAAGGGATTAGCATTCGAATAGCTAGTGCAAGTACACAATTACACTACATTATATACATACACGATTCGACACAAGCAATCCATTTGAGAAAAACATTTGAAATTAATATTCCGGAATAACACATTTACACCAAAAACAGTATATTATCAAGTTTTCCACATCACAACCATCCACGCTTGGTAACCCATGGCCGTACCCATTAGTATTGACCCCCAGATGTCCCGTCGGACCATCCCCGGGTGAGAAACCACTTCCGAGGCCGTACCCATTAGTATCGGCCCCCAGAGGTCCCGTCGAACCATCCCCGGGTGGAAGAACATCAACACACGCACCCAAGTCCACTTCCGTGACCGTACCCATTAGTATCGGCCCCCAGAGGCCACATATGCCATCCTCGGGTGGAAGAGCAACAATCACATTCATTCAATAGAACAATTTACATCATTCGCATCAAAACCGTACACACACAATGAAATGTAATACATGTACATGCCTTGGATAAAATGAAGCGAAGGAAACGGCGAAGGAAAAAGGTTTCGGTCCGAACAATCTTCACAAATCCGATCCTAACACAATAACGCTATACAAACAATCTCAATATTGTGAAAATGTAGGAATTCATCCTAGTTCTACCCGATGGGACAATTCATCGAACACTACGTGGTCATATAAGATCTTAATCTATGAACGGTGAAATTCTTGAAGTTAAAATCCGTAAAACTATATTGGAAACACGGAATCACGACTATACAATTGTATTTCGGGGAACCGGTCGGTTGCTTGCAGGATCGCTCTAACAACTCATCGGAGCTGGATCGGTTCCAAATGAAAAATCATGATAAAATCCCGAAATTCCCAAAAGTTAGGGTTTTAAGGATAAATACCTCGATTTGAAGATGAACAATGGATGAATTGATGCTAGAGTGATGATAAGATGATCAAAGACTGCTTCTCAACTGAAGTTGGATGAAATCGGACGAACCCTAGGCTAGAGAAGTCGCTCCCGTCGCGAAGAAAGTAAAAGGAATGAAAAAAAATGAGAAAGAAAACCGCTGCCCAATCTAATATGCCGGGCAGCATTACGGCTGTAACACCAACACCATTACGGCCGTAATGGTGTTCACGGCCTAACTGACCAATTTCCTCACACTCATTACGGCGATTTTGGGCTTTTTGAGAAGTGTTCTTCGAGCTGCAATCATCTATCAACATCTTCAAGCTTATAATTTGGATTAATCATCATTTCATCCTCTCTAATACATCAAATCAAGGTAAACATTTCTTGGATCTAGAATTTCAGATTTTGAATGTTTCCCTCCCGATCTCTTCGTGTAAGCTTGCTAATATGTTGGAATATGTTAGATATGGATTATCTACCTTGAATACATGTATTCATATGGATTTATTGGTGTATATTTCGGATTTGATGAATATTTGGGGATTTATCCTAGAACCCTTGATGTTTGACTTTGGTTATTTTGGGGGTTTTCGATTGATGTTGTCGTAACCTTGAGTTGTGGTTTCCTGTTGGATTATTGATGTCATTAATTAAGTTTTGTTGGGTTGAATCATTCCTTGGAGGTTTGGTATCGATATTATTGGGGTTGGTTGTAACCAAAGGGAAGAATATTTACAACGTATTCGTTAGAATGCCCCAATGAGTTTGATTATTATTGTATCGACTTTTGAGTTGGTTATAATCGTGCTTGATACGTATATGTGTTGGTAATCATGTTATTCAAGGTTGTTCGAGCGACCGATATTCCATTAAGGATGTTTATTCGTGAGAGGACATTTCACTACCGGTATTGAGTAAGTTAATTCTTACCCGGTTAAAAGGATATTCATTCCTTTTGTTGTTGTTTATTCATATTCATAATTCATTCATGATATACTACCTCCGTTCTTTTATAACTGCAACATCTGGACTTTTACGCTTGCCAATGCACAACTTTGATTATTAATATCTTCAATTATTTATTTTTAAAAATTATTAGACGTTGATATTTTGAAAGTATATTTCGAGATGAATCTAACAAGATTTCACATGACTATATTTTTTCATATGTATAAATCACAAAAAGATGGTCAAAAGAGAGTATGTGAGCAGTGTAATATTCAACACGTTGCAATAATAAAGTAACAGAGGAAGTATTATTCATGTCGAAACTTATAATTATCAAACTAATCGTTCAATTCACGAGGAATGACGGTTCCAATCATTTCAGTGAGCTATCATTCATTTCATTATTATTTCATCTCGGTGAGTCATTCTTGACCCTTGTCGATTTGTTATTCATTGATATTCATCATGGTCACTTTTGTTCTTGTGACCTTCTGGGTTCATATTGCGTGGTCGGATGGTTATGTGTGGAATTTTTAATCGGGCACACGATAGTCATGTGAAGGGTTCATTGACACAATGGACTATGCACACGGTAATGTGCCTCCGTGAGACTAATTAGGTACAAGTACGGCTGTGTCCGGACACTCGGTTTGTGCACTTGCACGTCCCATTACGGGCGTACTATGATGCCCCCCTCAGCTTGATTTCATGTCATATATATTTAATGATTGTGCTTGTTCAACTCTTGAGGATTGTTGTTCTGTGCAACTGGCCCTGTTGAGGGATGTTGTTTTCAGGTCATGGCAAGGCAAAAGCACGGGAAGAGAACGTTGACGGCAAGGAGTCCCAGTGATACTAGTAGGGGGGCCCAGTCCTTTTCAGTCATTCATGTTTCTTCATTTTTATTTCCGCTGCAGATTTCCGTTTGGATATTCATTTTATTCAGTGTTGTATATTTTATCTTCATATAAAATATACATGTATTCTGTGTTTCCTGGGTGTGTTGTACTTGAAACTCCTCATCGGAGTAATTGATGATATAATGTGGTTCGTTACTATAATTATATTATTTAATTCATTAATTTTCATTCGCCTGGTGGGTCCCAGTTGGGGGTCCACGACACTGCAATATCCACCTAATTTGGGGTGTTACAGAGTTGGTATCGGAGCGTGGTTTTGAATAATACCTTCTGAGTTATGTCTCATTGAAATCATCATTCATCATACTAGTATCATTGGACTTTCATGTCACGTGTGACCTGTGCTAGATCCAAGCCCCTCAGACCAAATAACAGTAAGATTTCTGACGCCATGGTATAATTTCTGGCAATAAGAATCACTCATTCATCATTCGTCAGTCAACAATCCTCAAACATCATTTTCATTTTGATCATGTCGATCATGTTAACTCATTAATCACTCAGTCAACCTCATTATTCAGTTGTTCATCTTGTGGATCGTATTATCAATCTTGTTAACCTGTTCAAGATAACCATTTCAAGAATTTCATCAGATAATCATGTCACCTCAGTTGACCATTCATGTAATCATTGTTTTAGAGCGCGTATGCTCATTATTATTATTTCATAACGTAATCATAATGTGGTATTCATGTGAGATCTATACCTATCATGTGACTTTCCTACTTCAGTATGGAGAGAGCTGGTAGAGGACGCAGGGGAAGAGGCCGCGGTGCGGGCCGAAACCCGGGAGCTCGTGTGAATACACGCGCGAACGCAAGAAATAATGCTAATTCATCGAGCAGCAATGTTTCCACTCATTCAGATGGAAATAATCATTCACTGTCAGGGAGTCGCACCCGGGACACAGCTCATTCAGAAGGTGTTCGGGTTGATCCACTCACTTTTATGCAGGGCATGATGGCCCAGATGATACAGATGGCACGCCTCATGGAGACAATACAGAACTCAACCGCTCAAAATCAGCAGGCTCCTCCGCCGCCACCTCAGAGGCAAGATAGGAGTGTGAGCAGTATCATTGGCAACATATCTCGCTAGAGACCACCTAATTTCGAGGGTTTATCTGAGCCAGCGGATATTATTCACTGGCTTGAACATTTTGAAAAGCTATTTGCTATGGTGGATTGCCCCGAAGGGCAGAAAGTTTCAGTCGCGGCTTACTATCTGGGTAAGAGTGCTCACTCTTGGTGGTTATCTTTGAAGCCCACTGACGGATCTTGTACTTGGGATCAGTTTAAGACCCTCATGATGGAGAGATATTATCCGGCCCCACTCGGGGAGGCCAAGTTATCAGAATTACTCATTCCCGACCCCTCAGCGGATGATGATGTTCTCACCATCGCCGAGAAATTTCAGGAACTTCTTCCTTTCTCCTCATCTATTATTCACTCCGAGGCGGATAAGATTAAGTATTTCAGCAAGAAGTTGAAACCTCGTATGCGGATGCAGTTACTTAATCACAATTGCACCACTCTAGACGAATTCATCGAGAAAGCTCTTACTTATGAGCTTACTGCTAAGGAGATTGCTAAGCAACAACCTTCATCTGCTAGCAAAAAGTCTAAGAATCGTAATCATTATGAAGGCAGTCAGGCAACTTTCGAGAAGCCTCGTACAGGCTCTACTTTCTCTGAGCGACCTCCTGTGGCGCCCAGACCCGCGGAATTGCAGTCCCGAGCGGCCAGTTCGGCCATCACCTATTTCAACTGTGGAGAACAAGGTCATTTCAGCACTAAGTGTCCGAGGCAGACTATCACGTGCAACAACTGTGGAATTGCTGAGCATAAGGCCCGTTTTTGCCGAAGAGACTCCAAACCTACTCCGGCGACATCTCAGGCCCTGAAGCAGACTATTCAGAATCCGGCTACTCAGTCAGCATTGTTTAAAACGACGAGAGCGAATAAAGGCGGAGCCCACAGCTATCAGGCAGGAGCATCCGGTTCCGGGGCTGACAAGCCCCAAATTTATGAGATGAAGAGTGCCGACGATCCAGAGGCCTGAATGATCTCAGGTACACTCAAAACTCTATTTCAACCTGTGTGTACCCTTTTTGATACTGGTGCATTGCATTCATTCATTTTCGAGTCATGTTTGAGTAGACTACGCCTGGATAGTGCTACTAGTTGTGAGCCTTATGTCATTGGTCTACCAGACGGTAGAAGAATTATCGGAGATCGTGAGATTAAGAATTGTCCGATTCAGCTTAATGGCCGTGATTGGTTAGCGGACCTAATTGTGGTAGACTTACCTAGAGACGACGTCATCTTGGGTATTGATTGGATGGATCATCACGATGCCATCATTAGTGTCTGCAAGCGTATGGTCACTATCATTTTAGACGATGGAGTCGAATGTGTATTTCAGGGAGGTAATCCCAGCTGTTCCGGTAGAGTCATTAATATGATGAAAGCAGTGAAATCACTCAATCAAGGGTGTGTAGGTTATTGGTGCTATATGACCAAGACCGAGAAACCGTCAGTGATGTTGGCGGATATCCCGGTAGTGAGGGAATATGCCGATTTGTTTCCAGACTAGTTACCTGGTTTGCCTCCACAGAGAGATGTGGAATTCATGATTGAGTTGGAGCCTGGTACGTCTCCAATATCGAAGGCACCATATCGGATGGCCCCGACTGAAATGCAGGAATTGAAGAATCAACTGGAGGATTTGACCGAGAAGGGATATATCCGACTGAGTGCATCCCCGTGGGGAGCACCTGTATTATTTGTCAAGAATAAGGATGGTTCTTTTCGCTTGTGCATTGATTATCGAGAATTGAACAGAGTGACGATCAAGAATTAATATCCCCTACCCCGCATCGATGATCTTTTGGATCAACTTCAGGGAGCTTCCGTATTTTCTAAGATTGATTTAAGATTTGTGTATCATCAGTTGCGAATTCGAGAGTCGGATATCGCTAGGACGGCATTTCGAACACGCTATGGTCATTATGAGTTTGTGGTAATGCCGTTTGGGTTAACTAACGCACCTGCTGTATTCATGGAATTGATGAACCGAGTTTTCATCGACTATTTAGATCAGTTTGTGGTTGTCTTCATAGACGACATTTTGATTTATTCTCGTGACCGAGAGGAGCACGAATTTCACCTTCACCAGGTTCTCGACGTGTTGAGATGAGAGCAGCTCTATGGAAAGTTTTCCAAATGTGAGTTCTAGATGTCCGAAGTGACGTTTCTCGGACATGTAATTTCATCGGACGAGTATGTGTCGACCCTCAGAAGACAGAGGCTATCCGAGATTGGCAACCTCCGAAGAATGTTAAGGAAATCCAAAGCTTTCTCGGATTAGCAGGATATTACAGGCGATTTGTGGAAGGATTTTCTAAAATCGCTCAACCTATGACGAACCTTTTGCGGAAGGATAAGAAATACGTGTGGTCCGATGCGTGTCAATAGATTTTTGAGGAACTCAAGAGCCGGTTAATTTCAACACATGTCCTTTCTTTACCACAAGGGACAGAAGGATTCGTGGTTTATAGTGACGCGTCCGAACAGGGTCTCGGATGTGTATTAATGCAGTACGGGAAAGTGATTGTCTATGTTTCGCGGCAACTGAGACCTTATGAGGTCAACTATCCGACCTATAACCTGGATCTAGCGGCCATGGTTTTCACATTGAAGATTTGGCGTCATTATCTTTATGGTGTCACCTGTCATATTTTCACCAATCATAAGAGTTTGAAGTATATATTTACTCAGAAGGGGTTGAATATGCGTCAGAGACGGTGGTTAGAACTGATTAAGGATTATGACATTGAGATTCAATGCCACCCGGGTAAGGCGAACGTTGTCGCCAACGCCTTGAGTCGTAAGTCCATTCAGGAGCAAATGCTTGCTCGTTTGACTATTGAGAAGGAACTTCAATAGGAATTCCTAAGACCCGAGATCGAGGTCTGGTTACAGCGAGTACAAGGGCAACTTTGTATGTTAGAGATTTCATCGCCACTTGAGGAGGCGATCAGAGAGAATCAGTGTTCAGACCCGTCTTTGTTGTGCATCCGAGAGGATGTGGCTCAGGGAAAATCCCCTGGATTTGTGGTCCACGAGGATGGACTTTTGAGATTTAAGAATCGATTATGCGTACCGGCGAATGACGATTTGAAAAACTCGATTTTGAGAGAAGCTCATGCTACCCCTTATTCCATTCATCCGGGGTCTAGAAAGATGTACAAAGACTTGAAACAGAATTACTGGTGGAGTAATATGAAGCGAGAAATCGCAGAATTTGTTTCGAGATGTCTGACCTGTCAGCAAGTCAAGATAGAACATCAGCGACCGGCAGGAATGTTGAAACCTCTCCCTATTCCACAGTGGAAGTGGGAAGATATTTCTATGGACTTCATCACAAGTTTTCCGACAAGTCATCGTGGCATGAATACAATTTGGGTAATTGTGGACCGTTTAACTAAGTCAGCTCATTTCCTTGAGATTAAGGATACGTGGGGTCCCGAGAGACTTGCCCAGTTGTTCATCAAAGAGATCGTGAGATTGCACGATATTCCTAAGAGTATCGTTTCTGATCGTGACGGGCGATTCGTGTCACATTTTTGGAAATACGTTCATCGTGCTATGGGAACTCAGCTTAATCTCAGCACGGCTTTTCATCCTCAGTCCAACGGACAATCAGAGCGAACTATTCAGACGTTGAAGGACATGTTGAGGGCATGTGTTCTCGATTGGAAGGACGATTGGGAAGCCCAACTACCATTGATTGAGTTCACGTACAATAATAGTTGGCATGCTTCGATTAAGATGGCACCTTACGAGGCCTTGTACGGCCTTCATTGTCGATCTCCTTTGTGTTGGGATGACTTATCAAAATCAATCGACACCGAGCCCGATATGCTTATAGCTGCCCGCGAGAAGGTAGCTTTGATCAGGAGTCGTTTTTTGACTGCTCAGAGTCGACAAAAATCATATGCAGATAATCATCGTCGACCATTAGAGTTCGAGGCGGGTGACCACGTTTTGGTCAAGGTATCCCCAAGCTGAGGTATTTTCCGTTTCGGGGAAAAAGGTAAGTTGGCTTATCGATTGGCCTTACCTCCAGCATTGAGCCGAATTCATAATGTGTTTCACGTCTCTCAGCTGAGGAAGTATGTTTTCGACTCGAGTCACATACTCCAGTTCGATGAAATCGAGATCGTGGATGATCATTCGTATGAGGAGCGTCCTGTACGAGTCTTAGAGCAGTGTATCGGACAGTTGAGGAGCAAGACGATTCCTTTGGTTAAGATTCAGTGGTCTAGACACGGAGTCGAAGAGTCTACTTGGGAAACCGAGGATAGTATGCAGGAGAGCTATCCCGAATTGTTTGACCCTTAGTTTCGGGGACGAAACTCTTTTTAAGGGGTGAGTATGTAATACCGGGCTGTAAATTCTTTCATTATCATTCAGTATATTGTCACTCAGTAATTTTTCACTCATTAATAATCATTCAGCATTCATATTCATTCATTGTATTCACCGTTCGGAGTAATTTTGTATTGTGTATCAGTTATTATTCGTCTTTCAACCCAGTTGGAGAATCGGGCCGTGCATATCATCATTGTCATCATTGTAGTGGGCTGTGTGTGAGGAGTAGCGCATGCTATGTACTCTCTTTAGCGCGCGCTAATTGAGTACGGGTAGCGCACGCTACCTCTCAGCATTAGCGCACGCTAATGTGGTTCAGGCAGACAGTCCATAAGGCATTGGACTGAATTTAAGTTGTAGTCGCGCATGCTACGAATGGTAAGTACCGTACGCTAGTTGGGTGAATAGCGCACGCTAAGCAATCAGTGTAGTGCGCGCTAAGGCCCGATCAGGCAGAGTCCAGTGGGTACTGGACTGGAATGGAATAATTCTTACCGCACGCTATGAGTGGATATTAGCGTACGCTAATGGTGTTAGTAGCACACGCTATGTAATTGGTGTAGCGCACGCTAACGCGAGCAAGGCAAGAGGACAGTAGGTTGTGAACTCTGGTATTCTGGACATCAGCCATCAGGTAGCGCGCGCTAACACAAGGTTAACGCACGCTAATAAGAGGAGTTAGTACACGCTACCAATGTATGTAGCGCACACTAAGCACAGGAGTTAGCGCGCGCTAATTTGGGCTTACTATATATTGGACAGTTTAGCCCCATTTCGTCATTTTTTTCATTTTTCCTCCTCCTCTCGACGGTTTTGGGCGATTTTAGGCTTTTTGAGAAGTGTTCTTCGAGCTGCAGTCATCTATCAACATCTTCAAGCTTATAATTCGGATTAATCATCATTTCATCCTCTCCAATACATCAAATCAAGGTAAACATTTCTTGGATCTAGAATTTCGGATTTTGAATGTTTCCCTCCCGATCTCTTCGTGTAAGCTTGCTAATATGTTGGAATATGTTAGATATGGATTATCTACCTTGGATACATGTATTCATATGGATTTATTGGTGTATATTTCGGATTTGATGAATATTTGGGGATTTATCCTAGAACCCTTGATGTTTGACTTTGGTTATTTTGGGGGTTTCCGATTGATGTTGTCGTAACCTTGAGTTGTGGTTTCCTATTGGATTATTGATGTCATTAATGAAGTTTTGTTGGGTTGAATCATTCCTTGGAGGTTTGGTATCGATATTATTGGGGTTGGTTGTAACCATAAGGAAGAATGTTTACAACGTATTCATTAGAATGCCCCAATGAGTTTGATTATTGTTGTATCGACTTTTGAGTTGGTTATAATCGTGCTTGATACGTATATTGAGCGTTTGTTGGTAATCATGTTATTCAAGGTTGTTCGAGCGACCGATATTCCATTAAGGACGTTTGTTCGTGAGAGGACATTTCAGTACCGGTATTGAGTAAGTTAATTCTTACTCGGTTAAAAGAATATTCATTCCTTTCGTTGTTGTTCATTCATATTCATAATTCATTCATTATATATTATTCATGTCGAAACTTGTAATTATGAAACTAATCGTTCAATTCACGAGGAATGACGGTTCCAATCATTTCAGTGAGCTATCATTCATTTCATTATTATTTCATCTCGGTGAGTCATTCTTGACCCTTGTCGATTTATTATTCATTGATATCCATCATGGTCACTTTTGTTCTTGTGACCTTCTGGGTTCATATTGCATGGTCGTGTGGTTATGTGTGGAATTTTTATTCGGGCACACGATAGTCATGTGAAGGGTTCACCGACACAATGGACTGTGCACACGGTAACGTACCTCCGTGAGACTAATTAGGTACAAGGACGGGTGTGTCCGGACACTCGTCTTGTGCACTTGCACGTCCCATTACAGGCGTACTATGATGCCCCTCTTCAGCTTGATTTCATGTCATATATATTTAATGATTGTGCTTGTTCAACTCTTGAGGATTGTTGTTCTGTGTAACTGACCCCGTTGGGGGATGTTGTTTTCAGGTCATGGCAAGGCAAAAGCACGGGAAGAGAACGTTGACGGCGAGGAGTCCCAGTGATACTAGTAGGGGCCCCCAGTCCTTTTCACTATTCATGTTTCTTTATTTTTATTTCCGCTGCAGATTTCCATTTGGATATTCATTTTATTCAGTGTTGTATATTTTATCTTCATATAAAATGTATTCTGTATTTCCTGGGTGTGTTGTACTTGAAACTCCTCATCGGAGTAATCGATGATATAATGTGGTTCGGTACTACAATTATATTATTTAATTCATTAATTTTCATTCGCCTGGTGGGTCCCAGTTGGGGGTCCACGGCACTGTAATATCTGCCTAATTTGGGGTGTTACAACCGGACACCTAGTGCGCGCTAGACCTCAAAAATAACGTGCGCTAAACCGTTAGTCCAGAGAACTGAGATCAGAAACAGGCTCACTGCCACTCACAGGGCTCAACTTTAATACACGGTTGTGAATTCATTGATTATCGTCGAGTAACTTTCACTCAGAAATTTTTCACTCAGTAATAATCATTCATCATTCATATTCATTCATTTCGTGTTCATCGTTCGGCGTACCTTGGAGTCGTGTATCAGTTGTTATTCATCATTCATCACTGTTTGAGATCGAGACGAGAATATTTTTCATCATCATCATTGTGGTTGGTAGCCTTGTGTTGGAAGTATCATTATTGCATGTGATTGGACTTAATCATACTCATGCAAGTTACGTATGTCGGATCATTCATCATTTTGTAACGAGATGGCAGAACAGTTGCTCAGGCAGGGAGTTACGGCCGTAACATAGGTTCATTACGGCCGTAACATGTATTCGTTGGTTCAAGTGACATTTTCGCCGAAGGCAACGTACGACTGTAAGGGAGTATTGTTACGGCCGTAAGTCGAGCAGGTTGAACAATATGATTTTTTTGGACGAAGCGAAGTACGCCCGTAAGTATAGGATGTTACGGCCGTAAGGCTGTTGGCCTTGGAGTGTTACGGCCGTAATGTGGCATAGTTACGGCCGTAACTCTGCGCAGTATATAATGACCGAGATGGGATTTTTGTGCTCATTTCTTTATTTCTTCCTTGGAGTCCGAGAGAGGGGTTCTTGAGGGAGGATTTCTTATCATCAAACACTTGTGTGTTCATGTTCTAATCATCTATCTCCGATTATAGAGCTTGGGGAGTCGTTTTAACACGAATTTACCGGATCAAAGTGTTTGGATCTTCAAAGGTAATTTCTCCAAAACCTTGGAATTAGATTTTGAGATGGAATATGATGTTTTGGATGTTATAATCATGATATGTATAAGGATATACATTTGTTTATGAGTTTCTATGATTTATCATTGAATTGTTGGAGGATTATTCAAAAATATTTCGGATATTGATTTTGGAATTGGGGTTTTCGATTTGATGTTGTCATAATCTCGAATTGTGTATTCCTATGAGAATATTGATTATATATAAGATGTTTTGTTGGATTGAATCATTCATTGGAGGTTTGGTATCGATATAATTGAGATTGGTTGTAAACAATTGGAGGTTGTCTACAACGTGTTTGTTGAATTGCCTCAATGAGTTTGGGTATTGTTGTATCGACTTTTGAGTTGGTTGTGATCATGCTTGATTCGTATATTAAGAGAACCGTTGGTATTTGTGTTATTCAAGGTTGTTCGAGCGGCCGGTATTTCCATTAAGGACGTTGATCGTGGAAGGACTTTCTCGCCTTCGGTTTGAGGCAAGTTTTATACTTGTACTAGTCAATGAGATTAATGTTATCATATATGTGTATGAATGTGTTGTATCATTTCGAGACTTGGTCTCTTCATGAATTTATTGATATTAGGAGATCGTTCGATACGATACTCTTCGGAAATTATGCCAAATGTTTATTATTGTTCATTAATGGCCGGTTCAAGGTATTGGGATACTCATTGTTAATGTTATTGATGTATCGATTGTTGTTGTTGATATTGATCTCTGATAAGTGTCAGTTTTGTACATTTATCCATGGTTTGTATCGATAAAATTCACCCATAATTGAGCTAGTCTACTCGTTTTTTGCTTTTAATTAATTAGTTTTAATAATTTTATTTTTATCGGATGATGATCGGATTAAATAACTCATTTACTCAAGAAATAACATGTTTATTAAATATTCTCTTTGTTGAATTTTGATATATTCATGTTGTAGGGCTTTCCGAGACGAATTTGGCAGTCTTTCCGGATTAAAAATCAGAGTTATATATCAAAAGTTATCATCCGAAGAAGATTTGGGGGCAAAAACGCAAAGTCTGAGAAATTCTGGGCTGAAAACGTAACTATCAAAGCATCCAGTGAGCAAATTTACGAAGCCAAGTTACGGCCGTAACTACAGAATGTTACGGCCGTAAGTCACCCTAGTTACGGCCGTAACTCCTGAATGTTACGGCCGTGTAACTCTTGACAGATTGTTATGATTTGTCTAATTTTTTATACTTTTTGTGTATTATTGAGGGGATGGCTGGCATTGATCCGATCTATTGTAATAATGCTAGAGTTTTGGAGCTATTAGATGACTTTAGGTGTATAAATAGACCCCTTAGATCCTTCATCATTCATCATTCATCTTATAATTTTCCATTTTTTGTAAACTTTTCTTTTTGTGTGAAGAACACACTTGTGTTCTTGAGTGATCTTTGTAAGTGTGGTATAGCATATGTTGTTCAGAGAGTTTATTGCTTCTATCTCCTTTATCTACTAAGGGAGTTAGAATCAATTCTTTCTCTTGATTCAACTAATAATGACCACACAAGCTTGTAATATGTATAATAAACCCTTCATGGGCTAAGTAACCTTTAGTTAGGATTATAAACAAGGTTAGTCATGTTATTTATGTTTGTATAAAAGATCTATTGTGAATTACTTATTATTGTGTGTGATTTTCATTGTTTTAACAATCTTTATTTATTTGGCCAATAAATGACGATATTTAGGGTCTTCATATGTTTCGAAAGAAAATATGTTTGATTAGATTAAATGATCTTCACTCTAAGTTGTTCTAGGGGATAGAAATATACCTCTAGTCCTTAGATGATCCTTTGAGTTATTTTCATAAAAATGCTATGTATTGAAGCCAATCAACATAGAAATATAGTGGATTGATTCAATATGTAAGGGGCGTTTTATAGTTCGAAAGAGAAACCGTCTTCTTAAGGAAAATCGAATCTACACAACATAATAAGTAAATTCATCTTATGATCTCCTATACATCTTTTATAACTAATGACGAACTAAGTTTGTAATCCCAACTATTTCATTTTATCGTTAATCACTCTATTATTATTACTATCTTTTTATTTCCTTATAAGTTTAGAACTATTATTGCATTATCTTTGCAATTATTAAACCAAACTTTTTAATTGTGTGTTTCACTTATCTTAGTATCTATAAAAATAGACTAATAGTGTATAATTCAAATTATAACCAAACTTCCTTGTGGGATCGATAAACCGGACTCAAAAAGTCCACTTTACTACTTGATACGATATCGTGCACTTGCGATAGTTACACTAAAAACGTGTCAAGTTTTTGGCGCCATTACCGGGGAAGTATAAGTTATATTTGAAATCTTACATTGTAAACTATTTTTATAGGTATAAATTTCTCGACATTGTAACATAGTACTAAATTGTATTTGTCCGGTCAAGTGGCGGATAACGGTACTCCGTGACTATTAAAGTCGGATTTTTCAGTTTCCCACAACAACTGATATTTGTAGATATTTTCTTCATTTATTTTCATTTTTTTTATAATGGATGAAACTTTGAATAAAATCGAAAAAAGATTTCTCTTTCTGAGCAAAAATGTTATTTTAAAGATTTATAAGACGAGACTTGAAAGGATGAGGTTGCTTATGAATAAAAGCATACCTTTTGACATAAGATTCATAATTGAAGCCAAAGTAAGAATAGAGGGTGAATTCACAGAAACTCCGACTAGATTTTTACCAGGGCTTGGAAAAAGTTCATATGCGAAGAAACGACGAGCAAAGATGATAGCCGTTTGTTATAAATATGCTAGATGGAACTGTAATTTAAAATCGATCTTTAGGAATTCCATCTACAAACAGAGAAGATAAAATTCAGTTCATTAAGGATGGTCTGAATAAAAAGAATTTAGATAATATCGAAATTTCTCTTGACACGCATCCTAATGGACTCGTACATTATGGAATTCAATGTTTGTGGAATAAATTCAAACCAGAATATGAACAACGTCTTGGGAATCTGACGTTAAAAGACCCTGTTTGCCAATTTGTAAGAAAATTGGATGGGAAGCTTCTCCCCGACTCATAGAAGGCGTTTAGGCCGTTTCTGAACGTAAAATCAGAGGAAGATGTGAGCCACAATCACAACTACTGTACATACGCGTAAGTATCTTTTATTTTTTTCGTGTGGTGAGATTTTCTGAATAAAAAATGTGATACGCGATAAATGCTTTCATTATTCTATTGAGTAGTTGAAGCGCAATCAAACGCAATCACAAACTTGTTAAACAATTTTTACCTTATTTTTCTTATATAAATAAACATTGTGCTTGTTTCTTTCATTCATCCCTCAAACTTGCACTTTTCTCTGTTTCTCTCAAAAAAAAAATTCTTTTCAAAAATGGAGTCATCATCTTCAACAAAAAAATTTAGCACAGTCTGCATTTTTGGTGGAGCTAGTTATGGAAAAGATGCATGCTTTACTGAAGCAGCCCACAACTTGGGTCGTACCTTAGGAGAAAAATGCATTCATATAGTTTACGGAGGAGGAAGTCTAGGACTAATGGGACGAGCTGCTGCTTCTGCCTATATGGAAGGAGTAAGAGTGTTGGGAATAATCCCAAAACCTCTGGCTGAAAGTAAAATCACCGGGTCAACTATTGGAGATGAGTTTAGATCTGTAAATATGCAAGATCCCATAACTCACATGATAAATAATTCTGGCGCCTTTATCACCCTTCCCGGTGGTTTTGGCACACTTGAGGAACTTTTTCATGTGGTTACCAGAGCCCAGCTAAATGTTCATCAAAAACCAATAGGTCTGCTTAATGTCAATCGTTTCTTTGATGGTTTACTATCTTTCATCGACTACTCTGCTGAAAAGGGTTTTATTTCCGAGTGTGCTAAACGAATCATAGTCGTTGCAACAACACTAGAAGAACTAATCAAAAAACTCAATGAATTTGTTCCTCAACCAGATCCAGCTCTAGCTAAAATTGTCTGGATGGAAGATTTTACCGTGAGAAAACGAAAAGTGGATTCATTCCTCTCCCTTTGATAAACCCATATCGGACCTCTTGTATTTTTACTTTCTGTCGTGTGTAATAATCGTGTTAAATGGTGGCAGCTTAAGGAGTTTCTTCTTGATCTCTTGACGCGCATCTATTCGCGATTTATGTATTGTTATTTTTTTTACTGTAATTTTTATTGTGTGTTTTTTTATAAAAGCATTGATGGCAGCGTAAGGCGACTCTTCGGACTTTCTTGATACGCATCTTAAAAATTGTGTTATACTTACGAGTATATTTTATTTTCTTTTGTTGTGTGCCTCGTATATTTATTCTCATGCAGATTCTAAAAGGCGTCAGCTCAAACATCAACTTTCTTAACAGGGAGTATTCTGCTTTTCTGCATTGCTTTTTATTTTATTTTATTTTTTTAAAAAAACTGAGGACAGTTTTATTTTCAAGTTTGGGGGTGGTTTGTTTAATTATTTTGGTGTGTTTTGATTGATTTGGTTATTTGCCTTAATTTTATATATATATATATATATATAGTATTTTGGTTTATGAGATTTCTAGATCTGGCCATAATACCAATAAAATAGCTATATACAAGCTTCTAAAATCGTTTTAACCGGTAAAAAATTTGTATATTCTAAAATTTTTGAGCCTTAATCTCTCTTTCCAAACCTTGTAGTTATCATATAAAATCGAGTCATTCGTTACCTTGAGAAAAGAAGAATCAATCGGTTGATGAAAAATAGAACTGAAATTTACTTAATTTGTGGAGTTTTTGATTTTTCATGCTTAAACTAAGAAATGATTTTTTGCAAAAATTCTATTCCCTAAAAAAAAGGAGTCATTGGTGAAAAGAGCTACACGTTAGCAAATAACGGTGTGAAAGCTATCACCTAAAAAAATGACGAAAAGTAGAAATGTTGAGCAGCAACAGCTGCCTAATTTTGGGGGTCTTAAATTTTGCGAAAAATAAAGGACTAACCATTGTTGGTGCGTAGCTGCCATCTCAGAAAAATTGGTGAAAAGAGCTACACGTTAGCAAATAACCGTGTGAAAGCTATCACCTTTTAAAAAAAATGAGATAGAAATTGTGTTAGTGAAAAGAGCTACACGTTAGCAAATAACAGTGTGAAAGCTATCACTAAGGGATGTAGTTTATGAGCAGATTTGAATTAATTAGCGGCTGAATTTCAATAGACTCAATTTCGTGAAAAATCACAATATTTGATGACGCCAATGAAATTCTTCTTCATATTGAGTCGAAAAATAAACGAGTGATCGAGAGCAACCATTAAAGGGAGTCGTGTGTATCACGAGAGGGAAAGAAATAATCAACCTTTTGGGGGGAAACCTTAAATTTGGAATTACAAAATAAAATCGTGTTTTAACTTCAAAAACATTAGTAGATTTATTTTGAATCTTGACTCATTTCTATCTACTGTATAAAGCTGGTTGTTGTGTATTAATGGCATTTTAATCTCCTTTTCTCTATTTATATTTTAATTTATGTGTGTATTAATTTTTCTTATTTTTATTTTTGGAGCATGAATAATAAAGAGTCTTGCTCGGGACTAGCAAGAATTCAAGTTTGGGGGTGTGATAAGTGTCAGTTTTGTACACTTATCCATGGTTTGTATCGATAAAATTCACCCATAATTGAGCTAGTCTACTCGTTTTTTGCTTTTAATTAATTAGTTTTAATAATTTTATTTTTATCGGATGATGATCGGATTAAATAACTGATTTACTCAAGAAATAACATGTTTATTAAATATTCTCTTTGTTGAATTTTGATATATTCATGTTGTAGGGCTTTCCGAGACGAATTCGGCAGTCTTTCCGGATTAAAAATCAGAGTTATATATCAAAAGTTATCATCCGAAGAAGATTTGGGGGCAAAAACGCAAAGTCCGAAATTGGCAAAACGTAACTATCAAAGCATCCGGTGAGCAAATTTACGAAGCTGCTACGGTCAGAACTACGAATGTTACGGCCGTAAGTCACCTAGTTACGGCCGTAACTCTGAATGTTACGGCCGTAACTCTTGATGATTGTTATGATTTGTCTAATTTTTTATACTTTTTGTGTATTATTGAGGGGATGACTGGCATTGATCTGATCTATTGTAATAATGCTGGAGTTTTGGAGCTATTAGATGACTTTAGGTGTATAAATAGACCCCTTAGATCCTTCATCATTCATCATTCATCTTATAGCATATGTTGTTCAGAGAGTTTATTGCTTCTATATCCTTTATCTACTAAGGGAGTTAGAATCAATTCTTTCTCTTGATTCAACTAATAATGACCATAAAAGCTTGTAATATGTATAATAAACCCTTCATGGGCTAAGTAACCTTTAGTTGGGATTATAAACAAGGTTAGTCATGTTATTTATGTTTGTATAAAAGATTTATTGTGAATTACTTATTATTGTGTGTGATTTTCATTGTTATAACAATTTTTATTTATTTGGCCAATAAATGATGATATTTATTGTCTTCATATGTTTCGAAAGAAAATATGTTTGATTAGATCAAATGATCTTCACTCTAAGTTATTCTAGGGGATAGAAATATACCTCTAGTCCTTAGATGATTCTTTGAGTTATTTTCATAAATCCTAATGCTATGTATTGAAGCCAATCAACATAGAAATATAGTGGATTGATTCAATATGTAAGGGGCGTTTTATAGTTCGAAAGAGAAACCGTCTTCTTAAGGAAAATCGAATCTACACAACATAATAAGTAAATTCATCTTATGATCTCCTATACATCTTTTATAACTAATGACGAACTAAGTTTGTAATCCCAACTATTTCATTTTATCGTTAATCAATCTATTATTATTACTATCTTTTTATTTCCTTATAAGTTTAGAACTATTATTGCATTATCTTTGCAATTATTAAACCAAACTTTTAAATTGTGTGTTTCACTTATCTTAGTATCTATAAAAATAGACTAATAGTGTATAATTCAAATTATAACCAAACTTCCTTGTGGGATCAATAAACCGGACTCAAAAAGTCCATTTTACTACTTGATACGATATCGTGCACTTGCGATAGTTACACTAAAAACGTGTCAATCTCAATCTAGGACATCGTTGTAATCATTGTTTGATGTTGGTATTTTGTCATTGATGTTGTATTGGCCGATTGAAGGCATGGGCGTAATTCATTTCTCGTCCTTGTCGTCGGTAACCGATTAAAGGTGCCGAGGCATTCATTGTATCATTGTTATCGATTGGTCGTTCTAAGGAAATCGAAGTGTTCAATCATTCATTGTATCATTGTTATCGATTAGCCGTTCTAAGGAAATCGAAGTGTTCAATCATTCATTGTATCATTGTTATCAATTGGCCGTTCTAAGGCAATCGAAGTGTTCAATCATTCATTGTATCATTGTTATCGGTTGGCCATTCTAAGGCAATCGAAGTGTTGAATTATCCGCTGCATCATTGTTATCGGTTGGCCATTCTAAGGCAATCGAGGTATTGAATTGGGGCCGCCGAGGACGGTGCCCATCCGTGAGTCATTGTTGTCGTGTTGGCCGACTCAAGGCAGCACACTATCATTCTCGTGAATTCGGTAATCTTGGGATCGTTGCCGTTTGTGATTAGTTGTGTTTTGGAGGCTAGTCTCGGATAGTGCTCGATGGGTAAGTTTGGGGAGTTTGAAACCTCCGCGGTTGGCTTCCCACCTACAGTCAGTAGGTCAACGGTCACTGGGTGATTTCATTATGGGTAAGTTTGGGGAGTTTGAAACCTTCGCGGTTGACTTCCCAACACCTACAGTCAGTAGGTCAACGGTCACTGGGTGATTTCATTATGGGTAAGTTTGGGGAGTTTGAAACCTTCGCGGTTGGCTTCCGAACACCTACAGCTCAGTAGGTCAATGACCGTTGGATGGTTTCATTGTGATACGGATTCGTGCCGTGGCTTCGGCCCTCATTGTGATACGGCTTCGTGCCGTGACTTTGGCCCTCATTGATACAGCTTCGGACTGTTTTGGTTTCGGGTGATTGTGTTGATTGACAACTTCGGATGAGTAGCTTTCAGGCCTTTGTGATGTCTTGGTAATTTCATTGGAGCCTTCGGGCATTGTGATTCAGAATTAATTCAGTTCTAGTTTGGTTCATGTCGTGTAATTCATTGTGGTGCTCTATAATTATGATTCGCCGTTGGGGACTTATGTTCTAACCTGTGGAACAGGAATTAATAGTATGACGTGGGCATAGTATTTCACGAATGCTCGGTTCTTACCTTGGTTTGTGAGCATCTCGTATTATTACTATCATTGTACCGTTTCATTCTGCCTTTAGATGCATATCATGTTATACATGTATTTGATGTTCATTATCTGGATGACTGGCCCTGTGGGGGCGGAACATGATTTCATGTTTTAGGTATTTGCGAGGAGAGAGTTGTGACACAGGGGCATGATGAAGGCGACGAGGCATTCGAGCGATACTAGTCCGAGTTGTTCACGTTGGTCAGTCAGTTGGAGTGTACTCCAGTTGTGTCAGTTGTTGTCATGTTGTATTATCCAAGCATGGCTCGTGGATGTCTTTGTATTTCATTTTGGCCATGTAGGCCCATTTTTGTCATTGAAATTCCTTATCGGAATATTGTGTCGGATATCATAGTAGGGACTGTGATCTCCCTTGTTGGTTAATTTGATGTATTTTAGTCATGTTCGCCTGGTGGATCTCCTGGCGTGGGGTCCACGCCACTGTAATAACCCAATAAGATTTTGGGGTGTTACATCAACTCGCTAGCGTGCGCTACTTAAGGATGCTTAGCGTGCGCTATACCATAATATTACCGCGCGTTAGGCACAGGATAACAATGGTCCTAAATACCGAAACACGACCGAAGCATCAAATGGAACAACACAATATGCATGATAAAATACAATTGATTCACGGCAACCCCGAAACGGTGGTTCCGAACAACAATTACGAGAATCAGATCAATAAGTGATGGAGAAGCCAACAATTGCGGAATTGAGTAAAATAAATCTGAAAATAGGTATTCCCGAAATACACATACGGTTACACACGAGCCACCAAGACAAGAAAAACACCAAATCGAGAAAGTATTGGGAAAAAAAATGCGGATATTACATTCTACCCCTCTAAAAATAAGTTTCGTCCCGAAACTTAAGAAACAACCAACTCGGGGTACTTAGCACGCATGCTATCCTCGGTTTCCCAAGTTGCCTCCTCGACACCATGCCTCGACCACTGCACCTTGACCAAGGGAATGGCCTTATGCCCCAGCCGCTTATCACGGTGCTCCAAAATCTTCAAGGGGCACTCCTCGAAAGTAATATCCTCAGCGATAACAATCTCACCATAATCGATGACGTGACTAGGATCTGGAACATATTTCCTCAACTGGGAAACATGGAAAATGCTATGAACGTGACTCAAGGCCGGAGATAACGCCAAACGGTATGCCAATTCGCCGACTCTCTCGAGAATCTCAAAGGGCCCAATAAATCTCGAGCTCAACTTTCCGTTCTTCCCGAAGCGGAAAACCCCCTTCGTCGGCGACACCTTTAGCAAAACGTGGTCCCCCATATCGAATTCCAAAAGTCGACGACGAACATCAGCATACGACTTCTGTCGACTCTGAGCAGTCAACATCCTCTCACGAATCAATTCCACCTTCCACCTCGTCTCCATAACGATATCTGGTTCGGTCCCAACCAAATCGGATGCCTCATTCCAACAAATCGGTGATCGAAAACGCCGCCCATAAAGTGCCTCATACGGTGCCATGCGAATCGACGCGTGCCAACTATTGTTGTACGTGAACTCGATCAATGGTAAATGCTCCTCCCAGTCACTGCTCCAATCGAGAGCACAAGCGCGCAACATATCCTTAAACGTCTGGATAGTGCGCTCCGAATACCCATCCAACTGAGGATGAAAAAAAGTGCTCAGACGCAAACGAGTACCCAACGCCTTATGCACTGCCTTCCAAAAGTGCGATATGAAACGGCCATCCTGATCCGAAACAATAGACTTTGGAGTACCATGAAGTCTCACAATCTGCGCAATAAACACCCGAGCCAGCTTTTCCGGACCCCAAGTATCCTTGATGCCCAAAAAATGTGCCGACTTGGTCAGACGATCCACAATCACCCAAACCATATTCATGCCCGATCTCGATCTCGGCAGGCTCGTGACGAAGTCCATCGAAATATCTTCCCATTCCCATTCCAGGATGGGAATCGACTGCAATAACCCAGCCCATCGCTGATGCTTGATTTTGACCTGCTGACAAGTCAAACATCTCGCTACAAACCGTGCGACCTCCTCCTTCATATCATTCCACCAAAAATCCCTCCTCAGGTCCTTGTACATCTTACTCGAACCAGGATGAACGGAGTAAGGCGTAGCATGGGCCTCTCGCAAAATACTCTATACACAGAACCCGGGATATTTCCCCTTGAGAACATCTTCCCGAATCTGAGAAATCATCGGATCCTCTAATTGTTTTAGTTTAATTTCATCGACCAACGACGACGAAATCTCTAAAGCGCAAAGTTGTCTGACTGCTCCCGGCAATAAAATCTCAACATCCAACTCTATCAAGACCCACTGAAGCTCAGATTGAGACGTAAGTATCTCAAGTGTCCTCAACGCAACCAGTTTCCGACTCAAGGCGTCGGCCACGACGTTCGCCTTGCCTGGATGATAAAAGATTTCGAGGTTATAATCCTTGATCAACTTCAACCAGATCCTCTGTCTCATATTCAACTCCCGATGAGTAAATATATATTTCAGACTTTTATGATTGGTAAAAATCTGACATGCGGAGCCAAACAGATAGTGATGCCAAATCTTGAGGGCAAAGACAACTGCCGCTAACTCCAAATCGTGAGTAGGGTAGTTAAGCTCGTACGGCCTCAACTTTCTCGACGCGTAAGCAATGGTCTTGTCGTGCTGCTGTTGGGATTTGGTGCCTAAAACAAAGGCCCAGCAGAAGCGATAAAAAGAAAATTAATTCGATCCGAATCCCTACGAGGATCGATCGAGCTATGTATATACGAATATAGAAATGAAATCACAAGAGATATAAGAAACTCACCCTTGTAGTCCGTTGATTAAATGGATTCCTTCTCTTGAGCTATTCCTCAAGCTTTATATGAATATCCCTACGATCTAATGCGCTCCAAGCTCTTGGATGATCCAATGCCGAAAAGACAACGTCTCTACTTGTCACACGCCGGAGAAACTACCGGAATGACTAAACCTCGTTATCCTCCAAGGATACGGCTAGAAAAAGGTTGTAGAAGCTTTTTATATTAAGATTATTACACTCTCAAGTGTTTTAATCTTACTCTCTCAATCACTCTCTATTTTCTCCAAGAAAATTTCAAGGATAATATGAAGAAGAAGAACAACAAGAAGACTAGGAAAACTATTTTTCCTTTTCTCTCTCAAACTTACGGATGCATACACCTATTGTGGAATGACTAGGAGTCTTCCTCTTATTCCTTATCCCCAAAGACCAAATCACCTTTATAATAATAAAAGAGATATTTGTCCCCTAAGTCATTGGTCTTCCACCACTTAAGGTGGAGACAAAAGACCAAGACAAAGGGAGGTAGGTGGGTGGGGTGGCCTCTAGAAGGAATCGGACGAGTTCGATCCGTTTCGGATTCCCGTGAGTCCAAATAGATAAACTCTCATTCCGTTCCAATGTATTTGTATCGATTAATTAATCCAATTAATTAATCATATTAAACACATAATAACATAATTAATTTCTCCAAGAAATAATTATATTTATGAATTAAATTAATCACCAGTAATTTATTTAATTCATTAGGCCGTAAATCAATTTATCCAATAAATCGAATTAGACATCCAATATCCCAAATTAGATATCCAATATCCGATATTCATAATGAGAGAATAAGCTCGAGTCATTCCGTCGTCAATCCTATTGCGCGACTCGGTAGGTCCGTCTCAGTCAACAATGGGAGGAACCAAAGAGTAGTAGCACCACCTAGCCAGCCTGGTGGCCTACACTGTACCCCAACTGAGAATGAATTATTGGGATCATTCAAGAACCATTCTGTCGTGAATACCAGTATACGTATAAACCCTTCTTTCAAATGTCCCGATCAAGATATAGGGTCACGGTCAGTCAAACCCTATCTATACTTGACGCTATGCATGCGTTAATGTAAATCGAGATCATCGAGCTCTCGTGTATCCAATACAACTAGCTCCAATGCTTTGTCCAAAGACTTATGATCTCATCTGCCAATAACCGCATAGAACATATAACCCGCTCACTAACGGGAGAAAGAATTCTATCTTGGTATTCAGTAGGACCTGCTACTTGCCCGTCAAGATGCACGTCGAGGTTGACCCCCGCCTTTTGGTTTTACAGGGTCGAACTACTCTAATGAAAATCTTGATGTCACAAGCACATCCCTACTAAATCCTCAAGTCGAAGGTTCACGAATACCTATCACAACCTTTCGATTCCGTCATTGACTGTCCCGGAGTGAAATCCGTGTGACGAATCGAGGGTGAGTCGGTTCGAGTATACTAATCCAATTAGCATACCTATAACGTGTGCTCCCACTAACCATTAGTGTTCGACAGACACTCTCCATGTCAAAGAACACGTCATACAAGTCTTCACATAAACTTAACGCCTAATCAAGTTTCATCGACTTGCGAACGATTAAGTATTTGAGCTATAAACCGTTCCAGTGTCGACCCCTTTATACAATAAGGAGTGGAACGTTTTGCTCTCAAATACACGGACTAGTTTCTATATGTATATTTACGAGTCAGGAATGCTAGTAACTATCAGTAAATAAAGAAACATTCATTGCCTTATATTATTGATTTACATAGTAACAAGTACAATGCCCTCACTCAACATCCTGAGTGGCATTCGAGGGCATACTCCCAACAATCTCCCACTTGCACTCAATGTCACACTCTATGGTATCTAATACCCATTTCTCCAAATTATGCTCCAAGCTAATCTGAGAATGTGGCTTGGTCAGTGGATCAGTGACGTAGTCGGCTGACTCTACTCTATGCAGCACAATGTATCTCTTTGTAAACAAATTCTCTTACGAGATGATATTCTCTCTCAATATGTTTGGTACTATTGTGAAACCTCGGCTCTTAGGCATGTGCTACCGCTCTGGTAGCGCAGCACAAGGTGTCACGTGAAGTTTACCTAGTAACTTCTAAATCCTTCCTTTGGAGGCCTCCGAGGCCGCTTTATACTTAGCCTAATAGGTGGAATTAGCAGTCGCGCTATACTTGGCACTATGACAAGATACTACTCCTCCATTAAGAGTAAATGTAGCCAAAAGTAGACATAGAATCGTCTTTCTGTCCTTGTAAGTCCAATACAAAGAATCCCATTACATTCAGTTCTCCACTGCCGTATTTAAGAACCAGGTCTCTAGTACTTCTAAAGTACTTGAGAATGTTCTTTTACGGCAGTCTAATGTTCCCTAACTGGGTTAGCCCGAAACCTACTTACCATGCTCCCAGCATGCACAATGTCAGGTCTCGTACACAATAAAGGGTATATAAGGCTACCCAAGTTCCGAAGCATATGGTATATTACTCATTTCCTTTCATTGTTCCTCACTATGAGGACACATCTTCAAGGTGAATTTTATTCCATGTCGCATCGATAGGAACCCTCTTTTAGAATAATCCATCTTAAATCGCTTTAAGATCTTATCTATATAGGGGGCTTGGGAAAGACCTATTGTTCTCTTCGCTCTATCCCGGTAGAGCCGAATACTAAGAATATAGGTTGCTTCTCCCAAGTCTTTCATGGAGAAATTACTCGAAAGCCAAGCTTTCACATAACTGAGCATTCTCACATCATTTCCTATTAGTAGAATGTCATCTACATATAGTACTAAGAATGCGATCTTGCTCCCACTAACCCTCTTGTATACACAAGGTTCCTATTCATTTTGCACGAAGTCAAAATCTTTGACTGTCTCGTCAAAATGAAGGTCCCGACTACATGAAGATTGCTACAGTCTATTTCATGGAGTCTACATCCACCATTGCTAGGTCATTGGTCATGGGTCGGTCTCTTGTTTATCACCTGGAACCTCGTGGAAACCCAGTTCCTCCAAGTGCATAAAACTATACCTCTCAGGTAATTGAGACACCCTACTAGACCTACGAGGTGGTTGTACTTGTGTTTCAGAAGGTTCGGTTCCAATTTCTTGCACAGGTGTCCCCTGAGGAGTTTCATTGTATTCTTCCAAAGAAATATTTCTACCTGCTCCGCCTTCCTGAATGAACTCTTCTTCCAGGAAGTGATCATGCAAAGCAACAACGATCTTTCGATCTTTGGGCATGTAAAATAGATAACCCATCGTCTCAGATGGGAATCCAATGAAATGTCTCCTCACGGACCTCGCTTCTATTTTGTCCACCTTAGTCTTCTTGACATAGGTGGAACATCCCCAAATCCTAATGTGATTAAGACTTGGTTTCCTGCCCTCCCACATCTCATGTGGACTTTTAGAAACGAATTTGGAAGGACATCTGTTCAAGATATATGCAGCAGTCAGGAGTGTATACCCCCACAGGTAAATCGGTAAGTCAGTGTACCCTAGCATGGAACGGACCATGTCCAACTGTAGGTCACAAGTCGTCCAGGTACAAGTCTAGGGGGGGTGAATAGACTTGTAGAAACTCTTAAACTCTTTTTCACGAAGAGTGAGTTTCTTCAGCTGATAGGTAAACAAATGACTTGGAGTCGTTTGTTCTTTAATATATGCGGAAGTCAGCTGATGACGAATAGAAAGCAACTAATAAAACACTTAACAATGAATGCAGCAGTTAAAGTATGATGCAATAAAATAGTAAAGAACGCAGGCGATTATAGTGGTCTCAGAGGTGGGGTAATCCTCTACTAATCCACTTTTCTCCAAACCAGTTGGAGATGAATTCACTATAATTCTCAACCAGTGATAAATATTACAGTGATTCAAACAAAACTACAACAGCTTCCAACCAGTGGAAAACCGTGCCGTTATACCACACTTGACTGTCTTGCAACTCTTGATCCTTGATCCTCGGATGCCTTTACAGTCTCTAACTTCAACCAGTGAAGTACCCCGAACTCAGGATTATAGACAAGAGTTTTTGTCTTCTCCAACTAAGAGCTTCTTTAAGTATGAACTTTTAGAACCGCTCTTTTCACGATGCTATAGATTGATTTTTGATTGCTTGAATGCTTTGATCACTTGAAAGTATGTTGGCACCGGTGATTGCTCAGTTTCAAATCTTCGAATATATATAGGTCACGATCTCTGAGCTTTTTCCTTGTAGCCGTCGCAAATCTTTTGAACAAATCCGTCCGTTGGAGGGAGACTTCTTTGTTTAATCTTTCTGAACGTTGCAAGGCTGGATTCCTATTATTTTATTCTATCTTCCGACCGTTGTGAAGACTCTGCATGTGATGCGCCGAATCTTTTGATTATAAAACGTTTAAAGTCTTCAAGGTGGGTCTGGATAGCTTTTTTAATTCATATCTCTTGTGGGAATCACTCCAATTTGTCTCTTCACGTTGCATGTGACTTTCCGTAATACTTGACTTTTCAACGCATGCTGACATGGACTTGGAGTACTTGGATGACTTCGACTAGGCTGATGAGCAGCTAACATCACTGCAGTCTGGACCTCTCTGATGTTCACTGTTTGTGACTTATCTGATCAGGTGACTTGTCTGAGGTACCTTGGCTGCAGTCTGGTCAAACTTCTCTGATAAATTGTGTTGACCAGAACTACTCTGACTCGACTCGACTGATCATCTCTGATGGACTTAGCTGTACTCAGTACTTAGCCGATTTTAGCCTAACTAATTTTTGGCCTACAGAAGATACTCATTTGGTTCTTCTTTACATTTTCCAAGTTTTATACTTAACATATTTGGCCTATGGAAGAGACTCATTTGGTTCTTCCTTACATTTTTGCCAAGTAATAAACATTTGATTTTATATTAATGACATCATCAAAATCTAACAAGTATTCCTAACACCAACAAGGTCTGGTTCCTTCTTTCTGACACACCATTTAACTGAGGAGGTGCCTGGAGGTGTTAGTTGTGATACTATTCCATGTTTCTTCAGGAACTTGACAAACTCCGTACTCATTTCCTCGCCACCTCGGTCCAACCGAAGTGATTTGATATGATTTCCAGTTTGTTTCTCGACTAGGGACTTAAATTCCTGGAATTTCATAAAGGCCTCGGATTTATGTTTCATTAAGTATACATAACCATACCTAGTATGATCATCTGTAAACGTAATAAAGTACTGATATCCATCATGCGTTGCTTCCAAAGCACCACATACATCAGTATGAATTAATCACAGTTTATCAGTGGCTCTTTCAAAAGTCCTAGTGAAGGGGGACTTAGTCATTTTGCCTTTAAGGCAAGATTCACAAATAGGAAAGGGATCCGATCCCAATGGACCCATAAGTCCATCTTTTTCCATTTTGTAAACCTTGGTCTGACCAACATGACTAAGTCTAAGATGCCATTTCAAAACTTGATTGGTTTGATCCCTACCATGTTTCCTAGTCATAGTATTCACAACGACTTTGTTACTGAGGTTTAGATGATACAGTCCATTTAACAATGTAGCAGTACCCACTAGTTTATTTCTGAAATAAATTTTGCAGGAACCATCACCAATGAAAAATGAAAAGCCTTTTCGGTCAATGACCGGAATGGATACAATGTTTTTATGCCCCTTGGGCAAAACAAGTACATCTTCTAAAGTCAGAGCAAAACCAGATTCTAAACCCAAAAGAAGTGATCCTATGTCGGTTGCCTCGACACTATGCCTGCTTCCAACAGTGATCATAACTTCTCCAGCTCCAAGCTTCCTACTTTGTTCCAGATCCTAATTCACGGTACAAATATGAGAACTAGCACCAGAATCTAGTATCCAGGAAGTAGAAAATACAGTAGCAGAACAATTTGTTTCCAAAACTAAAAGTTCTGTACCTGAAGTGCCATGAAGAATCGGACAGTCTCTAGCCCAGTGCCCCAGCTCACCGCACTTTAGACAAGCGTCCTTCTTTTTGCTCTTCGGAACCATCGGGGCCTTGCCCTTTCCCTTGAAGTCCTTGACTTGTGGTCCCGTATGCTTCTTGGTCTTTTTCTTCTTGTTTTTAGACCTCTGAGGTCCAGAAGAAATCACAAGGGCAGACTCCTTCATCTGTGGAGTCTTCATCTGAGACTGAGCGGTCACCAGTTTGTTCATCAGCCCAGCTAAGTTACACGCAATCTCATTGCAGTTGAAGTCCATAACAAACTGAGAGAAGGAATCAGGGAGAGACTGTAGGATAAGGTCGGTTTGAAGAGAAGTATTCATTTTAAAATCAAGAGCCTCCAATATCTCGATCATGGATATCATTTTGAGGACGTGTTCCCCAAACTTCGCACATTCCTTCATCCTTGCACCGAACAGTTGCTTGGATATCTCATATCGAGCAGTTCTGCTGTGCTCACCATAAAGCTCGATTAAGTGAGATAGAATCTGCCTAGCAGAAGTCATTTTCTCATAAGCTCTCTGAAGCTCATTAGACATAGAAGCCATCATATATGCACGGACTTTTACGTCATCCTTAACCCAGTTTTCGTGGTTTTCAATCTCTTCCTGATTGGCTCTAGTCCGCACAGGAGGCGCCGGAATATCCATCTCCAAGACGTATCCCAGTGCCTCTATACTGAGGACTATCATCAGATTGTGGAGCCAATCCACAAAGTTAGGTCCGTTCAAGGTGTTCTTTTCGAGTAGAATTACGAGTGGGTTCATTGTCATATTGAGAGTTATGTCTGCATTAAGTATGATAGATTAATTAGTGACTCGTTTAATTATGATCTGAGTATAGAATTAAGGTCTTTTCTATTCTTATTACCCAGCTCCCACTATTTTTATCGGAATAACACACTCCCATGTGAAATCCGGAAGTATCGTTCGCTCTACTTCATAGTGGTGATCGAGTTCTTTATAAATCTTAATAGAGGGCAACCGAACAGGTTTCTAGTCTATTAATTTTCATAAAGTGGTGTCCAACACCAACCCATCTAATGGATGATTCGATCTTCTTTTTCCCTTTGTTCACTCCCCTCAACCTATACGGTTTCAATAGTTCCTAAACAAGTTAAGTTTACATCATCGACGCAAATCAGTTTCAGAATTAAATCTTATCCGGCAACCTATCAGGTTTTTAGGGATAAAATTTGCTCCAACCGAAGGCATCCAATGCACTCCCGGTAATTTATCCATCCTCCCCGAACGACTACCCCGATAACTCGGAAGCATAGCACATCCGGTTTGGATTTCAATTTCTCGAAAGCTCGATAGAGGGAAGGAAAACCCTGAAACCTTATAAACTTAATAATTTGTCGTGGGAGAATTATCGCGATTATGTTACACTTTGCACATTAATTCATTTAAGCGCGTTTATGGCATTCAAACAATATGAAACAACCATTCACAACCTAGTTGCTACCAACATGTGGTTCATGGACCGTTCTTAGAAAACAAAAACTCCGTAATCTAATTACAAGTCTTCGTCTTGAATCTTCATCTTCTAGAAATGGATCTTCCTCCGGTCTTCGTCATTACATATAAATTTTACATTGAAAGTTGCATCCTAGATACAAATGTTTTTAGTAAAATAAATGGGCTCAAAACGGCCTTTACAACCCAATCGAATAAAACGAACGATTCAAAAACTAAGTCCACGAACCACATCCCCATTCAAAAGCATTCATCCAATAAATACTATATAAACGGAAAGCGTAGAGATACATTGATCCAATCAACAATCCGAACCGATCCAATCGATTAACACAATCGGTAATATGAAAAACGTTCAAATAATTCGGTCACCCATAAATATTTCAATTAATCAAATTTCCCTTGTAAAATGAAATACCACAAATCATTTTAATCATATTAAATCCAATTTAACATGTGGGAGATTAATTTTCTGGAATACATGAAAAAATCGACCCGGGGCGAAAATTAGCCTGCCTGGCCGAGTCACCCTCGGCAGCCTGCCGGCAGAAACGCCTTGTCCCTAAAGGCATGGTCGAGTCACGCTCGGTAGCCTGCCGGCCAGGCACGGCCCGTGTCGCCAGACACGCTCGGGTCGTCATGTCTGGCACGGCCCGTGTCACCTGACACGACCGGGTCGTATCGACAGTGGCCTGCAGACTGCCAGACACAGCCCGTGTCGCCCAGTACATGGCCAAGTCACCCTGGCAGCTTCCTGCCCTTGTCCGAAAAAGTCGTCCGACGAAAATATAAATCATATTTCCCGAAAATTTAAGATTTATATTTAGACATAAACTTACGAAAAATATAACTATAACGAACGTAAAACATATACCACGATTATGACTAAAATGATTCCAAATCATTCACCATCTAATCGAGCATTCCAAATGCCAATATCGTATATACAATCGCAAGACCTATGCTCCGATACCACTGTTGGGATTCGGTGCCTAAAACGAAGGTCCAGTGGAAGTGGTAAAACGAAAATTAATTCGATTCGAATGCCTACGAGGATCGATCGAGCTACGTATAAACGAATATAGAAACGAAATCACATGAGATATAAAAAACTCACCCTTGTAGTCCATTGATTAAATGGATTCCTTCTCTTGAGGTCTTCTCCAAGATTTAGATAAATATCCCTATGATCCAATGCGCTCCAATCTCTTGGATGATCCAACGCCGAAGAGACAACGTCTCTACTTGTCACGCACCGGAGAAACGACCGGAATGACTAAACGTGGTTATCCTCCAAGGATACGTGTAGAACAAGGTTGTAGAAGCTTTGTATATTAAGATTATTACACTCTAAGTGTTTTAATCTTACTCTCTCTATCACTCTCTATTTTCTCCAAGAAAATTTAAAGGATAATATGAAGAAGAAGAACAAGAATACTAGGAAACTATTTTTCCTTTTCTCTCTCAAACTCATGGATGCATACACCTATTGTGGAGTGAGTGGGAGTCTTCCTCTTTCCTTATCCCCGAATACCAAATCACCTTTATAATAATAAAAGAGATATTTGTCCCCTCAATAAGTCATCGGTCTTCCACCACTGAAGGTGGAGACAAAAGACCAAGACAAAGGGAGGTGGGTGGGTGGGGCGGCCTCTAGAAGGAATTGGATGAGTTCGATCCGTTTCGGACTCCCGTGAGTCCAAACAGATAAACTCCCATTCCGTTCCAATGTATATGTACCGATTAATTAATCATATTAAACACATAATAACATAATTAATTTCTCCAAGAAATAATTATATTTATGAATTATATTAATCACCCAGTAATTTATTTAATTCATTAGGACGTAAATCAATTTATCCAATAAATCGATTTAGACATACAATGTCCCAAATTAGATATCCAATATTCATAATGAGAGAATAAGCTCGATTCATTCCGTCGTCAATCCTATTGCGCGACTCAGAAGGTCCGTCTCAGTCAGCAATGGGTGGAACCAAAGAGTAGTAGCACCACCTAGCCATCCTGGCGGCCTACACTGTACCCCAACTGAGAACGAATGATTGGGATCATTCAAGAACCATTCTGTCGTGAATACCAGTATACGTATAAACCCTTCTTTCAAATATTCCGATCAAGATATAGGGTCACGGTCAGTCAAACCCTATCTATACTTGACGCTATGCATGCGTTAATGTAAATCGAGATCATCGAGCTCTCGTGTATCCAATACAACTAGCTCCAATGCTTTGGCTAAAGACTTATGATCTCATCGGCCAATAACCACATAGGACATATAACCCGCTCACTAACGGGAGAAAGAATTCTCTCTTGGTATTCAGTAGGACCTGCTACTTGCCCGTCAAGATGCATGTCGAGGTTGACCCCCGCCTTCCGGTTTATAGGGTCGAACTACTCTAATGAAAATCTTGACATCACAAGCACATCCCTACAAAATCCTCAGGTCGAAAGTTCATGAATACCTATCACAACCTTTCGATTCCGTCATTGACTGTCCCAGAGTGAAATCCGTGTGACGAATCGAGGGTGAGTCAGTTCGAGTATACTAATCCAATTAGCATACCTATAACGTGTGCTCCCACTAACTATTAGTGTTCGACAGGCACTCTCCATGTCAAAGAACACGTCATACAAGTCTTCATATAAACTTAATGCCCAGTCAAGTTTCATCAACTTGCGAACGATTAAGTATTTGAGCTATGAACCTTTCCAGTGTCGACCCCCTTATCCAATAAGGAGTGGAAGATTTTGCTCTCAAATACACGGACTAGTTTCTATATGTATATTTACGAGTCAGGAATGCCAGTAACTACCAGTAAATAAAGAAACATCCATTGCCTTATATTAATGATTTACATAATAATAAGTACAATGCCCTCACTCAACATCCTCTGAGTGGCATTCGAGGGCATACTCCCAACAGCTGCATCAATACGCACCCAAGACCCTGACCCGAAGCGTCACTATAAATAACAAAACACTCAGTGCCACACGGCAACGCTAAAACCGGGGCCGAAGTTAAACACCTCTTCAGCTCCTCAAAACTTGCCTGCCTCTCGTCATTCCAGACGAATGTCTCGGACTTCTTAAGCAATTGCGTAAGCGGTCGAGCTAGTTTCGAACCCTCGACGAACCTACGGTAGTAGCCCGCCAAACCCAAGAAACTACGGACCTCCTTCACGTTCTTAGGCGGTGCCCAGTCCAACGCTGCCTCGACCTTCTGCGGATCCACACGGACTCCCTCGGCTGAAATCACGTGACCTAGAAACATCACTTCCTTCAACCAGAACTCATATTTAGAGAACTTTGCATAGAGTTGCTCGGTCCTCAGAATGTCTAATACTACCCGCAGATAATGCGCGTGCTCCTCCTCATTCCTCAAATAAATAAGAATATTGTCAATGAAGATGACGACACATTTATCCAAATACTCGATAAAGACCTTGTTCATCAACTGCATGAACACCGCCAGTGCGTTGGTCAACCCGAAAGGCATGACCACAAACTCATAATGTTCGTATCTCGTCCGAAAAGTTGTTTTCGGCACATTGGACTCCTTCACCCGAAGCTGATAGTACCCCGATCTCAAGTCGATCTTCGAGAATACCGCATCTCCCTGCAGCTGATCGAACAAGTCATCTATTCTCGGCAATGGATACTTGTTCTTGATGGTCACCTTGTTTAGCTCGCGATAGTCGATACACAAACGCAGTGAACCATCTTTCTTCCGCACAAACAGAACCAGTGCGCCCCAAGGCGAAACTATCGGTCGAATATACCCTGACTCAAGAAGCTCACTCAACTACTTCTTCAACTCGGCCATCTCGGAAGGTGCCATGCGATACAGCGCCTTCGAAATCGGAGCCGCACCTGGCTCTAACTTGATAGCAAACTCTACCTCACGGTCCGATGGCAAACCTGGTAACTCGTCAGGAAAAACGTCAGGAAATTCACAAACAACTGGAATCGACAAAAGCCCGACTCCACCACTCTCCGCCTTCAAGGCATAGCACCAATAACCAGTACACCCCTTTCGCAGGAGTCTCATCATCTTCAAGGCGTTAATAACAAACTTCTGGTTTCCCCTCTTTCGCCCTGCGAAAGAGTGCTCGGTGCCATCCTCGGCTAACATAGTGATGATTCTCGTGTGGTAGTTCATGATCGCACCATTCCGCCCAAGCCAATCATCCCCGAGAATTAAATCCTCACCCTCAATACCTACAACAATAAGATCAGAGAGCCAAGCCCTCTCGCAAATAAACACAGAACAGTCTCGGACCTCCTGATCACCAACGATCCTATCACCGCTAGGAAGCTTAACGATGAAAGGCTCACAAGGCGTCAAACAGTCGAGACCCAAACGACGCACACAATCCAAGGAGATGAATGAATGCGTAGCACCCGAATTGAAAAGCACACTAACAGGATGAGAATGAATGTGAACGGTACCTGTAGCTACGGTGGCGGCTGGGTCATCGGCCCTCCTCATCTCATAGACACGCGGGTGGGCGGAGCCGACACTAGAAGCTCCCCCCTTAGCGGGCTGACCCCGACCTCTCCCTCGACTAGCACTCGGCGGAGATTGAGAAGCAAACGATCCTTGATTCACACTTGGTTCCCTAGGCGCCGGAATGGAAGCCCGGGCACCAAGAATTCTCTCTCTCTCTCTCTCTCGGCACATAAAGCAGCTTTGTGGCCCGGCTGGCCACACCGATTACACGTCAGCAAAGGGCACGGACAATTACGACTGATGTGGCCCGGCTAGCCACAATTAAAACACTTCACATCCCGATAAGGAGTACTGGTAGTCCCCCGGAAACCCCCAGTAGATCGAGCTGGACCACCACCAGTGGGAAAGTTAGCAGAATGGGATTTCTGCTGACCCCCACCCTTGTGGCCCGAAAAATTCCCGGTGGATTTCTGCTTCTTGCTCTCGCATGCCGCCTCATTGGCCGTCGCATACATATCGTAAGCAAGGGCTCTACTCTGATAATCCTTCAAGGTAGTCAGACGAGCTCAGACATGTAGTCACGAATCGACAATTTCGTCCGCCTGGAGAAATGGAAAATATTATCGCTCTCTTCTCTAACCTGGGCCTTCACGAAGCCCAACTCCCGGTTGAAATCAGCAATAGCCTGAGAAACAGGAATACCCCGAGGCTGAGCGTCAAAGAAGACATGGACTCGAGCCTGTTTGACTAGCCACGAATAGTATTCGGTCTCCATCAAGTCCTTAAACTCATCCCATGTAGCAGCGCGGTCCCTGGGCTCAACGGCCTCCCACCAGTCAGTAGCATCCCCAATGAGAAAATACTGGGCAATAGGGACCTTACGGTCCTCGGGACAGTTGGTGGCAATAAAAACCTTGGATATCTTCTTGATCCACCCCTCCCAGCCAATCGGGTCTGAGGCTCCCGAAAACTGAGAAGGATGCATCTTGATGACATCCTGAAGCCAACGGTCTGCTCCGTCCCGAGCAGCATGGGCCGGATTCGGGTTCTGAACCGCCTGAGCTATCGTCGCCATCTGATTCACCATTTGTTGCATAACAGCCGCAACACCAAGCTCGGCGCCATCCTGAGTAGAAGCATGGCTATGACGGTCACCGGTACTACCGGCTCCAGAAGAATGCGACGTGGCCGCCTCACCGGCTGCCCCACGTCCCCGGCCGCGTCCACGACCACGACCACGACCACGGCCTCTTCCGGCATCCATACTGGTGTTAAGTAAGTAGCAAAAGCCATATGATGGTAAGCACGAGAAGAAAAACAATCACAAATCGAGAATCAAAGTTGCGATACAAGGAAACAAGGAACATAGTAAGGGAAAACTTACGGACACTGGAAGCACCGTAATCATGGCAGCGTGATGACGATGTGCAAAACGAAACACAACAAGACCTAATAAACCGACAAGCCTAGGTATCCATAAACCTAGAGCTCTGATACCATTTTCTGTAACACCCCCAAGATATTCAAGGTATATTACAGTGCCGTGAATCCCTATATGGGACCCACCAGGCTAAACGGCCAACATACTCATAGACTCGCGGAACCAACAAAATAACACCTCGTCATAAAGATGTAAAACAAAATAATCTACCCGGTTCAACCGGCCAAACACAACACAACCATCCAACACAGACATAAAAGACAACGTTACAATCTGAACAAACAAGAACTCCAAAGTACTCGAGTACTTCTATTATTTTAAAAGTTGACAAACGGTAAAAAGGTAGAAAATAATAAGACACCATTCGTGCACAATCATCACGCACGGCCATCATCCGCGTACTGGTCCAGCGCCCGTTCGTCTCGATGAACCTGACCTGAAATTCATAAAACGAATTTCCCTAAAACGGGTCCCCCAAAGGGGTTAGCAATTACGCTAGTACAAGTAACCAAATGAGCAACTTACACCTTACACATATAGTCAATACATGCAATCATGAAAACATTGGTTGAAACATACATTTCCAAAAACGCCATAATCCAAAACACATTTATAAAATGCACCACAATTAACCGCGGACCCACCCCTTCGTGGACCCCTACCGAGACCCCATCAGATCTAACCCGTAGTGGTTAAAAGCAAGCTCGCGGATCCACCCCTCCATAGACCCCTACCGAGACCCCGTCGGATCTAACCCATAGTGAGCATACACACACACAGTTTCTCATGCAATACTACCATGTCAAGATTGTAAGTTCATAAGGGTACTTGCCTCGATCAAAAGACGGTGACATGAACGGAAAGGAAGAATAAAACACGACTGCGAGGAACCAGCGAAACCGAACCTAACAATTCGAAGAATATAATCACAACCATTTCTAAATGAATACGAAAATAAAATACATCCGAAAACCCACCTACGATTCATGTATATTCGTACAACAACGAGGGCGGACCACAACCAAACCCTCTCGATTACGCAAAAACCACGAAATATACCATTAATCCGTAGGAAAACTAAGAATATCAACAAGATTAATCATATTCATCATGAATTAACCAACAAAACGGAACGAATCGGATGAAAACGTGAAAACCCCCAAATCTCCCCGAAATAGGGTTCAAGAAGATTTACCTTGATTCAAGAGGTAGAAGATGATTAAATGATGATAATCTGGTGTTAGAGACTCAAGATCTTGAATAGATGATGATAATCGCCCCACTTCCAAGTTTCCAATCGCCCAAATCGCCCAGCTCTCGGTGGAGAAAAGAAAATAAGAAAAATGAACTATTCCGGGTCAACTCTCTGGTTTTTATAACTAGAGGGTTATTACCTTGCGCTATCATGTAAAGTTAGCGTGCGCTATCGTTGATACCACGGGTCCAGAAAGTTAACACCCCAGTCCAGAACCTATAGTTTTGGACCGTTAGTGTGCGCTAATAGGAAATTAGCGCGCGCTAACAACCTCTCGGTAGCGCGCGCTATCGGGCCATAGCGTGCGCTACCTGGACATCAGCCGAGTCCAGAAGTAAACTGCCCAGTACTCACCTGACTGCGTTAGCGTGCACTACCGGCCACTCTGCGTGCGCTACTGGCACTGACCGAGTCAGTGTAAAGCGTCCAAGATCAGATCTTGTCGTAAACGCGCTACCGGACACCTAGCGCGCGCTAGACCTCAACAATAACGTGCGCTAAACCGTTAGTCCAGAGGACTGAGATCAGAAACAGGCTCACTGCCACTCCCAGGGCTCAACTCGCTAGCGCGCGCTACCAACAAGCGCAGCGTGCGCTACTTAAGGATGCTTAGCGTGCGCTAAACCATAATATTAGCGCGTGTTAGGCACAGGATAACAACGGTCCTAAACACCGAAACACGACTGAAATATCAAACGGAACAACACAATACGCATGATAACATACAATGGATTCACGGCAACCCCAAAACGGCGGTTCCGAACAAAAATTACGAGAATCAGATCAATAAGCGACGGAGAAGCCAACAATTGCGGAATTGAGTAAAATAAATCCGAAAATAAGTATTCTCGAAATACACATATGGTTACACACGAGCCACCAAGACAAGAAAAACACCAAATCGAGAAAGTACTGGAAAAAGAAAAATGCGGATATTACACATATTCTTATGGTTCCTCGTATACTATCTTTTATGATTTTTCCCTATAACATCTTCTTATCGTTCTCCCAGATAGTGGCTTTTTATGGTTCTTCTGTTTATTATTTTCTTATAGTTCTCCTAGATAGCCTCTTATCTGATACTTTTGTGTAACATCTTCTTATGTCCAATGATAGTAATATTAAAGTGTGTGATTAACCTAAATCAGTATAAGATTTATAAAATTCATAATATCCGTAATATTTGTTGGATATCATTTTATACTACAGATATATTGATATATAGAATATTTTTATGGTTTTTCCGCGCAACATATTTTCATCATTCTCTCATTGAGTATCTTCTTATGGTTCTCTCGTATAACATCTTCTTATGGTTCCCCCTCTATCACATTCTTATGATTCTAGTATGTTTGTATGGTTCTCGTGTATCATCTCCATTGATCTCATGTATCATCTTCTTATCGTTCTCCGATTTAGTGATTCTAAATAGAAGAACAATTATAATATTAACTAATTACTGAAATATTATTTATTAATATACAAAAATAAATAGATTATCTTTTAATTTAGTTAAAATTACAAAATAATAGTTTCTATTTGTAAAATGTATTTTCTTTATTTTAAAATAATAATTAATTGCTGCAAAATTTTATAATAGTATATGAAAATAAATAATTTATTTTTTAGTTTAGTTAAAAATGCGAAATAAGAGTATTTAATTTTAAATATATATTCATTATTTTAAAATATTAATTAATTGTTGTATAATTATTTAAAAATATATTAAAAATAAATAATTTTGAAGTAAATTGATAAATATTCATTAAGTAATTATCAAAAATAGTAGAGATATTATTTCTTACTTTTTTGTATTCAAAAATTAGTGAAAAAACAAAAATATATTTATGAGGCAAATTACTAATAATATGAGAAAATCTTGCTCGTAGTATATTTTAAGTACAAGGTTTGATATTATTAATTTTGTCCGGTAAAAATAATTCCAGTTAGCAAAAACTAGGTGAAGTCAATATGGACTCAATCTGCATAAATTATGGTGGGACTAACATACCAAAAATTAAAAATAGCTGATTCTTCCGAGAAACAATAATAATAAGTTTAGAAACAAATCACTATATTATCGGCATTTCAATTTATGACGAATATAGCTTATTTCAAACTTAATGACTGATTATTTTTGAAATAAAAAAGATGAAAATATTCTAAGAAAAAAGCTGATTTCAATTATACCTGCATTATCACAATAAAAAATCATGAGATTTCATTGATATCATAATTATCTTTTAATTACCTTATTATTTGATGATATTCAAATTAAACAATATTTAACATAATTAGGGGATGCATTTCTTAAACAACATATCACACAATTAAATTTTATCATTCCAATATCTCGAATTTACATAAATATAATTAGAGATTATCATATTTTGATTTTTGATGTCAGTAATAAAAATAAATATGTGTTTTAAGTCGATTTTACAGATATATTTATTAATCAATTAGAAAATATAAAAAGTTCTTTATATCAATTAATAATAAAATTTTCCACGAATTTAATTTTTTTTGCAATTGGTAGAAATCAAGAATAAATTCTTAATGGTATTTATTTATTATAAATATAGTTAGAAGTGTCGAAAAAATTTATTGTTATTTATTTGCATTATAAATAAGAATCTTTTATTATAAATGGACAGTCCACTAGTCCAACAGATATAGATGAAATTGATAAGCCAACAAATAAAAGTTTTATCAAAAATCCCCACAAAATAACAAATACGTCAAATCAATGAGAAAGCTAAAATAATTTAATTTTAATATTATATATATATATAAATATATTAATTAATTAATAAGACAATAGTAAAAAATAAAAAATAAAATTAGAACATAAGCCAAATCAATTAGAAAGTTAAAAAACTAATTTTTAGAATTAAATTATAATTTATTTATAGATGTAGAAAGAATCAGAAAATATTATCGAAAAAAGTCCAAAGAATATAAAAAATCAAAATTAAACATATAAATCAATTTCATGAGAAAGTACACAAAATTCACTTTTAGTATATTATACAATAATGACTATTCTCACCGAAAAAGGAACAAAAAATCAAAAAGCTATAATCATCATTAATCACAATTAATATATGAAATAAAAAATATAATATTATATTACTTAAACTATTGATGAAAAGCTACACAGAAATACAATCAAATTTTTTGGTAAATCATTAAAATACTAATAGAATATGGGAACAACCGTCATTACTGAACAATTAAGAACATCCATATAAATCATGCATTGGTTTTAGTTACATGTTCAATTTGTTTTATTTTAAAAAATCTTAAAAGTGGCAAAAAAAACTCAGAAAATTACACGTAGGAAATAATTAACAAAATTTCCACTAAATTGATTCTATTTTTTGCGCCTGTGAGAAAGAATAAAGTTATAAACGGTACTTATTATAAATATAGTTAAAGAGTGTCAAATAAATTTTTGGTTAATTACTTTTATTATGAATATAATTTTTATTATAAGATTGATATGCCATAGCCCAATCACATACAAATGAATTAATTGATAAGCCGGTATTAGAAAGAAGTAAAAAAAAATGTTAAAAGAACATATAATAATTCAATTTTTATATAATCAATAGTAGAAGAAAGAAAACGTGAGTTAAATCAATCAAAAGCTAAAAAAACTCAAATTTTAATGTAGTATAAGATAGATATGTAGATAATTTCATAAATATATATAGATTATAATTAATTAATAAGTCAACTAAAAAAATTCAGAAAAAATTACAAAAAATCCTAATAACATATAAGTCAAATCAATGAGAAAGCTCGAAAAACTCGATTTTAATATAATATACGGATGAATAAGAAATAATAAAATTGACAATTCCTCACAGAGTATTATCAAAAGAGAACAAGAATATTAAAAATTCATATTTATTGCAAATTACAATTAATATATGAACGAATTTAAAATATAATATTATTCATAATTAAACTATTAAGTGAAAACTTATAACAGAATATTAAAATCAAGAATTTAGACATCCATATAACTCGTAATTAAAATATAAATAGAATATGAGAACAACAATCATTCATTATTGGGCAATAAAAATTAAACATCCATATGAGTCACATATTTTAGTTTTAATTATATATTTGATTAATTTTGTGTTTGAAAAATCTCAAAATTGGCAAACTAAAGCCAAAAGATTACACTTAGGCAACAGCCATGAGATGCACAAAAAATTAAGTATTTGTAATATATATATATATATATCAATTGGAATCTCTCTCTCTAGGGTGGGTTCAGGTGAGAATGCAATTTAAGTTAACAAATAAAAATGAATTTCATCCACAGATCTTGATGAATGGATGGCCTAGATTTATTCTCACAAAAATTTGATGCATATAATGCAATATTTTAATGCATCGATATTTTGATGCATATAATGCATATTTTAATGCATTGCAATTTTGATCATGAAAACGTATATTTCAATGCGTAATTGACAAAACTCATGCATATTCGCAATTCGCAGGATAAGAAACATTCTAATTTGATTCTCTCTCTCTCTCTCTCTCTCTCTCTCTCTCTCTCTCTCTCTCTCTCTCTCTCTCTCTCTCTCTCTCTCTCTCTCTCTCTCTCTCTCTCTCTCTCTCTCTATAAATATATATATATATATATATTAGATATATATATATATATAGAGAGAGAGAGAGAGAGATAGATAGATAAATAGATGATATGATAGTAATTAAAAGCAAAAAATTACCCAAAAATATTTACCAAAAATATTACTTAGATGATACTGATTACCAAAGTTTTAGCAAAATAATAAAAGAAAAGTTAAAAACATGTGAGAAGCTAAATAATCTAATTACAAATTAAGATATTTATTAATATGTGCTAAACATACAGTTAATATGATCCAAAATTGTAGCAACTATAAGAGGCGTAGATTTTTTATAAATATATGCTCCATAGATTCATCAAAATAATCTAGGAAAGTAAAATTATAAATTTTTTATCCATAAATTCAGTAAAATAATTAAGGGAAAAGTAAAAATATGTGAAAATCCTAACATATAATTAAGGCATTAAAGTGTTTATTAATGACAATATATATAATATAGGTGATAGTAATTAAAAAGTAAAATTGACCAAAAATCTACAAAATGACATATAGACATTCTGATGCAAGAAAAAAACTCAGCTTTTATAATCTATATAGAATAGATTTTATTGTATACTTTAGTTTTTTAAACATCATATTTAAGGGTTAAATATTTTTCAGTTTAAGATTTATGAGATAAATATATAGGTCCTCTTTGGTAAACAGTCTTTTGAGCCAGAAATAAAGATTTTAAGTAAATTAAAGGTTTGATTTTATAAACTTCTAATTTTGATATTTGGTAGGGAGCTTTTTGAATTATATGATTGAGCTCAATTCTCTAATTTTGAAAAAAAAAATTATTTTAAGAGCTATTTCAATTAGTTTATTTAATAAATGGGTTGAAAATATATATTTACTCAATATATTACGGGCTCGAGTCCATGACCATAAATTACTTGTTTAATCCACGTCACAGTCAAATTCTCTAAATCTTTATTTCTTTCGCATATTCAGCCCAATCGCATATCCATTCGTCGCATTCTCCTGGCCCAGTTGGCGAAGCACCGCACGTCGATCTATTTGGACTTGAAAATCACTCGGCATTATTAGGGTTGTAAACGAGCCGAACTGTACCGAACCTTTATTGGGTTCGGTCCGGCTCGAAATTATTCGAACCTTAGGTTCGATTCGGTTCGAAAATTTCGAACCTCGGAATTTGAGGTTCGATTCGGCTCGAAGGCTAATTCTTTTTTTATAGTTCGATTCGATTCGGCTCGAATTTTTGAACCATTCGAATATAGGTCGATTCGGCTCGAGTTAAAGTCCATTATAACTCTATAAGTCCAGTATAGTTCGAATATAATTCGGTCCGATTTGCCGAAGCCGAATGGTTCGGCCTGGGATGGGAGGGGTTTATGTCTTGGGTCAAAGCCCCTCGATTCGGCTCTACGTTTGGTGCCCCGAATCGAGCCACGAATCGAGCTTTTTCGAGTCGAATCCTTCGAACCGAATCGAACTTTTAGTTCGTTCACAGCCCTAGGCATTATCCCATTACTATTTGGTTATCTATTTTTTCGGTTAATATGGAACTACACGGAATTATACCAAAATAAGTTGATTTTTTTTTAAATAGTCAAGATCCATCATTTTTTTTGAGGGAGAGACGAGAAACCCCCCACCTGTATCAGAGGTCCCTTGACCAGGCGGGTGTTAAATCGAGGGATGTGCACTAATGGCAGCCCTGCAAGGGAGAGGACCAACGAGACACGAACCCAGCAACAAACCTTGCAATATTTCAGTAAAGTATTGTCACCACAGGAATTCGAACCCGCGATGTCGGAGTATTTCCACCCCAATCACCTTGCAATTTACCATCAGTCTATGCCCCTGCGGACGTTAAGATCCATCATTAATTATAATGTTGGTGGGTTAAATATATGGTACATTTAAATATCAATAAATATAAAAAAATTGATAAAAAAATATAATTTATATTTAGCTGACGACAAGTTTAAATTTAATAGAAATGTAATATAGTACAGTACAAGATCCCATATAATAGGAAAAATCAAATCCTAATTGTACTCTTTTTTCTTCGATCGAATTTTTTTCCCATTGAGTTTTCTCGACAGGGTTTTAATGAGACATCATGTATTAAAGGTCATTCAAGGAGGAGTGTTGAAATTAATCTATTTATTAATGAATGACATTTATACCCCAAAACCCTAGATGTGTACTTATAAATAAAGACATTTGCCCTCATAAGAATACACACATTATTCTTCTTCTCTTCCAATTTCTCTCTTTTTCTATCAAGTTTATAACACGTTATCAGCACGATTCTCTAACGGTAGATTTTTTTTCCTTCAAATTTCAGAAATTCGCAAAAAAAAAAAAATCCGCGAGCGGATTTTCTGCAGTGTGAGGCCGCGGGAAAATTGTGTTTGCTGCATCGTTAACCGTCGGATCATCTTGAAATTTCTACAGCAACTTCCTAACATAAATATCTATATATTCAACGGTGGAGATCGGATTTTGTGTAATATTTCTTACCTAATCTGTCGCCTAATAGAAGCAGATTTTTATGAGGAAATTTGAAGATCCGACCTCATCCAACACCGAGGTGCTGCAATGCCGCGCCCGAGTTCTTTTTCGGCCAATTATCGAACCCAGTAGCCCCTTTTCCGGGCGTTTCTCAATTCCATCTTTTTCTAATTAATGATTCATTTATCCATTGATTTGCACACTTATAAATCTAACCATGTTTATGTTTTACGTGCATATAGAAAAATATGTTGCCCATGATAATGTGCGTGCTATGGAGAGAAGGCATATTTAGTATCCTGTTCAAGGATCAAAGGGCTGTAATTATTTATGGAGTAAGTAAGCATACCAAAGCATTTACTTTTATATATATTGAAATTGATTCATAACATATTTTAATTGTGAATATGCTTTGATTTTGTGAATTATAAAAAAAATATATATATTATTGCAAGATGTATTTCATATATCATGTTGTATTGATGTAATAATCATATTTGTTACGGTTTATGATATAATATTTATGATTATATATCGTTGCTCCCGAAGTAGCACGATTGATATATGGTTACGATTTATGATAATCATAAAAATTACATATCGTTGCTCCCGAAGTAGAACGATTGATATTCTTTAGGAATATAACATGTTCTTAAGTGCAAATTAAGTCTATGGAAAATATATTGATATTTATCCATGATCTTTGTGCAAAACGGCACAAATGATAGATAAAAGTGAAAATTGAGTTCACTATGATAAACGTAGTTTCAAGTTGAAACTCTCAAATAATCTTAAGAATTATTTCACATAGTTGCTCCCAAATGAGCAATTGATATTCTTGATGAATATTAATATTAAACCCTGAACCATGAACCTAGAACCCTGAGATTATTGTTTATCGTTGCTCACGAGTAGCACACATAATGTTTATGGAGCATATATTAAATGTTCTTTATAAATTTGAAAATATTGTTGCTCCTGATGTAGCACAATTTGATATTCTTGATGGATCATTACGCCATATGTGCTCATATGCAATGCTTCGTGATATTGCATTATACCCTAAATTATGTTGCATTTGGCCAGAAATTGAAATATGCAACACTTTTGAAGGGTTGCATCCGCGACCATTGCATTTGACCTCTAATGCAACACTTGTTTGGTTTAATGCAACAGAGAGAAAACAATTGCATTATAGACATAATGCAACACCAATATAAGATAAATGCAACAACAGATAGTATTGCATTAGATGGTGAGCTACATGTAATGTAAATGGTGGTTCCCACTTGCCACGTCAGCAGGGGCCCACAACCACGTCACCAGGGGCCCACAGTCATGTCAGCAGTGGGGCCCACATCCACGTCAGCAGTGGGGCCCATGTGATATAATGCAACACTATTCCTGATCATAATGCAACACTAGATTGCATACTTCAATACTAGGTTATATAATGCAACACCAAGAAATGATAAATGCAACACTAATAAATGATAAATGCAACACTAATAATATAAATTTTGAAATGTGCGTTTCGTGCGTACATCCATTCAACAAAATACCAAGGCAGAAAAGAAATTACAAAATACCAACTTTCACCCAACAAGTCTACACCAACAAGAAATAAGAAATCAATCTACACCAACAAAGTCTAACTTCAAATAACTAGATAACTATAGACAATCACATAAGTAGATTTTTATGGAATATCTCTGACTCAAGGAGTACCACCTTGGGTCACAGGACTACCATTGCCGTCTTGTCCAAATCAAGCTTTATTTTTGCTGTCAACTCTTGTACATAGTCATCCGTAGGATCAGGAGCTGGAGCTGATGTCGAAGCAGCTTTTAGCAATGAAGTATCAAAGTGTTATACTTTTAGCAATGAAGTATCCACGTCACCATTTTTCACACCATGAGATCCTATCAGAAAAAAAAGGATGAAATTAAGCAAAAGCAAATTGCATCAGGCAACATAAAACTGTTGCCACAGACATCTGTGGTATGAGCCTAGACTCGAGTAAGTTTAACTGAGGATATGCATACTATACCTGCAAGGATTTGTTCGTGAGCAACACTTAGAAGTGGAAGTGGGAAGATTTGTGATTTTGCCATGTCCAACACAATCCCCTTGAATGCACATGAAAATTAATCAGAACTAAAATAAAGTTGGAAACGAAGAAGCTAAGCATAAAATCAAACATCGGAATAGTGACGAAGTATAATCATCATTGAGAATGCATCCAAAAATTTTCTTGTTCAGATGTTAAGAAAATTCTGTTGCCTTCATATTTAGACTGAAACGAAGTTTAGTGAAGGGGCTAGGCGATTTTTCATCTAAAATTCTTTTTGTGTAATCTGTCTTGCCTTTTATTTTGTCAGGAATGTAACATAGATGCTGTTGAGAACTGAGGGGTTGATTTGATCTTATATGATCAAATTTTGTGTAATCCTTATGGGTATAGTGATGGGATTTTGATATGTAAGTTAATGATTCACCCTGGGTCTTGACCTAAGGCAGAGCTACAGAAAGATAAAAGCCATCAAACCCCCCTCTTGATAATTGCAAAGCCTTTGGTTCAGTGACTTTAAGCTATAACAAAAAAATCTGATTAATCTTCAAGTCTTCCACAATATAACCCCTAAAACTTTACACGTTTTCATTAACTTTTCAGGAATCCAACAGCCTGAATCTGAAATGGGCTTGGGGAGAACACATCCTCAAAATTTAACTCAAAGGTAGAGGGTGCCCAACCGACATTTATACACAATAACAGCCTAGTAACTTGACAATGTGAGACAAACACAACATCTAACAGTATCAACCACAACTCTGTGGCAAATAACCACTTTGTATGCCACCTCAAAGCTGAATAGATATAAAGCTAAATTACTCAACTGGGCCAAAACCAGTTCGCAAGCTCACTGATTCAGTATGTAGCCTAACCAATCCTTTACCTGATATGTGAGATCACTGTTTGGATTAAAGTCAAACCTTGTGTCAGTTTATTAAAATCATGCTCTTTCATCCAACATAAAGCTTTTGAATTTCAAGTTTTTGTTTCCTTGTTTCTCTATATTTTTGACATAGCAATAGCATTCAATATTTCATATTTCCAAGTGCATCTTATGACAGTCTAAGTACAGTCATGAACTGCAAGTGCGAGTAAACAAAAACGTAAGCCACAACTCTTCCTCAAATGAAGCACTTCTCTCTCTTCTATTTCCATCTCCTTCTTCCTCCTTTAAACTATTAACATAATCAAAAACTGTTCAGCTCCTTGGTAAACACCTAAAGTTCAGATTCTGAACTAATTTGAAGCCTCATGAAATCTGCACAAGAAATATCATCCTTCCACAGTCTGTCATACGAAAATGTCAGGGTTTTACTATTAACCTTTTAAACGTATTTGATACTTCATTGCTAAAAGTATAACACTTTGTACATAGTTTATGCTGTCAAGTATCAGGAGCTAGCTAGTTGGTCTTCATTGTATGTGCATGTTCTGATTACATGGAAGAATGTAAAACAAATATGGCCCTAACTTGGTAGACCTGTTGCAAATTTTCAGGGGCATCCATCAAAATGTAAAAAACTCGCTGATCCCCAAACATAATTCAAAGACACTAAAGAATCTGGTTGTAAAAAGCACAGATTTACCTTAGAGGGTTTGCCAAAACTCTTTGACCAATTGTCACAAAACTCGTCTCTTGATTGGACATGAACCAAGCAAGTGAAGAAACACTATGTTTAAAGGAAAACAAGTAAGCATAAAGCATAATAGTGTCCCCAATTTTCATTATATCTGTGCTAGTTAGCTCTCAAAAGTAAATACAGACCTTCCTGTGAAATTCCACGAACATAAACATACCAGTCATTCACGAAATACCACGCTACTTTCACCACGTCCTTCTCTGAAATTTCCAATTTCTTAAGGGCTGCAACAAGTGGCTTGTAAGGGTGTTCAATGTTGAGATCAAAAGCAATGGTAACTAAAATCAGTTGCTCCCCCAGCAAGATCAATTCTTTCTGCTTATCGTAAACTTCCTACACATATAGTCAGCAAATAACGAGTAAGCATCTCACGGTCTCAAAAACATAATAAGATAGTTGCGAAAAGTAATTAAAAAAGAAGCAGCATCCAGACCTTCTGTATGATCTTATGAGGAGCTAAGGGATCCCAGCTATACATCAATTTATAAGCCACAACAACGAGATTTTTCAGCCAACGTGGTGTATCTTAGGAGGTGGCAGTAGCTGGCCACTAGTGTTCAACTTGCACCAAACAAGACTGTCAATTTGCTCAAGGAAAAATTAAATCATGAACATAATTTCATAAGGAACTGTCACGCGAATATGATTTCAATATTCATCAAACAACTTGAGCTTACCAGCATCGAGTGTGTGGACATCTGACAGATAATAATTAGATGAATCTTCGCCACCAATGACAATGATTTTATTCTTCCAGGAAGAGCAGGTATGACTATCTCTATCACTTGGAGGAGTGCCTGATGGAACTACATGTTGCCATGAGAATGTCTCTGCATATAAAGGAAGACAGTGCCTCAACACATTACTTTTTCAAATTTACGTTTTATGTCACGCCAAGTCTTTATGGCTTCATTCGGGTTGATGGATTTAAAGTCAAGGATTTCATCTCTAATAATAGAATCATAAGCAATTTCAAATCAATGTTAGCAAAAGCTTTAACTGCCAACAAAACCATACAGGCGACACCAAGAAGTATCATACACCTTCCCTCAATGGCTCATCTGATCAGAAAATTTACTACCATGCAATGTACATCAAAACAGATACCATGTAATATATCTCAATCAAATACCATGCAATGTAAAAATACCATGAAATATATCTCAAAACAAGAAAAGAAAGCAAATACAAAAAAAGTACCTTAATCGAAGTGGGTGTTCACCAATTACTAATCCGGGGCTCGAAGCTACAAATCAAAGCCCTAATCGAAGTAGGTGTTTAACAAATACGAACTGAAGCTACAAATCGAAGCCTAATCGAAGTGGGTGTTTATCAATTACCAATACAAACCCTAATCGAAGGTGCAAGTCGGAGCTGGAAGGGGCAAATCAGAGCTTTTTTTTTTTTTGTCTAAAAGAACCATGATAAAATTTGTAATGGAAAACTTCAAAAAATTCAAAATAAAAAGAATAACAGAACTCAGCACATGTAATCTCTTAGGCATAAGGCATCATGAAACCAAATAAAATTACGAATACATAATAAAACAAAGAGGATCAACGCTTGAGAATACTTGAGAATACTTGCCATCCTTGTAATCCTTCTTTCTGTTCAGAAACCAGTCGGGGATTTTGAACTGGCGAGGATTTGCCACAATTACCATCAAGCTGTCGATTTCAGCAGCACAGAGCTCACCAGCCCTCTTGTTCATGTCGATGTCGGCTTTCTTACAGACTACGTTGGCGAAACGCCGGCCAATACCCTTGATAGAGGTCAGAGCGAACATGATCTTCTGTTTTCCGTCCACGTTTGTGTTCTGCACACGCAAAATGTGTTGGAACTCCTCATTTGCGACCAGCGAGATGGCTAGGTTTTCGGATCGAGCAGCGGAGAGTACTGTGTTGTTCGGCGGCGGCTCTGCTGCCAGTCAGTATCAAAAAATCAGAGCTGGAAGAGGCAAATCGAAGCCCTAATTGAAGTGTTTAGTGTCCGAAAGTGTTGTGTCTGAAAAGGGACAGTGGGGTGGGTTTGGGGGTGAGTGAGTAAAGGGGGAAAGAGGGAAAAACGGGAGAAGAAAGTGTAGGAAAAAATTTTGTTCAGGAGGGAAGTTTTGTTTTTTATTCTTTTTTTTGGTTCAAGGAGGAAAATTCTAGATCTGTTAAGGGAGAAAAATTAAGTTACATGTATTATTATATAAAAATATATATTTATATCTATATAATTATTTGTTTAATTAATTAATATAATTTTAATTATAAAATTTTAAATTAAAATTTAAATTAAAAATATGTATTTATTTACATAATATATTAATAATTAATGTTAAAATCTATAATAAATTATTTATCTCATTTTGAAGTATGAAATAGATCAAAATTTAGAATGCTTGTGTATTTTTTAATAATATATTTAATTTTAATAATTTTATTATTATTAAGTTAAATGCAACACTTTTAATTGGTGTTGCACGTTGCAACAGCATTATTCTCAAGCAACACTACATTCATGTTTAATGCAATACTTTTTTACTAGTGTTGCAGAAGATAACAAGTGCGAGAGCTATTGCAACGCTATGGTTGCAACGCTTTACAAAAAACATTTCATATGAGCACTTATGGCGTAGTGGATATTACATGCTCTGAAAAGAGTGATTCATATTTTGAATAATATATGAAATAATATCGAAAGTTATCGACTATTCACGCAGATGAACTTAAAGTTCAAGAAATATTACTGCTAAACGAGTGATTGTATTTCATATACCTGTTGTATATGAACCACAAGAGAATTAGAGTTCTTTGTGAACTAAATGGATTAAGTGATGATCCTTTACGCTGAAGCGAGGGAGACTCGTTGGTGATTAAGATCCAAATCTGCAGAATACAAATAAATGGATCACATCACGTTATCATCACCATAATTCTACCTCATCTTCTCTAATGCTTTTTGGATCTATGGTTCTACCTTCTCCATTCTTTTGGAGGGATCGACTTTCTGAAGGTACGAAAGCTATAGATTTAAATTTGATATTCTATTAACATTATTATCGATCGAAAGTTATGAAAATTGAAAGAATTTTTCAAAAATAACTTTTGATGATAGGGGAAATTACAGCCAACTACCCTATTAGATTGCCTCTTTACACTTTAGTCCCTATTGTTTCATAAATTACAGCGAAGGACAAAAATCTGAATTGGTGTTGACTTCTATTAAAAAGACGAAAATGCCCCTCTATTTACTTGAATAAAACATTTCTTTTAAAATACATTTCATATTAAACAAATAGCTTATAAGTTATTAAAGTGTTTGGCTAATACATTTCTTTTAAAAAATATTCTTTTTTCAAAAATTAATTTTTTTTCGAAATATAATTTTTTCCCAGAAAATATATTTATTTTTCGCAAAAATATTTTATTTTATTTTTTTTTCCAGAAAATAATTTTATTTTTTCGAAAAAATAATATTTTTTCAAGAAAATAATTCTATTTCGAAAAAATATTATTTTGCCAGAAAATATTTTTTTAAATGTTTCGAAAAAATATTTTTTTTATTTTTTTTTCAGAAAATAATTTTATTTTTTCGAAAAAATAATAGTATTTTTTTCCACAAAAATAATTTAATTTCGAAAAATATTATTTTTCCAAAAAAAACCTTTTTCTCCAGAAAATATTTTTTTTAATTTTTTCGAAAAAATAGTTTTTTTATTTTTTTTTCAGAAAATAGTTTTATTTTTTCGAAAAAATAATATTTTTTCAGAAAATAATTTTATTTCAAAAAAATATTATTTTGCCCAAAAATAATTTTTTCTTCAGAAAATATTTTTTTATTTTTTGAAAAAATTAAAAATTCCATAAAATAATATTTTTTTCGAAAAGATAATATTTTTCCTAGAAAATATTTTTTTTATTTTTTCAAAAAATAATATTTTTTTCTAGAAAATACTTTCTTTTTTGGAAAAAATATTTTTTTCTAGAAAGCTTGAAAATTTATTACACTGAAGTCCAAAAGTGTTATATATATTACAATGAGGTCCATCATGTGCCACCCACGTGAGGCGAAAAATAAATGGGTAAACAAGAAAAGAAAAAATAAAAGGGCAAATTTGGAATATCAGTACTCTCTCTCCAATGACATCATCTGAAAATTTGACTTTTGTCCTTCGTTGTAAATATAGTTTCTGGACAGTGCAAAATTTGTCCTTCATTGTAATATCTAAAACAATAGGGACCAAACTGTAATTAGACCATCTAAAAAGATAGTCAGATGTAAATCGCCCTTTGATGATATTTTGATTGAATAATTGTGGATGAGATATACTGTACAATTTAAAATATGATATGAATATTTTGGTTCAGTGCTTGAATAATTATATATGAATGGTTTAAAATACGAGAGATTCAATTGATTCGTTTTATTATGATTCTACTATTAAAGTATGTTGTGTTATAATTTTAGAAAAAAATTCAATGGATATGAAAACTAATGTTAATAATATATATTTCATAAATTGCAAATCATGATATTAAAATGGAAGTACTTTGTTACTTGTGCAGAAATTGTGATTTGCTCAATTGCATCGACATGTTTTGATTATTATAAATTTCTACGTGATTTAATTATGAAATCGATTATATTGCATTAATTTTGTAGTTTCTAGAAGAAACATAAATTGCAATATTCTTAATAATCTTGAAGATTATTAAGAAATAAATAGTGGATGTTCTTAATAAACACAACAATATCTTATCATATTAAAAATAATATCTTTATGATGAACATGTTAAATAAGTTAATTAATATTCCTGAAGAATATTAAATATTGACGTTGCAATTTTTTTGAACTTAAATTTGAGCATTTGTACTCCTTCTCGTTATTGAATTATTTTTATAGTTATCATTATATTGATTTAAATTGTTGCTCCTGAAGTAGCACAATAAATATTCTTGATGAATATTACAAATTCTCGAAGAATAATTCATATTGTAGGTGATATATATTTATCCCTCTAACTAGTTTCTTGAAGAAACACAAATTTGCAATCTCAATAATCTTGAAGATAATTAAAAATAAATAATTGAAGTTCCTGAATAACAACACAACGATATCTCATCATAATTTTATAATATGTTTATGATGATCACGTCAAATAAATTAGTATTCCTGATGAATATTAAAACATTGAGATTGCATTTTTCTATGCTTTATTTCGAGCATTGTTATCTTCCATTCTCATTATTTATTATTTTAATCATTATCCTTATATTATTTCAAATTGTTGCTCCCGAAGTAGCACAATTCTTGAAGAATATTACATGCTCTTGAAGAGCAATTAATATTTTAGGTGATATGTTTATCTCCAACCCAAAAAAACGTAATATGTCATATTAACATTGATTCGATCAATACTATTTGTGGAATGATATTGAAATTGATTCGCAATATCTTATTAAAACAATCCCTGAAGGATTAGTAGAATTTCAAATGATAATATTCTTATTATTGTCTCCTGAGGAGCTTCATTGATCCATCGACGAGTATCAAACTAGTTATATATTGATTCTCCAATGAATATCAAACTAATTACATGATGTATTTTGCATCCAGTTGTAACACCCCTAATCCGCTCAGGGATATTACACGCTGTAGAACCCTTCCTCAAGGATCTACCAGGCTGGTAACAACATTGAACATCTCAACAATGCCTTTAAGGCTAAAATGAGTCAGTAGACCGATTTGGTCTTTCAATAAAAACATACAACTCAATCTCAATACATGCCCACGCAGGGGTCGAATACAAAATACTCTCGTACCACGGGGAAAGAATACTGCAGCGGAAATAAAATACAACTAAACCAATACGACATCATACGGGTCCTCGTGTGATTAGTATCGTTCATCTTTCATCATCCTTCATGCCGACCTTGTGCTATGCTCCCCAAAACCTGAATGCAATACAGACATCCACCCCCGATTACTCGGGGGTTAGCAAAATTCCACTATTTTGCTAGTGCAAGTACAAAGTGCAAAACACGAGTCATACAATTCAAGTTCCAAGAATAACAATAATCAGGAATCCTCAAAGATTCAAACACAACTAAAAATACTTCCTGAAGCAAGAGTTTGGTAAAACATTCCAAAACCGAAAGTTCACAATTTAAGAGAAATAATTTACAAAATTGTTTAATAAACCATCGGGAGTTTTAATAGAAAACAATTCAGGATTATCGAATCCTTCTCTTTCCAAAAATCAACAGGGGTCACAGCCCAAGGGTTTTGTTTTTCACAAATAGAAAACCAACAACAATTCACAGGGTCAAAACCCACGTAACGTGTCCTCGACGGACATAAAATCAACACAACATAATCACCCAAGATACGCAAATCTTGGTCACACAAATACAACACCAACCCGTGAATCCAGAGTGAAGTCATAGATTCCCTCGAGGCCTCAACGGACCCTCCCGAGGTGAGCAAAGCACATATACATAACACCGTGAACACATGCCACGTCATATCATACTCATACCACCGTGATCACTTGCCACGCCATCTCACGGTTGGATCAATCACTTGTTGTCTCCTGACCACATGATCACATGTCATGTGTCACCGTAGGTATCCCGAGGCTCTCACGGTTGGATCAATCTCTTGTTGCATCCTGACCACATGATCGCTAGTCATGTGTCACCGTAGACCCCAACCATAACCGCACATTCACACACATAGCACAATACAACAAAGACATCCAAACAATTTATCCGGAAGCATCAAACATTTAGCAAAAGCACAGCGTCAAACCACAATGCACCGAAAAGAGACAATATATGTACACACGCATTATCAAGCGCAACAATAATACCAAGCGTATTCATAAGATTCACATAGTCATTTATGAAACAAACCACTCGCAAAATACATACGGTTTAAAAAGAGAGCCTTTAACGAGGCTAACCGAAATCTTTTGAAAGTTCATTTCAAACAACCCAACAAACACATATAAACGATCACCGATCATCATATCCACGAAACAAGAAATGTATGGACAAGGTACTTGCCTCAAATCGACACGCGAATAATCCGACGGACACGGTTCAATCGGGAAAACCCTCGAATACCTACAATCCTCCAACAAAAACAACGAAGATACGATTACAATGAGAATCAAGGTAAAAAACAATAGAAATCCCACCAAACTATCGAAAGGAAACTCATTGGGATATTTAATCGAACATTAAATGTTCGACAACTCCCAAGAACACTCGAATCATCAATCGAGTTGAACAAATTCGAAATACGGATATACAACCCATAGGATACGATTTATAATGCTCAAAAACATCAACGGATTCATCGAAATCGGACGAACAACGAAGATTAAGAAGAAATCCCGAAAGTCAACCCTAGGAGATTTCAAGAAATTACCTCGATCCGACGAAGAACAAGGATTTGATGTTGTTATAATCGACAAGGGCCTTCCAAAACACCTTGGAACTGAGTGGAATCGACCAAGAATCGACGTTCCCATCTCCCTCGTCTAGCAGTCGCGAGAAGAAGATGAAAAGTGAAGAAAATGAGCAAAATCCCATCACCGAGGGCATATATAGGCCTGCACGTTACGGCCGTAACCGGCAGAGTCTTACGGCCGTAACTCGGTGCTTACGGCCGTACTCGGCAGATTCTTACTGCCATAACCGGGTCCCCAGGCCTACTGTCCGAAAAACGAAGGTGTGTTACGGCCGTCACAGGCAAGGCCTTATGGCCGTAACTCGGCAGCCTTATGGCCGTAACCGGCAGACTTACGGTCATAACCGGCATTCGTCCAGTCCATGCCTGCCGATCACTTACAGCCGTAACCGGCACCTTAAGGCCATAACTCAGCCAGGCTAGTACCTGCTCCAAAACGTGCGACCGTGACTCGACCGTGGCCACTCCGGCGACCCGGACAAACCCAAAACCCAAACTTGAATATAAACCGAAGATACGGTTACGAAGTACTCGCAAAGACGAATCTAAGCACTAAGAGAACACACGATTCCGACCACCCAAAGGCTCGAAATTCGACAATGGAAGTAATTACCCCAAACTTTGGGAAATTACGAAAACGGCCCAAAACATCCGAAATATATGATACACGATCGAAACACCAAGCCAAAGCTCGCAACATGAATAATAACATTAAATGAACTTATGAGAAACTCGAAACAACAGTTTCGGACGAGATTCGCAAGAATCGAACTCAAGTGCGGAAAAGTTGCTTAAGAACACGAAGCTCAACAAAACGACACCGAAACGAACTCGGATGACAAAAAGTGCAGAATTAATCATTCTCGGAATGACTAAACGGTCACAACAAAGTCGCTAAGATGGACTTACGCAAAAAAAAAAAGAAATTTACCGAAAATCGAAAATCGCGGATATTACACCAGTGACCATGTTGCGATGAATTTCTAATTCAAGGATCCAAATTATTATCAAGGCTTGAATATTTGGATCAATATGTAATTACTGCGTAAGTAAAGTACCTCCGGAAGAGGATTTCTCATATGATAATTTCACGTACCTACATGGGCTACATGAAAAATACATGTATACTCTGTCAAAATACATATTTTGAGCCCAAAATTGGGGTCAATTGATCATTTGGTATGATGATTTCATAATCCAACTCAAATTATCCCCAACATTATGGGGAGATATGAAATATAAATAAGAGAAAGTCGGAAAATTCTCGTTGAGTTGGCTATTTAAATTTACGCACTATGAACTTGAAGTTCAACAAGTTATTGATTGCCAAAGGAGTGATGAAATCTCATATACCAATTATATATGTACCATAAAGAATTAAAGTTGATTGTGAACGAAATATATTTGTTGATACTCCTCGACGTCAGAAGCGTGAGAGACTAATTCTTTATTGATATTAAAGATAAAATCCGCGGAATACAAATAGATTAAACTAATAATATCACTTCAAAAACCTCCTGAAGAGGATCATCTCAAAGACGAGAATCCCAATACCTTAATTTGTACCTGCACTAAATAATTATAATATTGGGATTATGGAACGACCAAATCAAATGTTATGGGTGTAATATCCGCATTTTTTTCTTTTCCCGGTATTTTCATTTTCAGTATATTTCTTCCGTCTTCTATTGATCTGATTCTCGTAATTGTTATGCGGAACCGCCGTTTTGGGGTTGTCGTGGGTCCATTCTATGTTATTATGCATTTTGAGATGTTCCGTTTGATGTTTTGTTCATTTTCCAGTGTTTTGGACAGTTTATATTTCGTACTTAGACGCGCTATCTTTTCTGCATAGCGCACGCTAGAGGTCCCTTAGTAGCGCACGCTACGTCTGCTTCGTAGTGCGCGCTAGCGAGCTAACCCTGGGAGTGGCAGTGCTGATTCCAGCCCTTTGGACTGGCGGATTAGCGTACGCTACGTAGTCTAGCGCACGCTAATGTCGGGGGCTAGCGCACGCTAAGATACCCGGTAGCGTGCGCTAGCGTGACTGTCCAGTACTGGACAGTTTGCTACTGGACTCTATTAGGTGCCCAGGTAGCGCACGCTATGGTCGATATCGCGCGCTACCAATACACTTTTAGCGCACGCTACGATTGGTCGATATCGCGCGCTAACTGGATCAGGTGTGTACTGGCAGTTCACTTCTGGACTCGGCTATTGTCCAGGTAGCGCACGCTATGGCCGATAGCGCGCGCTACCGAGGGGTTATTTGTAACACCCCAAACTAGGCGGATATTACAGTGCCGTGGATCCCCGACTGGGATCCACCAGGCAAATGAAAATGAATGAATTACACAGGATAAATGTAGTACCGAACCACATTACAACAGTAATTACTCCGATGAGGAGTTTAATTACAACACACCAGGACAATACCGAATACTAGTGTATTTTATATGAAGATAAAATACACAACACTGAATGAAACGGAGTATCCAAATGAAAATCTGCAGCGGAAGATAAATGACAATAATATGAATAACTGAAAGATCGGGGGCCCCTACTAGTATCACTGGGACTCCTCGACGTCAGCGTGTTCTCCCCGTGCTTTTGCCTTGCCAAGACCTGAAAAACAAAATCCCCAAACGGGGTCAGTTACAAAGAACAACAATCCTCAAGGGTTGAAAATACACAATCATGATTATATCCGAAGTTATGAAATATCCTGTCGAAACATACGCAATCAAACATGCTATATGAATCAACTAACATTACGGCTCAAAGGGTGGTGCCACACTACGCCCGGGATGGAAATGTGTCCATGCACAAGCCACCAACGAGTATCGATCGAATACACGTGTGGTCTTGTACCTAATCAGTCTCACGAGGCATATGACTCGTGTGCACAGTCCAATGTGAGGCCAACAACCAACACACGACTTAAACGTGCCCGACATGAAAATCCAACACATACCAACCGGCACGCCAGTATGACCCGGAATGCCACAATATAACAAAAGTGACATCGAAAATGAATAATGACTCACCGAGATGGAATGATAGTGAAATAAATGACAGCTCAATGAAATGATTGGAACCGTCGTTCCTTATGACTGAAGTGATTAATTGACAATAACAAGTTTGATACGGTTAATACAATTATGAATGAGTTATGATTATGAATGAACAACAACAAAAGGGATGAATATCCTTTTAACCGAGTAAGAATTAACTTACACAACACCGGTGACAATTATCCTTCCACGAACAACGTCCTAATTGAGATATCGGTCGCTCGAACAACCTTGAATAATACAATTACCAACAATCCGTTCAATATACGAATCAAACACGAATATAACGAACTCAAAACGTCGATACGACTAAACCAAGTCCATCGAGGCATTAAATCAAACACGTTGCGGCCAAACTCCGATTGTTTACAATCAAACCTCAATATAATACCAATATCAAATCCCCCAAGAAGTGTTTCAAACCAACAAAACATCTTCAATACAATTAATAATCCAAAACGAATATCCAAAAACGTGATTATAACGACAATTAATCGAAAACCCCCAATTCCAACTCGATATTCAAAGTGTTCTTGAATAATCCCTCAATAATCCAATGAATCATTATACAAACTCATAATCATATACATATCCCTTCATATAACATGATTATAACGTCCAAAACATCATATCTCAACACAAAATCGAAACCCAAGATGTTGAAGAAGTTACCTCTTGAAGATCCAACCACTTCGATCCGATGAACACGAGTTAAATCGAGTATCCGAGCTTCCCAAATGAATGAGGATGATGAAAATCTAACACTCAAGTGATTGAGGATGGAAAAATCCCTCTCTCAAGTCTCTCTCTCGGAACAAAATGAAGAAAGAATGAAAATGATGAAAAAGTCCCACCACTATATAAACTGCCGGAAGTTACGGCCGTAACTCGGCCCTCTTACGGCCGTAACATTCCAGGTCAACGGCCTTACGGCCGTAATCGGCCAACTCGTACGGCCGTAACTCGACTTCGTCCGAAAGCCTGCCGACAGACTTACGGCCGTAACCGCTCCTGAGTTACGGACGTAACCCGCCTTCGTCAAAAACATCCGTCGACATCCTTACGGCCGTACCCGCACACATTACGACCGTAACTCGGATGATACGGCCGTATCCGGCCAAGCTTACGGGCGTAAGCCCTCTTCGTCGAAAATGACCAGGCACCTAGCCTGCAGCGTACGGCCGTATCCGGCCAAGCCTTACGGCCGTATCCGGCCAAGCCTTACGGCCGTATCCGGCCAAGCCTTACGGCCGTATCTCCCTCGCCTTACGGCCGTATGCTGAAACCCTTACGGCCGTAACTCGCCTTCGGCCAAAAACGTCTGGGCACCCTGTTCGACACGTACGGCAGAATCGCCACCTTTACGGCCGATCGCCCAACTTACGGCCGTATGCCGAAACCCTTACGGCCGTAAGTCCTGTTCGGCCGAAATGGCCCAGAAACAACGAACGTCGATTACGGCCGTATCCGACACTCCTTACGGCCGTAACTCGTTGCTGGACAAGATGAAATTCCGACAACTCCGATTCCTCGCTACGATTGATGAATAATTCGACATACCATACGTTTGTGAACGCGAACAAGTCCAACACATGTCAAAAATGATACTTCCAGCACAAGACTACCAATCACGATGATAATGATAATACTCCCGCTCTGACACTCAAACGGAGATGAAATGACGATCGGTCACTGATACCCGGTTACAACATGCCAAATGAACGCAAATGAATGAATCATGAATGATGAGCGATCATTAATGAGTGAAAATTACTGAGTGATAATTACAGACTGATAATTACTGAATGGTAAAGAATGAATTACAACCGGGTATTACATACTCCCCCCCTTAAAAAGAGTTTCGTCCCCGAAACTAAGGGTCAAACAACTCGGGATAACTCCCCCGCATACTCTCCTCGGTTTCCCAAGTGGCCTCTTCGACTCCGTGTCTAGACCACTGAAACTTAACCAAAGGAATCGCCTTATTCCTCAACTATTTGATTTGCCGCTCTAACACTCGTATGGGACGCTCCTCATACGAATGATCATCTGCGATCTCGATTTCGGCCGAATCAAGTATGTGACTCGGGTCGGCAACATATTTCCGTAGCTGAGAGACGTGAAACACATTACGAATTCTGCTCAACGCCAGAGGTAAAGCCAATCGATAAGCTAACTCGCCTATTCGATCCAGAATCTCAAACGGTCCAATGAATCTCGGACTCAACTTTCCCCTCTTCCCAAAACAGAAGATATTACGACTCGGGATTACCTTGACCAAAATATGGTCACCCGTCTCGAACTCTAATGGTCGACGACGATTACCTGCATATGATTCCTGTCGACTCCGAGCGATCAACAACGACTCCTGATCAAAGCTACCTTCTCACGGGCGGCTATAAGCATATCGGGCTCGGTGCCGATTGATTCTGATGGGTCGTCCCAACACAAGGGAGATCGACAATGACGACCGTACCAGGCCTCGTAAGGTGCTACCTGAAACGAAGAGTGCCAACTATTATTGTACGTGAATTCGATCAACGGTAGTTGGGCTTCCTAATTGTCTTCTAAATCGAGGACGCATGCCCTCAACATGTACTCCGATGTCTGAATAGTCCTCTCTGATTGTCCGTCGGACTGAGGATGAAAAACGGTAATGAGATTAAGCTGAGTTCCCATAGCACGATGAACTGATTTCCAAAATGAGACACGAATCGTCCGTCACGATCAGAAACGATACTCTTAGGGGTACCGTGCAATCTCACTATCTCTTTGATGAATAGATGGGTAAGTCTCTCGGGACCCCACGTATCCTTAATCTCAAGGAAAAGAGCTGATTTAGTTAAGCAGTCCGCGATCACTCAGATCGTATTCATGTCACAACGACTCGTCGGCAACTCGTGATGAAATCCATAGAAATGTCTTCCCACTTCCATTCTGGAATAGGGAGCGGTATCAGCATACTCGCCGGTCGCTGATGTTCCATCTTGACTTGCTGATAGGCTAAACATCTCGAAACAAATTCCGCGACTTCTCGCTTCATATTACTCCACCAGAAATTTTGTTTCAAGTCCTTGTACATCTTGCTAGACCCCGGATGAACCAGATAAGGGGTAGCATGAGCTTCTCTCAAGATCGAGTTTTTCAACTCATCATTCGCCGGTACGCACAACCGATTCTTAAATCTCAAGAGTCCATCCTTGTGGACCACAAATCCAGGGGCTTTCCCCTGTGCCTCATCCTCGCGGATGAGCAACAAAATGAATCAACCTAATTCTCCCGATTTCCTTCTCAAGTGATGATGAAATCTCTAACATACAAAGTCGTCCCTGAACTCACTGGCCGACCTCGATCTCGGGTCTAAGGAATTCTCGCCAAGCTCCTTCTGAACTGTTAAACGAGCAAGCATCTGCTCTTGAACGGACTTACGACTCAAGGCGTCGGCGACAACGTTTGCCTTGCCCGGGTGGTAAAGGATCTCGATATCAAAATCTTTGATTAGTTCCAACCACCGCCTCTGTCGCATATTTAACTCCCTGTGAGTAAATATATACTTCAACTCTTGAGATTGGTGAAGATCTGACAGGTGATGCCATAAAGGTAACGACGCCAAATTTCCAACGCGAAAACCACGGTTGCTAGCTCCGGCCGTGGGTTGGATAATTAACCAGCTAATCAGAGGAAACTTCAGATTTACTTAACATCTTTCGGAGGTTGCCAATCTCGGATAGCCTCCGTCTTCTGAGGGTCGACACGAACTCTGTCAGATGAAATTACATGCCCGAGAAAAGTCACTTCGGACATCCAGAACTCACATTTGGAAAACTTTCCATAAAGTTTCTCTCGTCTCAACACGTCGAGAACCTGATGAAGATGAACCTCGTGTTCCTCTCGGCTACGAGGATAAATCAAAATGTCATCGATGAAGAAAACAACAAACTGATCTAAAAGGTCGATGAAAACCCGATTCATTAACTCCATGAATACCGCAGGTGCAATAGTTAGCCCGAACAGCATAACTACGAACTCATAATGACCATAGCGTGTACGAAACGCTGTCCTTGCGATATCCGACTCTCGAATCCGCAACTGGTGATATCCAGATCTTAAGTCGATCTTGGAAAATACTGAAGCTCCCTGAAGTTGATCTAAAATATCATCAATACAGGGTAAGGGATACTAATCTTGATCATCACCCTGTTCAACTCCTGGTAATTAATACACACACGAGACGAGCCATCCTTCTCCTTGACAGATCACACTGGTGCTCCTCATGGGGACGCAATCGGTCGGAGATAACCTTTCTCGAACTATTCCTCAAATTGAATCTTCAACTCCTGCATTCTGGTCGGGGCCATCCGATACGGTGCCTTCGATAAAGGGGACGTACCGGCTCCAACTCACTCCTGAATTCCCCTACTCTATGTGAAGGCAACTAGATAACTCGTCTGGAAATACATCGTCAATCGATGACAATGATACCACGAATGATTGAACATTTCGATTGCCCTAGAATGGTCAATCGATAAAAAGTGATACCAATAATGATTGAACAACTCGATTGCCTTAGAAAGGCCAATCGATGAAAATGATACAATGAATGTTTGAATAACTCGATTGCCTTAGAAAGGCCAATCGATGAAAATGATACAATGAATGATTGAATAACTCGATTGCCTTAGAAAGGCCAATCGATGGAAATGATACAATGAATGATTGAATAACTCGATTGCCTTAGAAAGGCCAATCGATGAAAATGATACAATGAATGATTGAATAACTCGATTGCCTTAGAAAGGCCAATCGATGAAAATGATACAATGAATGGTTGAATAGCTCGATTGACTTAGAAAGGCCAATCAATGAAAATGATACAATGAATGATTGAATAGCTCGATTGCGGAATTTCTCTGCTTTCGTCATAATAATACTTCTTCTGGAACAACGGGGATTACTTCCCTGAAGCACACATTCGACAACCAACGACGGAAAGATAGCGACCAAACGCTAACAAACACTGAGGATAGTATCAAGACGATCAAACCAACTAACACCGAAAATTACATTGTCCTAAGATAAATTCACCACGATTAGATCCATCAACCAATCACGGTCATTAAGCTTAATTCGGTATGATTTCTGAAAAAATCTTCCATCGTCAGGTAGACCGATGGTATTAGGTCCACAAGCAATAGGACTATCCCAAAATAAGTCTATCCAAACATGATTCGAAAATGAATGAATGCGGTGCACCAGTATCCAAAAAGGTACACACAGGTTGAAATAAAATTACGAGTATACCTGAGGTCATTCGGGCCACCGGATCGTCGATCCTCCTCATCACATGAATCTGGGACTTGCCGGCCCCCGAACCGGACGCTCCCGTCTGATAAATATGAGCCCCAACTCTATTTGCTTCCATTGTCTTAAACGACGTTGACAAAGAATCGATCAAACGCCGATTGCTTCGGGGCTCGAGATGCCGCGAGCCGACTTGAGTCCTTTCGCAAAAACGGGCCTTATGCCCAAAATTCCCACAATTATAGCACGTGATAGACGGTTTGGACACTCGGCTGAAATGACCCGGCGTTCCACAATTGAAACAGGTGATGGCTTGGCCGCCGCCGGATCGAGATCCCGCACGATTATGCGCCGTAGGAGGTCGCCGAAACGATAGGACTCACACGAGGCTTCTTGAAGGTTGTGACGCCTTCGGGTTGATTACGCCGTTGATTTCTTGCCGACGGATGAAGGTTGTTGTTCAGCACTTTCCTTAGCACGGCTCATACGGGAGAGTTCTCTCGATTAATCCGGCGAGTGGCGCAATGATGATTGAGCAACCGCACATGGGTCATCATGGCCTGCATAAAAGTGAGTGGATCAACCCGAACATCTTCTCGATCGAGCCGAGTCTGGGCACGATTTCCCGATGAGTGATTATTTCCGGCTCTGCCGCACCGCGGCCTCTCCCTGTGCATCCCCTGACAGCTCTCCCCATACTGAAGTAGGAAGGTCGCATAATGATTATATTTCCCGCATGATTATCACTTATGATTATGTCATGAGATGATGAAAATGAGTATACATGCTCTAACTCAGTGATTATATGAATGATTTACTGAAGTGACATGATTATCTGATGAAATTCTTAAAATGATTATCTTGAATAACTTAACAAAATTAATAATATGATCATCCAGATCGACAACTGAGTAATGAAACGATGAGTAATTAATGAATTAACATGATCGTCCTGATCATTAACTGAGTAATGAAATGAATTAAGTGATTAATAAGTTAACATGATCGTCCTAATCACAATGAATGATGATGTTTGAGGATTGTTAATTGATGAATGATGAATGAATGACTATTGCCAGAAATTATACCATGGCGTTAGAAATCTTACAGTTCTTTCGGTTTGATTGGCTCGGCATTTGCACAGGTCACACGTGACGCGAAAGTCCAATGATACTAGTCTGATGACGATGATTTCAAATGAGACATGACTCGGAAGGTAGTATTCAAAACCACGCTCCGATACCAACTCTGTAACACCCCAAACTAGGCGGATATTACAGTGTCGTGGATCTCGATCGGGACCCACTGTGCAAATGAAAATGAATGAATTACACAGGATAAATGTAGTACCGAACCACATTACAACAAGAATTACTCCGATGAGGAGTTTAATTATAACACACCAGACAATACTGAATACTAGTGTATTTTATATGAAGATAAAATACACAACACGAATGAAACGGAGTATCCAAATGAAAATCTGCAGCGGAAGATAAATGACCATAATATGAATAACTGAAAGATCGGGGCCCCCTACTAGTATCACTGGGACTCCTCGACGTCAGCGTGTTCTCCCCGTGCTTTTGCCTTGCCAAGACCTGAAAAACAAAATCCCCAAACGGGGTCAGTTACAAAGAACAACAATCCTCAAGGGTTGAAAATACACAATCATGATTATATCTGAAGTTATGAAATATCCTGTCGAAACATACGCAATCAAACATGCTATATGAATCAACTAACATTACGGCTCAAAGGGTGGTGCCACACTACGTTCGGGATGGAAATGTGTCCGTGCACAAGCCACCAACGAGTATCGATCGAATATACGTGTGGTCTTGTACCTAATCAGTCTCACGAGGCATATTACTCGTGTGCACAGTCCAATGTGAGGCCAACAACCAACACACGACTTAAACGTGCCCGACATGAAAATCCAACACATACCAACCGGCACGCCAGTATGACCCGGAATGCCACGATATAACAAAAGTGACATCGAAAATAAATGACTCACCGAGATGGAATGATAGTGAAATAAATGACAGCTCAATGAAATGATTGGAACCGTCGTTCCTTATGACTGAAGTGATTAATTGACAATAACAAGTTTGATACGGTTAATACAATGATGAATGAGTTATGATTATGAATGAACAACAACAAAAGGGACGAATATCCTTTTAACCGAGTAAGAATTAACTTACACAACACCGGTGACAATTATCCTTCCACGAACAACGTCCTAATTGAGATATCGGTCGCTCGAACAACCTTGAATAATACAATTACCAACAATCCGTTCAATATACGAATCAAACACGAATATAACAAACTCAAAACGTCGATACGACTAAACCAAGTCCATCGAGGCATTAAATCAAACACGTTGCGGCCAAACTCCGATTGTTTACAATCAAACCTCAATATACCAATATCAAATCCCCCAAGAAGTGTTTCAAACCAACAAAACATCTTCAATACGATTAATAATCCAAAACGAATATCCAAAAACGTGATTATAACGACAATTAATCGAAAACCCCCAATTCCAACTCGATATTCAAAGTGTTCTTGAATAATCCCTCAATAATCCAATGAATCATTATACAAACTCATAATCATATACATATCCCTTCATATAACATGATTATAACGTCCAAAACATCATATCTCAACACAAAATCAAAACCCAAGATGTTGAAGAAGTTACCTCTTGAAGATCCAACCACTTCGATCCGATGAACACGAGTTAAATCGAGTATCCGAGCTTCCCAAATGAATGAGGATGATGAAAATCTAACACTCAAGTGATTGAGGATGGAAAAATCCCTCTCTCAAGTCTCTCTCTAACAAAATGAAGAAAGAATGAAAATGATGAAAAGTCGGCCAAATTCTATATAAATCGCCGGAGTTACGGCCGTAACATTCTGTGTCAACGGCCTTACGGCCAGAATCGCCAACTCAGACGGCCAGAACTCGGCTTCGTCCGAAAGCTCGCCGACAAACTTACGGCCAGAATCCGCTCCCGAGTTACGGCGTAACCCGCCTTCAAAAACATCCGCCGACATCCTTACGGCCGTACCGCACACCTTACGGCCGTAACTCGATGATACGGCCGTATCCGGCCAAGCTTACGGCGTAAGCCCTCTTCGTCGAAAATGACCGGGCACCTAGCTGCAGCCAGACGGCCGTATCCGGCCAAGCCTTACGGTCGTATCTCCCGCGCCTTACGGCCGTATGTCAAAACCCTTACGATCAGAATCCCGCCTTCGCCAAAAACGTCTGGGCACTGCCGACACGACGGCCAGAATCGACCAAATTTTACGACCAGATCGCCTAACTTACGGCCGTATGCCGAAACCTTACTACGGCCGTAAGTCCCGCCGGCCGAAATGGCCCGGAAACAACGAACGTCGATTACGGCCGTATCCGACACTCCTTACGGCCGTAACTCGTTGCTGGACAAGATGAAATTCCGACAACTCCGATTCCTCGCTACGATTGATGAATGATTCGACATACCATACGTTTGTGAACGCGAACAAGTCCAACACATGTCAAAAATGATACTTCCAGCACAAGACTACCAATCACGATGATAATGATAATACTCCCGCTCTGACACTCAAACGGAGATGAAATGACGATCGGTAACTGATACACGGTTACAACATGCCAAATGAACGCAAATGAATGAATCATGAATGATGAGTGATCATTAATGAGTGAAAATTACTGAGTGATAATTACAGACTGATAATTACTGAATGGTAAAGAATGAATTACAACCGGGTATTACATTATTAGTGCACGCTACGTTTTGAGTAGCGCACGCTAACGGCCAGAAATCTGGCTACTGGTCTGAGACGCTAACTGTATGGACTGGAGTTTTGTCCCGTTAGCGCACGCTAACTTTGAGGATTAGCGCGCGCTAACACTCCCTGGCTATATAAACCAGGGAGTTGACCCAGATGAACATATTACGTTCATTTCTTCTCCTCCCCGCGGCTTAGAGCTCTTTTGGCGATTTTGGGCGATTTCTTGGCGATTTCTTCTTCCAATCATCTCAACCATCAACTTCCTTGAGTTCTTGGTGTATAATAACAATATCAACACGAATCTTTCATCTTAATCCAAGGTAAAACCTCTTAGAACCCTACTTTTGGATAAATTGGGGGTTTTGGGATTTTCGTCCGATTCGTTCCGTTTTGTTGGTTAATCCTGTAATACCCGAGATTTCTGATATGTATTTGGAACTTGTGATATTGTAATGATTGTACTTTTGTCTGAGTACTATTCTCTGTATTTCATAATCCGATGTTGTTGAGCGTATGATTTCATGAATGTGATTTAAATTGTAATTATGCGCATGTAGCGCACGCTAGCGGCTATGCGTAGCGTACGCTAACATGGATCCATAGCGCACGCTACAAAGGAACATTAGCGCACGCTATGCGTGGTCAATTTGATTGAGACGTGCGGTAGGTGAGATCAGGCCGGGGACCCTTGTCGGATTGTGTCGGGATGAACCTGGACGGCTTCGGAAAAGTTGTCAACGCCTTAGCGCACGCTACAGGCATGTGAATAGCGCACGCTAAGTGCTGAGTACAGTGAAGTCAGTGAGACGTTAGCGCACGCTACGAGCAGGGACTAGCGCGCGCTAATAACCATTTCTTATAAATAGGACAACATCCTTTTCGTATTTTCAGTCCTTTCTTTTCCCACATCCGAATTCTTATACTTAGAGTATAACTTCCTACATCCCAAACACCTCTTATCAACATTCTAGCTCGTGATTGAAGATTGTGGATCATTGAGGATTGGTGTTCGAGCCTTCGACGTTGGATTGCTTCGATTTTCTCCTTGTTCTTCACTACTTTGAGGTAGGTGATTCTTCACCAATATTAGTAGTGTTCTCAAGGACGATTTGATCATGTTTGTATAATCAGTTATTTCGTTTATAATCGATCATCATGTGTTAGAAGGATACTTTTGACGTATCGGCACTATATATCGTATGAACCTTTGAACCATCTTAGTATATGGACTCCTAAGCATTTTCTAATCGATTTATGATCAGTAAACGGATATTACCTAGATTGTTACATTTTACACATTGGAATCATGCGTTTTGGAACGTAGGACGAACGGAACTTAGAATATTTTCTTGAAGATCTAAGATGAATTATGGTGTTGAGGAGATTATCCGTATCTTTGTATCTCATAGTCATTCAGTACGTATAGAACTTCCACAAACCTTATTAGCATGATATGCTTGGGGATGACTTGTTTTATCACCATAGAATTCATGAGTTCATCACCATTCAATCCAGTTTTCTGTTAGTAGTAATCTGCCATGCACGGTTAGCGCACGCTAACATACGTTAGTTAACGTGCGCTATCGGGGATAAGTTAACGCACGCTACGTGTGGTACGTAACGTACGTTATGATATCAGCTGAGTCAGTTGGCTGATCAGAGAGAACTGGCAGTCCGTGGCTAGCGTACACTAGGCTTATACGATAGCGTACGCTAACAGGCAGGCTTAGCGCACGCTACATAGAATGCGTAGCGTACGCTAAGTGGTTCAGGCAGATTGCATATTTTGAGCTTTTGGGCTGTAGATCGATTGTTAGGCCATCGTTCGACTTGAGATGATTTGTATATCATTTCTTTTGTTAAGGTTCGAGTTTGCTACGTTGATCGAAGAAGGCGGCCTTCGAGTGTGTTGAGATCATTGAAGTGTTTCGTTCTTGCCATCTTCGAGGCAAGTATCGTAATATATTAATATTGGTATTTTGAGCATGCGTGTGATTATTCATGTTGTTGAACATGAGATTTATTACGTTGAATTGTCATGATATTCATTATCTAGTGTTTGTATGTTCATGTTGGTGAACATAATGATTTGGCATATGTGTATGCATGAGTTGTGTTTGTGTACGTTGTACGATCTATGCTGAGGGCGCTGGATCGGATGTCCACCTCGTGTTGGTCCGACGGGATCATTTTGGGATCTAGGCTGAGGGCGCTGGATCATTGGACGGGTTATTTCCACCTCGTGTTGGTCCGACGGGATCATCTTGGGATCTATGCTGAGGGCGCTGGATCATTGGAATACCCTTGCTGTGTTAATGGAATCTTGTGGATTCGCATTGTCGGATTCCGGTAGCGGAAGTCCGTGTGGTGTATCTTGTTATGTATTTTTGTTGCATATTCGAATTGTTTAATATGATACTTGTACTAGCATCGTTTTGCTAACCCCTTCGGGGGTGGACATTTGTTGTGATGTTCAGGTAGCCGAGGAGCAGGGAAAGCGACCACGATCGACGTGACGACGAAGGGGTTCAGTGATGTTTGTTGTTGGTGGTGATTTGTTTTCTTGGTTTGATTTCAGTACTCGAGTACGCGTGTCTTAATAATATCATTTCGATATGGTTGTATTATTTACTCGTTGAACCAGTTGTTCGGTTTTGTAAACTTGAATTTCCGATGATGATGATGATGTCTTATATTTACCTTTCTTTTAAATTAGCCTTGTAAATCCTTACTTAAAGGGTTCACGGCGCTGTAATTATTCCGAATATCTCGGGGTGTTACAGAATATGGTATCGGAGCTAAGATTTATGGATATCTTGGCAGTCGGGTTTTAAGTTGGGTCTGTTTACGTTATTGATTTACAAGTCGTTCGTAACATCACTGTTCAGCCAAAAGTCGTCATGTGGACCGTGGTTGTAAGTCTCCTAATCTCTTATACTACCGTTTTACTTAATTACTGTTTTGTGAGTATTGACCGGCTTTATTTCGAAAACCTTGTCCTGGATATTGAGGAATTGTGTTTACAGTATGTTGAGAGTAGGACGTGGACGCGGACGCGGTCGTGGACGCGGACGAGGTAACGTGAGACAGGAGGATTCCGCAACTACCCCAGAATTATCAGCTAGTCGAACCGATTCTCATTCTGGAGGGCAGCAAGGATCAGCGAATGACGACGCAAATCCTAACATGCCAGGAGTGCTTCAACAGGTGGTGGCACAGATAAACCAGTTCGCCCAGGTAGTCGACCGCATGCAGACGGCGATGGGACAGCAGCACCATGAGGATAGCAGGAGGCAGATGGCTTGCCGAGGTGGTCAAATTGCACCCGCCAAAATTTGTGGATCTCGCGAGGCGCTTACTTGGGATCATTGGCTTAAGGAGTTAGAGAAGATATTCGCGGGTCTTAAGCGTCCAGGGACCGGAAGGTTCCTATTGCCCAGTATTTTCTGACTGGGGAGGCCTTTGATTGGTGGGAAGCTATTCGACCCGAGGATCATAATGCGGATTGGACGGAATTCAAACTAATGATGGAAGCACAGTATTGTCCTCGTCCAGTTAGAGAGGCAAAGATCCGAGAGTTTTTCTCACCACAGAGTTCGGAAGCATCTGTGACAGATGTAATCAAAACTTTTAATCATCAGCTGACTTGTGTGCGACACTTGGTCAGAACGGAGGCAAAAAAGATTTTTCATTTCGATATGCGGATGAAGCCGGAGATTCAGCAGTACATGTCCGGGTTCGAGTGTACTACGTTGCTGTAATATCCGCAATTTCGAATTTCGGTAATTTTCTTTTTTCGGAGGAAGTTTGTTTTGACAACTCTATCATGACCGTTTCGTTATTCCGAGAATGATTAATTCTGCACTTTTTGTCATACGAGTTCGTTTCGGTGTCGTTTTGTTGAGTTTCGTGTCCTTAATCGACTTTTTCACGTGGGAGTTCGACTTTGTAAAGTCACCATTAATTCTTGGAAACTCCAAAAATTCTGAATCTTTGCAACATTATAGAGAATCAAGTTAGCTTTCCAATGGTTCAAACGGTGAGTCAATCGGAGTCCAGACGAAGGAGTTATGGTCGAAATAGCGAAGACTGCACGGTGTGCCTTTTTGGTGTTGAAGGGGGCTCTACCGTGTGCCGCGGCACACTCAGGCTGTGCCGCCGCACAAAGCTGATTCTGGGCGTTTTGGTGGCCCCGGGACGCGGCACACTTGTCTGTGCCGCGGCACAGGCTTTTCTGCGTTTTTAGCGATTTGCGAGGAGAAAAACTTCATTTTTCTCCTCTCTTCTTCCTCCTTCATCTTAGGCGATTGTGGGCGATTCTTGGGCGATTTGAGTGCTCCAAAACTTGTAGAGATCATCTACCTCAAGTCTTGTTGTAGATTTTCGACCTCTACTTGAATCCTTCATCCAAATCAAGGTATATTTCTTGATTATCCTTCAAGTTGACTTTTTGGAGAAATTGTTCTTGATTTCGTTTCTAATCCGATTTTGATACATCGATTGGTGTAGTATGATGTTATTAATCATGTTCTATGGGTTGTATATCCATATATCAAGTTTGTTTAACTCGATCTACGATTCGAGTGTTCTTGGGAATTATTGAACATTTAGTGTTCGATTAAATGTCCCAATGAGTTTCCCTTCGATAGTTTGTTGGGATTTCCGTTGTTTTGGCCTTGATTCTCGTCGTAACCATGTGTTATTGTTACTTCCGGAGGTTTATAGGTGTCCGAGGATTCCGATGTTGAATTCCGTTTGGTGATTGATGATTCGTGTGGTGTTATTCTCGTAATACTCGTGGTGCTATCGCGTTCTTGATATTGTTCGGGGGTTCGGGGCTATTCGACCGCGTCCTATCCGTCGTCTCGTTGCGATTGTGATTTCGAGGCAAGTACCTTGCCCATACTTTTCTTATTTTGTGGATATGATGATCGGTGATCGTATTAGTGTGTTTGTTTGGTTGTTTGAAACGAAGTTTCAAAAGATTTCGGTTTGGCCTCGTTAAAGGCTTTCTTTCAAATGCGTGTGTGTTTTGTGAACGGTGTGTTTTGGGAATTGATTACGATTTGATTATTTTGAACGTTGAAGGATTTGGTGATGATACTCCTCTTGTTTAAAGTTATGGAATCGTGTATTCCGTATTTAATTTTGTTATTGTGTTTTGAAGAGTTTGATAATGGTGTCGAGTTAATGGCCATCTCTAGTGAGTATTCTTAATGAACTTACATTCTTAGCATGTTAGTATTGTATGAGTAACGTGTGTGTGTGTATGCTCACTGCGGGTTAGATCCGACGGGGTCTCGGTAGGGCTCCACGAAGCTGTGGAACCGCGAGCTTGCTTTTAACCACTGTGGGTTAGATCTGACGGGCTCTCGGCAGGGATCCACGAAGCTGTGGGTCCGCGGTTGTGCATTTTACAAATGTGGTTTGATCATTGGCATTTCCAGAAATGAGTGCTTTTGAACGGTCTTCATGATTGCATGCATTGACTAAATGTGTAAGAGGTAAGTTGTTCGTTTGGCCTACTTGGCTAGGATGGCTCTAGAGTATTTTGTTGTTTGTTTTAAATCCTTTATTTGTGGATTTTGATGTTGGGAGACGAATCTTGTGGTCCTTCTTGTGTACTGTGAGTTGATGAGATTTGGGGCTAAAATCCCAATGGTTTTGTAAAAGTCATTTTATGGATTGGGGCTAAAATCCCAACATTTTTGTAAAAGTCATTTTACGGATTTGGGGCTAAAATCCCAACGGTTTGGTAAAGGTGATTTTACGGAAAGTAAACTTTTGGGGCGGTGACCCCTTTTGTCTTGTGGATTTTGAAAAGTAGGATTTGATAATCCTAAATGGTTTTCTATTAAAACTCTCGATGGCATTCTAAACCGTCTTATAAATTATTTCCATTGGTTTATGGTATTTCGATTTTGAAATGTTTTCTCAAACCCTTGCCTCGAGAAGTACTTTTCGTTTTGTTTGGCTCTTTGTGTATTCCTGGTTATTGTTATTCGTGGAATGTGAATTGTATGGCTAGTATTTGCACTTTGTATTTGTACTAGCAAAACGGTGGAGTTTTGCTAACCCCGAGTATTCGGGGTGGATGTCTATTTTTGCATTCAGGTTTTGGAGCATAACACAGGGTCGGCACGAAGGATGATGAATGATGAACGATACTAATCACACGAGTATCCGTTGATGTCGTATTGGTCTAGTTGAATTTTCTTTTCCGCAGCAGTATCTTTTCCCGTTATGCGGAGTTTATTGTACTTTGACCCCTGCGTGGGTATATGTTGTAATTGAGTTGTATATTTTATTGAAAGACCAAATCGGTCTACTGAGTCATTTAGCCTTGAAGGCATTGTCGAGATGTTAAATGTTGTTACCAGCCTGGTAGATCTTCGAGGAGAGGGTCTACGGCGTGTAATATCCCTGAGTGGATTGGGGGTGTTACATAAATGGTATCGGAGCAAGGTTGTGAAAACCTAGGCTGTCGGGTCAGTGGTGTCTATTGAGTTTTGTCTCGTCGGATTTAGTCTGACTGAGTCGTGTCGCGACGCGTCGTTTGAGTTTGTTGGTCGTGATTAGTATCGTGGGGCGATCATCATCTTCGTGCGACCTGTGGAAGTAAGTCTCCTTCTTTGTGTTCTACCTCGTGTGACACGAGCTATTTTTATGATTATTTGTTAAGTGATGGAATCCTTATGTGGATTTTGATTTCACGATATGTATTTAATCGACTCTCGTATTTGATTTATACGAGGAGTGTCGTCGCTTGTGATGTTTTTTTTATTGTTGTTTTTGTCCGTTGCTGATGATTTTCGAATCGATTTGCACGTTTTACAAGTTCTCTTGTGGAAGCTTTGTGCTTATACACGTTCGACTTGTTCACTAGCCAGTGCGGTAGGGTCTTTAGAGGCCTCGAATGGGGCCAGTGGTTTTGTTCTGAATGTGGTTAATTGACTCTAATATTTTATTCTTATGAGGAGTAGTGTTGCTGGATTGTGCATGTTGAACTGTATTTATTATATCCATTGCGTGAGTTCTTTTGTAATGACTTTCGGTATTTTACCGACCGAGTTTTATTTCGATAACCGCTTCCCTTAACCGAGTTTTTGGCATTATGGCCTTGATCGCGTTGGCGAAATTCTTTTGACGGTATTTAGTATTTTGTAAATGGCTTTCGTGAGTTTTGAAATATTACCGTCATCACCTTTTGGCATTTTTGTAAATGGTTTTTAGCACAGGGTTCGGCGGGACCCACGGCTATGATGTTCCGTGTGATTACTCGAAATTTTTGGGCATTCTAGCCTTTTTGGCATCGTCCTTTTGGCATTGAATTATTTTCGAAAACTTGAGTATCTTAGAAATAAATTTGAGACGTACTTTCAAAATGAATCATTTTCTCGTGGTACATCCAAGATGCCACAATATGTTTCAAAATTCTTCTACCGCGAGGACCCAAAATGTTTTGAGATATTTTCAATGTTTTATAAACACTTTTACTTAGACCCGAGGGTCGAATATTCTGAAAGCTTTTCACTAAAAGAAAGTGTCCTCATTTTTACCAAATGTGAAATGGTTTTCCAAAGTCTCAATAACAATGTTTCACGTTTGTACTTTTTGAAGGGTGATACTCAAGATCAATCGGTGTTCTTCTAAATTATTTTCAAAATGAGGTTTTCGTTCTTTTTTAAAAACCTATCCATTCCCGTTTGAGGGCTGGGTATGTATGTATGATGTTCGCGTTGTCATTATGATGTTTACTCCCGAGTATGATCGAATTGGCGGTGTGAGCGTTGAGTCGCTTTCCACACATTTGTTGTGCTAGCCCCCTGTGAGAGGTGGGATGTTGGTGTTGAATGTTGTCGTCTCGTGGTGATTTCTGTGTTGTCGCGCATGTGCGAGCTGTTAGAGCTTGGGTTGGTATGGCCGTGTGCATCGGTGATCGTTCCGTTATGTGTCGGTTGTTTAATGTCTTGTTACCTTGCTCCTGTTTTTGTGAATTTCGTGGATGAGGTCGGGGGTAATACCCGTATTGTTTTTGGCTTCTCTATTTTCTCTCTCTCAATTCTATAGACTCGCTCGTGTTCGTTGATACTTTCTGAACTTGTTCTGCATTCCGGTTTCATCGTTCGAACGAGCTGTGATCTTGTTGTGGGCTGATCTGGTTATCGTTGTGACTTTTTCGAGTTCGGTCCGATTCTTGTGAACCTTGTTCGGAAGTGACATCATTTGGTTCTATTAGTTCTTTTATTCGAAGTGGATCGGATTTGGAACTCCTGTGTTTTCGACTCTGTCGACTCGTTTATGCTCGTTAACATTTTCTGAACTTTCCCTGTCCCTTGCTTTTGTTGATCGAACGAGGGTGGTATTGTTCCGGAATAACTCGTTTGTCGTTGTAACTTTTCAAATCGCTATTCCCTTTCATGTGGATCTTATGTGAATGCATACGTTGTTGTTTTCACCGGATCATATATTGTCTCGAGTCGAGATGTGAACCTTGGAGTTGTTGTTTGAATTTTATTGTTCTTCGTGATTCGAACATGATTGTTCGCTTTTTGTTGTCTCGACCGTTGTGGTTCGGTCGTTTGTTTGTTCGGTTTTTGTCCTCGTTTCGTGATCGTTGAGCATTCAGGCTCCTTCCTAATTCCCTTAAGTTTGGGAAATTAGTCTCGTTTTCGATCTTCCAACCCTTGGCGGTGGAATTCCGTATTTGTTCAGCGATTGGCTCGCGTTTTGATTGATGTACCGTTGGGTTGGTCAATCATACTGACTTTCGTTCGTTGTGTTTTGTGATTGTCGGATAATTGACTTGGCTATATTAGCCGTTTGATGACGCTTGTCATTTGTTGGTTTTATTATATCCCTAACGGCGACGTTGTGTTGGTCGTCGTGGAGCGTGTTTTCACGCCGTATGTCTCTTTGCGTTTCTTGCAGCGTTTCGCCGTTGGGCGCGAGTTTTCTATTTTTGTGTATCTCGTCGAGTCTTCCTGGCGGGTATATTGCTCCCCCTACTTGTTTTAAGTTTCGGGACGAAACTTCTTTTAAGGAGGGTAGAATGTAATATCCGCAATTTTGAATTTCGGTAATTTTCTTTTTCCGGAGGAAGTTCGTTTTGACAACTCTATCATGACCGTTTCGTCATTCCGAGAATGATTAATTCTGCACTTTTTGTCATCCGAGTTCGTTTCGGTGTCGTTTTGTTGAGTTCCGTGTCCTTAATCGACTTTTTCACGTGGGAGTTCGACTTTGTAAAGTCACCATTAATTCTTGGAAACTCCAAAAATTCTGAATCTTTGCAACATTATAGAGAATCAAGTTAGCTTTCCAATGGTTCAAACGGTGAGTCAATCGGAGTCCAGACGAAGGAGTTATGGTCGAAATAGCGAAGACTGCACGGTGTGCCTTTTTGGTGTTGAAGGGGGCTGTACCGTGTGCCGCGGCACACTCAGGCTGTGCCGCGGCACTAAGCTGATTCCTGGGCGTTTTTGGTGGCCCTGGGCCGCGGCACACAGGACAAGTGTGCCGCGGCACACGGGCTTTTTCTGCGTTTTTTAGCAGATTTGCGAGGAGAAAAACTTCATTTTTTCTCCTCTCTTCTTCCTCCTTCATCTTAGGCGATTGTGGGCGATTCTTGGGCGATTTGAGTGCTCCAAAACTTGTAGAGATCATCTACCTCAAGTCTTGTTGTAGATTTTCGACCTCTACTTGAATCCTTCATCCAAATCAAGGTATATTTCTTGATTATCCTTCAAGTTGACTTTTTGGAGAAATTGTTCTTGATTTCGTTTCTAATCCGATTTTGATACATCGATTGGTGTAGTATGATGTTATTAATCATGTTCTATGGGTTGTATATCCATATATCAAGTTTGTTTAACTCTATCGACGATTCGAGTGTTCTTGGGAATTATTGAACATTTAGTGTTCGATTAAATGTCCCAATGAGTTTCCCTTCGATAGTTTGTTGGGATTTCCGTTGTTTTGGCCTTGATTCTCGTCGTAACCATGTGTTATTGTTACTTCCGGAGGTTTATAGGTGTCCGAGGATTCCGATGTTGAATTCCGTTTGGTGATTGATGATTCGTGTGGTGTTATTCTCGTAATACTCGTGGTGCTATCGCGTTCTTGATATTGTTCGGGGGTTCGGGGCTATTCGACCGCGTCCTATCCGTTGTCTCGTTGCGATTGTGATTTCGAGGCAAGTACCTTGCCCATACTTTTCTTATTTTGTGGATATGATGATCGGTGATCGTATTAGTGTGTTTGTTTGGTTGTTTGAAATGAAGTTTCAAAAGATTTCGGTTTGGCCTCGTTAAAGGCTTTCTTTCAAATGCGTGTGTGTTTTGTGAACGGTGTGTTTTGGGAATTGATTAAGATTTGATTATTTTGAACGTTGAAGGATTTGATGATGATACTCCTCTTGTTTAAAGTTATGGAATCGTGTATTCCGTATTTAATCTTGTTATTGTGTTTTGAAGAGTTTGATAATGGTGTCGAGTTAATGGCCATCTCTAGTGAGTATTCTTAATGAACTTACATTCTTAGCATGTTAGTATTGCATGAGTAACGTGTGTGTGTGTATGCTCACTGCGGGTTAGATCCGACGGGGTCTCGGTAGGGCTCCACGAAGCTGTGGAACCGCGAGCTTGCTTTTAACCACTGTGGGTTAGATCCGACGGGGTCTCGGCAGGGATCCACGAAGCTGTGGGTCCGCGGTTAATTGTGGTGCATTTTACAAATGTGGTTTGATCATTAGCATTTCCGGAAATGAGTGCTTTTGAACGGTCTTCATGATTGCATGCATTGACTAAGTGTGTAAGAGGTAAGTTGTTCGTTTGGCCTACTTGGCTAGGATGGCTCTAGAGTATTTTGTTGTTTGTTTTAAATCCTTTATTTGTGGATTTTGATGTTGGGAGACGAACCTTGTGGTCGTTCTTGTGTACTGTGAGTTGATGAGATTTGGGGCTAAAATCCCAATGGTTTTGTAAAAGTCATTTTATGGATTGGGGCTAAAATCCCAACATTTTTGTAAAAGTCATTTTACGGATTTGGGGCTAAAATCCCAACGGTTTGGTAAAGGTGATTTTACGGAAAGTAAACTTTTGGGGTGACCCCTTTTGTCTTGTGGATTTTGAAAAGTAGGATTTGATAATCCTAAATGGTTTTCTATTAAAACTCTCGATGGCATTCTAAACCGTCTTATAAATTATTTCCATTGGTTTATGGTATTTCGATTTTGAAATGTTTTCTCAAACCCTTGCCTCGAGAAGTACTTTTCGTTTTGTTTGGATCTTTGAGGATTCCTGGTTATTGTTATTCGTGGAATGTGAATTGTATGACTCGTATTTGCACTTTGTATTTGTACTAGCAAAACAGTGGAGTTTTGCTAACCCCGAGTATTCGGGGTGGATGTCTATTTTGCATTCGGGTTTTGGAGCATAACACAGTCGGCACGAAGGATGATGAAAGATGAACGATACTAATCACACGAGGATCCATTGATGTCGTATTGGTCTAGTTGTATTTTCTTTTCGCCGCAAGATCTTTTCCCGTTGTACGGGAGTTTATTGTACTTTGACCCCTGCGTGGGTATATGTTGTAATTGAGTTGTATATTTTATTGAAAGACCAAATCGGTCTACTGAGTCATTTAGCCTTGAAGGCATTGTCGAGATGTTAAATGTTGTTACCAGCCTGGTAGATCTTCGAGGAGAGGGTCTACGGCGTGTAATATCCCTGAGTGGATTGGGGGTGTTACAGTTGCGACAGTATCAAGACAAAGCGCTGGCCTACGACATGAAAGAGGCGGCGGTGGAAAAATCAGTAGAGGCTAAGAAGCAGAAGGTGACCGGCAACTTTTCAGAAAACAAGAGTGGTGGGCCCCGCAAGGGCCAGTCTTCCTTTTATTCGGCTAGGAAACCTCCACAACCTTCTAGAGGCGGAAAGAAGTCCCGAACTACATCAGCGGTTTCGAACGCATCAAGGAAATGCTACAATTGTGGTCGAGCAGGGCACATCCGACGTGACTGCCCCGCATCTTCTGTGACGTACTACGATTGTGGACAAGAAGGACACCGTGCGGCTTTCTGTGGAGTTGCTACTAGATCTTTTGGTACTCGCACTCCAGCTCCAGTTCCGAAGGAGACAAGTGTGAACCAGACGCAGCAGAGTGGATTTCAGCAGCAGAACGTTGGGAAGAGAGAGACATCCAGTGCTGGGTCCGTTCCTCCGCGCCTGTACGAGATGAGGAAATCTGACGATCAGAACACTGCTGTTGCATCAGGTACGATTCAGATTCTTTTGCAACCAGTTAGTGTTTTATTCGATTCCGGAGCTACACATTCTTTTGTATCATTGAACTGTGTAAATTGTTTAAAAATCTCGTGCTTATTTGATTGTGAACCTTATGTTGTGGGTTTGCCGAGTGGAGAGAGAATTGTGGGAACCCTAGAGGCTAGAGATTTTCCAGTATCTTTAGGAGGGAGAGATTGGCCATCGAATCTTATTGTAGTTGACATCTACGGTGACGATTTAATTCTCGGAGACGACTGGCTCAACCGTTATGGAGCTATTCTGAATTACCGAGAGAGAGTCATTTCTATCATTGCTGATGACGAATCTGAACACTTATTCTGAGGATGGAGACCAGGAAGCTCGGGAAAATTGATCAAAGCAATGAAAGCCGTGAAATTACTGGAGCAGGGATGTCATGGACTTTGGTGCTATGCCATGAGGAAAGAGGAAGGAGTAGAGCTCTCATCTATTTCAGTTATGAATGAGTTCTCAGATGTATTTCCTGACGAACTACCTGGGTTACCTCCGCAGAGAGAAGTGGAATTCACTATCGAATTAGAGCCTGGAGCAGCTCCTATTTCCAGAGCACCATACCGCATGGCGCCAACCGAGATGTATGAACTCAAGAAGCAACTGGAGGAATTGTTACAGAAGGGCTATATTCAACCTAGCGTTTCTCCTTGGGGAGCGCCCGTTCTCTTTGTCCGGAAGAAAGACGGATCCCTCCGACTGTGTATTGATTACAGGGAGCTCAATAAGATGACGATCAAGAATAAGTATCCTATACCTCGGATCGACGACTTGTTTGATCAACTGCAAGGGGCAAGGGTATTCTCGAAGATTGACTTGCGATCAGGATACCATCAGTTGAGAATTAAGGAATCGGATATATCGAAGTCTGCTTTCAGGTCCCGGTACGGACATTACGAATTCGTAGTGATGCCGTTTGGACTTACCAACGCTCCTGCGGTATTCATGCAATTGATGAATCGGGTATTCTTGGAATACTTGGATAAATTTGTGGTCGTCTTCATTGATGACATCTTGATATATTCGAAGGACGCAGGGGAGCATGCCGAACATTTGCGGGTGGTTTTGAGCACCTTGAGGAAGGAACAACTGTATGCAAAGCTTTCGAAATGCGAGTTCTGGCTCAGGGAGGTAACTTTCCTTGGGCATGTGATATCAGCTGAAGGAGTTCAGGTGGACCCGAAGAAAGTCGAAGCAATCTTGGAATGGGAAGCTCCTAATAATGTGAAAGAAGTCCGGAGTTTCTTAGGACTTGCTGGTTATTATCGCCGCTTTGTAGAGGGATTTTCCAAAATTGCTCGTCCGCTCACTCAGCTGTTACAGAAAACTCAAAAGTTCACGTGGAATGAGAAATGTCAGGCTGGTTTTGATGAACTTAAGAAGAGACTAACGACAGCACCTATATTAGCATTGCCAGATGGAACTGATGGATTCATGGTTTACAGCGACGCTTCAAATCAGGGTCTGGGATGTGTGTTGATGCAAAAGGATAAGGTAATTGCCTATGCTTCTCGGCAGTTGAAACCGTACGAAGTAAATTACCCGACTCATGATTTGGAGTTAGCAGCTGTAGTCTTTGCCTTGAAAATTTGGAGACATTATTTGTACGGCACTCATTGTCAGATCTTTACCGATCATAAGAGCCTCAAGTACATTTTCAGTCAGAAAGAATTAAACATGAGGCAGAGAAGGTGGCTGGAATTGATCAAGGATTACGACTTGGAGATTCTCTATCATCCGGGGAAAGCAAATGTAGTAGCCGATGCATTGAGCCGTAAACCTGTTTCTCTTCGAGTGTTGGAAGCTCTCACGTCCCAAACCAGCATTCAACGAGAACTGATCCGCGAAGGGATTGAAGTATGGGCACCAGGAATCCAAGGGCAACTTTATGTGATGGAACTGACTTCATCACTAGTCGAGGAGATCAAGTCTAAGCAATTGAACGATTCTCTGATCCTTCGGTTATGTGACGAAGTAAAGAAGGGAAAAGCCCCAGGATTCGTGATACAAGATGATGGAGTTCTGAGATTTCATAGTCGACTTTGCATTCCCGATGATGATGATTTGAGACGGACTATTCTGAAGGAAGCTCACAGCGCGCCCTATTCTATTCACCCGGGCAGCAGTAAGATGTATAAGGATTTAAAACAAAACTTCTGGTGGGGGAATATGAAGAAGGACGTAGCAGAGTACGTTTCGAGGTGCTTGACTTGTCAGCAAGTTAAGATTGAACATCAACGACCTGCCGGAATGTTAAGACCGCTTCCGATCCCTGAATGGAAGTGGGAGGACATCTTGATGGATTTCATCACTAGTATGCCA